>CM045772.1:99494280-100094280 GCA_025200525.1 Camellia lanceoleosa | reverse complement strand
CCCAATATGGCCATTACGAATTTGTGGTAATGCCTTTGAATAACCAATGCACCACCATGTTCATGAGCTTGATGAATAAGATTTTTACTCGCACTTGGACCAATTCGTGGTGGTGTTTATTGATGACATTCTAGTCTATTCATCGTCTGAAGAAGAACACGAGCAACACTTGAGAGTGGTTCTCCAGGTTTTAAGAGACAACTAGCTGTACGCAAAAGTAAGTAAATGTGAGTTCTGGTTGAAGGAAGTCAAATTTTTGGGACACGTTGTGTCTAAACACGGGATTGCAGTAGACCCGGCCAAGGTAGAAGCAGTATTAGATTGGAAGCAACCAACCTCAATATTCGAAGTTCGCAGTTTCTTAGGGTTGGCCGGCTATTACCGACGGTTTATTCAAGACTTTTCCAAACTGGCCAAGCTGATGACTCGTCTAACGCAAAAAAGGGGTAAAATACGATTGGAACGAAGCATGTGAACAATTCTTTCAAGAACTCAAGAGGAGATTGACTAGTGCCGCAATACTCATCATTCTGGAGCGAGACGTAGGATATACGGTATATTGTGATGCATCTAAGGATGGGCTAGGCTGTGTGTTAATGCAAAAAGGGAAGGTGGTGGCTTACGGCTCCAGGCAACTGAAACCGCATGAAAGGAATTATCCGACACACGATCTAGAGTTGGCAGCAATGGTTTTTGCATTAAAGCAATGGTGTTATTATTTGTATGGTCAACAATTTGAGATTTTCACGAACCATAAGAGCTTGAAGTATTTGTTCACGCAGAAGAACTTGAACATGAGACAAAGACAATGACTAGAATATCTTGAAGATTACCATTTTACTCTATCGTACAATCCTGGCAAAGCTAACGTGGTGGCGGATGCCCTGAGTCGCAAGAACCGGGGAATTATTGCTAGCTTGGCACTCAAGGAATGAAACATGGTCGGAACACTTAATGAGTTCAGAGTACAGATGAAAGCTTAGGACGAGAGGTATACCTTGGCGCTCAAATTGCTACACCCAAATTACTGAACGAGGTAATAGAGGCACATAAGTATGATCAGGAGGTGGCGTTCATAAAAGCACGAATAGCATCCGGCGATCTTATACCTGATTGGACGGTTCACTTAGATGGAAGTTTGAGACATCAGGGCAGAGTGTACCACAAGATAAGTTGCTTAGAGAAAAAGTTCTGAAAGAGTTCCATCATTCAGTGTTCGCAGTGCACCCAGGAGGGACGAAAATGTACCAAGACTTAAAACACCAATACTGGTGGAACGGAATAAAGAAAGATGTGGCTCAATTCGTAGCCAGATGCCTTACATGTCAGCAAGTAAAGGCAGAACACCAGCGACCTGGATGGATGCTTCAGTCCTTGTTGATATCAGAATGGAAATGGGAGCATGTAACAATGGATTTCGTCACTGGACTACCCAGGTCACCTAGAGGACATGATGCTATATGGGTTATAGTTGATCGTTTGACGAAAACTGCACACTTTTTGCCATATAAAATCTCAGACACTTTGACATCGCTGAGTCATCTCTACATTAAAGAAATTGTCCGATTACACGGAATTCCTGTATCAATTGTGTCCGACCGGAACCCGCGTTTCACCTCCCGATTCTGGGGAAGCTTACAGGAAGCATTAGGGATCGAATTATGTTTCAGTACCGCATTTCATCCTCAAATTGACAGATAGTCGGAACGTAGCATTCAGCCTTTAGAGGACATGTTAAGAGCTTGTGTGATGGATTTCAAGGGGAATTGGGAGCGACACCTACCGTTGGTAGAGTTCATATACAACAATAGTTTCCAGGACAGCATTGGCATGGCTTCATTTGAAGCACTGTATGGTCGGCCTTGCAGATCACCAGTTTGTTGGGCTAAAGTTGGAGAAGCAAGTCTATTGGGCCCAAAAATCGTCCAAGAAACTACAGAAAAGGTGAAACTTATTCGACAAAGATTAGTGGCAGCTCAAAATCATCAGAAGAGTTATGCAGATAAGAGGAGAAGAGCTCTAAATTTTGTTGTTAGTGATCATGTTTTCTTGAAAATTCAGCCCCGCCGAGGGATCATCCGTTTTGGAAAGAAAGAAAAATTATCACCTCGATATATCGGACCCTTCGAGATACTTCAAAAAATTGGAGAGGTTGCATACAAATTGGCTTTACCCCCACAGTTGGCTGGAGTACATAATGTTTTCCATGTATCTATGTTGCAGAAGTATATAATGCACCCTTCTCACATCATCAATTGGGAAGAAATCCAACTCAATGAAGACGCTACCTTTGAGGAGGGGCCAGTAGCAATTATAGGCAGACAAGAAAAGAACTTGCGAGGAAAGACAATTCAATTTCTTAAGATACTTTGGCGTCAATACGGTATTGAAGAGTTCACCTGGGAACGTGAAGACACGATGTGAGCAAATTATCCAGACGTGAGGTATGATTTAATTTCAAGGATGAAATTTATTTAAGGGGGATAGGTTGTAGAGACCCTAATGTTTGGTAACTACACTTGAAACCCTAAGCCCTAGGTTAATAGCATTTTAGCCCCTAGTTCCATAAAAGTCTGCATAATGGCCCAATAAAGAATAATTTTAAATCCTAGAACACCACTTTATAATTAGAAATACCTTAGCACTTGGCTTTTATTTTATCTCCTAGTTTCTAAATTAATTCATACATTCTATTTTTTTTTTTCTTTTTTAGCCTAGTTGCAAATTTACTAATTCTTTGAATCCTTATTTTTTATTTGAGAAAATAAATAGCTATAAATATATTTAAAAAAAAAGGTTTTATTATTTATTTTAATTTTTAGTTGAGCAAATTAGTGGGAAAAAAATATCTAGATATTTATAAGTTGCTTAGGCATTAAGTTAGAAGGGTAGAATGGTCCTTTTAACCCAATTCATGGCCTATAAAATTGAGAAGCATTGTCTCAATTCCTCTCTCATGTTTTTAGCAACTCAGGGAGAGGGGGAGAGAGGTAGAGTGTGATCAAGGGAAGTAAGAAGGAAAAAAAAGAGAAAAAGAAGGAAAAGTGATTCGAGAATGTAAGAACACCTCTTCCTCTTGTCTTCTCAAATTCTTTCACCATCCCATCCTATTGTTTAGATGCCCTCTTGTGTTGCATATTAATGGGAAATAGAGCATTTGGTGTGTATAAAAGTGTGGGTTTGAGTTAGTGACATTGTCTTGCAAATCTGTCAAATTAGGCACTGCTGTAATTTCTCAAATTTAAAAGAAATATCAAATTTATTTATTTCTTAAATTTGAATTTAGTGTAGGTTATTTGGTGTGTTTAGAGCTTGTGATAATTTTGTTAGCCCTTAATTGTGTGTTTTTAGGGCTTGGATATTTTGTTTAAAAATCTGGTCCTGAGTCTCTGAAAAACAGTCCACTTCTTGCAATTTTATAAAATTCCAAAAAAATCATCTCAGGTTGGTTCTTCTATTAAAATTTATAATTTTGAGTCCTCTTTTCAATGGAATTTATTTGGGTGAAAATCATTGGGTAGATTGAGAGGAAAGCTAGTTTTCCCAAAGGGTGACAAATCTGGACAGGTTTTCGAATATCGCTTGTAGATGAATTTCTGGAGGTGCTGTGCAAATTTTGAGAATTGAAATTGAAACTAGACAAGCTAATTATTATTTCTGTGCAATTTTAGCCCCAATTTGACCTAGAAGTATTTTTCCCGAAGCACTCTTGTTAGCCCTGCAGAACCGAACAGTGCTGGAAATGGTGTTTTATTGTGTTGTTTGTCTCTAAGTATTTCAAAGCATGCTTAATGTTATTTTCTTGCTTTACCATAACTATGTATGACTATCATGGGCTATATTTCCTTTCTTATGTTTGTCTCATGCTCTTTTATATTACCGAATTACCGAATGTAACTAACTTGCTTGGCAAAAGATCTAATAAATGGGAAATGAAAATGGGTTGGTAATGAGTGACGTTCATCCTTGTGCTTCAGAATGATTTATGTAATATACATGTAAATGAGATTAAAACCAAATGAGTTAAGTCTTGTGCAAGTAGTCTAAGCGATTCTCTAGGTTGACACGGATGTATTCAGACTCTATGTTGTGGTTTCAGGGTGTAAGCGAGCCCTTTGGTATGGTATGTGCAGGGTGTAAGCGAGCCCTAGGCACGATTTGGTATGGTATGTGTAGGGTGTAAGCAAGCCCTAGGCACGATTTGGGTGTAAGCGAGCCCACTTGTTTGGTCGTCCCTTTTGAGGTCCATTAATGCCACTAACAGGTAAATAATCAGAAGGTAGGCATAGGTGGTAAGGTCTGTAAAGTAGCAAAAGGGAGAGTTCTAAATAGTCCGATGTTCAATCCTTGTGGTTGGGTAGAAGGATCTTTTTGGGGGGATTCTAGATGTTTAGTCTAACTACTAATTCATTGGTCCTTGTTGGAAGATTGTATGTCATGTTACTTGATTTGTTCTGTGTATGGTTGCTTGATTGATAGGAGATATGGGGGGGCGTGTGTTTTTACTGGGCATTCCAAGCTCATGGAGTGTCATGCCAAGTGAGGAAGCAGTTTACGACGGTGAAAGTTATCCCGCGGGCAACCAAGATGAAATGTTGGAGCCGTGGTTCACTTGAAGGCTTAGACTAGTAGTTTTTTTTTACTTTGACTTTTGGCATGTTAGTGTTTGTAATCCTATTGCGGAACACAAATGAATTAACTATGGTGTTAACTTTGCTTATATGTGTATATTAAGATGTTTGGTTATCTATCCTATTTGAGTTGTATTATGTACTCTATTTTTTTTTTTTTTTTGGTCATGAATTTTGGGGCGTTATAGTCCTGGGTTGGCTACTGCATAATATGTAGGTGCGGAAGGAGGTGTGGGGTAGGGGTGTCGCACGTGTGGGGGTAAGTGCCGCACGTACGGGAGGCACGCTCCACACGTGCGGGAGTGAGTGCCATATGTGCGGGAGTCGCTAATGTCTGAAAATCTATTTTTCTTTTCTTCCTTGGGTTATGTGTATACCACTTTTTGTGTATCTCTCACTCTCTCTCTACAAACCCATTTCTCATCTTTCTCTCTACATTCCCTACACCAAATTTGATAAAAACCTTGATTTCTTTAAATTCATTAGAGTTTTGCCCATAGATCCTTCATCAAAGTTGGAGAACTTTTCGAGGGCTTCATTGTGTACGGTGGAGATCGGATTTCAACACCGTTGGATTTGGAGCTTTCACGTCTTTTTCCTCCAAGAACTTGAGGTAGGGATTTTCTTAAAGTTATAGATATATATGTTTTTGCAAGATTTAATTGCTTTTTTTTTTTTGATAGCATTAAAACTTGGTTGTTAACTCAAGAGTGTAGGTGGTTTGAGAGTGGATTTCCTCCTTGTTCCTTTTAAAAATAATTTCTTGAGGGTTTTAAACTACATTGATTGAGAAAAAGAATGTTTTTGAAGAAATCTTTCCAAATGATTTGGGTGTGTATAGTTGTGGTGAGAAAACCTAGACATTAGGGGATTTTGAAAAGTTGTTGAGAATCCATGGATGA
Organism: Camellia lanceoleosa; assembly: GCA_025200525.1. Lineage (NCBI taxonomy): Eukaryota > Viridiplantae > Streptophyta > Magnoliopsida > Ericales > Theaceae > Camellia > Camellia lanceoleosa. Next base: position 100,088,747 of record CM045772.1, on the reverse strand, counting down.
CATTGTTAATATATTATCCATTTGTGCCAAAATGAATAAGTGAATTGAGGATTTCTCATCTCTATACACACACACACATATATAAATGATGAATTTCATGAAATATGAGAAGTGATGATTTTGGGAGTTGTTGTACAAAGATGTTGATATAGTCTTGAAATGACTAAATTGTTAAGAAATGTACGAAATGTAGAAATGTTGTTACTTGTTGATAGATTTAAATGAACATGTGGCTATTTTGTGAAATAGCATTGGAAGGAGAAATGGAAATTTCGATTGTTCTGGAATTATTGTTGAGACATTTGAAAATGGAGAAATGTTATGTGGCATAGATAATTATTGCATTGCATACCCATTCAATTTGTTATTACACATTTTGAATTGAGTTTGGAAACTTTTGCATTAAGAAAAGAAAGTTTGTGAATAAAAATTGCTTTGGGGTAAATACGTTGGTAAGTCCAGATAGGAGGTGTAGATGAAATTGATGAAGTTGGTATGAGTGTCTGGGGTGAAAGACCGAAAACATGCGCGGAGGAGGTACCACTTCCCTTCCGGTTAGCAACCGGTAAAGTGGGGTTTTGGTAGTGCTAGTTATGCCTACTTGCAGACACCAACCTAGGGATTACTTAAGTTATATTTATCACCCCTTGAACTAAATTGATAATTTTTGAATTGTTGAGATTTCAAGTTATCATTGAGCATGATGGTTTTCAAAAGACATAAATGTGATTTTCCTTCAAAAGCATGGCATGGCATATGCATTTCGTTTGTATAAAATGTATATACTTTGTTAAGAATTTCCTACTGGGCTTTATGCTCACCCCTATGGGATTTTGTGCAGGAAAGGATGTAGCGATTCCGTCAAATTAGGGCGTGGATTTATTTGTTATGCAGCATATGGCTCTTATTTTGTTGTGGTATATTTTGCTAGTCAAGGGCTATAACTGTATAGATTTGAGAAACCATTTTTGTGCAACTGGGTTTAAGCCTTAGAATTTGTAAGCCCTTGAGGGCATTTATTATTTTTGGACTTGATGTCCTACATGGTATGGATTCATGTACTAGAAATCATTAAATGTATAACCCGTATGTGGAACTATTTTGTGTAAACCTCATGATTATGAAATGTAAAGGTTGGAGAATCGCTTTTCTTATAATGAATGTCGGTTGATGTACTTAAATTGTGTTATAAAATTTGGGGCGTTATAATGTGTTTCTTTAAAATGCCAAAAAATTTGCAAAATTAATCAAATCACCGCTTAATTCCTATGAATTTCTTTTTTTCTCCAATCTTTTTGTTCAATTAAATTTAATTTTTTGTGAAATATCTTTGGGAAAAATATAAATCTGATCAAAAATTTGAATTAGAGTCAAATTGATCTATTATCTCTAAAATGTTTTGAAAATCTCTTATCAATTTTGAATTTGAATTTTGAAATGGATTAGTATACTTTTCATTTGAAAGTTATAAATCAAAGGATATAAATGGATTAATTACTATATTTTTTAAAAATGATTCAATAAAATTTAGCCAATAGAAGATTTTTTTAATTTTTTAAAAAAATAATCAGTGTGTTCGGTTTCAATTTTCTGAAAATTGAGTTTTTTATTTTGTCGTATTTTTTTGTTTTTAGTGAATATTTTTTAAATTTAAGCAATTTTTTTTTAACTTTTTTAGATGTACCTTACTTAGATGTATCTAAATAGTAAAATATTTGTGAAAAAATATTTTTTAAAAATTAATAAATACACAAAAACACAATATATATATATATATATATGGTATTTAGTGTACTTTTTACAATAAATTTTTTTACAAATATTATACTTTTAAAGTGTATTTATGTTAGGTATGTCTAAAAATTAAAAGAAAAATTGCTTAAAATATTAAAAAAATTCATTAAAAACATTAAAATGCGAAAAATAAAAAAAACATATAATTTTCTAAAAACTGCTTTATGAAAAACAGAACCAAACAAGTTGAGAAAAATTGTATGTGGGCTTTGAGCTTCCCGAGAGACTTCTCACTAGAAAATCTCATTTTTCGATGTGTTATGATTTTGCGGGTTAGGTTTACATTACTGAGTTCAGCTTTAAAATAGATTTATTAAGCTCAAACGCTATTTCAAGTTAAATAGCTAATTTGAGAGAATAAAAATCTTAATATTTTACAATTAAGAGTGTCACTTATAAAATAGATGAAAGTTCTAACACTTTTTTTTTTTCTTTTCTTTTTTAATCAAAAAACACAAGACTTTATATATTGTAAATTTGACAATAAATCGTTTAATAAAATATATCAGAATACAAAAATATATCCCAAAAGGGATAAAGAGAGCTCCACCAAGGGCGAAAATCTCTATGCAAAAGTGACATTATTGTAACAAAAAAATATGAATAAAATTTAAAAAAAAAAAACCAAAATATTCACTATCAAATACTTTTACGATCCGTTCACTGTAGTAATCGATACCTATCCTCACTTCTACGTTACAAAATAAATTATTTTTTATCTAAAATAATGGCCTAATGTACAAGAATGCTTTAACCCGCATTGAATCTCAATGATGAGTCAGATTTAAGCGTTTTCGAATCCTAGCATTACAGAATCAACATTTCAATCATAGTAATTTACAAATTTTATCTATTATAATAAGAATTTGATTGATTAATTAAAAAATTGTCACTAATCAAAAATCACAAACTATCACAGGGCCCTTTTACCTAGGGATTGCGTAGTACTAATTTGTGGTGCAAGTTTATAGTTTCAACTCCTACAAAGGAAAATTTGATATCCTTGGTGTATTTATTCATCATCTATTATGGGATTACGTGTAATTATTCCTCCCAAATTTGGCCTAATAGTGGCTGTTGGGCTTGATGACTACGGGCTTTCTAGTTATTATTAGATTTTAATTGTTCAATTTAATATGATATTTTTCATATTTATAATTATTCTCATATTTAATGAAAAAAAAAAAAAAACACTCCACAATCCCTCTTAACCAAAGTCAACTTGGATTATATAACCAAAACATTTTAAACTTTATATAGTCAAGGTCAGTACAATTTTTTTACTTTTATTTTTATTAATCAATAAGAGATTAATTACAAATACGATATATCAAATTGAACAATTATAATCCAACAATGCATATTTACATACCTAATAACTACAACAAAAAATACCTCAATACAATCCTTATAATGAAAGAGAAATAATCAATATTTGCCTTCATCTAAGATTCATCCCTTGATCTCCAAGATAGGAGCGTATATAAGTAGCCCATGCGTTCAATACAAATTTGACCACCATAAAATCTCATAACTATGCACCATATCATTCATAAATAAAAACATAAATTATTTGGGAAGAACTTTTTAGCATGATTTTATCCTGACTAAAAAAGTTTTGTTTGCGATAAACTTTTGATTTTTTTTTTTAATTTTGTGAGAAAAAAATGAAATGATTATGATTTAAATGTAATATTTTATCTTATTGACTTTTAATCTATCCTATCTTTTAGTAGACTAAATTAATTCAAACCATCTCATGGCTTTACAACCAAGTTTAATAATTTATTTATTTATTTTTAACTCCACTAATATTGAAGGAGGATATTTAGAGGAGGATAAAAGATGAGACAAGATTTCAAGAATTATTTTTTTAATACCATTAAAGCGTAGGGGGAAGATTAATCCTTGGTAATGGGCCGACCCAGGGCCATGCATTTTGACTGGCCGAAGGCCCAAGCTCGAGCCTGGTCATCCTTTATTTTTAGGGTAACTTACTGATAAGTCTTATGTATAAAGTTCAAGACCTAGCTAATCCTCAAACAAAACACTTGCACCAATTAGTCCAATACATTTTTAATTGTTACCAAAAAATCCTTTTTTTTTTAATTTAAAATTTACAGACACTGTTCACATTTTACTACCGTCGGACTTCCGTCAAACGGTCGCCGGAGATTCGTCGGAATGTTCAACATCATCGGGAAGTCGCCGGAGTATCGCTGGAAGTTCACTGGAGTGTTAAGAACGTTAATGGAAGTCGCTGGAATGTTTAGAACGTTCACTGGACGTTAAGAACATCACTGGAGACTCACCGGAATATCTAGAATATTGCCGAAAAAAAAGAAGAATAAATGGAGAAATTAGAGCAAAAAAAACATAGCAAAATGTGCTAAATATTGATAAACTAAAAGGAAAAAAAAAATGAAACGATAAAAAACAGCAACAATGGGAAAAACATATGCTATTTTTCAATTTTTGTAAGGTTCAAGCAAATAATCTCCAATATTGATCAAACTGAAAAGTAAGTTACAGTTTCAAAGCAAAAACCTATTAAGTATTTATCCTTATTAATCAAACTGGAAAACATGTTATGAAACTGTAAAATTTTACAGTTTTATACCATGATTCATTCCAGCACCCAAAAAAATTTGAAATTGCAAAATTTTACAGTTTTAAACCATGATTCATTCCAGCACCAAAAAAAATTTGAAATTGTAAAATTTTACAGTTTTTACCGCCTGTAACTAAAACTCAAAAACTACTTGTTCAGAATTTGTAATTTTTTTCAATTAGACCGTAAAAAGTAAGCGTATAGCGAGAAGAAAAAAAAAAAGATCGAAGGAGAAAGGCGGATGTAGAGAGAAGATTGTACTCCGGCAACTATTTTTTGTTTAGATCTAGCCAAATCTGATGTAGATCTACTCAGTTCTGATGTAGATCTGAGTAGATCTACATTAGATCTAAGTAGATCCACTCATCGTCTTCGTTGGAAACATATCATCTTCTTCGTCGAAAATATATCATCTTTGCCGTCGGTGAGGGTGAAGTCACGAGTTGATTTCGATGGTTGGTGGTTATCGGTGAACCCCGATCAATGGAGAAAGACATGATCACCGGTCGTCGTCCATGGCAAAGACGATGAGAGAAAAATGCAGAAAAAAGAGAGAGAGGAAAATGTAAAGAGGGAGACAAAAAACAGAGACAGAGACAGAGAGAGAGAGAGGGGGGAAAGGACTTTTGGATTTACTCAAAAAGTTATGGGATTAAATGGTGTCCACATGTTCCACATAGGACTTGTGGGTAATTTCCCCTTATTTCTATAGCTCATGCCTTAACTATGGGCTTAAAATAAAATAAATTGTTTGGAAAAATTATACCGGTAGTCTCTGTATTTTATTCCTTGTTTTATTTTTGTCCTCACATTTTTAATTGACTCGATTTTGATTCTTAATTATAAATTTTGTATCAACTTAGTTTAATTAACAATACCCTTAGGATTTTTGACGGAAATGACCAATAACTTGGTTGAAATTAACTCATCTGAGCAAATTTATTTGCCCCAAAAAACATTGCGCATGTGCTCATTTTCTATTAAAAAAAAAGTTAATGGTAGTCATCAATTAGACCACACTAAGATAAAACCATATATTCAAAATTAAAATCAAATCAATTGAAGTTATAAGGACCAAGACAAAAGAGTTGAAATATAGGGACTAATAGTGTAATTTGTCCTAATTATATATATGTTTGGTATAATTTCTATTTATGATGTAAAAATAATTTAAATAAGTTATAAAAAAAAAAAAATTTGTTGAGAAGTTGGAAAATTAATACTTTTAACTTATATTTTTTTATTATTAATTTTCAATTAAGTTACACGAAACAAAAGCATTTGTAAACTTCTTGAGATCAACAATGCAGGATAGTGAAATCTACAAGTTTTAAGAGAGATCAATAATTATGTTAAAATGGCATTTGTACTAATAAAACATTATTATAGTGTCTTTTGGGTTTTATTTTTTAAAAATTGCTTTTAATGAGTTTTCTTCTACTTTTTAGAGAAAATTGGCGAAGAATCTACTCTAATAATTATCTAAGGAATTAGGTCAAGTAGATATTTTTTTATTGGTGAGAGGTCCTCTTTTGTAAAACAGTTTGGTGAGAAGTTCTAAAGAATATTTTGTTTTCAATTTTACCCCTTGACTTCTTTTATTTATTTATTTATTATCTATTTGACTTTCTGTTGATTATCTGTTCAAATTTATATCTATCTGTTCAAAATTTTTCCCCATCTATTCAAAATATTTCCTATTTGTTGAAAATTTTCCCTATCTGTTCAATTTTTTACTGTGTGAAGTTCAAATTATTTTTATCTCTTGAAATTTATTATCTATTGAATTTATCTGTCGAAAGTCTTATCTATCATAATTTTTATCAATTTAATTTTTGTCCAAATAAAAGCTATATGTTGAAATTAATGTCTTTAAAAATTATGTCTGATCAAATTCTACGAGCAACAAATTTTCTTTTTATCTATTTAAATCCAACATCTGTCTATCAACAATAACAACCACAACCACAACCACAACACACACTTACACATATACGTACAAATAGATCTGAGAGCCAAGAAAAAAAAATGGAATTCCTATAGATCTGTGTTGGATCTGTGTTCAAATCCAACAGAATTCCTATTATCTATTAAAAATCCAACAGATCTGAGGCTATACAGATCATGTATGCAGAGTAGGTTAGAGCCAATTCACAATCACAATCATTTTTCCAAGTAAAATAAAAATGAAAGCAAACCCCTATTCTGATTTCCATTGATTTTTTAATAAAACACCCAAATCTAAAGTAAAACACTATTCTAACTTCTAAGCAACGACAAAACAATTTCAAAACTAGTCATTTCACAATCAAAATTCCAAAACAGAATATAAAAGCAACCTCTTTTCTAATTTCCATTAATTCTTCAATAGCTCTACTGAATTTAAATTAACACATCATCAATTTGAAAAACTTGCCAGTTCAAAGTAAAAACTCTATGAAATAACAACTACCCACTTCACAACTCTTGTGAATTTCAACAAAAAGGAATTGACTGACTCACCTGAGAGACATCATCGGCAATGTTGAAGCCTTCAATGTCAGTTTGTTGTTTCACACACACAGTTCTGCGGACTATTGAAGAAGAAACCTTTAGGTAATTGATGAGGCTCAGAGAAGTGAACCCAACGCGAAACAGACTCGGAAATCGAGCTTCATCTCAACAACCTTCCTTTTAACTTTAACTGAGTATTCATCTTCCATGGCCCTTTACCTACATAGAAGATGATGGAGAGAAAAGAGAAGGACGAGTAGAGGTGATGACGAGGACATCCACTGTGCACCGCTGCCCCTTCGGCGTTGCTGTGTTGACAACTCCAGATCTGAAAAGAGGATGAAGAGAGAGAGAGAAAGAGAGAGAGATAGATGAGTGGTGCATTGGTCAAAGACGAGGGGATAACGAAGTTATGGAGGATGTCAATGTCTCGGACGGCAGAGTGGAGGACGACGACAGTGGGATGGTGGTATTGCTGTTAGGAAAAATATGTGATTTCCCACAAGTAAATCAATCAATGGGAATAAAAACTAATGCGGAAAAATTGAATCAGAAGCAATATAAGAATTTTTACGTGGTTTCCTCAATGTGAGATACGTCCACGAGATCGAAATCCGATTCTACTATCAACCAAATAAGTTCCAAATGATTACAAATGAGACACTAATGGTCTCACAAAATCACCCTTAGGTGAATTCCAAATAATCACAAATAATCAAGAGGAAAGATCTCATCAAATAGATGAACAAAAATCTTCAGAACCAAAGTTGTAGAATATCCAAAATAATGAACCAAATCAACACCGAAAACGAAGCAAAGAACCACCCAAATTAATTCCACTGTTCACACACCCAAATAATTGATTTCACCAAAGTAGAGTATGTGTAGCAGCCGTTCTCCTCACTTCGGGATGAGCAAAAACAATCCCTAAAATATTGTGAATCTAGAGTTTATTATCAAACCTCAGTTGTTTCCAAATTGCATTGAGTCTCCACAAATTAAATATAATATATAAAAATATATTATAATCAATACTAAACCAAATTAAACTTCCAAAACCAATTGGGTCCCACACTCCAATAAGGAGGTATACACAATAGTTAGGGGAAAGGACGGTGTTCAATACAAACTCTAGAAACGACTGTGACTATGGCCCTTTTGGGAAGTGGGGTAGTAGTCAAAAGCCAGCTTTTAATTCATTTTGACTCATATCATTTCTCACATTTTTTGCATGTTTTTTTAGAAATAGTCAAAAAGAATCGAAAAGCTTGCTTTTAACCATCTTTTCAAAATACCGACCATGGAGAGAAAAAGAGAGAAGAGAGAAGGTTTCGTTGATTTAGTTCACGTTATACCATATATATATTTGGGCAATTCGGTCATTTTACAAAAGCTTATCCTAATGGATAAAGTATTTCAGCGCTTGCACCTTTTGACAAAGAAAATCCAAAATTGAATTTATCGTTCGAGTACCTTATATATATATATATATATATTTTTTTTTTTAATTAATTTTTTTGTACTTTTTAGATACACTTAATTAATATGCATCTAAAAGCAAAATAAATTGGCTAAAATATTTTAAAAAAATCACTAAAAATATATGAAAATTCGAACAAAAATCTATAGACATTTTTGTTCCAATTTTCATTTGTTTGTAGTGAATTTTTTTTTTTTCCATATCTTAGTTAATTTTTTTTAAAAAAATATATCTAATCTTAATGTATCTACAAAATATAAAAAAAAATTAACTAAAATATGAAAAAAAAAATCAGTGAAGACAAACAAAATCCATTTAAAAATAATTTATGGGAATTGTAACCAATTTAAATGTATCTAATCTTAATGTATCTACAAAATAAAATAAAAAAATTAACTAAAATATGATAAAAAATTCAAGAAAATAAACAAAATCCATTTAAAAATAATTTGTGGGAATTGTAATCAAACAAACCTGTCACACTGTACACTATAACAAAATGCACATTTGGCGACTAAAATTGGCAACTAAAAAAAATTAGTCGCCAAAAGTTGTGGAATTGGCGACCAAAAATTTTTTTAGTTGCCAAAAGTACAATATTTAGTTACTAAATTTTTTTAGTTGGGATATATTGATTATTGGAGACTAAAAAAAAAATTAGTTGCTAAAAATGCCACAATTGGCAACTAAAATAATTTAGTCATTTAATGAAAAACAAAAATTTACTTTTTTTATCTTTTTGGTCGCCAAAAATTTATGTTTAGTGACAAAAAAAATTTTTAGTCCCTATATAGCTAGTTTTGGCTGCTAAAATTATTTAGTCGCCAAAAAAAAAAAAACAAAAATTTATTTTTTATCTTTGGTGACCAAAAGTTTGGTCGCCAAAAATTTATTTTCAGCGACTAAAAAAATTTTAGTCACTAGAGAACTAAATAGCTGGAGGGATACATTTGAAATTTTGGAGGGATTTATAAAATTAATTGGCGACCAAAAATGTTTAGTCGCCGTTAATTAAGGTTTTGGCTACTAAAAAAAAATTTAGTCGTTGTTTGTTATTTCCTTTTATTCATTTTTCCCTTTTCCTTATATTTGCCTTAGCCCTTCATAGACTGGTTGTTTCTTTCTCTATCTCTCTCTCGGTCTTGCATTCCAGTGATTGACCTCGGTGCCACTAGGGCCGACCTTCAGGTGGAGCTGGATCGAGCCTGCAAAGATTGGGGTGTGTTTCACATGACGAACCATGGTGTTCCGATCCAGTTGCTGAATGAGATGAGGAGAGTCGGTATGTTGTTCTTCGAGGAGTGCCCAATGGCTGAGAAGATTAGGTACTCTTGCGATTCCAATTCGTTTGCTTCTGAAGGCTATGGAAGTTGTATGTGTTGTTCAAATTGTGAAATTAAATAAATAGATTTATGAAGAAATCAAATAATATACCAAGAACATATGCTGATAATTACAACTAAATTTCAACATAAATACACAAAACAATAAAAGGGTAAAGAGACGAAACCGAAGCCTGCACGGAAGCAGTTTCCTTAAAATAGATTTCGCCGCCTCACGGGTCGAGTGCTTGAGGAATCCCGGTGTTTGTCTCCCAGGATACGATGGTCAAAACCAGCTACAGTAGAAGCACTTTCTATCTAGCTTAGCGAACAAAAACAGTGGCAGCACTCTCTCACTATAGAAATTTCTAGCAAACTAACTAAAAAATAGAAGAAACAATTTCTGTGTTTGAGACTTGACATGAGGGTCTCAATTTATACATGTATAGGGGAGAGAGGAGAAGCCTCCAGCCTTTATTGTTGGTCATAATGCACCATTAACCTCTGCAATAAAGGCAAGAGTTACAAACCCCATTAATGCAGGAGTTACAAACCCCATTAATGCTCTATTAAACTCTGTAATAAAGACAGAAGTTACAAACTCCATTACCTCTGTCATGAAGCTAACTTCATAAGGCAATTTCTCATTCAAATCTCAACGGTTTTTGGTCATTCTATTTATGGTGTAAAGATCTCATTGCAAAGTATCTAGATCCACTTAGACCCAACTTATCAAATGGTTGGGACCCACTTTAATATTTAATTAAAGTCACAAAAAAATCATTTTTTCCAACAATCCCCCACATGAATAAAAATTGACCGAATGACTCAACAGACGGACATCGTTTAACAATAATGACTCGGAGAGAGAATACAACGAACTAACCTCGACATCAGAGAAGGTAGCTTTTGGCTTTGAACCTCTCACAGTGAAAACCTATCGAGTTTACTGGCTGATCAATGAATATGACATCTTGAACTGCTCTGCCGTTTATGTAAACTGAGATAATAGATCTCACACAGGAATTACTCCTACCACCATTCTGTTCTCACTGGTGTGCCCTGTATGGCCCTAGATACTAGCCTGGTTCAGCGAGTGGTTTCAAAGAATCTTGGCCTGCCCAATTCTTCTAGAAGCGGCCCCACTTCACACTCACATAGGTGACTCTACTTGAGTATCCTGCTATACTCAGCTCAACAGCTTAATACACTAGAGTCATTAAAAGCTCAGCTTAACCTCTACACTTGCAGGTATCACTGATAGAAAGAATGGCTGGAGGTTTAACCTCCTCAGTGACATACCACCGTTATACACAATTAGGTTGTCCCATTGAACCTAGATCTTGGGATCTCCAGTCAACTAGGTTGGGTTTCCATTCCGGTAACTTCCAAAGGCCTCAACCCCATTCCTTTTGACGACGTTTTGACTAACACTCGATTTAACCCTTTGGTTAGCAGATCCGCAATGGTTTCCTTAGACTTTACATAGTCTATAGAGACAACTCCATTCGAGAGTAGTTGTCGTATGGAATTATGTCTACGACCGATATGTCTAGACTTTCCATTATATATATTACTCTGTGCCCTACCAATTGTAGATTGACTATTACAATGAATATAAATAGCTGGCATAGGTTTAGACCAACGTGGCAAATCTTCAATGAAATAACGAAGCCATTCAGCTTTTCCGCTGCTTTATCAAAAGCAATAAACTCTGATTCCATCATTGATCTAGGTATACGCATTTTCTTGGAAGATTTCCAAGACACGGCTGCCCTTCCGAGGGTAAACACATAACCACTCGTGGATTTGGAGTCTTTTATATCAGATATCCAATTAGCGTCACTATACCCTTCTAGTACCGCTGCGTATCAGGTATAATGCAGCCCATAATCCCGAGTGTAGCGTAAATACCTTAACACCCGCACAATGCCCTTCCAATGAGAAGCATCGGGATTACTTATGTATCTACTAAGCCTGCTAACCGAGTAAGTTATATCCGGCCTAGTACAACTCATCAGATACATCAAACTGCCAATGACCCTAGAATATTCTAGTTGAGAGACACTCTCATTATTATTCTTGGTCAAGTGCAGACTGACGTCTACTGGTGTCCTAGACACACTTGTATCTGATTTACCAAATTTCTCAAGTATCTTCTCAACATAGTGACACTGAGAAAGTATAATTCCACTAGATGTTCTGGTAATCTTAATACCTAGAATAACATCTGCAAGGCCCATATCTTTCATGTCAAACTTAGAATCTAACAACTTCTTGGTAGTTTTGATCATTTCATCGTTACTACCTATAATGAGCATATCATCAATATATAGACACACAATGACATAACCTCTGTCAGTGTCTTTGACATAAACACACATGTCACATTCGTTGATTCTAAACCCACTTGACAACATTACGTTGTCAAACTTCTCATGCCATTGTTTAGGCACTTGCGTCAAACCATGCAAAGATTTGATAAGCTTACAGACTTTCTTACTTTGTCTTGGAGTTAAAAACCCCTCGGGTTGCTCCATGTAGATTTCTTCATTCAAATCTCCATTTAAGAAAGCTATCTTTACATCCATCTGATGTATCTCCAGATTGCGCAAAGCTGCTAACGCAATCACCATGCGAATGGATGTTATCCTAGTAACTGGTGAATACGTATCAAAGTAATCTAGGCCTTCTCTCTGCCTGTATCCTTTGATAACGAGTCTAGCTTTATACTTATCAATTGACCCATCAGCTTTCATCTTTCGTTTAAAGATCTACTTACTCCCCAAGGCCTTACTGCCTGGGGTTAGATCAACCAACTTGTAACGCCCTCAAATTAATAACCCAACATACACAAATATAAGATGCATTACTTAAGAAAATAAACCACAATTCATTCATCAGAGTATTACTAAATAAAGTCATTACATTTAACATCAAAATAAATGCCCTAGGGGCTTACATCTTGCCAAGCCAACACTTGGACACAAAATTATGAGTTCTAACTCAAATACAAGTAAAGCCCTAGGCTTGAAAGTTTACATGTAATTCAGATAAAAACAAATAACCAAAATCAAGGCTTCAAAGTCCAATTCCTTCCAAGCTAATTCCTTGGAGGTAGCGAATCACCTGGACCTGAAAATGATGTTCCCATATAGGGTGAGCCACAGCCCAGTAGAAATATACTAAACCAAATATATGCATTGAATAAAGCAGTAGCATTTAATAGATGGTTAATCATAATAATCGATTATATCAATGTATAATCTTAAGACACTAATGTCTATGACACTTATCAATATTCATTATTATTAATGTGGCTCAGAACCTGGCCAAACTTACAACTGTGAACTATATAGCATATTCACATTACTTCCAATATCAACAACACAAATGAGACTCAGGCTCATATAAAAACACTTCATACTTCCAGATTGATACACATTTTAGTGCTGTATCAATAAAACACTTCAATATAAATAAGCACACATAAAAGTGATGCTAATGGAGTCCATCCTCTATCTCCTCCCAAACAAAATCCGGTTTAGAGGTCCATCCCCTATCTTCCCCTAAACTGTGGAGTACATCCCCTATCTCCTCCCACACAAAACAATGTATGTAAACACATAACATATACAACACACAATCAATACACATAATGTTTGTATTAATTCAACAGTCAAAATTTATGACTTAACCAATGATTAGTTTCAGTTATCCCTAATCCACATGCAATGTCTACAACAATCACGACTATCCTTTACTGATAGCCCAAAACAGTTATTTCTAGACTTGGAAATAAATAATTCAACAATTAAATAGACGAGTGATTTAAATTAACCAACTACCCCATTTAATCAATAAATTCCCCAATCTCATGAATTTAATTAATTTCCCCCAATGTTCCTTAAATTAAATGTACAATTCAATTTATTTAAACAACTAGGTTTTTCCCAAAATTACCAAAATACCCCCAACATATTAAAATGCCAGAACTTAGAACAAAACGTATACATTGGAGTAGGAAATCCCTACCTCGAAGAAATCAACAAAAATGGAGAAGATGGAGATGACGACCCAAATTCCAAAGTGCTCCAAATCCACAAACGTTCGGATCAAAACGAAGCCCTCGACTCACTCTAACTTTTTAACAAAGGATCTAGGGTAGAAACACCCTAAAACTAGATGAAACCTAGGGTAGAAGGTGTGTAGAGGAAGAGAGAAGTCGGACCTAGGGTTTGGAATAAAAAAGGATATGAAAAACTGATTTTAAACCCGCTGCTGCCTATTTAAACTTGACAGGCTCGCTTGAGCGAAGGCATGGTCGCTCGAGCGACTGCACATTGAAACCCTCGCCGAGCGAAGAAAAAGCTCGCCGAGTTAAGAACTCGAAGCTTCAGGTCTGCAACCCAGAAGCACGCTCGAGCGAAGGACTTCTCGCTCGAGCGAAGAACTCGAAAACATACACCTCGCTCGCTCGAGCGAAGGAAAGCTCGCTCGAGCGAAGAATCACAACTTTCAGGTCTATACTAGACGCAATTGCTCGCTTGAGCGAAGAAAAGCTGGCTCGAGCGACCAGAAACAAAATACCCTCGCTCGAGCGACCAAGTCCTCGCTCGAGCGACCAACCCAAAAACTGGACAGCAACACTAGATTTCCGAACCCAACCAACCTAAAACAACTTGCCCAATACATCCCATAACTCCAAGAGAGAAAATAAAAGATGACAACACCAATTATTCAATGACAGCATCTACGGAACCTAAGTCCGGATATAATAATCAAAAGGAAAAGACCGGGGTCGCTATAACCTCCCCCCTTAAAAGAATTTCGTCCCCGAAATTAAGCATAAGTTTTTGAAAACAGGTTTTTCTCCAATTCCGACAATATGACAATATAATAATAAACCACTTGACCCAATACCGGTCATTTCATCTCTTATCAAGAGGCATCTCACAATATGTATATCAAACAACATATATTACAACCTGCAACAATATTATGCATTTTTCCTTTCAATCTCCACAGGTTCAATATCATATTCAATTTCATGATAGCATTCGAATTCAACAATATATTCAACATAATCAATGTTATACTAAACTTCCATTATAAGGCAAGTTTCAAAATATTAACATTAAACCAAAACATTCTCAATGTTTTCCAACTTAAGACATATATAAAGTTCTTAAGTTTAACAATATTACAAAATCTAAATACAAAATTACAAATCACTAAACATGTCCGGATATTTCTCGCGGACTTCTAATTCACGTTCCCAAGTGGCTTCCTCCACTCCGTGATGTTTCCACAAAACCTTTACCAAAGGGATGGTCTTGCCTCGCAAAACTTGATCCCGTCTATCCAAGACTTGAATCGGTCTCTCCTCATACGAGATATCCTCGTCAACCACTAAATCTGTCCAATCCAACACATGTAATGGATCCGGCTCATACTTCCGAAGCATACTCACATGAAACACATCATGAACTCCGGACAACTGCGGTGGCAAAGCTAAACGATAAGCAGCTTCGCCAATTCTCTCGAGGATCTCAAAAGGACCAATGAACCGAGGGGACAACTTCCCGCTCTTCCCAAACCTCATCAATCCCCGTCTAGGTGATATTTTCAGAAAGACATGATCACCCACCTCAAACACCAAAGGTCACCTCCTACGGTCGGCATAAGATTTCTGATGACTCTGGGCTGTAACAAGTCTCCTACGGATTTCTAGTCCATGGGAAACAAATTTAAAATTAAGTTTTCCAAGGGATAAACCAGGTTATAAGTTATAACAAACCAATTCCCAAGCAAATAAAATTTGCTACCAGAACTACACCACTCATAAAAGTTAACTGGTACTCCCGGAACTGAGCCCATGATTTCTAAATAAAAATCAGAGATATTTTAGCTAATGCTCAAATTGGATTTCTTTTCTCAAAACCACAACACTTTCGAAATAATCAGATTATAACCATACCTTTTTCCAACACTTTGGGAATAAAATGATTAAACCCAAAGACTTCCTCAAACCCCAAAGGTTTGAAATCAAATCTGTCTTAGTTGTCATTTCTGAACAAATAAGAACTACTCTTTAGCCAAGGCTAAACACTTTGGTTTCTATTCCAGAAAACCAAACCAAATTCCAAACTTACAAGCAATTTAAAAATTGCTACAACCAAATACATGCATATAAAATACTTCTAATAATACAAGCAAATAAAACTTGCTGCTTCAAATTGGTAAACAAACCAACTAAATTCCAAGCAAAAAATTCTTCAACATTTAAATAAAATAGTCAATCTATAAGGATTCTATTTAGTCCAAGAACCTTGCCACGCTTAGGTTTTCCTATTCAACACAAAAGTTAGTAGTCCAAACATTTTTGTTTTTACATCCCAAATACTATTTATTTGGTTTTGTATTTGTTTTTCCATTCCCTTTTGCATAAGTATTCCTGTAAAGAAAGTTAGCAGAAAAAACCACAACAAAATATAAACAAATAATCTAAGCAAAAAATAAATATAATAAATAATTGAAACCATTTTAAACTAATAACTCCAAATAAATAAGTTAAATTCAAAGTTAATGCACCCGATTAAATAATTCAGATTAATGCACCCAATTAAATTCAAATTAATCATGTACACAATTCATAAAAACTCTATAACTCCAAAATACATTAAATTATGTAACCTAGTCTAGAAAATAATAAGCATGTAACAAATTAAAAACTAGAAGAGAATTAGCATGTCCAAATTGCAACATCCATAAATTATATTTTATAACCTTAAAATTCATGATCTCAAATACTAAAATTAAATTTATTGCCATGAGTTATATAAGAATTATTAAATAATTGTTAGAAACCAATAACCATTTAGCAATTAACATGGAAAAAATTCTAAAGATTAAATCATGCAAATCATGGTAGGGAAATGATGAACCATACGCATAAAATAAAATCAGATTAATACAATTAAGTATACAAATTATGATAGAGCATTCTAATTAAACTAAGCAATTAGAGAATCACATTGCATAATTTACAATCATTGAAATAGGGAGCAATTCCGCAACAATTTCTAGTAACATTATACAATTGTCTATATAAATCTATTCGATCAATTTCATAGAAAAAATATATAGAAATCTGTTTTAAGCTTGTTGTTCAAATTGTGAAATTAAATAAATAGATTTATGAAGAAATCAAATTATATACCAAGAACATATGCTGATAATTACAACTAAATTTCAACAGAAATACACAAAACAATAAAAGAGTTAAGAGACGAAACTGAAGCCTGCACGGAAGTAGTTTCCTTAAAACAGATTTCGCCACCTCACGGGTCAAGTGCTTGAGGAATCCTGGCGTCTGTCTCCCAGGATACAACGGTCAAAACCAGCTACGGCAGAAGCACTTTCTGTCTAGCTTAGTGAACAAAAACAGTGGCAGCACTCTCTCACTGTAGAAATTTTTAGCAAACTGACTAAAAAATGGAAGAAACAATTTCTGTGTTTGAGACTTGACAGGAAGGTGTAACAACGCCCGCGGGGGACCTCGCTACAGTTCGGACTCGATTTTGTTGCGGTTCTCAATCTTGAACCAAAGAGTCCAAATCCGGCAAATCGTTTTGAAGGAAAACAGATTTTTTGAAAAGAAGTGCCAAACATGGACTGCTTTGCCAGATAACAGAGTCGCCACCTAAATATTTTAAAATGGGAAATTTAGGAAACCCTGACTCGGTGCCGGAAGGCCACGTGTCCGTCATCACCAAAGTTGGCTCGGGAACTTAGGTACGATTAGGGAAGGTCACATCGTGAGCACCCCCTCTCGCCCGGTCAAAGACCGGCCTCTACTAACCATGATATCTGTTTTTGAAAACTTTGTGAGTTCTTATTCCGGTTATTAGCCTAGATTACTATGTGATGCTCGCGGCAAACAAGTATAGACTGGGCCCTCTGAATTGGAACTAAACATTTCATGTTTGTTTGTTTGAAAATGGTATGATGGTGCTACCCGCAGGTAGGCTAAAATGCGGATTTGCCACCCTCGGGTGGGCTTAGAAAACATGATTTTGCCACTATCTAGTGGGCTTAAAACAAACAGTCGATGAATTATTCCAATTCAGATAACTCAACCTCCACCCACAGGCATTCAAGGCAGTTATATCACATAAGCACATAGCCTCATGGTAAGCATGCTATCATGGCAACACTCACACGCATGCAAGAATGCTAAAGCATAAAACTTACCGAGTACTCCCAGCCAAAACAGAAAAACGATTAGAAATCATGCATGAATCCTAAATATGCTGAAATGCCTAATGCAACACATGCAAAATGCAACTATAGCAGGCTCGGCTATTCTAAGTATGGCATATGAGGTGCAACAGCTATCAAGTACTCAACTTGGAATTGAAATACAGATGCAGTTTGTATGATCGAGCGCAGTGCGTGCAAAAACAGATGAATGATGCAAACATGTCATCTATGTCAGATGCTAATTGAAATATGCCCTATATCTAACCATCCAAAGCGGTAAATAAAAGGGAGAAAGAAATGGGGTTGGAAGACATACATCACACTCACCCACCCTTATTACAACATTGCCCTCGCAGAGGGTCCGAATAAAATAATAATCTGAGACCAATAAAAGAATATTACAGATTTCTAATTAATGTACAGATTAAACTAAGAAAGCTGTAAAGCTGGCGTGCAAGCCAGGGGCTGCCTTGCTTCTGATGAATGATGTATACCGGGCTGCTCTGGCGCGGAAATCCACTGGGATGCCCCAATTAGCCTCTGTTTGCACTGTGTCTCGAAATGCGTACCGGACTCCGGAAAGTTGTTGATCCTCGGTTTTGCTGTAACAGAGAGCAGGAAAAGGGCATAGCAATGTATTTCACAAATATATGCATGCCTCGATCCTCGTGCCACCAATCACGCATCTCGATGCCTGATGGCCGAGGAGCCGAATTGCACAACTCAATATAGGATGAATGCAGATGGATGCTACAACAAAACCTAACTCCATCATGGGTATCCGGAGTGTCGGTGACTTGGGAATTGAGATCCGTTCCGTCACTCGGAGTACGAAACGTGTCTCGTTTCCCGTGCCCGGGCTAACTCTTATCCCAAACACGATGCAATATGCATGATATGCATGAAATGCAGCAAACATGTGATATAGCATGCACAATGCCATGAAAATAAGTAACCTCGAAATGCATGCACACGGGCACACAAATCGAGAAAATGTATGAATGCAATCTAAGATACAACCTAGTATGCACTATGCTGTGAAAATGAGATGAAAATGAGACGCCGGTCGCGCTACGCACACAAAACCGAGGCGATGGCATGAAATGCAAAGCGGATAAAGCAGTGCCTCGAAAGCGGCGTGCACGCGCAAACCGAGGCGATGATGTGAAATGCAAGTCGGATAAATCGAAGTGCCTCAAACGCTGCGTGCACCGGCACGCAAAACCGAGGCGATGATAAAATAGAAATCGGGTAAACGGCAGCCAAATGCGTGCCAACAGGCACGCCAACCGAGGCGATGATGAGAAATGCAAATCGGATAAAACCGAAGTGCCTCGAAATGCGTGCACACGGACACGTAAACCGAGGCGATGATGTGTGATGCAAAATCGGATAAAACCGAAGTGCCTTGAAATGCGTGCACACGGGCACGCAAACCGAGGCGATGATGAAATGCAAATCGGATAAAACTGAAGTGCCTCGAAATGCGTGCACACAGGCACGCAAACTGAGGCGATGATAAAAATGCAAATCGGATAAAACCGAAGTGCTTCGAAATGCGTGCACACAGGCACGCAAACCGAGGCGATGATAAAAATGCAAATCGGATAAAACTGAAGTGCCTCGAAATGCGTGCACACAGGCACGCAAACCGAGGCGATGACAAAATGGAATGAAATGGCATACGAAATGCAAATTGGGCTTACGCCAACATGAGAGGACCTCAGCCGCACTCACATAAGCTGCCGTCGGATAAAAATGAAGTGCCTCGAAATGCGTGCACACGGGCACGCAAATCGAGGCAATGGCATACAAGCATGAAAATGTAAATTGGGCTTACGCCAACATGAGAGGGCCTCAACCACACTCACATAGGCTGCCGTCGGATAAAAGAGTCGCCGAAATGCGTGCGCACACGCACGCAAACCGAGGCGATGCTTGAATGACATGCGAAATGCAAATTGGGCTTATACCAACATGAGAGGGCCTCAGCCGCACTCACATGGGATGCCGATGAATGAAAACGGAGTGCCTCGAAGTGCGTGCCCACGGGCACGCAAACCGAGGCAATGCATTAAGGCATAAAATGGCATGGGAAATGATATGCAAGCATGCGAAACAAATTTCAGCGGCTAAATGAAGGGGAAAACAACCCCGAAATGATACGGAATGAGAATCAACGCACGAAATCATCCCGAAATGTAGTTTAAGTGCCCGAAATAGCCTACGGCTATGCTAAACAGACAAAATTGGGACACGACAGCAAAAACAGTAGCAAGGCAGTCCCAAAAATGACATTTTCTTAGTACAAAACATGGCCAAATTGTAAGCATAGATATGGTAACAATGGCATGCAAGAATACAGGAAAAGAGGGGAATTACAAAGCAAGTGGTATTTACAATGCTCAAACCCAAAAAATCAGTTCTACAACATTGAAGATGGAACAAAAATATGCACAAATTCAAGAGATTACAACCTCTAAATCAGTATGTATATATGCTAAACATAGCATGCAAAATAAGGGCCAAAAGAGGGTTATAAAGAGAGGTACCAAATGGATGCACCAAAACACTTAAGACCCTTGACAAAAAGTGTAGAATAGATCAAAACAAGACACTCTCTAAGCCTGATGGAGGCTCAAAACAGTAGCTAAACAAGTCTAACAAAGCATGCAAATTTACGGTAAAATGAAAGGATTTCAAAGGAAGTACCAAAAATATACACCAAATGTCTTAAGACCCTAAACAAAACATGACAAGGAGACAAAAATAAGGCTATTTCTAAGCCTGATGAAGGCTTAAATCCGGAGCCAAATAAGTCTAACAAAGCATGCAAAATATGGCCACCAAGAGGGCTACAATGAAAAGTATGTAAAGCATTCACCAAATAGCTAAACATTCTTGATGAAACATGTAAAGGGGGTCAAAATAAGACCCCTATTAGCTCTGAACAAGAGCCAAAACCATAAGCACAAAAGGCTACAAAATGAGCAAGATTTAGGGCCTAAAGTGAATTTCCAAGAGAGGTGGTATATAGAATGGCCAAATGAGGTTGAGCCCTTCTACAATGTTGTAGAGGGGCTCAAAATAGGCCCAAAACCAGTAGGGGTCGGAGCCCCAAAAACAAATGCAAAGAGGCTAAAACTAGCATTCAAGATTGTGACATACAAGGTGTATATTGAAACAAGTATATCATGGAAACACCAAATGAAGTTGAGCCCTTCTACAAAGTTGTAGAGGGGCTCAAAATAAGCCTAAAACCAGTAGGGGTCGGAGCCCCAAAAACAAAAGGAAATAGGGTAAAAATTTGATTCAAGATTATGCAAGAAAAAGGGATTTGAATGCTTACCCTTGAAGATCTTTCTTTCTTTGCTTCTTGACTTGAATTTGTTGACTCTTAACCTCTGAAAAACACTTCCTTGCTGCTGGAATGGTAGTGGAGATGGTGAGGCTTGGTGTTGGTGAAGAAATAATGCAAGACTTGAAGAAATTTGGAGCTTTTTTGCTATGAAAATGGAGGTTTAAGCTTAAGTGTTCTTGAAGGATTTTTTTCTCCTCCCAAAATGAGGTTCGGCCAGCTGCTGGAATGGACAAGAGAGAGGGCTTAAAAGGAGGGCCAAAAGGGTTGAAATATCTTGCCTCAAATATCTAGATATTTTGAGGGCAAAATATCTAGATATTTTGAGGGCAAAAAGAAAAGATTTTGTTCGGCCACGAAGTGGGCATCTGAGACCGCAGTGTTCCTCGGAATGATGAAACAGAGGTACCTGCCAAAATTGAACAAAAACTAATGCAAAACGAAAGCTCGGGGACCAAAACCGCGCGGGGTCCCGAAAATGGGCTGTAGGCACCGGAAGTGGTGTTCGGCTGTGAAGTGGGTTTCTGAGACCCCAGTGTTCCTCGGAATGCTAAAATAGAGGTCTCTACCAAAAACCGGAGAAAACGGATGCGAAATGAATGCTCGGGACCAAAACCGCGCAGTTTGGGGTCCCGAAAATGGGCTGCCGGGCACCGGAAGTGGTGTTCGGTCAAGTGGGTCTCAGAGACCCCAAGTGTCCTTCGGAAGGACCAAGCAGAGGTGTCCGCCAAAATGAACAGACATCGATGCAAAATGAATGCTCGGGGCCAAAACCGCGGTTCGATCCCGAAAATGGGCCGCCGCACCTAAGTGGTGTTCGGTCAAGTGGGTCTCAGAGACCCCAGTGTCCTTCTGGCGACCAACAGAGGTGTTCGCCAAAAATGAACAGACATCGATGCAAAATGAATGCTCGGCCAAAACCGCGTGGTTCGGATCCCGAAATGGGCCGCCGCACCGGTGGTGTTCGGTCATGAAGTGGGTCTCAGAGACCCAGTGTCCCTGAAGGACCAAATGAGGTGTTCCGCCAAAAATGAACAGACATCGATGCAAAATGAATGCTCGGGCCAAAACCGCGCGGTTCGATCTCGAAAATGGGCCGGGCACCTAAGTGGTGTTCGTCACAAGTGGGTTTCGAGCCCCAAGGTCCCTTAAATGGGAGTAAATGAGATGCATGCCAAAAACCGGAGAAAACGGAGATGGTTGGGCGGTCCCGAACCGAGGCACACGGCCTAACGGCTCCGAAAACCGGGAACCGGGATCCGAAATGGGAAAAATGGCCTACGGTCACGAAAAGTAGCCCACGGCCACTGGGAGATAGTCTACGGGACCACTCCCTCCCCTCGGGAAAGAAAACAGAGAAAACCGAGTCTGGTTCGCAAACCGAGAGAAGGCACGAAAGAGAGTTCGGAAGCGGGCGCGCCACGACTCGAGACTTCGAACGAGCACAAGATGCAACATCATCGAAGCGCCAATCGGTGACGCTCGAGTCTTAAGGTCGGTCAAAAATGGGGTATCTACAGGTTGCCCCTCTTGACGTAACTCTAAGTCACAACAATGACGGGAGTGAATGTCAAAGCCCAGAGACGACCCATTTTTGACAAGGCCGAAGACTTAGACAATCATACAAGATAAGCAAAGAATGTGTGCCCGCCGGCAAAATGGGGCAAAATGCAAAAGATATGCACAGAGCCAGGTGATCATGCAAGTGCAGCAAGCTGTAATGAAGCAAGTATTGACAAATAGATGCAACAGTTTTAAGCAAGAATGCAAAGCAAACAACTACATTTCATGCAGTTAGGAATGCGGAGAATTATTCAATTCTCGTCGCGTCACACGGAGAAGGCTTAAAGTGACTACCGAGAGTACGGAGTCTCACAAGACATCTCTGCAGATCACACACAAGAGAGGAAGAAGGTAAACCGTAAACAATGGTGTAACCAATAAGCAAGATCTCAACATATTTCATACGGAGAGAGGGAAGGTTTTAACCGGGGAAACAATGGTGTAACCAACAAGCGTATCTCAACGTATTTCATACGGAGAGAGGGAAGGTTTTAACCGGGTGAACAATGGTGTAACCAACAAGCGTATCTCAACGTATTTCATACGGAGAGAGGGAAGGTTTTAACCGGGTAAACAATGGTGTAACCAACAGAGCGTATCTCAACGTATTTCATACGGAGAGAGGGAAGGTTTTAACCTGGGGAACAATGGTGTAACCAACAAGCGTATCTCAACGTATTTCATACGGAGAGAGGGAAGGTTTTAACCGGGGAAACAATGGTGTAACCAACAAGCGTATCTCAACGTATTTCATACGGAGAGAGGGAAGGTTTTAACCGGGGGAACAATGGTGTAACCAACAAGCGTATCTCAACGTATTTCATACGGAGAGAGGGAAGGTTTTAACCGGGTGAACAATGGTGTAACCAACAGGCGTATCTCAACGTATTTCATACGGAGAGAGGGAAGGTTTTAACCGGGGAAACAATGGTGTAACCAACAGGCGCATCTCAACGTATTTCATACGGAGAGAGGGAAGGTTTTAACCGGGGGAACAAAGGTGTGACCAACAAGCATATCTCAACGTATTTCATACGGAGAGAGGGAAGGTTTTAACCGGGGAAACAATGGTGTAACCAACAGGCGTATCTCAACGTATTTCATACGGAGAGAGGGAAGGTTTTAACCGGGGGAACAATGGTGTAACCGACAAGCATATCTCAACGTATTTCATACGGAGAGAGGGAAGGTTTTAACCGGGTGAACAATGGTGTAACCGACAAGCATATCTCAACGTATTTCATACGGAGAGAGGGAAGGTTTTAACCGGGGAAACAATGGTGTAACCAACAAGCATAAGCATATCTCAACGTATTTCATACGGAGAGAGGGAAGGTTTTAACCGGGTGAACAATGGTGTAACCGACAAGCATATCTCAACGTATTTCATACGGAGAGAGGGAAGGTTTTAACCGGGGAAACAATGGTGTAACCGACAGGCGTATCTCAACGTATTTCATACGGAGAGAGGGAAGGTTTTAACCGGGGGAACAATGGTGTAACCAACAAGCGTATCTCAACGTATTTCATACGGAGAGAGGGAAGGTTTTAACCGGGGAAACAATGGTGTAACCAACAGGCGTATCTCAACGTATTTCATACGGAGAGAGGGAAGGTTTTAACCGTGGGAACAATGGTGTAACCAACAGGCGTATCTCAACGTATTTCATACGGAAAGAGGGAAGGTTTTAACCGGGGAAACAATGGTGTAACCAACAGGCGTATCTCAACGTATTTCATACGGAGAGAGGAAAGGTTTTAATCGGGGGAACAATGGTGTAACCGACAAGCATATCTCAACATATTTCATACGGAGAGAGGGAAGGTTTTAACTGGGGGAACAATGGTGTAACCGACAAGCATATCTCAACGTATTTCATACGGAGAGAGGGAAGGTTTTAACCGGGTGAACAATGGTGTAACCGACAAGCATATCTCAACGTATTTCATACGGAGAGAGGGAAGGTTTTAACCGGGGAAACAATGGTGTAACCAACAAGCATAAGCATATCTCAACGTATTTCATACGGAGAGAGGGAAGGTTTTAACCGGGTGAACAATGATGTGAGTGTGTGTGATCGATACACAAAGTAGGCAAAGCGAGTGTGTGATAGATACACAAAAGACAAGCACAAAATGTGATAGATGCACTAAGTGAACAAAGTATGATTGATATACTGAATGTGAACAGAAAGTGTGATAGATGCACTAAGTGAATAAGTGTAATGGATACACTAAAGGTGAACACAAAGTGTGATAGATGCACTTAAGTGAGAATGTGTGTGATAAATACACTAAAAACGAACACAAAGCGTGATAGATGTACTTAAATGAGAATGTGTGTGATACACAAAATGAATGAAGTGTGATTGATACACTAAAGCAAATGAAGGTGATAGATACACAAAAGCAAATGAAGTGTGTTAGATACACTGAGTGAAGCAAATAAAGTGTGATTGATACACTAAGTGAATGATCTCAAACGGAACCTTTTTTGAATGAACCGTACATACAATATCGTGCATGACTGAGAAAGAAACTTAACAGGTACAATGCATTACAATGCATGATGCATAAGGAAAGCAATAAATGGACAAAGCGGCGCTTTAGAAAGCGCCTCAATAGGTGAGTGGCGGTGAACCGCTCTACTCTGATGGGGATCTCCCCTCGTGCTCTTCGAACACTTTACCTTGAACTCATAGTACAAAGGCTTTGGAATGCTAACAAGTAACAATATCTGTATGTAGGAGCCACGGCTGCCGCTTGTCTTCCTGATCATACTCACAACTTTCCCTATTCTCCAACGGGGTGACAGACTAGGTTGGTTCAGTATCCAGAATTGAGGTGCATACATGCTATCTCAACCTATGGGGCTTCCATACAGATTTCAAGCCGAGGACGCGCCTCTGGGTATTTAAACCAGACTCTAGTCTCGGAAATCCCGAACCTTTGCGTTCTAGGCCACGGCCATTTGAACTCTAGTTTCCACCGTCACAGTTGGTCTCCTAGGAACTCATCGCAAACACGTCCAAGATGCCTCTGGCAGGGAATGGTACTCAGGGAGAGCACTTCTGATCGCCATTCTGGCTTGAAGTAGATTTGATCTTGAGCTTGAGGTAGAGGCACACTCATACTTCGGAACATTGGCAAGACCTGAAGAGGTACACACGGAATATAGTCTCGGAGCCTACTGAAGTAGGAACAAAACTCAGATGCCTGACATTTTCCTCTTTTGCTTTTGCTTTGCAGCCCGAAACCCATAGCTTCAGATAGGTCCTGATTTCACTGTTCTCACATGACCTGGGTTGAACCCTGCGGTTTTTCTGAAAGAACAAATACTGTTTTGAACAATGTGGAGAACGACACAGCACTCGGAGCACAAAATGATTTTGTTTTTTTGAAATTGAAAGATAAGTTTTTGACCAGGTATTGAGCCTACGACTGGACACAGCAAAACGACTTAACACAGAAAATAAAAGGGCACACAACCTAGACATATCGAGTAACACTCGAAACGACTCAAAACAAGGATCGAGATAAAACAAAAAGACTCGACATTCAGACGTGCACAGGGAGCCTGTTTCATCGGGTAGTGTTTCCCACCCTTTCTTATTTGTGATTCTCACATCATTCGGCCCTCAAGCTCTGGTTTTTCTGTCAAAACCCTTTTGCTCACTTTTTCTTTCATCGCACACCTCTCTATTCTTCAATCTCTCATTTTTCATCCCTCCCCTGGGTGGTTGATGGATAAGCAGAAAGTTGTGGGCTTTTGCCCCTGGTATTCTACCAGATTCTTCTTCTTCTGCATGCAGCTAGTGAATTCCTCCCACAGAGGGGTTGTGCTGCAGATGAATGTGTAGCGAATCTGCAGCTAACACCGGTTGATGATGCTCTGCCGGGGAGCTTGGACGTGATCAGATCTGCCAAGATGAGGGAGTGGAATATCTTGATCCATTCCCTGTCAGAGCCAGACTTGGCTTGATACCTCGCTGCTTGGAGGGTGAGAGAGCCTTCTGCCCTTTCTAGCTTCAGTTGTGCCCTCTTCTGGCAGGTAGAGTGCCCCCTTTTGGCGAGTATGTTGATAAAAGGGGGAAAGACAGAACTCCTGACCCAACTGTGCCCCTAGTTCATCATTTTGACCATTTTTTATTTTTGCTTTCTAAAAAAAATTTGGCCAAAATGGGAGTTAGATTAACATGCTTGTTCGATTTTTGATTTGAAATCATGCAAGTCAGGCTATGAGTACTGAAAATTTTCCTTTTTTGGGTCGAAGAAATGGTCCAGTTTTGGAAAAGATAGAATGATTTTTTGAGAAAATTAGCCAATCTCAGTAAAAATTCTCAAAAACTGTTTTTGCAAACGGCCACTTGCTCAACGAGCATGAACCCACTCTCGAAATGCACAACCTCGAACCCAAAGGAAAACTGCCCCGTGCTTGAAGAGAGCTTCATGGCAACGGAAAGTTGCCCCTTGTTTGAATGGCACCGCGGCGCATTGAATGGCAACGGAAAGTTGCCCCTTGTTTGAATGGCGCCGCAGCACACTGAATGGCAACGAAGAATTGCCCCTTGTTTGGATAGCACAGCGGCGCATTATAGTCAGTCCTCAGAGTGACGAACACAACCAAATCCTCAGATACAGAGAAGACAAAGATGACCAGAACCATCGCATGGACACAATCAAATTGAAGTGTTTTACGGCTGGACTTCAGGATGAAGTTGCCTACGTATCCCAAAGATGGGAATCAAGCCTTACGTAGTTCGGGGTTAAGGTACACTCGGGTATTTAACCTCTCCTTTTTATGCTCTAACTTTTGCCAAGGCGCCTGTTGCAGGTTTTCGACCTTGCGAGCTTTGTTTTTCTTTTCTTTTCATTTCTTTTCTTCTTTTTTCTTCTTTTTTCTTTTTTTGTTTTGCATTTCTTCTTTTTTTGTTCTTTTTTTTTGTATTTTTCTTTGCTCTAACTTTTGCCTGGGTCGCCCTTTTGGGTTTTCGACCCAGCGAGCCTCTCAAAGGGTAGAAGTGTAACAGGTCCATGCCAAATGGTTTTGAGATTGAAGCCCTCTGTATCCAGGAGAGTGGCTGTTGTATTGATTTGCAGAAGGATCCACCTTTGGCTCGTCGAGCACATCGGACATTTTTTTTGCCCCTAGTTCGAGGGGTGCTTCTGATCTAGCCTTGCAAGCTTCTTCTAATGAGGTCTGACCTTCTTGATCTGACTTTGGTGCCTCTTGTTCGAGGGCTGCTTCAAATCTGGCCACACAGGCCTTACATCATGGTCGACCGTTGAACATTCTGAATGCCAGTTCAAGGTTTGAAAGCCAAGGGGGGATCGAGTCTCGAGGCTGAGAGCGATCCTAGGCTGCACAATCTCAAGAGCGATTCCACACATGTCTTCGCAGAACCGCGCAAAACATTTTTTGAAAGTTTTTAAGAAAGCGACAAATCGTCACATGAAGACAGCAGTAGGACCAATCTGGATCAAAGCTAGGGTCCTTCTCAGTACTCACGCTAACAAGCATGATTTCATTCATTAAGGGCTTAGCACGCCTTTCTTTCTCTCAGTTTGATCAAAGTTTTGCAAATGCCGAGGAATTCCTCCCTCTTTGTTTTCACTGCAGTGTTCAAAAAGGTTTTGAAAAAAACTTAGGTCAATACAATGGCTTCAAGGCACAAGAGAGCAGGTGGAATGCACTGCTATTTCATTCAAATCCCGGCATAACTAGCACACGCGTATAAACGCGAGCGCGTGAAAACATCTTTGCTTTCATTCAAAATCTGTTGGCATAACGGCTCCTGGCGTAAGCAGACTCAACAAAGCAAAAAGACAAACACGAAACAAAATGGTGACGCCCGAGGTAACACCCCCGGAATCACCCGACTTCTATACAATAGGACTGACTCGATACAACAAGACAGACCCAAAACAAAAGAGACTGACTCAAAGCAAAAAGACAAACTCAAAACAAAACAACAAAGCTGACCCAATACCCAAGTCAGAATGTACAAAACTAGCATTCACAAATGCTCAAAACAGTGCGTGTCATCCACCACAGCTGGAGTAATTTGAGTGCCGCACGCAAATGGTTCATCCCCCCAATCACATCACATTATCCCTTAAGTTCATCAATCCTGTGCCGATAGACTTTGCAGAGCTTGGCGGGAGGACAACCCCGTTGTCAAATAGATCCTGTACTTCATGGCGAAGACGAAAGCAGTCGTCGGTAGTATGGCCAGTTTGCTGATGGTACGCGCAATAC
The DNA here is from genome assembly GCA_025200525.1 of Camellia lanceoleosa. Lineage (NCBI taxonomy): Eukaryota > Viridiplantae > Streptophyta > Magnoliopsida > Ericales > Theaceae > Camellia > Camellia lanceoleosa. The sequence continues at coordinate 100,059,602 of CM045772.1, read as the reverse complement.
TGGGTAGCATCATGTGTAGCCGGAAGAGGGTTTGGGAGAGGCCGAGGCTCAAGGGGTTTGAGATGGCCTTGTCCAACAAGGATTTGGAAAGCTTTGGACAAAGGCATGTGGAGGGCATGGAAGACCCTCTGACCTCGAGGTTGGTACTTCTGGGTTTGTGGATTTTTGCTGGACGCACCAACAGAGAGATTGGCAGGTGCTGGCCTGGCTTGCTGATTTCTTCCGAATGGAGGATTATAGCTGAAAGGAACGTTTCTGATACAACGACCCTTCTCCCGGCTTGCCCCTTGATTCAAACTCCCCCCGATTTGAGTGGCGAAAATGCCGTCCACAGTTTTTGCAACAACTGCGAGCACTTGCTCTTTGTTCAGTCCTTCGGCTTTCAAAGCCTCAACAGCCAACAGAAGATGTTCATGGGGATCCATGTCCGCCCCTACCTTGTTCTTTCCACTCGCCTCCACTTTGCCAAGGGATTGGCCTTCCTCAAATGCAGCCCGCCTCAAGACTAGGGAGCCTTTTGACCAGAAATTCCCAGTATGTGGTGTGGTCGATGATGGAGGCAAAACTCCAAAGGTTAAATCTGCCACAGTTCTCTGAAGATCTTCAATCATCCTCATCAGCTCAGAAGTAGTGGGTTCATGGGTTTGGGATGACTGGGGTCCAGATGCACCCATCATGCATATGTCCATGCTTTCCGGGATAAACACCTCAGGCTTAGGTAGATGGGCCGGGGTGATGTATATGCTGGGGTTGAAGGTGGATGGTAATATATGGATGAGGTTGAGATGTAGAGGTGATGGGTCAGTACTAACCTGAGGTCCTTTTGGTGGAGCTAGGGTCTCTTCGTTAATAAGATCCTGAATCTTATGACGGCGAAGCAACGGTTCAGATCATGACCGTCTTGTTGATGGTAGGCACTGATTTAATGGGTCATACCTTGGTGGAAGAGGATTTGGGAGGGTTGGGGTTCTAGGAGTTCTAGGTGCTTCTTCTTGCAGCCTTTTTTCAAAGCTTGAGAGAGACTCATGTAAAGGGGATGGAATTTTCGGCTTGGGCGAGTTGAAGTGGTTGGTTTTTGGCCATTGAGGAAGTGGTGATAGTGCCTACTTGAGCATTTCGCAGCTTGTGCTACCATCAAGAGTAGCATTGGAACCACGAGCAACATTCCTCTTCAAAGGCTCATTATCTTCGCAAAGATCCCTTGTCGATGGCATCCTCGATTTGAACCCCATCTCATGCAAATCTGAAAAGGTAGGGAAGGGATAACAATCATCTTCTGCATGATGAATTTGGAGATTGCGCACAATCATCCGAATCGATCTTTGTCGGGCCTAGTGGTCATCATTGAGGCTTTTGCTCTCCATCTCGTCATGAACTCGAGAAACCCTCCTTTGGTTCTTGACGGTGACTTCGAGATCACGAAGTTGTGACCTCGATCCGTGTGTTATAGGAGTATTGATCAATAAAGGCCTCGGCCGCTCTTCCCGCCTGCTTTCACGAGTTCTCCAACTTTGCATACCGTGTTACGCTATCCCGACAGGTTCGGCCGAATAGTGATAGTTTCTGGGCTGTGGTCAAACCCATTGGTCTCAGGATATCAGAAAACAATTGAAGGTACACCATTGGGTCTCCAGAGCCATCAAATCGATCGATATGCGGCATCTTGAACCGATCCGGTAATGTCACCACTGAGTTGGTATAACCATCCTCTATATCAGGAATGGAATGGGCCCCCTGAGACTTTTTGAACAACTTCTCAAGCTTGCTCACTTTCAATGTTGTGGGGTCCGTCTTGAACTCGAAGGGTAAACTTGGCAGGTTGATCGGTGATTTGGATAGCTGGGGTAGAATCATGGGCAGAGGTGGCCTTGTCAGAATGTCTGTATCTTCTTGGACATTAGCTGTCTCCCCGAGCGTCGGAACTCTGGGTAGGGGAGGAGCTTGGTGTGAAGTAGATACCCCAGTTTGTTGCTCTAGCCTGGCAATTGTCTCTGCCTGTTGGGCTATAATCTCGGCCTGGCTTTTGGCAAATTCCGCTTGACGGGCCGTGTCCTGCTGCATGAGTTTCATATTTTCTTGCATCTGACGCATCATTGCCTCCATCCCTGACGTGTTCTGCTGATCCATCCAACTGACTGGTATGTCTATCCCTACAAGAAAATCGAGACCTCACCGATCTGCATCGTAGGGCGGATAAGGGCCACGATCCGTAATCGCCGAATCGGGCGATCTCAGGCTCGACTAGTCTTTTTACCCTGCCTCTGGTAAAGCAACACTAATTGCCCTTGAACTGAATTTCTGACCCGACAAAGTCTATCAGCACAAGTCTAATGATCCTCGGGGGATATTGGAGCCTTCTGAAGCCATGGTTCCCAAGACAACCTAGCAAAAGAGAAAACAGACAGCATCTCAGCCTGATTTCATCTGAACAGATACGAGCATAGTTGAATGAGTGTGCCCTCATCAATCTCGCCCAAAATTCGCCTCAGAATTGTTACCTCGTAAATGAATCCCACAATTTTGAATTGGTGCCCGCAGTTCGATGCTCAAAATACTGACTTGGTGCCCGCAGGCCTGATGCCCGATTTCATAATCTGATGCCCGCAGGCTTGATGCCCAATCTCATACTGATACATGCATTCCTGAGAGGCGCACTCTAACAAGCACATAATGATAAGTGAGAGCCAAAACACCCCTATGTTGGGGTAGGGTTTCGCCCTATCTTGTCAGAACTAGGGTTTCACCACGCACGCAATGACTTCAAACAACCTATAAGCGGTAAGCAACTTTGTCCTAGTTTGGAATGGTCACTATGGATCCGAATATGCACTAGGTCGAATGGTCAAAGGGTGCCGGTGAAACCGGGTTTGTGTTCCCATGCCGGCAGAGTTCAGAATCGCAAGCCTTATGGACATGCCTTGACAAGACAAGCCTCCCAAGAAACCGCCAGAATAGCAGATGGCAAACACGGTCCTAGGCGCACCAATGCAATTGCAATGCAAGGAACCACACAAGTGTAGTCAAGAGCAGATATCATGAGTTCGAGTCAAGTTCTGTAAATTCCAAATAGAGTCGCCAGAATCAGAATAACGCCATGGGGACCTCGCCTGATTCGACTCGATTTTGTTATGTTCTCAATCTTGAACCAAAGAGTCCAAATCCGCAAATCGCTTTTGAAGGAAAACAGATTTTTGAAAAGAAGTGCCAAACATGGATCGCTTTGCGGATAATGAGTCGCCACCTAAATATTTTAAAATGGGAAATTTAGGAAACCCCGACTCGTGCGGAAGGCCACGTGTCCGCTCATCACCAAAGTTGGCTCGAACTTAGGTACGATTAGGGAAGGTCACATCGTGAGCATTCTCTCGCCGTCAAAGACCGCCTCTACTAACCATGATATCTGCTTTTGAAAACTTTGTGAGTTCTTATTCCGGTTATTAGCCTAGATTACTATGTGATGCTCGCGGCAAACAAGTATAGACTGGGCCCTCTGAATTGGAACTAAACATTTCATGTTTGTTTGTTTGAAAATGGTATGATGGTGCTACCCGCAGGTAGGCTAAAATGCGGATTTGCCACCCTGTGGGCTTAGAAAACATGATTTTGCCACTATCTAGTGGGCTTAAAACAAACAAATGATGAATTATTCCAATTCAGATAACTCAACCTCCACCCACAGGCATTCAAGGCGCTTATATCACATAAGCACATAGCCTCATGGTAAGCATGCTATCATGGCAACACTCACATCAAGATGCAAGAATGCTAAAGCATAAAACTTACCGAGTACTCCACCAAAACAGAAAACGATTAGAAATCATGCATGAATCCTAAATATCTTTGAAATGCCTAATGCAACACATGCAAAATGCAACTATAGCAGGCTCGGCTATTCTAAGTATGGCATATGAGATGCAACAGCTATCAAGTACTCAACTTGGAATTGAAATACAGATGCAGTTTGTATGATGCGCCGAGCCCGGTGCGTGCAAAAACAGATGAATGATGCAAACATCTTTGTCATGTCAGATGCTAATTGAAATATGCCCTATATCTAACCATCCAAAGCGGGTAAATAAAAGGGAGAAAGAAATGGGGGTTGGAAGACATACATCACACTCACCCACCCTTATTACAACATTGCCCTCGCGCAGAGGGTCCGAATAAAATAATAATACAGACCCGAATAAAAGAATATTACAGATTTCTAATTAATGTACAGATTAAACTAAGAAAGTCAGAAGTCATGCAAGCCGTGGGCCGCTTTGCTTCGATGAATGATGTATACCGGCCGCTCCGGGCGCTGAAATCCATCGATGCCCCAATTAGCCTCTGTTTGCACTGTGTCTCGAAATGCGTGCCGGACTCCGGAAAGTTGTTGATCCTCGGTTTTGCTGTAACAGAGAGCAGGAAAAGGGCATAGCAATGTATTTCACAAATATATGCATGCCTCGATCCTCGTGCCACCAATCACGCATCTCGATGCCTGATGGCCGAGGAGCCGAATTGCACAACTCAATATAGGATGAATGCAGATGGATGCTACAACAAAACCTAACTCCATCATGGGTATCCAGAGTGTCGGTGACTTGGGAATTGAGATCCGTTCCGTCACTCGGAGTACGAAACGTGTCTCGTTTCCCATGCCCGGGCTAACTCTTATCCCAAACACGATGCAATATGCATGATATGCATGAAATGCAGCAAACATGTGATATAGCATGCACAATGCCATGAAAATGAGTAACCTCGAAATGCATGCACACGGGCACACAAATCGAGGAAATGTATGAATGCAATCTAAGATACAACCTACTATGCACTATGCTGTGAAAATGAGATGAAAATGAAACGCCTCGAAAAGCGTGCGCGCGGGCACACAAACCGAGGCGATGGCATGAAATGCAAAGCGGATAAAACAGAGTGCCTCGAAACGCGTGCACACGGGCACGCAAACCGAGGCGATGATGTGAAATGCAAGTCGGATAAAATCGAAGTGCCTCGAAATACGTGCACCCGGGCACGCAAACCGAGGCGATGATAAAATAGAAATCGGGTAAAACTGAAGTGCCTCGAAATGCGTGCCCACAGGCACGCCAACCGAGGCGATGATGAGAAATGCAAATCGGATAAAACCGAAGTGCCTCGAAATGCATGCACACGGACACGTAAACCGAGGCGATGATGTGTGATGCAAAATCGGATAAAACCGAAGTGCCTTGAAATGCGTGCACACGGGCACGCAAACCGAGGCGATGATGAAATACAAATCGGATAAAACCAAAGTGCCTCGAAATGCGTGCACACAGGCACGCAAACCTAGGCGATGATAAAAATGCAAATCGGATAAAACTGAAGTGCTTCGAAATGCGTGCACACAGGCACGCAAACCGAGGCGATGATAAAAATGCAAATCGGATAAAACCGAAGTGCCTCGAAATGCGTGCACACAGGCACGCAAACCGAGGCGATGACAAAATGGAATGAAATGGCATACGGAATGCAAATTGGGCTTACGCCAACATGAGAGGACCTCAGCCGCACTCACATAAGCTGCTGTCGGATAAAAATGAAGTGCCTCGAAATGCGTGCACACGGGCACGCAAATCGAGGCAATGGCATACAAGCATGAAAATGCAAATTGGGCTTACGCCAACATGAGAGGGCCTCAACCACACTCACATAGGCTGCCGTCGGATAAAAAAAGAGCTGCCTCGAAATGCGTGCACACGGGCACGCAAACCGAGGCGATGCGGAATGACATGCGAAATGCAAATTGGGCTTATACCAACATGAGAGGGCCTCAGCCGCACTCACATGGGATGCCGATGAATGAAAACGGAGTGCCTCGAAATGCGTGCCCACGGGCACGCAAACCGAGGCAATGCATTAAGGCATAAAATGACATGGGAAATGATATGCAAGCATGCGAAACAAATTTCAGCGGCAAAATGAAGGGGAAAACAACCCCGAAATGATACGGAATGAGAATCAACGCACGAAATCATCCCGAAATGTAGTTTAAGTGCCCGAAATAGCCTACGGCTATGCTAAACAGACAAAATTGGCACACGAAAGCAAAAACAGTAGCAAGGCAGTCCCAAAAATGACATTTTCTTAGTAAAAAACATGGCCAAATTGTAAGCATAGATATGGTAACAATGGCATGCAAGAATACGGGAAAATAGGGGAATTACAAAGCAAGTGGTATTTACAGTGCTCAAACCCAAAAAATAAGTTCTACAACATTGAAGATGGAAAAAAAATATGCACAAATTCAAGAGATTACAACCTCTAAATCAGTATGTATATATGCTAAACATAGCATGCAAAATAAGGGCCAAAAGAGGGTTATAAAGAGAGGTACCAAATGGATGCACCAAACCACTTAAGACCCTTGAAAAAAAGTGTATAATAGATCAAAACAAGACACTCTCTAAGCCTGATGGAGGCTCAAAACAGTAGCTAAACAAGTCTAACAAAGCATGCAAATTTACGGTAAAATGAAAGGATTTCAAAGGAAGTACCAAAAATATACACCAAATGTCTTAAGACCCTAAACAAAACATGACAAGGAGACAAAAATAAGGCTATTTCTAAGCCTGATGAAGGCTGAAATCCGGAGCCAAATAAGTCTAACAAAGCATGCAAAATATGGCCACCAAGAGGGCTACAATGAAAAGTATGTAAAGCATTCACCAAATAGCTAAACATTCTTGATGAAACATGTAAAGGGGGTCAAAATAAGACCCCTATTAGCTCTGACCAAGAGCCAAAACCATAAGCACAAAAGGCTACAAAATGAGCAAGATTTAGGGCCTAAAGTGAATTTCCAAGAGAGGTGGTATATAGAATGGCCAAATGAGGTTGAGACCTTCTACAATGTTGTATAGGGGCTCAAAATAGGCCCAAAACCAGTAGGGGTCGGAGCCCCAACAACAAATGCAAAGAGGCTAAAACTAGCATTCAAGATTGTGACATACAAGGTGTATATTGAAACAAGTATATCATGGAAACACCAAATGAAGTTGAGCCCTTCTACAAAGTTGTAGAGGGGCTCAAAATAAGCCTAAAACCAGTAGGGGTCGGAGCCCCAAAAACAAAAGGAAATAGGGTAAAAATTTGATTCAAGATTATGCAAGAAAAAGGGATTTGAATGCTTACCCTTGAAGATCTTTCTTTCTTTGCTTCTTGACTTGAATTTGTTGACTCTTAACCTCTGAAAAACACTTCCTTGCTGCTGGAATGGTAGTGGAGATGGTGAGGCTTGGTGTTGGTGAAGAAATAATGCAAGACTTGAAGAAATTTGGAGCTTTTTTGCTATGAAAATGGAGGTTTAAGCTTAAGTGTTCTTGAAGGATTTTTTCTCCTCCCAAAATGAGGTTCGGCCAGCTGCTGGAATGGACAAGAGAGAGGGCTTAAAAGGAGGGCCAAAAGGGTTGAAATATCTTGCCTCAAATATCTAGATATTTTGAGGGCAAAATATCTAGATATTTTGAGGGCAAAAAGAAAAGATTTTGTTCGGCCACGAAGTGGGCATCTGAGACCGTAGTGTTCCTCGGAATGATGAAACAGAGGTACCTGCCAAAATTGAACAAAAACTAATGCAAAACGAAAGCTCGGGGACCAAAACCGCGCGGGGTCCCGAAAATGGGCTGTAGGCACCGGAAGTGGTGTTCGGCTGCGAAGTGGGTTTCTGAGACCCCAGTGTTCCTCGGAATGCTAAAATAGAGGTCTCTGCCAAAAACCGGAGAAAACGGATGCGAAATGAATGCTCGACCAAAACCGCGATTTGGGGTCCCGAAAATGGGCCGCCGGCACCTAAGTGGTGTTCGGTCTAAGTGGGTCTCAGAGACCCCAGTGTCTTCGGAAGGACCAAGCAGAGGTGTTCGCCAAAATGAACAGACATCGATGCAAAATGAATGCTCGGGGCCAAAACCGCGGTTCGATCCCGAATGGGCCGCCGGGCACCTAAGTGGTGTTCGGTCAAGTGGGTCTCAGAGACCCAGTGTCCTTCGGAAGGACCAACAGAGTGTTCCGCCAAAAATGAACAGACATCGATGCAAAATGAATGCTCGGGGCCGAACCGCGGTTCGGATCTCAAAATGGGCCGCTTGGGCACCGGAAGTGGTGTTCATTGCGAAGTGGGTCTCAGAGACCCCGGTTCCTCGAAAGGACCAAGCAGAGGTGTCTCGCCAAAAATGAACAGACATCGATGCAAAATGAATGCTCGGGCCAAAATCGCGGTTCGATCTCGAAAATGGGCCGCCGGCACCTAAGTGGTGTTCGTCGCAAGTGGGTTTTCGAGCCCCAGTGTCCCTTAAATGGGAGTAAATGAGATGCATGCCAAAAACCGGAGAAAACGGAGATGGTTGGGCGGTCCCGAACCGAGGCACACGGCCTAACGGCTCCGAAAACCGGGAACCGGGATCCGAAATGGGAAAAATGGCCTACGGTCACGAAAAGTAGCCCACGGCCACTGAGAGATAGTCTACGGGACCACTCCCTCCCCTCGGGAAAGAAAACAGAGAAAACCGAGTCCGGTTCGCAAACCGAGACAAGGCACGAAGAGAGTTAAGCCGGAGGGCGCGGCCACGACTCTGAGACTTCTGAACGAGCACAGTATGCAACATCACCGAGCGCTCAATCGGTGACGTCTGAGTCTTAAGGTCGGTCAAAAATGGGGTGTCTACAGAAGGTCTCAATTTATACATGTATAGGGGAGAGAGGAGAAGTCTCCAGCCTTTATGGCTGGTCATAATGCACCATTAACCTCTGCAATAAAGGCAGGAGTTACAAACCCCATTAATGCTCTATTAAACTCTGTAATAATGGCAGAAGTTACAAACTTCATTACCTCTTTCATGGAGATAACTTCATGAGGCAATTTCTCATTCAAATCTCAATAGTTTTTGGCCATTCTATTTGTGGTGTAAAGATCTCATTGCAAAGTATCTAGACCCACTTAGACCCAACTCATCAAATGGTTGGGACCCACTTTAATATTTAATTAAAGTCACCAAAAAACCATTTTTTCCAACAGGTTTCATCCAATGATAGAGTGTTGGGGTGGACAGATTACTTCGATCATCATACTTCGCCTCTTTCTCGTTGGAATCCTGATTGCTGGCCTCACTTTCCTCCTAATTATATGTCTGTTCTCGGCCTCTTGCCATAGATCTTCTTGTTCATGTTAGTTAATTTTCTTTCACTGTTGTGTTTGGTTACTGAGAAAATGAACAAAGGAAAAGAAAATTCCAAATCCAATGTGATTTTTTGTTCTTTTTCCCCAATAGGCATTCTGTAAAAGCTAAAAAAATAATAAGTATAATTAAAATTAAAATCGATTCAAAAATCACTTCCAAGTTCTTACTCAAAATACTTGTATGAGGAGTTGTCTACTAAAGTCAAATTTTTTCAAATCATATTTCCCAAAAACTTATTTTGAAATAAATTTTCAATGAAGGGCATGTTTTTTGTAAATCACCAAATATTAATTCACCCCCTTATCACTACTAGGTGCTGCTGGTGGAAGGAATGTGAGTGCTCGTAATGAAAATGGTTGCCGGTAGGGAGAGACATTGTTCTCTACATTAAGCGGAGCAAGTGGCAACGCCTTCAGTAACATGGTTGTTGGATACAACAATGTTGATGTCAATGCTGCCTAAGTATGGTGCTGCTATTGGCAACACACCTGTACGTTCATTTCCCTTTGATGTGTGTTTGTGTTTATGTTTTTGGTGTTTTGTACTGGGTATACCAATGTTGCACATGTTATGCTTGATAAAATGTTCAAGAGAGAGTGAATTGTATGTTTGTAGATATACAATTAATTTTTTTTTTATTACATGAATTGGCTTGTATTGTTTTATAGATTTATCGAAAACTTGCTTAAAGGACAAACTGTTGGCGTGATTAGAGCTGGTCAAATTGGATTCTCTTGCAAAAGAGAAAGAGGATTCTCTTGTAGTGGATTCTCTCTGCATTCTCTCTGCAGCTACTTTAGCCTTTTTTTCTGAATATTTTAATTTGGCAACTTAAATTACTTGTAATTTGATTGATTGATTGATATTTTAGTCAAATTGAGAGTCGTGTTTGAATAGCTAAGTTCATGGGAGTGAGTAATTTAATCTACACAAGGAATTTATGGCTTCTTGCAGGTTAAACTTTGTGGTCATGCAACCTTGGCAGCTGCACACTTTCTATTCACTTCTGGTTTGGTAAATGCCGATAAAATTGAGTTTCTGATACTATCGGGAGTTTTGATTGCTAAAAGAGTTCCAGAAGCCTAAAAAAAGGGCAAATTGGAAGATTGCTATTTAATTGAATTGGATTTTCCAGTAGTTCCACTTACTGAATTTGACTCTGGTGAGGTTCCATCTATTTCTAAAGCATTGAGTGGTGCTTCTGTGATTGAATTAAAGAAGACAACTACTGCAGAAGATCTCTTTGTATGCATTATTTACTTATTTATTATTATTCATAGTTATGCAACTTCCTATTTTTTGAAGTAAATGATTAAATCCAAGAAGAAAAAAACTATAAATGAAAGATGATTGCTCCATTTAAAATTAAATGGTGGGAGTGATTTGATTTCTAATTTGGGTGCATTCTCAGACTTTCATTGCAGTATCTCAAAAAAGGAAGTTAACTTGAACTGATATATGGATATTCATTTTGTACTTGCATTTTGGCAGGTGGTGCTCCCATCGGGAAAGACTATTGCAGATCTACAGCTTGAATTGATGAAATACAACGATGTCCTGGAAGGGGATTAATTATTACAGTGCTTGCAAAAGAAAAAGATCTAGGTTTGACTTTTTTAGCCGCTTCTTCTGTCCAAAATTGGGGGTCAATGAGGTAATATATTGGCATTTGGTCCTAACCCAAACTACCTTGTGATTTAAACCAGTTCCTTTCATATTTCTAGGTGTATTTTGATTAATTGGGATAAAATTGTTTATTATATGTAAAAGAACAATTCAAACATAATAACTTGTCATGATTTGAAATGAAATTGCCAATACAAAAATGATACGAGACTATATTTTACCTCGCGCTATACATTGTGTTAAGTGTCGGATTTTCCAGTATAGCATTGTAAGAAAAGCTCCATATCTAGACTGTTTGGTAGACTTCTCAATCCTTGTTTCTTGAAACGTTTTGAGAGACAATTACCACCTAAACAAAAGGCTACTGCATAACATATTTTTGGCATAATCGTCCTTTGGTAGATTACTAATTGTGATGCTCAAACTATAAAGAACTTACATTCAAAACCCATATACTCCATCATTTGGATCCTCTTGCAAAAGAAAATTTTGGAAACATTGCATGTAATTTTCAAATTAGAGTTTGCTAGACAGGCATGAGGTTCAATTTGGAGGTTGTTTAAATTTTCAACAAAACAGAAACATTAAAATGATCTTGATGGGATTATACGTAGAGTCTAATATATCTAAATTATTAATTTTATAATTATTATAATTTGAAACATCAATTTTATTGAATAAATAATAATGGTTAATTTTTTTTTCTTTTTTTACAGATTGCTTTTGCGTGGGCTATTGTGTATGTGTACGAAGAGCATTTGTTCTGTACATGGAAGACATTTATTTTGGAACAATCCTTTGTTTTGGAAATTCAGTGTTTTTGTATATAATATTTAATTTAGATGGATTATACTTGGTTTTTATGGATTCATATGATATTTGGAATATGATGTTATAAGTTAAAGTTTTGAATAGTTGATAATGAAATGGGTATTATTGATAATGGATTTAGATTATAATTGATAGATTTATTATTCTGTATACGTACAAATTACAAGTTGCATTGATAATGAAATACATATAATTTAGAAATTAATAAAAAATATTCAATTTGTGCATTTTAAAAAAATTAATAAATAGAGCTTGAGCTTTTGGCAACTAAACATTTAGTAGCCAAAATTTTTAAAAAAGGAACTTATTAGCAACTAAACTATTAGTAGCCAACAAAAAAAAAAAAAAAAGAAAGCCTTTGGCTATTAAAAAATTGGTAGCCAAAAAGGAGTGTCACGTTTTTAGTGACTAAAAAATTGGTAGCTAAAAAACTAAAGATGGAAAATATTTTCTTTTTGGCAACTAAATATTTTCTTTTGGGCAACTAAATTTTTAGTCTGCAATTGGTGACTTTCGGCGACTGAAAAAAATTAGTCGCCAATACCTTTCCTGACAATCATCTAGTGACAAAGCTGGCGACCAAAAAATTTAGTCGGCAAAAATCTTTGGCAATTAAAAAATGACTTTTTGCGACTAAAAATTTAGTCACCAAAAGTGTAATTTGTTGTAGTGGTAACATGTCAAGGACTACAACTAGAAGTATTATTTGGCTATTTGTTGCTTTGCATGAGGACTTGAATAACATATTGGTCATCTTGTACAAAAACAATTAACATTGTAAAATAAGAGGGTTTATTTATTTATTTATTTTAATTTCTTTTGTGTGGGGTAAGAATATGAGAGATTTCTTTTTCCTCAATTGATACAAGTATTTATAATATATAGATTATAATGGGACAATTACATTCTAACAAAGATATATGTCCAATAACCAACATTTAAAAAAAAAAATAAAAATAAAAAAAATAAATAAAAAAAACCTCATAGTAAGAAATAAATAAATAATATAATAAAAAGATTCACTATACTAGAGAAATTAGTGTTGACCTTTCACATAAGGCCATGTTTGTTTAAGAGTTTAAGGAGGAGAACTGCATTTGTTAGGACCCTACTTATTGCTAATTCCGCGAACAAGCTTGGGTTAATCGAGTTGTAATTTTTTCTTAGTTTTTGGTCTTCTTGCTTGAGCGGGGAAAGTTGCGCTTGAGTAGAGTTTCCATATTTTCAGTATTTTGGCTTGTCTACAAAGAATACTGTAAGGTGTAATTTTACGCTCGAGCGTAAGTTCCTCAGCTCGAGTGTAGACCCTGGTTTGGAACACATGTATTAGTGTCCCTACTTGAGCGGCCATTCTTGTGCTCTAGCGGAGATCGCGTATCCAGCTGCTATAAAGTTGCAGTTTGCTCCGAATTTAGGGCACGACTTCCAGATCTTCTTTGAGGGTTCTAGGGTTTTCTTCTAGGGCTATTTAGCTAGTTTTCTTTGATGTTTGATTGAGTATTAAAACTCATATGGTTTGACAAGAATATATCAAAGAGTTTGATCGTTTAAGTGTTCTACTTCAAGAGTGTTCTTCTTCAGTGGAATCTGAAGATTCAAGTGTGGAGTATTCGAAGGAATTCGAAGCTATGCGCAGTCGTTGATTCGACATGGATGTTGTGAATTCAATATCAATCTAATCAATTCCAAGACGAAGGTTTTGGTGAAAGAGATACAGATTGTTGAAGACAAATTGACACAGTTTGGGTAATTTGTTTGGTAAATTTGTATTCTTTCTTTCTTTCATAGGGGATTGATTAGTGGCCTTTAGCCCATGGTTTTTTAATCACAACTGCAAGTGTTCCAATTGTGGTTTTTCCATGTAAAAATCTTTTGTGTTGATTTATTGATTTTGAAGCAACAATCTAAATCACTTTCGTATGTGCTAGATGATTTAGATTGCCTGTTTTAATTGTTTGGATATTGTTGCAATTCATCTTGATCTGAATCACGAATCACTTAGGTTTTTCAATTGGTATCAGAGCGAGTCACTCTTTGTTTTTCTCAAAACTATAGGAGTGTAATTTTGTGTGATTTGTGATATGGATTTAATTCGCGAAGGTAACTCGACCCATAGGCCTCCGTTACCTGATAGTACAAACTATTCTTAATCGAAAGCTTGTATGAGGGCGTTTTTAAAATCTATTGATGAGAAAGTTTGGCATTGTGTGCTCTATGGGTGGAGTGAACTTGTTGTCACCATTGATGGTGCTGATATCCTTAAACCACTTAATAGATGGGATGTAATCGATTATCAAAACTCGAGTTGGAATAATAAAGCTCTCAATTCCCTCTTTTGCTTTGTCACACCAGACGAGTTTCTTTGTATTTGCACGTGTGAGGTAGCAAAAGAGGCTTGGGCATTCTTGAAACTATTCACGAGGGCACTATTGCTGTAAAAAGATCAAAACTTCAACGTCTCACCTCATCTTTTGAAACTTAGTTTATGCGTGATAATGAGACGTTTGATGATTTTTATGCAAAACTTAGTGACATCGTGAATTCTGTTTCACGCTCGGTGAAAAAATCCCTGAATCGAAGGTTGTTGGAAAAATTTTGAGGCCTTTACTCGAGAGGTTCCAATCAAAAGTGATAGCTATTGAGGAGGCTAAGGATGTTAAGAACCTCAAGCTTGATCAGTTGGTTGGAGACTTGAAGACTTATGAAGCACACTAGATTTCTAAGAAAAAAACAAAAAGATAATGTGGCTTTTACCAGTGCTCATGAGACTGCTAATACCCCTGAGGTTGAGTTTGATCTAGAGTCTGAAATGACGGCGATGGTTAACAAACAATTTAAAAAAATTATAAAGAAAAAGAAGCCCAATTTCAAGGACTCTAGTTCAAAAGGTAAGGGTAATGAAAATTTCAAAACTTTTCCTCCAAAAGTTGCTTCAAATACTGCGAAGAAGACTGTGAAGGATCAAGGTGTCAAGTGTTATGAATGTCAAGGGTTTGGACATATTGCACTTGAATGTCCATCAAAAAAGAACCGCAAGAAAGTCTATACTGTGAGTTGGGATGATGAAAGCTGGTCAGAGCAAGAACCCGAAGAAACCGAATTCAGTGAAGAAGAAGATAGTACTTACATGGCATTCTGGTCTACTATTACTCAACCATCTCCAAAGCCAGTTGAGTTAGCTTGTGGTTAGAGTCTGCACTGTGCTTCTACCTTTGATAGGAGTGATTACTTATTCTAGAAGATACGAATGAGGATGTATCTTAGAGCTCATAACCCTGAAGGTTGGTAAGTAATTGAAGAGGATACTAAAAGTGCTGACAATCCGAGCAATCAAAGAGTTTTGACTACCATTCATGAAGCAATTTCTGAAGAAGAACAACAATGAATTGCTCACTGCACAAAGGCCAAAGATGCATGGAACATTCTTAGTCAAATCCATGAAAGATGAGAGTCATCTGCACAACCATCCATCAACTTTCATGCCTTAGTTGCTTAACTAGATAAGGTCGAGGAGAAAGAAAAGCAAAAAGAAGATGATGAAACCTCGGAAGACAATGATGAGATTGATGGTGATGATCTATAACAAGCTTATGAAAAGCTTTACAAGGAATCGTTGAACTTGTCTAAAATTAATGACAAACTCACTCTTAAGCTCAAAGCATGTGAAAGCGAGAATGTTAAATTAAAGGGAGAGATTGCCACAACAAAAAAGGATGTTGTCAAGATCTCAAATGATAGGCAAGATCTATGTGGAAAACTTCTATCTTGTGAGACTGAAAGGAATGAACTTCTGAAAATCTATGCCACATATGTAGAGAAGATTGAAATCCTTGAGATGTCACAAGCTACATTAGAAGAGATGGTCGGTCAGAAAGAGAAAGAACTCAAAAATGCAAGAGCCATGATGGCTATGTGGAACAAAGGGTCAAAGACATTGGAAGACATCCTCGGGTTGCAACAAATGAGTTGTGACAAAAATGGGATAGGCTATGGTAATGCAACAGTTCAAATGGGATAAGCCTCTATATCACATGACATTCAAACTCAAACAAATGGAAAGCTGAAGGTTCAACAGGGTGATCCATCTCTTCATCAACCTAAAGGGGGTAAGATCAACAAAAAAGAGGTAAAACATATTTTCGTTTGTCATCATTGTGGTAGGTATGGCTATATTCGTCCATACTCTTATGAGTTATTTGGTAAGGTGTCTCAAAAAATTAGAAATTCTAATACTTCATGTGTTAGGAGACAACCTTACATGTCTAGGCGGAACAACAAGATTTATGATGGTGCTCACAACACTAAGACAGTAACTAAGACTACCAGTCCTGTTTCTGTTAGGACCAAACAGATATGGGTAAGAAAGAGTGACTTAACTTATTTTTTTGTTCACACTGCATTGAAAGCACGTGACTCACACATGTCGTATCTTGATAGTGGGTGCTCTCGTCACATGTCAGGTGACGAATCCTCCTTCACATCTCTTGAAAAATATGAAGAAGGAATTGTTACTTTTGGAGATGGTGGCACTTCTAGAATCATTAGTAAGGGCTCTATAAGTGTGGCTGGTCTTCCAAAGCTCAAAAATGCCTTACTTGTTGATGGCCTTAAAGCAAATCTTTTCAGCATCAGTCAAATGTGTGATTCCTACCATAAAGTATTATTTTCAAAAAATAAACGTGAAATTTTAGATAAAAAGGGAAATACTATCATGCATGGGGTTCGCACATCTGATAATTGCTATGGGATTGTTACCATAAATGATCTCATTTGCCACCCAGCCATCATAAGTAATCTTGACTTGTGGCATCAAAGATTAGGTCACATGAATTTCAAAGACCTAACTAAGATTGCTAACAAACAGCTTATGAGAGGAGTACCCAAAATGGGTAAGAATGTGAATCATGTGTGTGGACCATGTCAACTTGGGAAACAAACTCGTGCCCCTCATAAAAGGTGAACAGCTTCACAATCAAACGTCCTCTTGAACTGGTTCATATGGATCTTATGGGACCCACTTGTACTGAAAGCATTGGAGGTAAAAGATACATATTTTTAACTATTGATGATTATACTCATTTTTCATGGGTTAATTTTTTAAGAGAAAAATCTGATACATTTGATGCTTTCCAAGCCTTAGTCCTTAAAATCCAAAATGAACAGGGTGTCTTTATTGGGTGTATCATAAGAATCCGAACTGATCATGGTCGTGAATTTGAAAATAGTTCTTTTTTGAATTTTTGTGATATGCTTAGAATTAAGCATGAGTTTTCTGCACTGATTACTCCACAGCAAAATTGAGTTGTTGAGAAAAAGAATAGGGTTGTTCAAGAAATAGCTAGGGCCATGCTCCTTAGCAAGAAAGTTCCTTCTAAGTTCTGGGTTGAAGCCTTAAATACCGCTGTTTATATTGTGAATCGTGTGTATTTAAGGCCCGACACTTTACAAACTCCATATGAATTGTGGAAAGGGTTAAAACCTAATGTAAAATATTTCAAAACTTTTGGGAGTAAATGTTATATTTTCTAAGGATAGAGAGCAGTTGGGAAAATTTGACACTCGAAGTGATGAGGATATTTTTCTCGGGCTTTTCGTGTCTATAGCCTGCACACTTTATCTCTAATGGAATCAATTAATGTGGTTATAGATGACACAGGTTCTCCTATGCCAGCAATACATGAGGAAGAATATGGTGAGTCTCTAATCTTGGATACTGAACCACAAAGACAAGGAGAAGCACAAGGTCAAGCCTAAGAAGGTGAGCCGGCACCAACTTCAATGGTAAGTCCGAGTCCAAAGAGTGCACAAAGAGACACCACCTCTAATGCTCCTATCACTACTAGTCCAAAGTTAAAACCATTAGCAAGGATAAGACTAGATCATCTAGTTCAACAAGTAATTGGAAGTGTCTTAGACAAGATGAAAACCCGGAAACAAATTCGGGAAGAGGTATCTCATATGTGCTGTGTGTCATTAATTGAACCTAAAAATATAAAAGAAGCCTTACTAGATGATAGTTGGGTTAATGCTATGCATGAAGAATTAGGTCAATTGGAATGTAACAAAGTTTGGACTCTTGTTTCAAGACCTAGAGACATGAATGTGATAGGTACCAAGTGGATCTTTAAAAATGAATCTGATGAGAATGGTAATGTGGCTAGAAATATAGTGAGATTGGTTGCTCAAGGGTATACTCAAGTAGAGGGTGTTGATTCTGATGAGATGTTTTCCCTTATTGCATATCTCAAATCTATTCGTATTTTACTTGGTGTTACATGCTTTCTTGGGTTCAAATTGTTTCAAATGGATGTGAAAAGTGCTTTCCTGAATGGGTACTTGAAAAAGAGGCTTATGTTGAGCAACCAAAAGGGTTTGAGGACCTAAAATGTCCACATCATGTCTACAAGTTAGACAAGGCGTTGTATGGGTTAAAACAAGCCCCTCAGGCTTGGTATGATAGACTTACTACATTTCTTCTTGATAATGATTTTCAAAGGGGTAGTGTAGACAAGACCTTATTTGTGAAACATATTAAGTCTCATATACTTGTTGCTCAGATTTATGTTGATGATATTGTGTTTGGATCCACTGCTGATTTTCTTGTGAAATATTTCGCAGATTGCATGACACATAAGTTTGAGATGAGTATGATAGAAGAGTTGTCTTACTTCTTGGGTCTTTAAATTAAACAGTCTCCTTCGGGTATGTTTGTCTCTCAGACCAAGTATGCCAAAAACCTTGTGTTTAAGTTTGGTCTAGAGTCGGCCAAACATGCACGTACTCCCATGAGCACCAGTCTTCACCTTTCCAAAGATTTTTCTGGTACTGATGTTGATCTTACCCTTTATAGGAGTATGATAGGGAGTCTTTAGTACCTCATAGCCTGTCAACCTGACATTGCATTTAGTGTAGGTGTTTGTGCCCGTCACCAAGCCTATCCTAAAGAGTCTCATCTTCTTGATGTCAAACGCATCATTAAGTATGTTAATGGGACATTGGGGTATGGGATTTGGTTCTCGACTAACACTACTGCCAAAGTCACTGGTTTTTCTGAGGCCGATTGGGCAGGGTGTGCTTATGATTATAAGAGCACATCTAGAGGGTGTTTTAACCTTAGGAATAATTTGGTTGCTTGGCATAGCAAAAAGCAAAAAGAAAAATGTCATCTCTCTTTTGACCGCTGAGGTTGAATACATTGCTGCAAGTAGTTGTTGTGCACAAATGTTGTGGATGAAGCAAATGCTTCATGACTATGCACTACAAGAAAAAAAGGTTTTTACGGCGTGCAATGCATGCCATAAAAACCCTTCTACGACGTGCAACGACACATCATATTATAACCAGCCATAGAAAGTCATTCACTTTCAACGACATGCTTTGTACGCCGTTAAAAACTATTTAACGGCATATTTTGTGCGTCGTTATTACTTTTCCTATGACATGCTATAGTATGCCGTTAAAAATTATTTAACGACAGATTTTGTGCGTCGTTGTTATTTTTTGTACGACTACTTTTGCATGCCGTTATTTGGTGGTGGGACAAATAATGGTGCTGATTGTTCACCGTAAAATATATAATACAACAACTTGCTTAGCCTGCCGTAGATAAGTAGAACATACCACGACATACATGGAATGCTGTGGAATATTTCATATAATGACCTGATTTGCTTACTGTAGAATGTGCATTTTTTGTTTATTTTTTTAATTCAGTAGGTTCTATTTGGCCTGTTTTGTACAATCTAAAATTACAAACAAGTTTCACAAAATATCAATCAACTACGACAATATTATTTCAACCATAAAAAATAAACTATATCTATAAATTATAAACATTCAAAAATTGTCAATATATACATTTTAAACATCCAAAACCTAACTGCAAGTTCAAAAACATCTAAAAGGACTATCCTTAAGTTCTAAATTATCCAAAAAGTTATAAACCATCCAAAACTATACATATATAAGTTTGTAAACATTACCCAAAACTATTCAAAAATTATAGAAATCTATTAATCAAAGTCCTCAAAAACTATCCATAGATGTTAGTTCTACTCAAAGTCAAAGCTAATGAAATGGGTTGGCCAAGCAACAGTGCTTCCAATGGCATCCTCAAGCACAAACATCTCACGATTACGGCAAAACAATGGTGCATTGACTATGACATGGTTAACCCATACTTTCCAACACCCAGGGCCAAGAGGCACGTGATGTACCAATGCTTTAGAATTTGTTAATGCAATTGTGCCTTCCGCAACCACCACTTTTGTTCCATCCCAATTCAACAATTTTCATTTGGCATTATCCAAGGATCCATCATTTCTAGTTTCATTTACGCCATGCAACTAGCATGAAAGCAATACATAAGATAAACTAATGAATTGAAGATAAAATTAAAGTTATTATTAATGCCATATGAAATTTACCCAAATATCTTCATCGTCTTCATTATTTTCGTCACCCTAAAAAAAATGTAATACAATATCAAGTTATATTTGTTTATCCAAATTTTGTAAACGATGTGGGATGTGTATGAAAATTTAACAAAAGCTCTTGAGTAGAAAAGCAAGCGAGCAAACAAAAGCAGAAGCACGAGAAAAATGAAAATGAGTAAATTAATAATGCCATACAAAATTTATTGAAATATTTTGTTGTGAGTGCATCCTACGTTCACCACCTCCATGCACCCTATGTTCACCTCTACTGTTTTCCTCACCCTAAAAAAATTGTAATACAATGGCAAGAAGCATTTGTTTACTTAAATTTAGAATCTTAATGTAATCCATATGCAAAATGACAAGCTTGAGTAGAAAAGCAAGCAAGCAAAAGCATAAGCATGAGAAATGTGCAAGTTTACCTGGGTTTCTCCATGTGAGTGTCCATTTGCCCCTTTGCTTGGCTCCTGCCAGTATTAATCAATTTTTTTATTTTTACAAACTTTGTGAAATATCCTTATATCTAAGATGGGAAGTACCAAAGTTAAAAAACAATTAAATTTTATAGGAAGAAAAATTTGACCACATATATTGTGACATTGTTCTTTTTTTTTTTTTTTAACCTCATTTCGCCTTTTTCCTTTTAACATTTCAGCTTTCATCTCCCAGAGTTCTTGTTCTAAGAGCAGCAATTTTTCATTTAGTTGTCTCACATTTTGATTTTGGTATGCTTGTGCATCAATTTTCGATGGCAATGCTCCAAATCCAAGCCCTCTTACACTGCCACGCCATTCTGGACCAAACGCTTGAACAATTGCATCATGTTTGATAGACATTGACCATTCTTCTGTAGAAGGCTTGTGAAGCTCTTGAACCTTATTTTGCAATATATAGCATTTATGATAAGGAACCCAAGTCTGCTAACTACAAAAACAGGTGCAAAACTCACCTATGAGTTACTTCATAAACTAAAAGGAAACACCACCCCCATTGCTTTTATTGAGCATAATTAGGGCATGTTGCTGATGGTAATGCTCAGTTCAAGTCTCAGGAAAACAATAACACTAATATTTCTTCTCCAATCAAATCCACCCAAAATCCATAGTTTGTACTTAAATCCAAAGAAAAAGAAGAGGAAGAGGATGTACCAACTTTGCTAACTACAAAAACAGGTACAAAACTCACCTCTGAGTTACTTCACCACAATAAGACAATTAATTATCAAACAAATTGAAGAAATGAAGTAACATCACAATCACAACTTCATAGGTTTTGTTCAAGACAAACTGGATCTCTACATATCAAAAAAAAAAAAAAAAAAAAAAAAAAGAGTAAAACAAACTAGCAATTTGTTCAACATCTATACCAAAACAAAACAGTATAGCAGACAACGATCTTTCAATTGTAATGCAATTGTAAAGTAACAGCTAACAATCTTTCAATTGAATTGAATGAAATCACAAGCTTTAATAACATATTAAGCTAATTCATACCATTGCTTCCTAAAGCACTTCATTGGCAGGTTTCCCCTTCTATCTTGTATGTCCTTTGATCCAAACATCCACTCTAGATATGGAATATGGGTCTTGGCTTTGATTTTTCTAGAAAAGAAATAAAAATAAAAATAAAACATAGTACAAAATTAGAAGCAACAAAATCAAAATGCTTTCGGAATAAATGTCGTCTATATTGCCAAACTTACCATGTCTTCCTCTAGTCGTACATAGCCTTTTCTACTCATCGTGTGTAACACCTTCTGCTTTGCTCTCATCTCTTTGAATTTTTCACTCTTTTCCTGAGTGTAAACATTTGAAATGCCCACATTTTTTAAGAATTTGTAATCGTTATCTTAACTGTTATGAAAAGAAATGAGCTTCTACATAAAACTATTATGATAAAAAACTTACAATGAAGCTTTTTGAAAGTCGATTTTTCACAAATGCCTTCCATTCATCCATTCCAATCTTATCAGGTTTGGTAAGGGCAATATTACGTGCCAAATGACCTTTACCTGCTGCAGTTAAAGTTCTTACTTTTCTTAATAGTTCAGACTTGTAATTGCGCCACAATTTTGCGAACTTTTGCATCACATGTGTCTTGTGGATATCATGTATTTTGTTTCTAAGCTGCATTTTCATATAACCAAACATTTAGTATGACAAGAGGGGGAAAAATAATGAATTGTTGTATGAAAATTAACTGCATAAACATACTACCTCCACACAAGCCCATAACTTATCCTTAATCTCATCTAGAACTTCAGACCAATAATCTATATTAATTGGCACTATCTCCCGAGCTAAGATCCCTTCTAAGGTTGATAAGTGCACTGATTCTTGTCCTATCGGTTGGTTCCATTCATTGAAGTCGATGTCATCACGCTTTTGTTTGCCGTTGTCATGCATCTTTAACTTTGACGGCCCCCTAGTTTTCTTCTTTGGTTGTTGACCAGAGTTAGCCACTCCATCTGCATTTGGTGATTCAATTTGTCGAGTATTGGAACCTACATCTGAAATTCTAATGGGTCCATCACTTCTATTATCTATTGTGGTAGCAACTATAGCTTCTTGCTCTTTCCTATGTCTTTTTGCTACCTTTTTAGAAATCTTTATGACACATGAAAAAAATAAAAATAAGGCAGCCAATAATTGGTTAAAAATGTGTACCCAAAATAAATAAATTAGAAAAAAAAAATCACTTGTTTGAAAGTTACCTCAGCACACATTGTTGGTTGGCAACTTCAATTACTAAATTCTTAGAAAAGAATTCCACCTGCAAAAATGAAAGAACAAAACCAAGTTAAGTAATATTTTTTTATATGAGATACAAATATATGAAAGTGTTTTGTAAAAAGAGGAAAAAAAAACTACTAATTAATTTCATACATACCACAAATATCACATAGTGAAAAAGTTATTCTTAAACATCAATCACAATAGAATACAAGTACTTATAATGTTATTTTACTTCATTACTAGGTCAACAAAACATAAAGAGTAACTCATTCATTACGCAACACTTCCACACCCTCACAATCACTCCTTGCATAGCACTCATCTTCATCACTATTAGCCATTTCAAGACTAGCTATATTGACATGTTCATATGGCATGTAAGCATCATCATCATACATTTCAAAATCATGAAAACCTCTTCGGGATGCTTTAAGTACAACTTCCCAACTGGATGTATCATTATCTCTTAAATAAAACACTTGTTTTGCTTGTGATGCTAGAATGAACGGATCTCTCTCAAATTGATGTCTGCCATGTTGTAAGGTAACCAAAGTAAATCCATCTTCAACTTTGACATCATTTCCAATAGCTGCCCAATCACATTTAAATAAAGGGACTTGGAATTTATAATAGTCCAACAAAATAGTCTCTTTAATAACCCCATAAAAAGAGATTTTTCTCACAACTTGTGTGGTATCTCTCTTACTAGCTTGACAAAGAGTTTCTGCTTCGATGGAAACACCACTATTTTGTGTAGCCCTCTCAACATTGGTTGTATGAAAGCGATGGCCATTAATGACGTAACCCAAGTATGACATTGCATCATTTCTTGGGCCAGCTACAAGCCATTTCAATGTATTCGACACCTCACTTCCACAAGAATTGATCTTCTCTTTCAACCATTGACAAAAAGTATTCATTTGTCTAAAATGTAGTAATGCAGCATCCCTCAATAAGCGCCTGTCAGAATGCTTAAGCTCCTCCACATGCATCCTAATAAGACAGCAAAATGGTAAGAACCCACCATTCTTTGAATAGTCAACTACAAAGGAGTATTTAATTCAGGCGGTGTTTGGGAACAAATTTTTTGGGTTTTTTTTTTCACTAAAAGACAAATTGGTTACAAAAACTAAAAAAAAAAACAAATTCAAACAAAGTATCACATCAAACCCCATAATTATTTCATTTTTTCTCTCACAAACATTACATCAAACCACAAAAAAACCCAACTATCTTCCCAAACACAAAAAAAAATTTCTCCAATAATATCCTACAACTAAAAAAAACCTACAAAAAAATTCATTTCCCAAACATCCACTTACTCTAGATAAGGTTGGACTTCTGCACTGTTTATCAGCACACATCGATGAGCAATTTGCAACACATCATCTGATATCGCTATTGATTTTCCCGAAGTAATTGGGCGTCCTTCTAGTATTGTGCCACTTTCAAACTCTATATTGTGATTATGTCGAACACCTATTTCAGCTGCTTTCTTCATATACCCACTAGTATTGTGTCACTTTCAAACTCTATATTGCGATTATGGGTAGACGTCCCCGAACGCCCCGGGAGAATGAGTCCCGTTCTGTTCGTTTGTGGATCTACTGCAGTTCAGACTCAAATTGTCACGGTTCTTAATCTGAACCAAAGAGTCCAAATCCGGCAGATCGTTTTGAGAAAACAGATTTTGAAAGAAGTGCCAAACATGGACTGCTTTGCCAGATACAGAGTCGCCACCTAAATATTTTTAATGAGGGAAATTTAGGAAACCCTGACTCGGTGCCAAAGGCCACGTATCTGTCGTCACCAAAGTTGCCTCGGCTCGGGAACTTGGGTACGATCGGGGAAGGTCAGCTATGAGCACCCCCTCTCGCCCGGTCCGAAGACTGGCCTCTACTAACCGTGATATCCATTTTTAAAAACGCTATGTGTTCTTATTCTGGTTAATTAGCCTAGAATTACTATGCGATGCGCACATCATACAAGTATAGACTAGATCGCCTAATTTGGAAACAAACATTGCATATCCGTTTGTTTTAGAAAACGCTTTGGGATTTTCTACTCGCGAGTAGGCTAAAATACGGATTTCAATGAGTTATTCCAACTCAAACAACTCAGCCTTCATCCAATGGCATTTAGGCAGTTTATAACATATAAGCATCTAGCCACATGGTAAGCATGCTGTCATGTCAACATCCACACGTATGCGGTATGCTAAAGCATAAAAATACTTACATCGTACTCCGTGCCAAAACAGTAAACTAGTTAGCAAACATGCGTGATCCTAGTTCATGTTGAAGTGGCTAATGCATCACATACAGAATGCAATTAGGTTAGGCTCGACTAATCCTAAAATGGCATGTGGAGTACAATCATTTGATGCACGTATTCAAGTTAGATTTGAAATACTAATGCAGTTAGCATGATGCGCCGATCCCGGTGCATGCAAGACAAATGTATGGATGCACGCATGCATAGCATAAGGTATGCTAAATTGAACATGTCCTAATACTAACCATCAAAGCAGGTAAGTAAGAGGGAGAAAGAAGTGGGGGTTGGAAGACATACACACACACCCACACTTATTACAGATTTGCCCTCGCTCGGAGGGACCAAAAGAATAATACAATTCAAATAATGAATTAACTATCCTAGCTAATTGATTATTACAGACCAACTAAATGAATTAAGCAAATTAATTAATTTAAGAAAGCAAGAAAAAGGCCTCGGGAAGAGGGTCCAATGCACGCATGCTCGGGTCTTGCTCGGAAGTCCACTGTCATGCGCAAGCTGCCTCTGTTTTCCCTGCTCTGCCCCTCTGAAGACTGCCAAAGTCTCCGGATTGCTTCCCTGGACATTGGGAAACACCACCGGCTGGGGAGAATGGCCACCGGCAGTAGGATGTGGTCATCGGCTGTTGATGAAGCTATCGGCCACAAATGGATTGCGGCCGACCTTGAACACCGGCCAAGAAGAATGCTCGCAGAACACGCAATGACAAAGAGAGGGCAAGGCATAGCATGGCAATGCAATTCAAGCAATGTATGCACCAACCCTATCCCTTATCATGTGTATGACTCAAAGGGACATGGTCCTTGGTTCTCGGACCATCAATCGCGCATTTCAATACGTGATGGCCCAAAGAACCAAGTGTGCACTTTGATTTCAAATGTAATGGACACAAACAAACAAAGGCCCATTCCCCATCACTTGATCAAGGGACAAGGCATGCATGCTAGATGGAATGCAACCTAGGCATGCAAACTAGCATGCAATATGATCATGAGGGCGAGCATGCAAGCATGTGACATGGACAATGCACAAACATGTAATAACGTGTTAAGTGGCTAAAGGAGAGAATACATGCCAAATGTATTACAACCTAAGCATGCAACAACACATCATACAACCCAAGCAATGCAACAAAATGCAATTACACATGGCATGCAACACAAGGTGAAATGGAGCAAACATGTGATGATACGCAAGGCATGCACGCAATGACATGGGGGGATGGTCTTACACTAATTTGGACAGCTCTAAGTTAGGCCCAAAACAGTGGCCAAAAGCTTAAGAAAATGGGACCAAACACACATACACACATGCACATGTTAAGGCCTAAACGCTTAAGCATCAAAGGACAACTTTTAAGCAAACTTAAAAAGGAATAATCATGGACGTATGGCATGCATTAAGATTTGAAAATCATGCTATAAGAGGTGCCAAACCAACTTAAACAAGACAAACATTAGCATGCAAATGGTCCAAGTATTTAAAACAGGTCAAAGGGGACTTAAACCATGGCTAAGCCAACCAAGCCTCACAAGGCCAAGAAGGCTTAAAACAGGTCCAAGGCAGACCTAGACCATGCAAAAGGAACCCCCTAGATGGCATCTAAGTGGCTCAAATTCAAAAGCATGCACAATGGCCAAAGCGTGGAGCATACAACACAAGCTTTCAAGGCATTAAAGAGGTGTCCAAGGCAAGCATACAAGCATATCAAAGGGACTAAAATAACATGCTAAATGGTCCCAACCCACTAAATTAAGGCAAGGATGCATGCTATACATTCACACACTTAAGGCTAACAAGCCAAAAATGCAAAGGGGCTATACTAAGCATGCCAAAGTCGACCCAAACAACTAAGGACAGACCTCAAACATAGCAAAATAAGCACAAAAGCTTCACAAAGCCCAGCCTAAAACATGCTAGAACAATGGTTTACAACCTAAGGCATATTAAGGCAACAACAAGGCATTACATGGCATGTATGTTAAACTAACATGGTGTACCAAAACCAATATACAACAATGCTATTTCATGACAAAATAAGCATAAATAACAGCCAAGGCATGGTCAACATGAGGCTTAGCTAGGTGCTCATTAAAGAGGCAAAAATGGCCCTTTTCAAGGACAATAAGGAGAGGGGGTGGCCCTCTCCTTCTTGGGACTTCAAGGCACCATCCTTACCACTGAAATCCCTCAAGATTTCAGTGGTGAGGAGGCCCAAACACCAAAGTCCCGGAGCTCACTCAAAATAGCACAAAATGGAGCCCCTCAAGGCTTAAGAGGGGCCCAACACCTCCAAACCACAAAACACCCTTAATAAACTATTTAGAGGGCCTAAAAAAAGAACTTTTTTATGTTATACACTAAACACAAAAACAGTTCTAAGATGGTCAAAAATACAATGCAAGAAAGGGGTAAAAAGGGGTAAGATTGTTACCCTTGAAGAACCTCTTCACAAATGGTGGACCAGCACCTTCCTTGAGCTCAAACCAGCCCTAAAACTCCAAAACAAGCCTCAAGGACCTCAATTCCAAGAAGATAGTGTGATGGTGGGTGTTTGTGTGCAATCCTAAGGCTAAAACACACACAAGAAAGGGAGATAGAGATAGGTTAGATACAAAGACCAAACCCTAATCCAAACTCTCTAAAAATATTGTCTCTCCCTCCTCTCTAAGTTGTCTAACCCTAATGCCAAGAGAGGAGCCCTCCTCTTATAGGCAATTCCCTCTTGTAAGGCTTACAAAACAAGAGGGAAATCCCTCCATACACGTGTATGGAGGGGAACAGAGTGGGTGCCAGCTATCACAACTGGCACAAAATATCTACAAAAAGTAGATGAACAGTAGTCGACTGCTCAACATTGCCATTTTGACAAAATTTACTGCCGACCGGCAACAAAGAATGCCGATCGGCAATATACATTGCCGATGGCAACAAAACACCAGCCGGTGGCCTCTAGCCACGGCTGGTGATGTGTGGGGATGCCTCACAAGGCATTCCCTGCCCCTCCAAGGCAAAGTACAAGTGTATGGTGCAAAACTAGCCACTAAACAGTCGAGTTTGGAGATCCTGAGGCAAGGCGTGTAGCCGAGACCTCCGGGAACTCCAAACGAACACAAACATGGATGATCACCGGGTGTTCAAACGGTGACGCCCAAGTCTTGAGGACGGTCAAAAATGGGGTGTCTACAGTTGCCCCTCTTTGACAGAACTCGAAAGTCATAACAATGACGGGAGTGAATGTCAAAGCCCAGAGACGACCCATTTTTGACAAGGCCAAAGACTTAGACAAACATGCAAGACAATTAAGGTATGCGCCCGAAGGCAGGGGCAAAATGCAAGACAATGCACGAAGCCGAGCATAACTTATGATCATGCAAAGAAAGTCAGAACGGCATACATGCATAGCTTTTAAGCTAGCATACACCAAACTACACTACAATGCAGGAAGGATGTAAAGAGAATTATGCAATTCTCGATACGTCTCACGCGGAGGGTATAATACCTGTCCGGTTCGTCTGGTTCCACCAGTCGCAAATGAACTGTACATACAATATCGTGCTTGCAAAGAAAACAACTTAACAGGTATGATATTGTTAGCAACATGCATGATAATGCAAGAATGAATGCAAAATGATATGCAACATATACAAAACAATGTAGAAATAATGCAAATGAAAATGCAATGCAATTGAAACAATGCAAACTATATGCAAAGCAATTGAATCATGATCCAATCATGAGTGATTCGAAACCACACAAATGTCAAATAGATTGATGGAGGTAACAAGTCCGTCTACCATAGAACGGTCTACTGAACTATGAGTAATGTAGACGGACACAAGAACGAGTATTGGGGGGATAACATAAGTGGGGTAACGACCCGCTGGGGAAAGGACAATGATCCTAATGCTGGATGCAAAATTACACTACAATGTAATACAATGAATATGGCATGCAGCCAAAACAAATCTTGCCTAGGAAAGGCATGTACGCAAACAAGCCATGTCTAACATAGAACGGTCCACTGAACTATGCTTTGACACGAGAAGTATGGGCACATACCAGACCAAGCTCAACATGGAAAGGCGCAAGCCATGGATGGAGGGTGATGCAATGGATGCATGCAAACTACAATGCAATGGAAATGGATACAATGGATATGGCACGCGGGCCAAACCAAATCTTGTCTAGGAAAGGCATGTACACAAACAAGCTGCGGCTAACATAGAACGGTCCACTGAACTATGTTTCGACGTGAAAAGTATGGGCACATACCAGACCAAGCTCAACGTGGAAAGGCACAAGCCATAGATGGAGGGTGATGCAATGGATGCATGCAATCTAAAATGCAATGGAAATGGAAATACAATGGATATGGCACGCGGGCCAAACCAAATCTTGCCTAGGAAAGGCATGTACACAAACAAGCCGCGGCTAACATAGAACGGTCCACTGAACTATGTTTCGACGTGAAAAGTATGGGCACATACCAGACCAAGCTCAACATGGAAAGGCGTAAGCCATAGATGGAGGGTGATGCAATGGATGCATGCAATCTAAAATGCAATGGAAATGGAAATACAATATTTACGGTGGAAATGCATGACAAATGCACTATTCTATGATGCATGACAATGCATGTGAGGTGCGCAAAATAGCGCGAACAATGAGTGTATGCCAAATGCAATGAGACGCGCGAAACGGCATGATGCGTTGGACAACGCGAATGAAATGCGATGCGCAAGACAGTGCAATGCGCTAAACAACAATAACCTTTAAGTATCTTCATGTATCTAAACAACAATAAAATTCAGCTCAACAACTTTTTTAGAAGTTTATTTATGTTAGATAAAAAAACAATACTTATATTTAAAATATGATATAGACTCACCTTCCAAATGGGTACATCTAACAAAACAGCACTAGCTCACATAAGCGAGCTTCTCATCGTAAATGAATTGTTAAGTGTACCATAATATCAAAAAATGATGGAGGGAAGAATCTTTCTAACATACATAATGTCTTGGCAACATCATTTTCAAGTTGTTCTATCTTATTCCTATCAATCAACCTTTGACATAATTGATTGAAAAAAGAGCACATTCGGAATATGGCATTACTTGGTCCTTTTGGTAAAAGCCCTCTCAATACAACTAACAACAATTGTTGAAACAGGATGTGACAATCATGTGACTTGAGTCCGACTAACTTGCATTCTTGTAATTAAACACAATTAGCATTATTTGAGCTATAACCATCAGGCAACTTCAAATCTTGTAGCCTAGAACAAAAACATCTTCTTCTCATCTTTTGAAAGTGTATGTGATACTGGTGGCAAGTAAAAATGGGATCCTTTATCCTCTGCATGCAATTCACTTCTAATTCCCATTTCTGCCAAATCTTTATGAGCCTTAAGACCATCCTTTGATTTCCCCTTAACATCTAAAAGTGTGCATAAAAAACTTTCACAAACATTTTTCTCGATGTGCATCATATCCAAGTTATGACGTAGAAGCAATGCCTGTAGCATCAACAAAAGATTTATAATTAAAAAATTAGAAGAAAAAATTTAACTAAGACTAACGATAGACAAAAGAATATGAAATCCTACTTTCCAAGGACTTATATTCCAATATGGTAGATTGAAAAATATGGACTTCTTCTTCCATGGTTGGATGCAATCTAACTCTTTTTGGTCGTCCTTCTTTTTGATCTTGGCCCTTTTTCTTTTTCTTTCCTTTGTAGTTTTTCCCCAAGTAGTTTCAATGTCCCTTACTGCATTTAACACATCAGATCCACTTAATGGTTTAGGCTTCCTCCCAAGTTCTTGCTTTCCATCAAACCAACTTCTTTTCATTCGAAATGGATGATCCGGAGATAGAAATCTTCTGTGACCCATGTACATTGTTTTCTTACTGTGATTCAACCATTGTGAGCATGTGTTAATGCTACATACAGGACATGCAACTTTCCTTTTTCTGGCATATCCAGTTAAGTTCCCATAAGCTGGAAAATCATTTATTGTCCACATCAACATAGCCTTCAAATTAAACATAGACTTACGGGCTGCGTCATAGACCTCCACACCATTATTTCATAATTCTTGTAGGTTTTCTATAAGTTGGTTGCAGATACACATCTATGTCATTCCCTAGTTGCTTTGGTCCCAGTATAAGTAATGTCAACATTATATTTTCCTTTGCCATGCACAACCATGGAGGAAGATTATAAGTCACTAACATCACTGGCCAACAACTGTACATTGAGCTAAGATTTGCAAAGGAATTGAATCCATCTGTTGCAAGACCAAGTCTAAGGTTTCATGGATCTGATGCAAAAGAAGGCCACTTGTGATCAATTGCATCCCATGCCAACAAATCAACTGGATGTCGCATCTTTCCATCTTGACTTTTGTGAGTGGAATGCCAAGTTAACTGTTCTGCTTTTTCTTGTGACCTAAACATTCTTCTAAATCTTGGAATTATTGGAAAATAACGCAACACCTTTGCTGGAACCCCCTTTTTAATCTTCTTAGTTCGCTTATCTACTTTTCAACGTGAACAACTGCATTTCGGGCATGCCTCCATATGCTATAAATTTGTTCTAAATAAACAACAATCTTTGACACAAGCATGTATTTTGTCATACCCAAGATCAAATGCTTTATGCAACCTCTTTGCTAAATATATAGATTGCACAAGTGTGTTACCTTCTGGTAGCATGTCAGACACTAATCTCAAATTTTCATCAAAACTCTTGTCAGATGCTCCATGCACAACTTTATGCTTGTATAAAGCAACAATTACTGAGAACTTAGTGTACTTTGTACAACCTGGATATAAAGGAGTTTCAACATCTTCTAATGCTTGTGTGAACTTCCTCTCTCTACTTTCATTTCTAGGTTGCGAAAAATCATCATGTGCATAAACATCTCTAAATAGCCTATATGTCTTTGAAATTTTGACATTGTCCTGAACTTCTACAGATTCACTTAGTCGTTCCCCATGAAGAACATATGACGTATATTTAGGATCCATCCCTACCATGACCAAATGCTCGAAAACAGTATCACAATGTTGTTGTGACAAGTTTCGATAACTTCCACAAGGGCATATGATCATATCAGTATTCCTTGAATTTTCCTTAGCCATGTTGACAAATTTTCTTGCTCCGTCCACATACTGATTCAATACTCTAAAAACTTTAAATTATTATTAATTCCATCCAAACAAAATGAGTAACTTAACATTTGAAAGCATGTTTATGGTTGTGTTTAGAAATAAACCTTGGAAAATGTACCCATGTTTTGTCCATCTTAAACTTCCCACTTGCTAACAAATTGCATTCACAAAAACTACTAAAATTAGTTACATACATCAATGCTCGAAATGATTAGCAAATACACTAAGATGGTATTTTAGAGTTTCAAATAATCTAGAATCTAGAATTGTAATCAAATATCATTAAATTCTAGAAATATCAAGTACGTAACAAACAATTGAATATCAATTTTGGTGTTTGATAAGCAACTTAGTAACATACTAGATGACAACTAGATAATTATTCTGTGAAAAAGTTCAACAAACTTTAGGCAAATAAAGAAAAGTATACCTTGTAAACTCGAAAAAACTACTACACAGGGCCAAATCTAATTGCTCCCAGAAAAAGAAAAGTGATGAGAGTGATAGCAATGTTGCAGCAAATCAATCTGGAACCGATGATAAATTTTCTGAATCTACTAAGAACTCCAGGGAGATACTAGAAAATGATTTGCTCACTGATTCAAAGTAGAGTTTAAAGAGAAGAAGAAAATAAAAAGAGTTTCTAATTCTCTTCATCAAACTGTAGATAAATCAGATTTGTTGCCAATAGAACCTTCTTATTTGTTTCTAGAAAGAATTGAAGTTCATGACCATTATATCATATTATAATATAAGATATTGTTGGGTGCAAAGGTGTAATCATTTTCAATGACCATGTTAAATTGTTATATTTTGTAATGATACCAAATCCTGAAAGCCTTAGCTTCACACTTTTTTAGCTAAAATCATGAACCAGCTGCTCCATAACACATGGAGAATTCTCAAATTGGATAGACTGGGTTCACTTAACATTAGACTAAACAAGAACCAATGTGCATTTAATGTTTTCATCTTTGTTACTCTTGGGTTTTGACACTTTAGTTTTTAATTTATAAATTTGTCTTCTATACCATTCATATTGTTGTAAAATAATACATGGTAAATAATCTTCTACGGAATGATAGAAGTAAGAATAAACTGCTGCTAAAACAATGTCTATAGAAAAAACCGAGGGCATGTTTGATTGCTGGATTGGATACCTTGAAATTGTGATTAGAATTAGGGAGGATGAGTAATACCATGGGATTACAGTTTTGCAGCTTTCAACACCAATTCAAAAAAACAAAAAAAAAAAAAAAAAAAAAAAAAAAAAATCCCTTGATTACTCTTTTTACCACTTTGTTGCTTTTGACTCTAGAATCTCTAACATGGTTTAAGTAAAATACATGTTTGATTATGATCATCTTTGTTGTGATGCAACTGCTTGTTAGTAGTCCTAGAATCTGATTCAAAATAATTCATTAATTATTCTTTTCCTAAATCATTCTCTTATTTTCATGTATTGTTTTTTGTATTTCTGGGAATATAGATGGAGTTTTCTTAATTTGATCTCCATGTCTTAATTCAGAGGTGACAAACTTTCATCTTTTGGCAGCAATCAACGAGCCTTCACCCCTTTTCCTCCAATAAAAGATGATAAAAGCCATCACTCACTGTCTAGACAATAATATACAGTTTATTAGACTTATAGCACGAATTAGATAGATCATTGTCATTAAAAACAATGTACAACTTGAGCGTCAAGATGAGGTTTGCTGTTCAGATATAGAGAGGGGAAAAACAAGTCAAAAGTTATGGGTAGTGGAATATAAGTAACTAATTGTCACATAATATTATAGTTTTATGATAAATAAACACACCTCTATTCGCGATGCCACCCCCTTGGTCACTGAAATGGTATCTCCTCCAAAGGGATATCCTGCAACAGTTACTGCATCCTGCCCATTGAGAAACAAAAAACTCGTTTAAAAAGTTTTCATGTGATACATGTTTATAGCATTGATATAGAGAATTTCTATATTATAATAGTAAATATTAAGTTTATTTCTCATCTACGAGATTCCATAAAATTCTGTCATATGGGCAAACGGAAATTTCATGGAACAAAGCCACTAACAAATCAATAAGCACAGACAAGAATGAGAACTAAAACCAAATTGAACACATAAGAAAGATTCAGTGTGGCCAAGGAATCTAGCTAGCCAAAGGCACTAAAACCAAATTTAGTGTTTTCTTCATGGATGTACCATATTTACTTTCTTATTTTCGTCATTTTGCTTTATGCTAAAATTTTGAACTAAAAATATAAATATCCAAAAGCAAAGTAATTAGGCACCTACATCATGCATGTAGTGGCGATCAAGGTCTTCCAGTATAATGACAATTAGAAAAACAGATTGATCTATCAATATTTAGTTGTTCTACAAAAACATTGTAAGAGACATTTTAGATTTTGTAAAAGCAAATGCCAAATATTTCATCAATGTACTTAGTCAAAATGGATATCATGTATGACAAGAACAATCAGATTTGTAATCAATCTGGATATCATGTAGGACAAGAACAATCAGATTTGTTGCCAATGACCACTGAAGATAAATCCAAAGATTTAGCATCTTCAAAAGGCAACATTAAAACTGATTCTGAGGCAAAAGGTAAATCTAAAGACAAAAACAAGAAGAAAAAGCAAAGTACAGATTCTCTAGTTAAAAATATGGAGCAATGTAACTCTACATTGGAGGACATGCATAACATTTCATTGGAGGAGAAAAAGGTTGGATCTAAAGATAAGAAGAGAAAGAAAGAGGGTTCAATTCTAAAACATTGTTTGGTGGGGTTCCTGAAGTGCCTAACAAAGATGACCCAATAAAAAATGAGTCAAGAAAGGAATCTGTTCAGGCTTTTAAGTGTGCAACTGACAGGGAAAAAAAGAGCTCCAAAACAAGGAAAAGATTGGCTTATGATGAAAATGAGGGGCAACTTGTTGAGAAATTAGTAAGTGAAACACATATATTGAGGCACATGCAAATGAGAACCTTGAGAAGGATGGAGAGAAATCTGCTGCTCAGAAAATTAGAAAAAAAAACAACGTATTAGTTCAGCAGAGGTATGCTTGGTACGGTTTCTTATGTTATTTTGTTTTGGTTAACTATAATTATATTACTTGATAAGATATAAAATGGAGGTAGTCTTGTCTTTTTAGTTATATCAAGAAATATGTGAAAATTTTCTTGTGCCGCTAATATATGATCACTGGTCAGTAAGGTATTATAGAGGAAACAAATTAATAATCTAAAGAAATGAACATGGAGGCCGAATCTTGTAGCATGAGCCATCTATATGCGTGCAAGAAGCTTCAGGACATGAGGCTTTTGTCCCATGCATGGATCATTTATTAATTCATGAGGCAAGTTTGCAAGCAATGCCTCGATTCATATTCCTTTGATCTTGTATTAGTCAATCTCAAAGGTGAAGTCCTTTTATTCCTTAAAATATAGCTAAACAAAAATTTGTAGAATATTGTAACTTGTAACAATACAGATATATATTTGCACACACCAGAATCCTTTTTGGTTTGTTTAACCAGGTGTAGCACTTATTTCAGGAGATGCTTTTTTCTATCAATGATTGGTGTGTTAGGTGCTAGTGGACAAGGTAGTAAAGGTAGTGTAATCGGTTGTCTTTGTTTATTTTTTCAAATTATAAGTTAGTCTCTGGCCATATTTATCAATTTTGTGTTGGGTGTTGAGAGTTAATTATTTTTTGGTAATTTCTAGATTTGCTTGTCATGGGCTGGAAGTGATGGATTTTGAGTACCATTAGGAATCTTAGTTATGTTTCAGGGTCATTACATATGGTCTCATTGAGCCTAAAATAGTCCTGGTAGCCAAAAGGTCAAAATTCTTATTTACTAGCCCTAGTCCTATCAGTATTAAGATAATTTGAACAGCTTATGTAAAGTCTATAATTATTTTATCCATTGGAGTTGGTTTATGAGATTTGAGATCATGTTTTGGTTGAAGCCCAATTAATTCTTCTTCTTCCATAAAAATCAGCCAAGTCACTTTTCACAAGCTAAAGTTCACAACCCCCAAACCACCCTATTTTCCAAAATGCTATCTCTTGAGCCTTATGAAACTTCATCATTTCCCTTCCCTTATGGCCTTCAAATTAACACCAAAAACTAATAGATAGTTAGTTGTCAATAAATTGGCAGTTAATTTTGCAAATTCAGAAGTTAATTGCAAAGAAAAATCAAGATTAAAACTACACTACAACATTGTTTTCCCACTCTTTTAAAACTAAGCTACAACTTTTGGAAACCAAATTCACCACAATGCAAACTGTAGGCACAAATTGAATGTCCTTGGCTTTCAAGTCAGCCTAGGATTCTTTAGTCCAATGTTTAGTTTCTTTTTTTTTTTTTTTTTTTTTTTTTAATGCCTTTCTTGCATTTTCCATGTATTTAATTTTGATGATGCAATCATTGTTAGTGTCATCATTTATCCAGTGTCTCCACTCCTTTGTAATGGTGTCTCGTTTTTTAAGATTAGAAAATGTGCCCCCAATATTCTTGTTAACTGCCTCCTACAATTTGAGATTTTTTTGTGAAATGTCTTAATGGCTGCTTTTTTTTACAGCCAAAGACAGTGAATGCATTTCAAAGGGTAAAAATTGATGAGGTGGAATTTGCTAATGAGAGGCTCCAAAATAATTCTTACTGGACCAAGGTGATTTTTTTTTCTTGTTATTTATTTATTTATTTTTTTGATTCTTTGAAATGCCATTTTGGAAGTTTTTTCATGTCCTATGTCATTAGCAGTTAATCTCCATTTTTAACTTTCTACAGGACAGTGCGGATGTTAGATATGGTGCCAAAGCACAGGAAATTCTTGGCCAAGTTAATGGAAGGTATGTCTTTGAACTTCATCATGTATTCACAAATTAATACTGATTGACTTTTTTTTTTTATCTTTTATGCTATGTTTTAATACTGAATGACTTTTAATACCAAAATATACATCATACTCAATAAACAACAATCCACAAAAAAATCAAAATCAAAATCAAAACCCAAAAAAAAAATAAAATAAAATAAAAATGAAAAAGGCAGAGAACAAAAACCCCAAAAGCCGATGGCAATCGAGAGAAATGATGTTACCTGAATGAAAGATGAAACAAAAACCCCAAAAATGTAGATAGATATAGCAAGTGTATGTATATATGTATAGAGAGAAAAGAAGAGAAAAGTAGAGAACAGAAAAACAGAGAAGAGAAAAAATGAGGGGGATATAAATATATATATATATATATACAGAGAGAGAGAGAGAGAGAGAGAGAGAGAACAAGGGTTTTAGGAAGAAGGAAGAGAAGAGAGAGTGTGTAGACCGCCCGAGAACTCATGGCTCCGGCGCAAGGGCACGAAATTCGTTTTGTTCTCTAGCTACTACAAGTTTAGACTTATGTCACGGTTCTGAATCTAATCTCACAAAGTGCAATGCGAGACCGATAAATCACCAAAGAGTCCAAATCCGGTAAATCGTTTTGGAAAACTAATTTTTATAAAGAAGTGCCAAACATGGACTGTTTTGCCAGATACAAAGTCGCCACCTAAATATTTTATTTTGGGAGAATTTAGGAAACCTTGACTCATGTCTAAGGCCACATGTCCGTCATCACCAAAGTTGCCTCGGCTCGGGAACTTGGGTACAAGAGGGGAAGGTCATGCAATGAGCACCCTCGCTCGCCCGATCAAAGATCGGCCTGTACTAAGTATGATATTTTGTTTTTGAAAATATATGTGTTCCTATTCCGGTTATTAACCTAGAATTACTATGTGATGCGCATAGGATACAAGTATAGACTAGATCGCCTAAGTTGGAACAAAACATTGCGTGTTCGTTTGTGAAAACGGTTCGCTACTCGCAAGTAGGCTAAAAAATGCGGATTTCAATGAATTGTTCCAATTCAATCAATCCAAACTTCACCCACAGGCATTCAGGCCGTTAATCAAATAATCAGTTAGCCTCATGGCAAGCATGCTAACATGGCAACACTTAACACACATGCAGTATGTTAAAGCGTAAACACTCACAGTGTACTTCGAGCCAAAACAGAGAACTAGTTAGAAACCATGCATGATCCTAGTTCATGTTAAGATGGCTAATGCAACACATGCAAAAATGCAACTAAAATAGGCTCGGCTATTCTAGAATGGCATATGAATGCGACAATTCGATACATGTATTCAAATCGGAATTGAAATACAATGCAGTTAGTATGATGCGCCGAGCTTGGTGCATGCAAAACAGATGAATGAAGCACGCATGCAAGCATAAGGTATGCTAATTGAAACATGCCCTAAAACTAACCATCGTAAGCGGTTAAGTAAAAGGGAGAAAGAAATGAGGGTTGGAAGACATGCGTCACACACACGCACGCTTATTACAACAGTTGGCCCTCTTTACGGAGGGTTCGAATAAGAAGCTAACTAGCTAATCTAAGCTATTTAAACTAATTATTACATCACAAAACTAATTAACTAACAAGCTAATCAATTAAGCTATTACAACACAAATAAATAGTTAAACGCATTAACTACTTAAGTACAAACCAAATAGCTAATTAGCTAATCAAATCAACTAAGTAAAGCGATAAATCAGGAGCCTTAAGGCGGGAAGTATATGTATCGTTCGGAAATCCGTCGCGATGCCCCAACTTGTCTCTGTTTGCAATTGTTCTCAGAACCTTGCACTAAGCTCCAGAAAGCTTCCAACTCACCTTGGGGACCTGTGGGAGGGCTGCCAACCAGTTGTTGATGAGGGAGACCACTTGCCGACCACTTTTCTTTGCTGCAGCCCAGAAAAAGTGGTCGGTCAGCCACTTTTACTGGTCGGCCAACCAGTTGTTGCTACACTCTTCCACTTTGTTGCAATAGAGAGCAAGAAAGGGCATGGCAATGTATTTGCAAGATATGTGTGCACAACCACTCTCCCTATCATTTCATAAGCTCAAGGGAGTGTGGTTCTCGATCCTCGGGCCACCAATCACGCATCTTGATGCATGATGGCCGAGAAGCCAAATTGCACAATTCAATGTAAAATGAATGCACACATAAATGCCTTAACTCTATCATGTATGATCAAGAGCGTCGGCGATCGAGAATTGAGGCACGTTTCATCACTTCAAGTATGAAACGTCCCTCGTTCCTCGTGTTTGGACTAACACCTAATCCAAACAAATACAATGCAACTCAAACATGTAAACATGCAATGCAACTTAAGCATGCAAACATGCAATGCAACTTAGGCATGTGAACATGCAATGCAATTACATGGCATACACAATGCAAAGAATAACATGGCATACACAATGCAAAAAACAACATGACATACTCAATGCAATGTGACATGATCAACTTAACGAAGCTAATGACATGCAAACAATACTAATGCATGCGTACACAATGCAAGGCAACATAAGCATGCAACAACATGATGCAATGTAAACATGCAACTAACATGAAAGCAAACACGCTCAATGGACTTAAACCAAAAATGGACAGACCTCAGTCATGTCCAATTCAGTGGCCATAATGATGAAACTAAGGCACAAAAAGGCAAGGCAAGCATGCTCAATGCAATGGCCTATCAACTAGGCCTAAGAACACAACTCTCAAGCATGATGAAGAAGCGATAAACATGGAAGTGTGACAACACTAAAGGCTTTGAAATCAAGTGCAAAATGATGCCAAATCATTCAAACAACACAAGTAAAGAATGCAAGAGGGCCTAAGGCACAAGCCATTAAAGGGACTACACAAGGGGCATGCAATACATGGCACAAATGATTGAACCAATCATGGACAGAGCTCAAATAGGTCTAAACAAATACCAAAACATGCTAAGATGGAGGCTCAAGGACCTAGGCAAGATGGCATACACACTAGGCCATAAACAAGGCAACAATGCATAACACTTGAAGGCACTTGAAGAGTGAATGAAGTGGGAACATGGCAAGTCTATATGCTTTGAAATGTCATGTTGAATGATGCCAAATCATGTACATGATGCAAATGAAGCATGCTATGAAGCTCAAAACTTGAAACTATCATAGGCACTTGCACTACAGCTATGCAAAACATGAAGCATATGGCAAGGGCAACCCAAAATAGTCCTAGAACATGTTAAAATGATACTAAAACATGTATGGAAGGAAGCCGAAATAAGCTAGCATGAAGGGCATGAAGCATGGAATATGCAAGGCCAAAAGGGAGGGTTACACTACACCTACCAAGACCAAGCATGAGATGACTTTGCCACAAAAATTAGAGTTATATCATGGCAAAATAACCCCAAAAACACATTGAAATGATAGCTCGCCAGCTTAGGCACGAAGGCATACGCAATGACTTATGTTTAAGGCATAAAGGGCAAATCCTCAAACACATTGAAAGAGTGACAAATGCAAGTGTATGACCATGAAACATGCACTGAAATCACATATGAAATGATGCCAAATCATTCAAATAGGCCAAGCATTGCATGCTAGTGGACTTGATACACAAAGCTAACAAGCTAGCATGCATTATAGCTATACAAAGCATGTCATGCATGACCAAAACAACACAAATCAGAGCTAGAGCATGCTAAAACATGGACAAAAGCTTCTTGAAGTTAAGCCAAAATCATGCTAGAAAGACATGTTAAAGCATGATACACATTAGGCTATTTCATGGAATTGCACTACAAGTGCATGGAGCATGCAAGGGGCTACCAAACCAAACCTTAATAGAGGTATGACATGGCAAAACAACACCAAGAACATGCTGAAAGGGACTCAAAACAAGCTAGAAAGACATGCTACTTCATGAGGCATACAAGACTAGTTTGTGAGAAATACACTACAAGTATATAAAGCATGCAAGAGGTGACAAAACCAAGTTAAAACAGTGGTATGCCATGCCAAAATAATCCCAAATACATGCTTGTAGACGCGCCCCCTTGGGCTTTGCTGCTACAGTTCGGACTCAAATGTCACGGTTCTGAATCTAATCCCGCAAAGTGCAATGCGAGACCGATAAATCACCAAAGAGTCCAAATCCGGCAAATCATTTTGGAAAACTAATTTTTAAGAAAGAAGTGCCAAACATGGACTGCTTTGCCAGATACAGAGTCGCCACCTAAATATTTTATTTTGGGGAAATTTAGGAAACCCTGACTCGTGCCTAAGGCCACGTGTCCGTCATCACCAAAGTTGCCTTGGCTCAGGAACTTGGGTACGATTGGGGAAG
Source organism: Camellia lanceoleosa (assembly GCA_025200525.1). Classification (NCBI taxonomy): domain Eukaryota; kingdom Viridiplantae; phylum Streptophyta; class Magnoliopsida; order Ericales; family Theaceae; genus Camellia; species Camellia lanceoleosa. The sequence goes on along the minus strand of CM045772.1, from coordinate 100,018,040 downwards.
GTCATCTATGAGCACCCCCGCTCGCTCGATCAAAGATCGGCCTGTACTAAGCATGATATCTTGTTTTTGAAAACACATGTGCTCTTATTCCAGTTAATTAGCTAATTTTACTACGTGATGCGCACAACAAACAAGTATAGACTAGATCGCCTAATTTGGAACAAAGCATCGCATATCTGTTTGTTTGGAAAATGGTTTGAAGTTTGCTACTCGCAAGTAGGCTAAAATGAGGATTTCAAGGAATTGTTCCAATTCAAGTAATCCAACCTTCACCCACAGGCATTCAGGCAGTTAATCACGTAAGCAAATAGCCTCATGGCAAGCATGCTTTCATGGCAACATTAACACACATGCAGTATGCTAAAGCGTAAACAATCACAGTGTACTCCGAGGCAAAACAAAGAACTAGTTAAAAATCATGCATGATCCTAGTTCATGTTAGGATGGCTAATGCAACACATTCACAATGCAACTAAAATAGGCTCGGCTATTCTAGAATGGCATATGAAATGCAACTTTGATACATGTATTCAAATAGGAATTGAAATACAATACAGTTAGTATGATGCGCCGAGCCCGGTGCATGCAATACAGATGAATCAACGCACACATGCAAGCATAAGGTAGGCTAAATGAAATATGCCCTAAAACTAACCATCGTAAGCGGTTAAGTAAAAGGGAGAAAGAAATAGAGGTTGGAAGACATGCATCACACATATGCACGCTTATTACAACAATACGCCCTCTCGAAAGAGGGACCAAATAAGAAGCTAACTAGCTAATCTAAGCTAATTAAACTAATTATTACACAACAAATTAATTAACTAACCCTAGCTAACTAATTATTACAAAACGACTTGAATAGCTAACGCATTAACTATTAAGGGTACAGACCAAAGCAAAAGCAAGCTATCTAAGCATGGCAGCTAAGGAAAGTAGTAAATCAGGAGCCTCAGAGGGAGAGGAATGCATGCAAGCCCGGTCGCCTCGTTCGCAAATCCAATGCGATGCCCCGATTTGCCTCTGTTTTCATTTGTTCTCAGAAACTTGCACCAAGCTCCAGAAAGCTGAAAATCCACCTTGGGAGTCCTGTGGGAGGATGGCCGACCACTTTTGGTCTCTAGAAACTTGCACCTGTTTTGGCCGACCACTTTTGGCCTCTGTTTTCATTTGTTCTCAGAAACTTGCACCAAGCTCTAGAAAGCTGAAAATCCACCTTGGGAGTCCAGTGGGAGGGTGGCCGACCACTTTTGGTCTCTAGAAACACATGCCGACCACTTATGGTTGTTGAAAAACTAGAAAAGTGGTCGGCCAGCTATTTTTTCTGGCTGGCTGGCTGGCTGGTTGTTGCTGCTGAATCCCAGTTTTCTGCAACAGAGAGCAAGAAAGGGCATGGCAATGTATTTGCAAGATATGTGTGCACAACCACCCTCCCTATCATGTCATGAACTTAAGGGAGTGTAGGTTCTCGATCCTCGGGCCACCAATCGCGCATTTCCATGCATGATGGCCGAGAGGCGAAGTTGCACAATTCAATATGAAATGAATGCACAAGTAAACACATAAAGCCTAAAACTCTATCATGTATGATCAAGAGCGTCAGCGATTGGGAATTAAGGCACGTTTCATCACTTAAAGTATGAAACGTCCCTCGTTTCCCGTGTTTGGACTAACATGTATTCCAAACACAATGCAACACATAACATGGCATGCTCAATACAGCTAGCAACCTAGCATACACAATGCAACTATATGGCATACTCAATGCAACTAGCAACCTAGCATACACAATGCAAGGAATAAGATGGCATACACAATTTTAAATGCTAACAACTAGATGGCATACTCAATGCAAGGCAATCATAGGGTTCTTAACACAATGTGATGCATGCATGCACAATGCAATGTAACAAGGGCAACAATATGCAATACAACAAGCATGCAACAACATGCAAACCACATACTCAATGGACTTAAACCGAAATGGACAGACCTCAGTCGTGCCAAAATCAGTGGCCATTGGTGATGAAATGAAGGCACATAAAGCAAGGCATGCATGCACAATGCATTGGCCATCTAAGAGGCCAAAGAGCACAACTCCCAAGACTGCTCAATGAGTGACAAAAGTGGAAGTGTAGCAACACTAAGTGCACTGAAATGAAGCAAGAAATGATGCCAAATCATTCAAACAACATAAGTAAAGCATGCTAGGGTCTTAAGGCATGAAAGCTAGCGAAGGGCAACACAAAGGAGGCATGCAATACATGGCACAAATGCATGAACTAAGCATGGATAGAGCTCAAGTAGGTCAAAACAAGGATCATAACATGCTGAGATAAGGGCTCAAAGGCCTAGGCATGCAAGCATGCGAGCTAAGGCATAAGCTAGTCAAACATGGACAATACTAAGAGGCATTCAAAGCATGAATGAAGTAGGAACAAAAGCATGCTATAAGCTCTGAAATGTCATGTTAGATGATGCTAAATCATGTACACAACACAAATGAAACATTCAATGGTGCTCAAAGCTTGAAGCAAGCAAGAGCACTTGTACTACAAGTATACAAAACATGAAGCATATGACCAAGGCAGCCCAAAACAGTCCTAGAACATGTTAAAATGAGTCTAAAATATGCATAGAAGGAGGCCAAAATATGTTAGCATGAGGGGCATAAGGCATGATGCATACAAGGCAAATAAGGTAGATTACACTACACCTATTAGGACCAAGCATGGGATGACTTAAAAAATAAAAATTAGAGTTATATTATGGCATAATAACCCCAAAAACACCCTGACATGATGGCTCACAAGCTATGGTATGAAGGCATACGCAATGGTTCATGTTAAGACATAAAGGAGCAAACCCTCCAACGCATTGAATGTGTAACAAATATGAATGCATGGACATGAAACATGAACTAAAATCACATTATAAATGCTACCAAATCATTAGAATAGGCCAAGTAGAGCATGCTAGTGGACTCAATACACAAAGCTTACAAGCAAGATTGAACCAAAGCTATGCAAAGCAAGTCATGGATGACCAAGACAACCAAAATCAGAGCTAAAGCATATTAAAACATGGACACAAGCTTTAGGAAGTTAAGCCAAGAGCATGCTAAAATGACATGTCACAACATGATGCATGTTTGGCTATTTCATGGAAATGCACTACAAGTGCATGAAGCATGCAAAGGCTAACCAAACCAAACCTAAAAAGAGGTATGAAATGGTAAAAAAAGCCCAAGAACATGCTGAAATGGATATAACATAGGCTAGAATGACATGCTACTTCATGGAGCATACAAAGCTAGTGTGTGCGATTTACACTGCAAGTGTATAAGGCATGCATGGAGTAACCAAGACAAGTAAAAACAGTGGTATGCCACAGCAAAATAACCACAAATACATGCTAAGACATGGTCAACCCGCACTTAGTAAAGGTGCTCAAACATGAGGCATTCAAAGCTAGTAAACAAGGCACAAAGGAGAGGGGATGACCCTCTCCTATTTAGGACACCAAGACCACCTTTCCACCACTAAAAATTCTCTAGATTTCAGTGGTAGAAAGTTCATGCAAAGGGTTTAACAAGAGCCTAAAGGTGTGGCTCAAAATGAGGCCTAACAAGGCCTAAGAGGGGGTAAAACACCCCAAATGAAAAAGTGACCTAAAACAACTATTTTAAGCACTTAAAAATGGAACTTTTTCTAGTTAAGAGTTAATCTTAAAAAAAGATGAAAGAAGGGCTAAAAGCCTAAGAAAGAAAGGGGTATTTAAAGGTCAAATGCTCACCCTTGAAGACCTCCTTTATAACTGCAACTCCAGCAGCCTCTTTAAGCTTAAACAAGTTCAAGAACACCAAAAACAACCTCTTAGCCCCTCAACAACCCAAGCAAGGTGTTTAAGTGTGTGTTTGTGTGTTAAACTAAGACAATACTACACTTTTGATGCACAAAAATGGAGAAACAGGGCAATATAGAGATATGTTGTATCTATCCTCCTCAGCTGGTTTTTCTGAACCTGGAGAAGGGAGGAGGAGCCTCCCTCTTATAGAAAAGAAAAGCCAAAGCTTCTTGGAGAAGCTAAGCTTGAATGCCATCCCTCCATACACGTGTATGGAGGATGGCTCAAATGCTCTCCAGCTGTGCCAGCTATCCCAAAATATCTCCAAAAAGGTGTCAAAAAGCAGCCGACCACTTGAAGTGGTCGGCCTGCTAGTAAAAGTGGTCAACCAGAGCAAAAAATGGTCGGCCATAGGTGGGAGAGGTCAACACACTAAATGCAAGGTGGTGGTGCAGTGGCCGACCAGAAAAGATGGTCCAAAGACCAAGAAAGCCAGTTATCTGACAAGAAAACTAGCTGGAAAAAGGAAAAGTGGTCTCCAAGGTGAAATACTGGTCTCCCACCGTTGTACCACCTTCCAAACAAGGAAAACAAGGTTTGTACCAAAAACAAACCAAAGCGGATGCAAGACGAGAAATCGGGAGGCGAAATACGCGGCCCAAAGCCTCGAAAACTAGCTAACGAGCATCAAAAGTGGTATGCAACCACAAAAGTGGTCTCCCGGACCACAACGTTCCTCTAGGCAGAGGCAACAAGGTGTGGTCCAAAAACCACGCCAAACGGAGAATGTTAAGCGGTCCCGAGACAAGGCGCGCGACCAAAGGCTCCAAAAACCGGAAACTAGTCTCCAAATGGGAAAAGCAGCCTACGACCACAAAAAGTAGTCCACAACCATAGAGAGATGGTCTACAAGGCCACTCCCTCCCTCTGGGAAGGGAAAACAAGACTTGGTCCACAAACCGAGCCAAAGCACAAAAAGTTTCGAGGCCCGGAGGCAAGGCTCTTAGCCAAAACTCCGAAATCTCAGAATGAGCACAGCATGCACCATCACCGAGCGCTCAATTGATGACGTCTAAGTCTTAAGGTCGGTCAAAAATGGGGTGTCTACAATGCTAAGATATGGCCAACATAAGCTTAACAAACATGCTCAAACATGCTCAAACATGAGGCAAATGAAGCAAGCATTCAAGACACAAGGAGAGGGGATGACCCTCTCCCTTTTGGGACCTCAAAACACCATTTTCACCACTAAAATTCCTTTGGAATTCAGTGGTAGAAAGGTCATGTAAAGGTTAAAACAAGAGCCTAAAGGGATGGTTCAATGCAAGGCCTAACAAGGCCTAAGAGGGGGTAGACTACCCCCAACACAAAAGTGACCTTAAACAAACATGACAAGCATGCAAAATCAGAACTTTTTCCAGTTTAAAGTCAAGTGAAAAATAGCATGCAAATAGGTCTAAAATTTTAAGCAAAGATAAGGGTTTTAAGGGTTAGAAGCTCACCCTTGAAGAACACCTTCAAAGCTGCAACTCCAGCAACTTCTTTGAGTTCAAACCAATCTGAAAACTCCAAAACCAACCTCAAAGAGCCTCAGCAACAAAAGGATGGTGTTTTAGTGTGTGTTTGTGTGTTAAAGTGTGATAAAATGACACTTTTGAACACAAATATGAAGAAAATATGCAAGATAGATACAAAGGTGTATGTATAATTCTCAAGAACAATTTTCTGACCCAAGAGGAGGGAGAAGGAGGTTCTCTTATATAGAGAACCAAGTCTCAAGCTTGTTGAGGAAGCTAAGGGTCCAAGGCCATCCCTCCATATGGAGGATGGTTTTAGTTCCTTCCAGCTATGACAGCTGGAGAGCAAATATCTCCAGGAAGCTGGTGAAAAGTGGCCGACCAGTTGAAGTGGTCGGCCAGCTACTTACATTGGTCGGCTGACCAGTGGAAGTGGTCAGCCACAGGGGAGAGGTGGTCTGTAACATGAAACCAAGGTGGTGGTGTGGTGGCCGACCAGAAAAGGTGGCCCAAAGACCAAGAAAGCCAGCTGGCCAACTAGAAAATTGGCTGGCGGGAGGAAAAGTGGTCTCCAAGGGGAAGAACTGGTCTCCCACCCTTGTACCACCTTCCAAAGAAGGAAAACAAGGTTTGTACCAAAAACAAACCAAAAAGGATGCAAGACGAAAGTTCGGGAGGCAAAGTGCGCAGCCAAAAGCCTCGAAAACTAGTCCACCGGCACCAAAAGTGGTCTACGACCACAAAAGTGGTCTCCGGGACCACAGTGTCCCTCTAGGCAGAGGCAGCAAAGTGTGGTTCAAAAATCACACCAAACGGAGAACGTTAAGCGGTCCCGAGTCAAGGGGCGCGGCTGAAGACTCCGAAAATCGGCAACGAGTCTCCAAGCAGGAAAAGTGGTATGTGACCACGAAAACAAGACCACTCCCTCCCTCTAGGGAAGAGAAACAAGGCTTGGTCTACAAACCGAGTCAAAACACAAAGAGTTCAGAGGCCCGAAGGTAAGGCACTCAGCCGAAAACTCCCAAACCTCGAAACGAGCACAACATGCCCAATCACCAAGCGCTCAATCAATGACGTCTGAGTCTCAAGGTCAGTCAAAAATGGGGTGTCTACAGAGTGCCTTACTAGCGTGTGGCTTTGAAGAACCTCGAATAGATTACAAATTGATTCAATTGAACGGATGGAATCAGAAATTGAAGCCAAGTCCAAGTCGAAGTAGATTACAAATTGATTCAATGGAAAGCATCATTGCTTTGTTGAGGAAGGAAGTGGACTGCATCCATGGACTGCCATGCGTCTCGATCTCCACCGATTCAATTGATTGAAGACCAAGTGTTTGAAGAACCTTTCCCCTTCACCTACGTCTTTCTTCTCCCTCTCTTCTTAGAAACTCAGTGTGTTTTTTCTTTTTTTCTTTTTTTTTTTTAACTATATCAGTCTGTTTGATAATAAAAAAAAATTAATTTAATATATTTTTTTTGGATGCCATAATATGGGTTTTGGCGCTGGAAATTTTTTGGGCATACCATTCACGACACACAGGGTAAGCCGTAAAAAGTGACTTATTTTTAACGACTGGCATACGTGTGTCATATATAACTCATGTATTAATGGCATGCCATATGCATGTCGTAGAAAATTTTATTATTTACGACTAAAATTGCAAGCCGTAAAAAAATTATCATTTTTACCATTAACGGCCTACGCAATTGACACGCTGTGGTTAGTATATTATTTACGACTTGCTTTTTTGAGAAATTACGGCTTGTATTCATGTTATGTCGTTGATGTGGTGCCGTAAAAAGCCAATTTTGTTGTAGTGATGGTATAGACTAGAACACTCTCGTCATTTTTTGTTATAATACAAGTGCCATTAACATTTCTAAAAGTCCTGTCCAACACTCTCGCACCAAACACATTGACATTCGTCATCATTTCATTCGAGAGTTAGTGGAAGAGGGCCTTGTTGTTCTTGAACATAAACCCACTGAGCATTAAAAGGCTAATATTTTTATAAAACCCCTTAATCTTCTTAGGTTTGAGTTCCTTAGAAAGACCTTGGGTGTAGTGCTCAGTCACTAAGGTGTGACCTGTTACTTGAGTGGGTGAGAGTGATTGGTTTTATGTGTACTTGGATGCTATAATCTCATTGTCATTGATTCCTGTCATCTCTGCATTTAGACTCATATGAACACCTCTCATGCTTCTTGTATTCTTCTTTGTTCATAGCTCATTTTGAATGCTCATACTCATTGACTTCATGATCTCGTTCTGTACATATCCTTAAGATAAACTGTTGTAGGGGTTTCTGCACAAATGATCAAATAGTTCTCTATGGACCTCTAACAATGTCTTTTATACATTTTAAGAGGAATTAACCTATACTGGCATATCATGGATGATGTTGAGTCTTTTAACCATCTGTAGACACCCCATTTTTGAACTCCCGCAAGACTTGCGTGCTTTGTCCTGTACACTAGATGATGAAAATAGTATTGTGCATGATTCACCTTCTCAACCAAGGTCAAGCGCTTAAAACAATCTCGAACTTTTCATATATACACTGATTGAACCCCTAAATTTTATTTTTAAACCTTGTGCTGCCCTACTGTGGACTCACCTTTTTTAGCACCCTCATCTTTCGAAAAGGGTTTGAAAATGAAGGCCTCACAGTTCGGACTCCCGCGATTCTGAATCTAGTCTCACAAGTGCAATGTAAAATTGATAAACACCAAAGAGTCCAAATTTGGCACACCTTTTTAGAAAATCGATTTTAAATCAAACAATGCCAAAATTGGACTGCTTTGCCAAATACAGAGTCGCCACCTAAATATTTTATTTTGGAGAAACTTAGGAAACCATGACTCGTGCCAAAGGCCACGTGTCCGTCATCACCAAAGTTGCCTCGGCTCGGAAACTTGGGTATGAGGGGGGAAGGTCATGAAATGAGCATCCCCGCTAGCCCGATCAAAAGATCGGCCTCTACTAACCATGATATGATGTTTTATAAACCTCATGTATTCTTATTCCGGTTATTAGCTAACATTACTATGTGACGCGCACAAGTAAGTATAGACTAAAATTGCAAGAATTAGAACGTTTCAAGTCATGTTTGTTTTTGCGAAAATTGTTTGAATTTGCCACCCTCAAGTGGGCTTAAAGATGCGGATTTGCCACCAAACATAGTAGGCTTAAAACATGATTTGTCACAACAAATTGCACTTAAAAACTTGCATTCGTTGAATTGTTCTAATTCAAACAACAAGCCTCCATCCACAGGCATTCATGCAGTTTTGCATTTAAGCACATAGCCTCATGACAAGCATGCGAATCATGGCAATGTAGCAATCACACCTATGCAAGTATGAAAACTCACCGAGTACTCCAAACCAAAACAAAAAACTAGCTAGAAAAATGCATGATCCTAGCTATACAAGATGCCTAATGCAACACATGCAAAGAATGCAACTAAATAGGCTCGGCTACCTAATCATGGTACTTGCAACACTTTGATAGCATGCTTTGAAACACGTAGTCAAAGAAATATTGAAAAGACAATGCAGTTTGAATGATGCGCCGAACCTCGGTGCATGCAAGACAAATAAATGGATGCAAACATGCGAGCATAAGGTATGCTAATCAAAATATGTCCCTAATCTAACCAACAAAAGTGATTAAATAAAAGAGAGAGACGCGGGGTTGGAAGACATGCACACACACACGCACACTTATTACAACATTACACCCTCGCAAAGGAGGGTCCGAATGAAGCTAATCTAAGCTAAGCTAATTAATACAAAACAAAATAAAGAAATAGCTACGCTAGGCTACTTAATTATTACAATAATCAATTAACCAATCTAAGCTAATCAAATACATATTGCGCTAACTAATTAAACTAAATTAATTAAGTACAAAACCAACTCAAAAATAACAATAGGCATGATGTTCTAGCTAGTTAAACTAGAGACGCATCAAATACACATGTGCACACTTGTTTTCCACCCGAAATGCCACTGCTTTGCTACTAATTGCTTCTGTTTGCATAGTTGAATTCTGGTATGCTGAAAGGGCACTGTTCTGAGAGTACATTAGTGGCTAGCCGACCACTAATGGAGGTTGCTGGCCATGTGCCTACTACAAAAGGGCACTGCCGGCCATCAGTGTGTGGCTTGCCGGCCACTAATGAACAGCTTCATTCTACTATAACAAAGCATAACATAGGGCAGGAAAAAAGTAATTTCATAGGTTGTATGTACTGTATACCACTCCTTATCATCAAAATATCTCCAAGGAGTGGTATTCTTGGCACCAAAACCACCAACCAACCATTTTCAATGCATGATGGCCAAAAAACCAAGAAATACAATTTCATTATATGCAGAAACAAGACTCAAGACCATCACCCTATCATATGAGATCAAGGGTAATGGAGACCAAGGAGATTGGCCCATTTCATCACTTTGAGTATGAAATGCTCCAATATTCCTTGTGTTCAATATAACGTTCGATTGAACACATGCAATGCAACACAACATGCTTATCTTGCTGAAGTTTTACTTATCACTTTTGTTTACTCATTTTAGATTACCAATCCATTCCTTAATTGATTAGTCCAAAAGGTGAGTGTCCTCTAATTGAAAGTGGGCTTACACCACAAGCACCTTGAGCATGAAAGAGATCTCATGCCATTAATAATGAACTCCCGAAGGAATTAAACCATTAGGCATGGATGACTCAATTCCACATTTAAGCCAACAAGTGGTTTAAAACCACTTTCAAAATAAATGAAAGAGTGAAGAATAGAGGGAGATTACAGAGATTTCAGTGCTGAAATGGAGTGCGAAATGACACTAAAACATGCAAGCAACTCATGCAATTCATGTTTAAAGGCTCAAAACACTAAGCTAGTGAAGCCCTTTACACTACAACTATGCAAAACACTACTCATGCAACACAAATAGCCCAAAATAGAGCCAAAGCAACCCAAATCAGAGGTAAAAAACATGCTCGAAATAGGCTAAGATAAGCTACAAAAACATGCTAACTTATGAGGTAACTAGGCATGCAAGCAAGATAAAAAGGAGGGAAGGTTAACCCCTCCAATTTTGGACTTCAAAATATGGTTTTTATCACTGAAAAAACTCTAAGATTCAGTGGTTTAAAGGCCCAAAAAGTTTGATTTAAAAGCTTTGAAAAAGAGGCACAAAAGCCTAACAAGCCAAGTAACAACAAGGGTGAACCACCCCTAACTCAAAAGGGGCCTTAAACCACCATTTTAAAACCATAAAAACAGAGATTTAATGAGGTCAAAACCAGCTCAAAAACAGCATGTAAAGATAGCAAAACAAGTATTTAAAAGAAGCTTAAAATACAAGTGTTATACCTCTTGAAGACAAGCTGTAATTAGAGCAACAAAACAAGCTAAATCAAGCCAAAACCCTCTTCTAGAACACAAAAAGGACCTCAAGAGACCTTAGCTCCAAGGTGAGAGTGTTTGGTTTAGGGTTCAAGTGCAAAAGTGTAGAGAAACTAAACTTAAGGCACAAAATAACAAGAGAGAGAGGAAATTCTAGAGAGAGAGAATTTTTGTTTTCCAAATTTTCTAACCCCTTCACATGTAAGAGGGGGGTCCTATATATAGAAGATGCAAAGTACCCTAACAAAGATCTAGCCACACATGTGTTAGAAGATGCATCAATCTGTGCAAACAACTGGCACAAAATATCTGTTAGAACACTGGTGGCCGGCCAGCCATCAATGATGGCCGGCAAGGGTTCATTGGTGGCTAGCCAAGCACATCAATTGTCGGCAGGCCAAAGGCCATGGCCGACAGGCCATCACCAACCTCAATCTAAAAGGACTTAAGCATGGTCCAAAGATGAGGCAAAAAGGATACAGGGTTTGGAAAACTCAAACCTGTGGCATTCCGCCCGTGGAATTTAAACACTTGATGAGCAATCAAACTCGCCACCAGATGTACCTGCAAGATCATCCAAGTCTTAAACGGCCGTAAAAAATGGGGTGTCTACAGCCCTGAGCTTAAAATAGAAAAACAAGGGAACCCTTATGGGCCCGGTCGTGCCTGACTGAGAGCTGGCCATGCCTCGATGGCGATAGACACTGTTTTGGACGGGAGCCCGCCACTGTCCATTTTTGGAGATATTTCCAACTTGTTTTGCTCAAATTCTATAAAAACGAGTTTATACCTTTGTTTTGAGGGTTGAACAATTTCTAAAGAGCCTATACAAACATCGAGACCTCCTTCTTCTTGTGCAAGTCATATTTGAAAGGGCTTGTCACCTTTAAGCCATCTCCATACTCTATACACACCCTCAAACCTTAACCTTGGAACCTTAGTTGAACCTTGAGGAATATAATTCAAGCTTGAGAGTGTGTTAGGATTGAGTTTGGTCAACAACCAAAGCTTACTCCATTTGAGAGGTATAAGCTTGTAACTCTTGCTTTTGCTTTCATTTTTCTATCATTTTCTATCCATTTTTGTGTATTTGTATTGTTTTGATCCTAGTTCAAGTGTTGAAACTTGGGTTTGGATAGCTACCAAAGGGTAGAGAGAGTTAACACTCTTTCTTACACCTTCACTTATAGCTCAAACCTTTGTTTTACACACTTTTCTTTGCTTTCCAAATTGATTTTCAAAGTTTAAAAGAGGCTAAAAATCATGCTTTATGGTTTCAAAGGTGGAGGGGTTAGCCACCCCTCATTGTTCTTGCTTACTAGCCTTATTTTCTTCGCTTGTTGTCTAGCTTTTTGGGCTCTTTTCATGCACTTTGAGCCACTGTTTTTCACCTATTATGGGCTGTTTTAGGGCTGTCCTGGGTTATTTAATTGGTTCAATGTTTGATAGTTCATTTTTTGTATCATAAGTTCTCATATGTAGCTTGTTACATGTTGTTCATTTTAATATGCAACTTACCATTCATTTCTTTCATTTGAAAGTTGTTTCAACCAGTTGATGGTTTTTCAAAATATGAGCTAGAGATCTATGCTTAATGGCTTAATCTCAATGGAGGTTCATCGCCAATGGCATGATCTCTCTTTCATGTTGAGAATCACTTCCCGCTTGACATGCTTCTTATTTAGTGGACGTAATCTTTAGAGGACTCAACCGTTACCTTGGACAAATGGATTAAAGAATGGCAAAGACTAATGAATTTGGTTTAAAATGAACCAACCCACATAAAGAAAATGAGTCATATTGCTTGGATTTGACCGGACGTTATGCCAAGTCTATTGTGTCAAGGGTCATCTTACATCCATTCATAATGTTTCGATGAGCCTTGATGCGTTTCTACCTCCCTCTTTGAGCTTACTCTATGATAGGAGGGAGGGATGGTAATTGATTCATTGCAATCATTAATTTTTGTCCAAAATCATGTCCTAACTCATCAAGAAATCAATTTTCTCATTAAGGGTTTTAGAAATGACTTCGTTTTTCTCTCGAGGCTTTCCATGACAGAGAAGAGTAGAAGGACAAACAGAGTTCAAAATGACTCTGTCTGCACTATTTTCACTTCAGAGTACAAAAACAATTTTTTTCACAAAAATAGGGCACGACCGGTCTTATTTGGGCCCGACCGGGCCTCATTTGGTGCCGGTTGGGCTCCAATGTTTGGTCAGCAACATGTTTTGTAGAAAACAGAGGGCTGTGGTTGAAAGGTGAAACAGAATAATCTGGGAAACAGAGTAATTTATGGACACCGTGCATGCGAATCCTTGTTTGACGATTAATCATTATTTTTGTAATTAATTCTTATCATTATCCTTAGTCTAATTGTAATTCATGTAATTGTTCATTTGTAATTGTATAGCTAGTCGTGCGGTTAGTTAAATTGGATTTCTAGTTTATTGCTCGTTATTAGCATTGTTGTAATAAAGTAGATGGCTAGCTTGTCTCTTTAATTCATTCATTCGAATTTGTAATAGTTAGTTTATTTGGACACTCAAACATTCATTCGAACCCTCTTATGCGAGGAAAAATTGTAATAATGTGTATGTCTTCCAACCCCACATCTTTCTCCCTTTTATTTACTTGCTTATGATGGATAGTTTAGGACATCATGTTTTCATTTGGCATTTCTCATGATTTTCATCCACTTGTCTTGCATGCATCGAGGCTCAATTCATCATTCTAATGAGCATTATCATTTATTACTTCGTTGAATACGTGTTTAAACCACATGCTTTCAAATTGATTCACATGTTATAATTAGTAGCCGAGCCTATTAAATTGCATCATTGCATGTGTTGCATTAGTCATTTGCATAATTAGAGCATGCATTTTTTCTAACTCTTTTGTTTTTTTTTTTTTGGCTTGCCTTGGAGTACGAGGTGAGCATTTTTGTGCTTTAGCATATCGCACACGTGTGATTGTTGCCATGTCTAGTATGCTTTCCATGACGCTAAGTGCTTAATTGATATATCTGCTTGAATGCCTGTAGATGAAGACTAATTGCTTGAATTGGAATAATTTGAGTAAATGTACATATGAGATCATTTTTTCAAGTTATACATATTCAAAACAACAATTTTCAAAAACAAACATGAAATCAAAGTGTTCCAATTTTTGGAAATTAGTCTACTTGTGTGCAACACATAGTAAAGTTAGTCTAATAATCGGAACAAGAGCATATAATGTAGATAAGAATCACATCATGATTAGTAGAGACTGATCTTTGATCGGACAAGTGGGGTGCTCAATTCATGACCTTCCCCTCTCGTACCTAAGTTCCCGAGCCAAGACAACTTCAGTAATGACGGATAAGTGGCCTTGGCACAAAGTCTCGAGTTTCATAAAGTTTCCAAAATATTTAGGTGGCGACTCTGTAATCTGGCAAAACAGTTCATTTTTGGCATATTTGATTCAAAATTGATTTTCCAAAAGATTTGCCGGATTTGAACTCTTTTGTGTTAATCAATTTCACATTGCCCTTGTGAGATCAGATTCAAAACCACAGGAGTTCGAACTTTATGGATAGTCGTATCCAAAAGGAGCACGAAAAGCGAGCTACATTTTCTAGCGACTCTGCTATGGAATTTAGAGAACTTGACTTGAAATTTATGATATGAAATTTTATCTACACTTATATGTTCTTTGCATTGCATTTGCATTGAGTCACTGTGTTTGCCATCTGCTATTCCTAGATGGTTTGCCAGAGGCTTGCCTAAAAGGCTTGCCAAAAGGATGACCAACCGTGGGCTCTGCCATGTTGGAAACATAACCCTCGGATATCGATTACCACAATACCGCTTGATCCTCCTTTCACTTCTCGGTGTTAGGTGTGAGAGGTATATTAGGTAGTCTTGCTGAGGTATCCCTCTTGACCATTTGGCCTAGTTATATCTGCAAAAGCCATAGTGACTGATCCAAACTAGGACAGGATGCTCACAAAAAATACAGGATTGTGTGAAACTGCTTGATTGAAATAGTGAATCCTAGTTCATAACAAAACTAGGACAGGATAAACCTCCCCCCTTTATAGGGGTGTTTTGGCTCTTTCTTAACTGGTATGTACTTCACAATGAAACTGTGCAAGAATGTGCATATCAATGGTATGTTTTGAGTTGAATTCAGCATGGAGTACAACCTTACAGTTTGATCATGTCTGTGTTGATAAACATCTTAGCAGAGACACTGTGCGGTTTCTGATTACTGCTCTTTTGCTTTATTTCTTTTGCTAGGTAGTTTAAAACCATAACTTCAGAAAGTTCGAATATCCCCAAAGTACTCTGGACTTGGGTCAGAAGAATTTGTAAAGCTGGGGATCTTGTTCGGGGACAACCTGTGTTTACCTCACTCCCATCGATTACAAGACGAAGGAGAATCAGGCAGAGTTCACTAGTTCAGTTTTATAGCAATCACCTCTCAACTCACCTATGTCCAGTCTAGTTCGGGAACGGTCATCTACTTTTAGCCTAGCATGAGATCAATCACCTATCCCAATGGCATAGTATCCCCTAGCCAATGTGGAAGAACTAATACGCCATCTGCAACAGACAGTTGAGACCCTATAGCAAGATGCGACCCACTAGGCCAAGGTTATAACCAGGTTACAATAACAGTAACCGCAATCGACTACAGCGTCTGCATCCCATGTACCTATCGTGGCTTTCCTAGCACCCAGAGCCACCGCTCATACTGCTAATGTCTAAGAAAACCAGGATAATCCAGCAGAGCCAATCCCAGTACAAGCCTCCAAAACCCTTGTTTATTACACCGAGGCTCCATTCGAGTTTAAGGTTGATCTAACTGTGCTTAAGGTCAATAAACTAGAAAAGTTGTTCAAGAGAGCGTAAGGGGTCAACTCCATCCCAGACATAGAGGATGGATATACTGATTCTACAGTTACATTACCAGATGGGTTTAAAATGCCGCACATTGATCGATTCGATGGCTCCAGGGATCCGATGGTCCACTTGCGTTTGTTTTCAGATATCTTGCGGCTGATGGGCTTAACTAGACTGCAGAAGCTATTCTCTTTGGTCACACCATGTCGGGTATAGCGGCCATTTGATGTGCTAAGTTGGAAGATTCCGTCAAACAGAATTGGGAAGAGATGGCCGATGCCTTCATTGTTCAATATTCTTACAATACACAGGTTAAGGTCACAACTCGTGATCTCGAGGCAACACGCTAAGAGCCGAAGATCCCAGTACCCAGAGCCACCACTCATACTGCCAATGTCTAAGAAAACCAGGACAATCCAGCAGAACCAATCCCAGTAAAAGCCTCCAAAACCCCTGTTTATCAGACCGAGGCTCCATTCCAGTTCAAGGTTGATCTAACTACGCTCAAGGTCAATAAACTAGAAAAGTTGTTCAAGAGAGCATAAGGGGTCAACTTCATCCCAGACATAGAGGATGGGTATACTGATTCTACAGTTACGTTACCAGATGGGTTTAAAATGCCGCACATTGATCAATTCGACGGCTCCGGGGATCCGATGGTCCACTTGCGTTTGTTTTCAAATATCTTGTGGCTGATGGGCTTAACTAGACTGCAGAAGCTATCTCTCTTTGGTCGCACCATGTCGGGTATAGCGGCCATTTGGTATGTTAAGTTGGAAGATTCCGTCAAATAGAATTGGGAAGAGATGGTTGATGCCTTCATTGCTCAATATTCTTACAATACACAAATTAAGGTCACAACTTGTGATCTCGAGGCAACACGCTAAGAGCCGAAGAAGGGTTTCTGTGAATTTGTGACAAGATAAAGAGCTAAAGCCTCGATGATGACCACGAGGCCTTTCGAGAAGGATTAGATCAGAATGGTCGTCCAGAATCTACATGGCAAGCTGCTGTAAAAGGTGATTATCCTACCTCTGTTTACATTTACAGAACTTCATGAAATGGGAGTGCAAATTGAGGATGCTATGAAGAAAGGGCTTATTACAGATAAGAATGAGCCGACGAAAAGGCTATTTGTTCACAGTTCCAATGCTGCCAGTGGTAGCACAACTGCGAGGCCATCAGATGTAAGTGTTGCCACCACTACCAAGACTGCTGACCTCTTTGCCAACACAAACCTACAAACCTTATCCAACCTAACCCGACCTCGGAGGACTTTTAACAAACTATACATGACCCTTTCCAAAGCTATGCAGGTGCTAGTCAAGAAAGGGCATCTAAAACCATTAGAACCTCGCCCACTTCCCGACCCTCTTCTACCTAAACATAACCTCGCAAAATATTGTGCTTTTTACCAGTAGCATGGTCATGATACCGACTAGTGCTACCGTTTATGTCATGAGATTCAAGATTTCATCGACAACAAGGTCATTGCCCCACATCAGAAACTGAACGTAACCACAAATCCACTCCTAACCCATAATTAAGTCCCCCCACCTCAAAATCTTAACCTGATCCATACACTAACCACCTCTTATAACCCCAGCGTATACATTACCTCATTTCTTCCAAAACTGGCACTGTTCATTCCTGAGGGGATGGACCTGTGCATGATGGACACGTCTGACCTACAACCTGAGCTTTCTAGATCAATGGTGGCAACACCCGCCACAGAAGAGGTTTTAACCGCGGATGAAGGTACTAGTTTGTTGCGGGAGTGTCTTGGGGACTTAGCTGAGAGGGTGTATGACCCGAGTTGTTATATTGTACCAACTAGTCTGGCCAAGCCTGAATTGGTGTTGCCAGCCTTGGTAGACATCAATGTGGTCAGGGAAGATGGCCCGAGCGAAGGGTTGGATGATTTGGCAGACCTCGAAGAGGATTTGGACAACTTGTAATTCTTTGATGAGCATGATCAGGGAGATGTACAAATCAGATGGTTTGACCTAAATGGATTAACCGATAATACTGGATGGTTGAATGATAAGCCAAGCAAAGAAAAAGAAACTGGGTAAAACCAGAGGAAAAGGAAACAGAGATAATTGCGGTCGCACCTAGAACTGAAGTCGTGCCTGAAGCTATGACTATGAGTAAAGCCATGACTAAGCAAGAATGGGAGCTAGAACAATTCCAATATGAAAGGATAAAAGAAATCTGGAGAAAGATAGCACTAGGGCAAGACAATGAGAAGGGAAAAACAAATTCTGAGCCAACTGCAGATAATGTTCAAAGAATGGGAGAACCCAAATGCGAGCCCAGTGACAAAAAGAGTATTCCAAGGGAACTCAGGCAATATTGGGATGCCAAACCGAAAACTGTTGTAGAAGAAGAGTGGTATGATGATGGGGGCGTCATGTGAGAACCCGAATATAAAAATTAAGTAAATAATTAAATAATAATAATATTACAATCTCAAATATTTTGATGGTGAATCCTAAAGTACAAATTAAATATTTGGAGGGTCTTTTAATTAATTTTAAAACTTAAAATAAATTTATGGTGAAAGTCTTTAATTTAAAGGCAAGATTATTTATTTTAAAAAATAAAAAATAAAATAAAATTAAGTGTCAAATTAGTAAGCATATTTTGATCTAATAATATTTGTATTTTATTTAAATTTATAGAGAGAGAAAATAAATTAAAACAAAAGATAATATTTTAGGGCCATTTTGTTTAGATACATAATGTAACCCTAGGTTGCCTAATACAATATAGCAGCAGCAGGCAGGCAACCACGGGAGAGAGAAAGGTTGAGAGAAAGAAGAAAAAAAAAAGGGTTGCAAACAAGGAAGAATTTTTGGGTGTGTAGCAGGTCTTTATCTTTCTTTTTTCTTTTGGTTTTGTTCTTTATCCTTACTTTATTATTATTTAGTTCATTGATGGAGAGGTTGTAGGTTTATGTATTTTGCATATAGATATCCTGTTAAGAAACCTAAGGAATTAAATTTATGTATAAAGAATGGGAGAAATTCTTAGTTTAAAAATTCTGTACAGAACCACAAACTTTAAAAATCAAGAAACCATATCAAACGAATGAATTTTGAGCTAAAATTTCTACATTAGATTAATTACATATTGAATTTCATATCTAAATTTTCCCATAATTTTTGGGAGCCAAAATTCATATAAACTGATGCGTTCAAATCGGTCCAGAAAATTGATTTAAAACAGTAAGTTCGGAAGCATTGTTCTCTTTGGGTATAGATCCGAAAATTATAAAATTAGTGTCAATAGAACCGGTTACGAGTCCAGTTTTGCACATTTTTAGCCTTGCATTGATCGCTCATGCATACTAAGAGAACCATTAATTTCTTTAAAGTGCTGTAGAAAACAACTTGTTTAGATATAATTAATTGTAGATAATTATTTTGATAAGCAAATCAAGTAAAACCAATTGGGTTTGAAACTTAGGATATATTAGTTGATATCTAGACGGTTTTGGAATTTTTCGAACAATGTGGAGTGGGTTTTTTAATTTTCAAAGTTAGCGAATAGATTGGGAAAGTTTGTTTAAAATTTTGTTTTATTTTAAAGCTACTTTTAATTAAGTTTCGATTTGAACCCATGTCTTGGGTGATTTTAGATCTTGAAGAACATGAGCTTAGGTAATGTTTAAGAGTAACGGTGAGTTGGCTTATGCTGTGTTAGTGCACTATAGTTTGAGGTTACTTAGTTCCTATTCTTTAGTATTTTTAAATTAGTAATGACGTATAGTTTTCATACCTGGTTCAGGGCACTAGTTGGACTTTTATACTCTATTTGAGGATTACATTATTTCGTTTCCAAGTGAGTAGTTTCATGCTACATATTTTTATAAATGTTCCCCTATCCTGAACTGTTGGAAAATTAAATTGTTGTTTCAGAACTAAACTGTTTTGATAAATTATTATATTATCAATGGAATCACATTATTTTTAAAACATGTGTGAACTTGGCATACTGTAAACTATTTGTTTTGGTCTCATGTTTATAATGGTGAACTACCATGTTTTGCGAAACTGATGTGTATTAATTATTGGGACCATCTGTATATTTTAGTCCAGGGAAATTATTCCACTGTGTATGGTGACTCTGGCCACTAGGGAACAAATTTGGGTTGGGTTGTGACGACTCTAGTGCTCAACGATTGTAAGGAAAAGACCTAGGTTAGGCTAGATGACCTTCAATCGAATCGTCTTAGAGAAAAGGCCTGGGTTGCCACCCCGAGGATGACTCTTTCGGTATTGGATCCAATGGAACTTATAGCCTTGAGAACTATGTGGCATGTTACTTGTTATTTCTTGGTACCCAAAAAATTATTGGTGTTCATGTTGTAATCTGTTTTAAGTGGAAAATGTCGTTTATCATGTTCTTGAGAGACATGAGTATTTTAACTGTTTAACTGTGGAACCTTCTTTTTGAAACAGATTGCCTTTATCAGACTGTATGCCAATCTAGTTTCTGTGATATATATCTTATTTTGAAATTAAACCCTGTTTTCAAAACTGTATTTACTAACCATGTTGCTACTCACTAAGCTTTCAGCTGACTTAGTTGTTTATTATTTCCAGGTGTTAGAAGGACTTAGAGTGGACTTATGGCGTAGCGGAGACTTAATTGCATGGACCTCTAAGACATTCATTTATTTTGTTTTAGGTTGTTATGTCGGATTTTGTACATACATTGTGGTTGGGTTTTATTTATAATTATTTTATTTTGTGGGCGGTTTGTATCCCATTTAGTATATATATATTTTTTCGAGAGTTGGTTATGGCTTGTTTTGCACTTGCGGCGTGTCACTGGATTGGGTTTTGATTTATTTATTTATGGGCTATGGTCACATTTATTCTTTATGGTTTTGGGTTCATGTTTAGGCTTATGTGTGCCTTGGGCTAAGTCTCTGTGGGCCACGGCCGGTCATGCCCGGATTTGGGGTGTGACATGTGATGTGAACATGCTGTAAGTATAACCAAATAATGGTCCAACTATGGCTGATGGTGAGTGGTGGGATGACAATGATTTGCATCAGGCCCTGTAGACAGCCCGAAACTCCACTCCGAGCGCGAGGACGCGAATTGTAGTTCTAGCTACTACAGTTTGGACTCCTGTCACGATTCAGAATCTAATCTCACAAAGTGCAATGTAAGACTGATAAATCACCAAAGAGTCTAAATCCGGCAAATCGTTTTGGAAAATCAATTTTAATCAAAAGCACCAAACATGGACTGCTTTTCCAGATTTCAGAGTTGCCACCTAAATGTTTTGTTTTTGGAAAATTTAGGAAACCCTGACTCATGTCTAAGGCCACGTGTCCGTCATCACCAAAGTTGTCTCGGCCCGGGAACTTGGGTACGAGAGGGGAAGGTCCTGAAATAAGCACCCCTGCTCACCCGATCAAAGATCAGCCTCTACTAATCATGATATATTAATTTTGAAAACACATGTGTTCTTTTTCCGGTTATTAATCTAGAATTACTATGTGATGCACACAGCATACAAGTATAGACCAAATCGCTCAATTTGGAACAAAACATCTCATGTTTGTTTTTGAAAATAGTTTGGAGTTGCTACTCGCAAGTAGGCTAAGACGCGGATTTTGCCACCCTCAAGTGGGCTTAAAACATGATGATTTTGCCACTTCAAGTGGGCTTAAAACTCGTATTTTGATGAATTGTCCCAATTCAAGCAATGAAGCCTTCATCCACAGGCATTCATGCATTTAAACACATAAGCACATAGCCTCATGGCAAGCATGCTATCATGGCAGTCACTTACACACATGCAAGGATGCTAAAGCATAAACACTCACAGTGTACTCCGAGCCAAAAAAAGAAACTAGTTAGTAATCAATGCATGATCCTAGCTATGTTAAGATATCTAATGCAACACATGCAAAAATGTAACTAAAATAGGATCGGCTATCTAGAATGGCATATGAATGCTACACTTGATACACGTATTAAAATAGGAATTGAAATACGATGTAGTTTGAATGATGCGCTGAGCCTGGTGCATGCAATACAAATGAATGATGCACGCATACAAGCATAAATATGCTAATTGAAATATGCCCTAGAACTAAACATCGAAAGCTGATAAGTAAAAGGGAGAAAGAAGTGGGGTTGGAAGACATGCATCACACACATGCACACTTATTACAAAATTTGCCCTCTCAACGGAGGGTCCGAATGAATAAGCTAAGCTAGCTAAGCTAAGCTAATTAACTAATCCAATTAAACTAATTAGACTAATTATTACAAAACAAAATTAATTAACTATTCCTAGTTAACTAATTATTACAAAACGAACCAATTAATTAAACGCATTAACTAATTAATTACAACACTTTTACAAATAAAATAATAGTTTATTCCAAGTTAACAAAAGAACTAAAATGGCCTCGTGACGAGGAATGCATGCATGCTCGGTCGGCTCTGCTCGAAAATCCACTACCGTGCCTCATGATGCCTCTGTTTGCACTCTTTCGTACTTCTGAAAATTGATCCAATTTCCAAGATGCTTCTAATTCACCTTAGGAACATGTTAAGGGGTGGTCGGCTAAGAGGAATGGTCATCAGCCAAGAGGGGTGGCCATCGGCCAAAGTTGATAGTCGATCGGTAGTCTTGGTGGCCGGTCTGCAGCTTTGATGGCCGGTCGACCAATGCTTCCTACAATTTCTCTTTTTGCTGCAACAAAGCACTAACAGAGGCATGGCAGTGTATTTGCAAGAAAATGTGTGTGCAACCACATCCCTTATTATGTCTCAAGCTCAAAGGAGTGTAGTGCTCGACTCTCGAGCCATCAATCACGCATCTCAATGCATGATGGCCAAAGAAGCCAAGTTGCACAAGTCAATGTCAATTAATGCACACAAATAACACATAAGGGCCTCCACCTCTATCATGCTTGATCAAGAGGGTCAGCGACCGAGAAATGAGGCACGTTTCATCACTTCAAGTATGAAATGTCCCTTGTTTCTCGTGTTTGGATTAACGTCCGATTCAAACACATGCAATGCGACACAAACATGTTATCTTGGCATGTTTTACTTTTATTCATTTTGTTTCCTCATTTTTGATTACTGATAAGTCCTTTAACCGATTAAGTCCAAAAGTGAGAGTCCCCTAATTTTGAAAGAGGATCTAAGCCACAAGCACCTTAAGCATGGAAGAAGCCTCATGCTTTTGGCTGGTAGAAACCCTCAAGGGAGGATTAAAGCCATTGGACATGAGAACCTCAATTCCACGCTCAAGCCAACAAGGGCTCAAGACCACTTTCAAAGCCAATGAAAGATTGAAGCATGGAGTGCAATGGCATAATTTTAGCACTGAAATGGCATGCAAAAGACACTAAATCATGCAAGACATGTTAAAGGCCAAAGGTATTGAAACTAGTGAAGTGTATTTGTGACACCCGAAATTTTTTTCTTTTAAAATTTGCAATAAATAGAAACCAAATAAATAAATAAATAATAATAAATAAATAGGAAATTGAGAATTTATCAATTAAATTGTTTATGAGGCACCACACATTAAATAGTTTAGTAAGTGGTAAGTGATATTTTATAGTTGGGTAGTGAGGTTTTTAGACATAAACCTAACGTATAATCATAAGTAATTATAACTTTTAAAATTCGAAATAACATAATAAATAAATATATATATATATATATAAGAGAGGAATTTTCGGTGCGCCAAGGATCAAATGGCCCTTGGTGGTTTCTTGAGAATTGATTAAGGGAAAGGACAAATGGCATTAAGGGAGGTAACAAAGCAAGGCCACCTACAGGTGGCATTACTCCTTAAAGCCAACACAGAGCAATATGTCCATATTTAGCTTAGGGAATCTTGCATGGCAACAAGTTGAAAGCTTATAAATAGGGCTCCATAGGAGGTAGGAAAACCAACGAAGTAGGAAGGAAGCAGTAGGCGACAAAATAGAAAGGCTCGGATAAATAGAGGGAGTGCAAGGAAATAAGAAAGTGAGTTTTATTATACCTTGAGTTTATAATATATTTTCTACATGTCTTAAGTTACCATAATATATTTTACGAATGTTTTGAGTTACCACAATTTATTTGATATAAATTATGTTTTATGGTTAGGTTAATGTTTCAATTATGTGGATTATTTTTTAAACTCTATTTGTTCAAATTAAAACCCATGGATATGTTTGTTTAAATTTTAGAGATTATTTGACAATGACCTTGTAAACAATTATTTTCTGTAAGTACCATCACGAGAGTCCCATGCCTTGGGAGACTTAAATAACCATAGGCCCCTGTTTGACCACTTTGTGGTCCCCTGTTTGTCATGGATCCATTGACCCCTGTAGTGATTGTCACTTAGTGACCCCTGTTCTGTTCTATTACGTACCGTGGTTATAGTTAATTATTTCAGTTTCTAGCACTTAATTAATTTGTATATTCAACTCAAATTATGTTAATGTTTTCGCTTAAATAATTATCTATGGCTATTTTGTACCCCTATACTCACAGTATAATATTTCTCACTCTGCTATGTGCTTATAGCTGTTACCCTTTCAAGTGACGAGGTTTAGCGGGATCAATATGGAAAATGAATCGCTGTGTTGTTTTTTTTAAATCTTTTTTTTTTTAATTTCTGTCTGTTTTGTTTGAACTCTTGTAATACAATAAAATTCAAATGACTATGTTTTGTTTCCTTTTAAATAAGCAGTTGGTACCCAATTATTTTATTTAATTTGTCCGCTTACACTGCAACTACAAAATTATTTAAATTTTTTTAATTTTTATCTTGTTACGACGCCGAGCCTTTGGGTACTGGGTTTGGGTCGTGACAAAAGTGGTATCAGAGCAATAGTTTTCTTTTTATAAAAAAATAAAATAAATAGTGTTAAGTTTTTAAAATTTTCCGTATAATTTTCACATTATTTGAATTGAAAATTATTTCGAAAAAAATGTGTATAAAACAAAATTGTATATGTTTTTGAAATTTTCTGTATAATTATTCACATTAATTTTATTTACATTAATTGAAATTCACATTATCTAAATTGCAAATATATATATATATATATTTCAAAAAAATTATATATATATATAATATATTCAAAAAAAAAATTTTTTAGGTGATATGTCTAACACAAGTAAACCATGTTACAATATTTAGGCTAAGTTTTCCTGTGTTGTAGGAAATGGCCAATCTCATGGAGTTGTTTTGGTTCGAGCCCCCAGGAGTTCATCTTGTCCCAAACTTATTAGAGGGCTGGGGTGATTCGGAGAGTCTTGTTAGGCAAGCCCACCCCACGCTAGACCGACTCATGGGACAACCCGTGTATTTGCAGGCCGACCCCTATGAGGATTTCTTATTTTGGAGACTTAGCCGAGGCAGCACTCGTGAGAGATATATAGGGCCGACCCGCGTCATTGGCCTTGCTCCGGACTTAGAGCAACCGCATTTTCTGGTCGCACCTCTACCCCTAGGCTTTGCGGAACGGAGGGGACACACATATCCTAGCAACCATATCCGCACCACGGCACCCCCTCCACAGCATATTATCCATACCTCAGTTGTGGACTTCACTAATAATACATCATACTTGGAGGTACCGGTACGAATTACCAGATGAGAATTTTGGGGTTATGATCACGGTGCTCTTGTCTACATAGTTCAGGTAGTGTGGAGTTGTTTTGGGATAGAGCACAGTGGGTGGGAATTCGAATCCCTCATGCAGAGTGAGTTTGCAGAGTTATTCCATGGGCCAAGATTTGAGTCGGTTCATGGTGGTGGCCTAACAGCCCCTTCTAGATGATCCTTTTATGACCTGACGGTGATTAGCCTAATCCAATTTTGTATCAGTAGGATTAGACACTAACACCTAACCGTTATCTAAGTATGTTGTACTTGTATCTTTTCCTTATATAAGTAAAACCGGTATCATGTAAGTAATGTATGTATATGTCGTTATGATATCGTTATGAATCATAGATATAATATTGCGATAATAATTGATTCGAAAAAATAAAAAAATAAATAAATAAAATGTCTACTAACCATTTTCACCTTGTAGTGATGGCTAATGATGGAAATGGAACCAAATCATCGGTCAATGGTGCTGACCAAATGGAGCAAATCATGGAAAGAGCAGTTACTAGTTTTCTGCGAGCCCTACAAACCAACGTTAACAACGGATTGCCTGAACGATGAGAAGAGCCAACTAGTATAAAACAGTTCCAGGACTTGAAACCTACCATATTTACTGGCAGCACAAACCCACTGGTAGCAGAAGCTTGGGTCAGAGATATGGAGAAAAATTTCCGTGCGCTGCCTTGCTCAGAAAGACAGAAGGTGACTTTCGCCACATTCACCTTCAAAGACGATGCACAAGAATGGTGGCTACTTACTTTGGCGAAAGAAGATATTGTGACTTGGGCCAGATTCTTGGAGGTATTCTATGAAAAATACTTTCCAGATTCGCTGCGGGAACAAAAGGCGTCGGAATTCATACATCTAAGGCAAAGAACCATGACAGTGGCCGAATATGAAAGCAAGTTCACGCAACTGGCCCGATTCGCAACATACGTCATCCCCACCGAAGCTCGAAAAGCCATAAAATTTGAAGCGGGATTGGATCCTGAAATTAAAGGCAGGTTGGAGGTTTTGAAACTACCAACCTATGCAGAGGTGGTAGATCGAGCATACATTGCGGAAAAAGGGATTAAAACCTTGCGTTCCGGGGAACCAAGCCAGAAGAAGCGATTGTGGGAAAGAGATAACAGAAGGCTCGGTGCCGCGCCTCCCATGAAAATAAATGCAGGCATAACCAATTCAACCGGTTTAAGCAATCAAGGTCCTACAAATCCCAGAGGTGACACCATTCCAGCTTGCACTACCTGTGGAAGGACTCATTGGAGACAGTGCCGTCGAGATACGGGAGCATGCTTTAAATGTGGCCAAGTTGGCCATTTGCTGAGAAATTCTCCAAAGCTCGTCAGCCCCTTTGAACCAGTCCGAAAACCCGCGGTACCTGGAGGAGTGAGAAAGGACCAAAAACGCCAAGGAAGAGCCTTTGCCTTAGTACCTGGAAACCCAGAAGTTACAGAGAACATCGTGTCAGGTACACTTTCTGTTTGTGGTCACTTAGCCCATGTTCTCTTTGACTCTGACTCAACTCATTCTTTTGTTGCACCACACTTTGCTACCAAGTTGGCATTAACACCCGAACTCTTAGGATATGTATTATCAGTGTCTTTTCCTTCTGGTAATTCTGCCCTTAGTACTAATGTGTACAAATCTTGTACTATATCCTTAAAAGGTGAAACCTTCCATGTAGATTTGATTCCCCTCTGTATTAGTACCTTTGATGTGATCTTAGGAATGGATTGGTTAGCTGCCAACCGTGCCTCCATCGATTGTGAAGCCAAAAAGGTCTTCCTTCGGTCACCAAACCAACTCGAGCTTATCTTCGAAGGAACTGGAGCCTCTCTCCCTCCATGTATTATATCCTTCATAACAGTCCAACAACTGCTAAGAAAGGGTTCTTGTAGTTGTATCTGTTATGTGATCGATACTCAACAAGAGACCCCCACACCTGATGCAATCCCTGTGGTTCGAGAATTCCCGGATGTATTTCCTGAAGACCTGCCTAGTACCCCAGTTGACCGAGAAATTGAATTCACCATTGAAACCCAACCTGGTGCACAACCAATCTCGAAGACCCCTTACCGCATGTCCATGATAGAATTGAAAGAACTAAAAACCCAGCTCCAAGAACTACTGGACAAAGGCTTCATCTGACTAAGTACCTCACCATGGGGAGCTCCGGTACTGTTCGTAAAGAAAAAGGATGGTATAACGAGGCTATGCATCGATTACCGGGAGCTGAACAAAGTCACCATCAAGAACCGGTACCCTCTACCACGAATTGACGACTTGTTTGATCAACTGCAAGGTGCCCAAGTATTCTCAAAAATTGACTTGCGTTCTGGTTACCATCAACTAAAAGTCAAAACAGAAAGTATTGAAAAGACCGCTTTCAGAACTCGTTACGGGCACTACAAGTTTCTCGTCATGCCATTTGGCGTCACAAATGCTCCAGCGGCCTTCATGGATCTCATGAATCGAGTGTTCAAACCCTATCTTGATGAGTTCGTCATCGTCTTTATTGACGACATTCTTATATGCTCCAAATCGCCAGAAGATCATGAGAACCACTTACGAAGAGTTCTACAAATGCTACGTGATCACAAGCTTCATGCCAAATTGAAGAAATGCGAATTCTGGATCACTAGTATACGCTTTCTCGGTCACGTCATTAACAAAGATGGCATCTCAGTTGATCCCCAAAAGGTTGCAGCAATCTTGGATTGGCCACGACCTACTAACGTGTCTGAGATTCGAAGCTTTTTGGGCCTAGCCGGCTATTACCGGCGTTTTGTGCAAGATTTCTCGAAAATAGTTTCACCCTTGACCCAGCTAACTCAGAAGAACAGGCCCTTTGAATGGACGGACAAGCAAGAACGTTGCTTCCAAGAATTGAAGAACAGACTCGTGACGGCTCCTATACTATCACTCCCAGTGGAAGCAGAAGGGTTTGTAATTTATAGCGATGCCTCATACAATGGTTTGGGTTGCGTTCTTATGCAAAATGGGAAGGTCATTGCTTATGCCTTCCGCCAACTAAAGACTCACGAAAGAAACTACCCAACTCATGATCTAGAGTTGGCTGCGGTGATCTTCGCTCTTAAGATCTGACGTCATTATCTCTACGGTGCAACCTGTGAAATTTACACTGATCACAAGAGTCTCAAATATCTATTTACACAGAAGGAATTGAATATGAGGCAACGACGATGGCTAGAATTTATGAAGGACTATGATATAGAGATCCATCACCATCCTGGCAAAGCTAACGTAGTAGCAGACGCATTAAGTCAAAAAACGACCAAAAGTTTGGCATGTACCCTTACTCTCCGCAAGATCCATGGACCGCTCACCAACATAATCGTGGAACCTGAGTTGATTAAAGAAATTAGAACCCGCCAATGTGAAGATAAACTTTTGAAGAAAAAGTTTCAGGAACAAGGAAGCACGCCCGATCCCGATTTCACGATAAGCAATGGAATGCTAAAATTTTAGAATCGAATTTACGTACCTGACCTTGCAGAACTCAAGAAAAGGATCTTGGTAAAAGCTCATAGCTTGAGGTTTGCGATCCATCTTGGCAATACGAAGATGTATCACGATCTGAAGGAACACTTCTGGTGGACAGGAATGAAGAAAGACATAGCAAGCCATGTCTCCAAATGCCTGCGTTGTCAACAAGTTAAAGCAGAACATCGAGACACAGAGAATGTTGCAACCACTCCCTATTCCTGAATGGAAGTGGGAACACATTACTATGGACTTCGTGGTCGGACTACCGCAATCAGTCTCGAAGAATAATGCAATATGGGTTATCGTGGATCGATTGACGAAGTCGGCGCATTTTCTACCAATCAGAATCATGTACTCTCTTTCTAAGTTCGCCACTCTATACATTAAGGAAATCATTCGTTTACACGATACCCCAGTTTTAATCGTATCCGATAGAGATCCCCGCTTCGTGTCTCATTTCTGGAACAAATTGCAAGAAGCTTTGGGAACCACTCTAAAGTTTAGCACGGCTTATCACTCTCAAACTGATGGGCAATCTGAAAGGACGATCCAGACTTTGGAAGATATGTTACGTTTGTGTGTGTTAGACCTCAAAGGTAACTGGGATGATCATCTACTTTTGGTGGAGTTCGCGTATAATAATAGCTACCATACAAGTATTGGAATGGCACCGTACGAGGCACTGTATGGAAGGAGATGTCGATCACCTCTATGTTGGACAAAAGTCGGAGACGGAAAATTATTAGGCCCCAAGATCGTGCAAATAACAAGCGATAAAATCCAACTCATCCAGCAACGAATTCACACTGCTCAGAGTCGCCAGAAAAGCTATGCAGATACACGAAGATGAGACTTAGAATTTCAAATGGGCGATCATGTGTTCCTAAAGATCTCACCAACGAGAGGGATTATCCAATTTGGGAAGCGAGGAAAGTTAAACCCACGTTACATCGGCCCATTTGAGATACTCGAAAGGATTGGTTCTGTGGCATATCGCCTTGCGCTTCCACCTGAACTATCCAATGTGCATAATGTGTTTCACGTTTCTATGCTTCGTTGATACCTTCGAGATCTAGAGAATGTTGTCGATCATGAGAACCTGGAAATTCAAGAAGACCTCTCTTATGAAGAGCAACCCGTACAGATTCTTGATCACCGTGACCAGGTCCTCCGAAATAAGACTATACCTCTCGTAAAAGTCTTATGGAGAAACCATCGTGTCGAAGAAGCAACGTGGGAAACTGAAAGCCAAAGGCGGGCCAAATATCCACACCTATTCGAAAACCAAGGTACGTCAAGTTTGGAGACAAACTTCTTTTAAGGAGAGGAGAAGTGTGACACCCGAAATTTTTTTCTTTTAAAATTTGCAATAAATAGAAACCAAAAAAATAAATAAATCAATCAATCAGTAAATAATAATAATAAATAAATAAATAGGAAATTGAGAATTTATCACTCAAATTGTTTATGAGGCACCACACATTAAATAGTTTAGTAAGTGGTAAGTGATGTTTTATAGTTGGGTAGTGAGGTTTTTAGACATAAACCTAACATATAATCATAAGTAATTATAACTTTTAAAATTCGAAATAACATAATAAATATATATATATCTATATATATAAGAGGAATTTTCGGTGGGCCAAGGATCAAATGGCCCTTGGTGGTTTCTTGAGAATTGATTAAGGGAAAGGACAAATGGCATTAAGGGAGGTGACAAAGCAAGGCCACCTATAGGTGGCATTACTCCTTAAAGCCAACACAAAGCAACATGTCCATATTTAGCTTAGGGAATCTTGCATGGCAACAAGTTGAAAGCTTATAAATAGGGCTCCATAGGAGGTAGGAAAACCAACGAAGCAGGAAGGAAGCAGTAGGCGACAAAATAGAAAGGCTCGGATAAATAGAGGGAGTGCAAGGAAATAATAAAGTGAGTTTTATTATACCTTGAGTTTATAATATATTTTCTACATGTCTTAAGTTACCATAATATATTTTACGAATGTTTTGAGTTACCACAATTTATTTGATATAAATTATGTTTTATGGTTAGGTTAATGTTTCAATTATGTGGATTATTTTTTAAACTCTATTTGTTCAAATTAAAACCCATGGATATGTTTGTTTAAATTTTAGAGATTATTTGACAATGACTTTGTAAACAATTATTTTCTGTAAGTACCACCACGGGAGTCCCATGCCTTGGGGGACTTAAATAACCATAGGCCCCTGTTTGACCACTTTGTGGTCCCCTGTTTGTCATGGATCCATTGACCCCTGTAGTGATTGTCACTTAGTGACCCCTGTTCTGTTCTATTATGTACCGTGGTTATAGTTAATTATTTCAGTTTCTGGAACTTAATTAATTTGTATATTCAACTCAAATTATGTTAATGTTTTAACTTAAATAATTATCCATGGTTATTTTGTGCCCCTATACTCACAGTATAATATTTCTCACTCTGCTATGTGCTTATAGCTGTTACCCTTTCAGGTGACGAGGTTTAGCGGGATCAAGATGGAAAATGAATCGCTGTGTTGTTTTTTTTAAATCTTTTTTTTTATTTCTGTCTGTTTTGTTTTGAACTCTTGTAATACAATAAAATTCAAATGACTATGTTTTGTTTCCTTTTAAATAAGCAGTTGGTACCCAATTATTTTATTTAATTTGTCCGCTTATGCTGCGACTACAAAATTATTTAATTTTTTTTTTATTTTTATCTTGTTACGACGCCGAGCCCTTGGGTACCGGGTAATATCAAACTGAAATGGCCAAACCTGCTCTGGACAGAGCTAAATCATGCTAAAATAGAGGCCTAGATATGCTGAAACTTAGGCACAAAAGGCAAGAAAATCATGCTCATGCAATGACTCGCAAACAAGGCATAAAGGTGGAACTCTCAAGAGCACTTAAAAAGTGAAAAACATGGAAGTGTGACAACACTATATGCTCTGAAATAACATACGAAATGATGCCAAGACATGCAAATACCTCAAGCCAAGCATGCAAGATACCTCAAAACTCGAAGCTAGTCAAGGCTATTGCACTACAAGCATGCACAACAAGCATCATACGACCAAGAAGGCTTAAAACAGTCCTAAAGCATGCCAAAACATTATCAAAAATGTGCTGGAATGGAGCCAATACATGCTAAAATAATAGGCTACAATATCAAGCATGCAAGGCTAGCAAAGAGGATTTACACTGCAAGTGCAACAAGCATGCAAGAGGTGACCAAGACAGCCAAAAATAGAGTTATGATAGGTCTGAAAAGTCACAAAAATGAGCCTAAACAAAGCCACAAAGAAGTAAAAATACATGCTCACTTGGTTGGCCACCAACACATGCTAACAAGAACCTCCTATTTTGAGCCTCAAAACAAGTTTTCTACCACTAAAATTCCTTTGGAATTCAGTGGTTTTAAGGCCAAAAAGAAGTTGTTTGAAAAGCTTAAAAGTTAGCTCAAAAGGCCATACAAGCCAAGGAGCAAAAGGGAGGAAACACCCCCTAGCCAAACAAGGCTTAAACCAACACTTTTAGGACTAAAAAATAGAGAAAAAAATAGAGGTATTTGTAGTTCAACACCACCCCCAAAAATAGCCCCAAAACAATGGAAAAAGGGTGGTGAAGCAAGTGTGCAAAACAAATACAAAAGAGAAGAGTTATACCTCTTGATGCACAGCAGCAAAACAGCCTCTTTGTTGGCTCAAATGACCTCCCAACAGCCCAAAAATAAGCTCCAAGGGACCTCAGCCCATAGATATGCAACTTTGATGAAGGATGCCTAGGCAAACTAGTTGTGTTTCTCTACTTCTATGCACAAAAGGGCAAGAGTGAGAGGCTTAGAAGAGAGAGGCAGAGATTAAGCTCTAAAAATTGTAGAGAGAGAGGGAGTCTTTAGAGAGAGAGGCTCCCAAAATTGCTTCAATCTATCTTTTATGTTCTAACCCCTTGAATATGAGATATAAGGCTCTCATATATAGCAAAAATGAGCTCAAGGTCGAAAATATCTGAATTGGGACAGCTGGAGCAAGCTGGAAACAGCTAGAGGAGAAATATCTTCAAAAATTCTGAGTTTGTGTCACTCTTGGCCGGCCGGCCATCTTTGGTGTCGACCTGCTACTTGTGATGGCCGACTGTGCACATTTGTGGCCGATAGGACATTCTGCTCTGCAGGTCCAACTTCAAATGGGCATAACTCCTTCATATGGACTGCTTTATAGGTCATTCTTGTGTCTAAAATGAAGCCCCGGAAGTAATATTTCCAATGGTGGAAGCCTTGCATTAAAATTCCAACTTTTCTAAGAGATATCCCTCTTTTAGTGAGACTGCTCAGTTTCGGTCCAACCGGATTGATGCCCAACTTCAACCAACCATATCTCCCCCATCCGGACTCGGCTTTTGGAAATTCTTGAGTGTAAAATGAAGCCCCGGAAGTCTTATTTCCAAAGGTGGTGGCCTCATAGCTTAAATCCAAGTATACAAAAGGATAGGCCTGATGTAGCAAGGACTACTCGTCTCTCTCTTAATGATTCATACCCAACTTCTTCCTCAACTAGGTTTCTTCCCTCCACTCCTCTTTTCTTCAACTTCAAACCCCTAGACAATGTGTTTTGAAAGATTTTTCAAAGATTTCACCTCTCCTTCATTTATTCCACTTTGTCCTTGCTCAGTTTACCAAAAAGCGCAACATTTAACAAAATGCGAGCGTTGGAACATCGTAGTAACTTTTTCAAAAACTATTTTGAAAGAGAGGGTTTCAAGGTCTAAAATCTTTTGATCAAGATTGTTTTGGTCCAAAAGGGGTATGAAGTTGGGATTTGACTCTCTCCTTGCTAAAGAAATCGAACTCTTGCACTGCACAACTTCCATCACCAAGTAAACCATCAGTAGCACCCAAGTCTTATGGGCGGTCAAAAATGGGGTGTCTACAGGCCCATACAGATGAAGATTGGGAAGACTATATCCCAGACAATACATGGTATGCTGAGGAAATAGATCATCTCACCCGCAGTGGACGGTATGTTAAACCGCCGCACTTGGATCAAGCAGAAGCGCTTGGAAAAAAACAAAGAGGCGGAGAAACAGAAGGAGAAACAACTAGAAGAAGAGGCAATATTGAAATAGCTCAAGAAAATCCAAGTTGACATCTCAATTTGGGGTCTTCTCATGGCCTCACGAGTACATCGGCAAGCAGTGTTGTCGGCAATGAACAAGGCGAAATTGTCCATTGACACCACACTCGAGTAGCTTGTGGGTTTGGTTTTTCCAGGTGATGCCAGACTAATGCTTACTTTCTCTGATAAAGAGCTGCCGCCGGAAGGCTCGGCTCATAATCAACCGTTGTATATAAATGTAAGAAGAAATGGGTGCCGGTGGTATTGATAGATACCGATTCGGCCATTAATGTTTGTCCTTTCCGTACCGCCTATGCAATTGGCCTTAAACCAGCGGACTTTGTTCCCATAGCCCAAGTAATATAGGCATATGATAACATGAGTAGAGAGGTCATGGGTATAGTGCAAGTGAGGGTACAGTGCAAGTGAGAGTCCAGGTGGGCCTATCAGAGCAAGAGATCAAGTTTCATGTCTTGGCTATGCTGGCTACCTTCAATTTGTTGTTAGGGAGGCCCTAGTTACACCATGTGAAGGCTTTCTCTTCCACTCTCCACCAGATGTTGAAGTACCCTCATGGGAGAGGAGTGACAATTGTTTTTGGAAATTCATCCATCCACCTGCCGCTAGAGGTGACTACGCCAGTGCTAGAGATTAACCATGGCGATGATGACGTATTCCTCTTAGGATTTACTCTAGCTAAAGCCCGAGTAGTACAGATCATTCTGGCCACAAACGAAGGCATATATGTCAGTGCCCAGTCTATCTACTTCATGAACAAACTGCGGCACGTTCCAGGAATAGGGCTTTGAAGAAGTGGTCGGAAAGGTGTTATAGCACTGACAGATGTGCCACACAACCCACATGCCTTTAGACTGGGCTATGTGCCCACCAAAGAAGACTAGATCAGAAAAAGGGAAGAAATGAAAGGCCGAGTCAAGGCCAAGCAAGCCGAAAAACACTATGAACTCATCCACAGACCAATTCGGGGGACACTGAATGGCCGTTTTGTTTGGGAATGAGAGGATTTTCCTTTTTGTGGCTTTCCCGAGTCTTGAGTAAATTCTTCGAAGTAGCGTGTCCCTGAGTTCAAGATCTTCTTTGACCATCAGCTGTAGGACAATGATAATGAGAAAAGGGCTGAACTAAGCATCAAAGTTGAGCAGAGCACGAAAGGTGGCTCAGATGACAATGAACTTGGAGTAGAGGTAGCACTGGCTAGTCTCCTAACAGATCCTGTGGCCGATCTAGAGAACTTGGGGGATAATTTTACTGTCTCCATGATCGGGGAAGAACCCGGTGTGAACCCAACCAGTGGCATTTTGGATGCATCAGGGGCACCATCTCTTACCTGGCAATTAGAGGAAGGCTATCTGTCCAATTCTGAATTGGGTGATGAGCTAGAATCTGATTCCACTAAGTGTGTGGGGTCGGGATCAGATTCAAGTTCTTATAAGTCTGAGTCTAGCATTTCTGGGGGTGGTAACTCGGGTACCAAATTCTTGTCTAGGTCTTTATTCAGCTTTTCTTTTAAGTCTGTGACTGAAGATCAAGACCGTTTAAATGAAAACTCTGTGGATTCTGTATACTTTTCTGTGCCCTTGGTTTATTGTATTGATCAAGACTTTCAAAATTTTAACGAAAACAAAGAGGAAGAAATTCCTCTGGCTTTGAAAAACTAGATTAATTGAGAGGAGGACAGGTTTGCTAGACCCTGTGCTGATGAAATCGTTGCCATTAATGTGAGTACTGAGAAAGATCCGCGCCTAGTCCAGATCAGGTCCACGTTGTCTTTGGAGGAGCGCGGGCATTTAATCGCTTTATTAAAAGATTTCAAAGATGTTTTCGCGTGCTCCTATGAGGACATGCTTGGAATCGATCTTGAGATTATATAGCACCGGATCTATCTTGACCCTAAGGCCAGACTAGTCAAGCAGAAATTATGTAGAATTCGTAATTTCGCACAGGGATGTATACGACCATGGGATGTATACTCACACAGGAATCTAAAGATAGGGTGGAGAAAGCCATCTACTACTTGAGCAAGAAGATGCTGGATTATAAGACCCACTACACACCTTTGGAGAAAGCTTACCTAGCCTTTGTATGGGCTTCTAGGAAGTTAAGGCATTACTTGTTAGCTTACTCTGTAATCCTGGTTTTGAGATTAGATCCCATCAAATATCTCTTTGAGAAACCAACACTTATGGGCAGGCTAGCTCATTGGTTGCTTCTTCTCTCTGAATTTCATCTCAAATATATCACCCGCAAGTCTGTTAAAGGAAATTGTAATACCCCGACCCTCGTATCTGATTCTGTTATCTTTTCAAGCTTTTGTTCTGTATCTCTGAATATCAATTATGAAATTTTATGTATAAGTGCGGTAAATTGCATGGAAAGAAGACATATTGACCCTTATCTGTTGAATTCAAACATTATCTGTTACACTTGAATTGCTTTCATCTGAAATTGGACACCTTAGAGATTTAATTTGCAAAAATTGATTTGATATTTGGAATCTATATGATTTTTAAGCTATAATGGGATTTTCTGTGAAATTTTTATTTCGGCACCATAAAGCGATTCAATTTCGTCTTATATGCTTTTCTATGGTAGATATATATATATATGCCCATGTCTAAGACTTGTGTGGGATTTGTGAGCAAAAACGTGGGACTCTTTGGGAGAGAAAAGAGAGAGAGTCAAGAAGGAATTGGGGAAAACGTGAGACACCAAGGAAAGCTAATCAAATTGGTAGAATTGAAAGAGTTAAGTTAAGGTAACTCAAATTTCTTGTATAACTCTTCAAGAATTTCAACCCATGTTTGTGTTGGGTTCATAGATAATATATGTTTGATTCATTAGGGTTTCTCACCATTTGAGCATGTTGACACTAATTTGAGTGTTGTATGAATCTATACTTCAAATCCTTGATTTTGTATCATCTAATCTTGCATATATGTTGATTTGAGGTGATATGTTTAAAGAACTTGAAGTTAGATTGAAATTTGTGAAAGTGTTGGCTTGTTGAAGCCTTTAACTTGGTTCAACTTGATGTGATTAAGCTTTAATTCATGTTATGGTGTTGTTGAGTGGAATGCTTGCATGAATTTTACCCTTGATTGCATGAAAAATTGGGTTTGGATGATGAATTTTGGCTTGAAATGTTCTCTGAATCTGGGTAGTCGTCCCGCCGAAGTGAGGTCGTCCGCTCGAGCGTGAAAATGCACCTCCCAGCAGTTTTCTGAAATTTACCCTGTCCGCTCGAGCGGAGAACTGTACGCTCGAGCGTAAAAATCGACCATCCAGTATTTTTGGTAGCACTACACTGTCCGCTCGAGCGGACAAAGCTACGCTCGAGCGGAGGACTGTTTCAGTAAGAAAAATCTGTTTTGTTCAGTTTTTCATGCTTGACTCTTTGGTGTTATTAGAATGTTTTTCTGATGAGTTTATGATAGTGATATATTCATATCCATAAAACTGTAGTGACATATGGAATGACTGATAAGGATTTAAAAGGGAAGGATACTAATTTATCAGTATATTGTGTGCGCAGGCACACCTGGAAGGAACTAGTACGCCGCCCCAACGCTGTGAGTAATAGTGCATTACATATATATTTATGTATTTGTTCTGTAAGACATAATTGTAAATTATGTATTGATCTGGAAATGAAAAGTGGAAACCATATCCGTATATCTGCTGTGCCGAAAGGCTATCTGTTGTGCCGCAAGGCTATCTGTTGTCTTGAAGGCTACACCGCGCCGAAAGGCTATCCACAGCCGAAAGGCTATCTCACAGCCGAAAGGCTATCTGTTGGGCCGAAGGCTATCTGTGCCGAAAGGCTATCTCTGCAGCCGAAAGGCTATCACATTGTGCCGTAAGGCTACTGTGTCTTAGAAAGGCTATCTGTTGTGGCCGCAAGG
This sequence comes from Camellia lanceoleosa, assembly GCA_025200525.1. Taxonomy (NCBI): domain Eukaryota; kingdom Viridiplantae; phylum Streptophyta; class Magnoliopsida; order Ericales; family Theaceae; genus Camellia; species Camellia lanceoleosa. Next base: position 99,980,152 of record CM045772.1, on the reverse strand, counting down.
CTACCTGCGCCGAAGGCTATCCGGGCCAACAGCCAATTTGTTATTTTGTATTTGATTTTGGTACATATACTAAGGTGCATTGTGATTTTGTTATTAAGCACTGTTATTCACTGAGCTTGTCTCATTCTATATGTTGTCTGATTCTGTAGGAGCCACTGGGTGCTGTTCTAACATTACCTCGTGCATTTTGTCAGCTTAAGGATAACCCGAACGTGAGGGAACCCTTACATATTAGACCAGTTTTCTTGTATATGTAATTTTTGGTATCCATGTTGCTGGTCAGGGTTATTGTATCTATTGTTTTGTGTGCCTAATATCTGGGCTGGATTTGTAGATGTTTTGTAACCTACTTCTGTGTGCATGTTTACCTTTTGTTAAATCTCGAGATGGTCCTGGTTTTTGGTAGTTGCTCAATGGATGTGTCTGTTTATTGTCATTTAAAATTTACTGCTTCCGCTCCGGCCCCAAACGCTGTTCATCATAGGTCATTCTGTCTGTTTCTGATTAGGTCATGCCCAAACCTTTAGGGGCAGGTTAGGGGCGTGACAAGTGGTATCAGAGCACGAGTTGCTATCTCACACACGGATCCATTGAGCGTTAGGATGTCTAATGTGGTAGGCATCATATAGGAAAGTATGAATGATAGCAACGTGACATGATTTCTGCTAACTCTAATGCTAACAATTTGACTTTCTTGTACACCATTGTATATGTTGTAATTACCTGTTTTGTAGACTATGGTGAGAACAAGGACCGACGAGCCAGAAGATGCTACTTCAGTACGGTTGGATAGGATGGAAAGAATGATGAGGGAAATGGCTGAGACCTTACGGCAACAACACCAACAGCAACAACAACCTCAGCCACCACCACCGCCAGTACCCCCACCTGTAATGCAAGACATTCATGCTGAAGACCGTACCATTACACTTACGAGGGAGTTTAAAAAGATGAAACCACCATCGTTTAAAGGAGGGATTGAACCAATGAAGGCGGAGGCATGGGTGTTAGGGATAGAGAAATTGTTCAAGTCTTCCTTGTACCGGTGCAAAAGGTGCAACTTGTCGCTTTCACTCTTGAAGATGAAGCACGGAGATGGTGGATGCTTACGAACAATGCATCCGGGTTGACTTGGGACAGTTCGGTGCCGTTTCTATGACAAATATTTTCCCAGTATGCGAGACAAGAAAGTAAATGAATTTGAAACGCGTTGAGGCAGGAAATAAAAGCGTGGTGAGTATGAAGCACAATTCGCAGAACTAGCCCGGTTTGCACCTCACATGGTAGACACGGAGTACAAGAAGGCGCGAAAATTTGAGGGAGGATTACGGAGTGCCATTCAAGACCGGATTAATGTACTGAAGCTACCTACCTATGTTGATGTCTTGGAGCAGGCTGTTATAGCAGAAGGGAATCTTGCTACGCAGACTCGAATTTCTGAATGGAAAGGGAAAAGGCAGAATACTCAATGGTCTAAGGGAACAACCACTTCGCCGAACAAAAAGCGTAATCTGAACTCCAAAGATCGCTTCCTCAGAATTCAACTCCTGTGTGCCCAGAATGTGGATTGAAACATCGTGGGAAATGTCATCGATTGACCGGAGCATGTTTTCGGTGCGGCAAGATGGGGCATCTGATTAGAGACTGTCCACAAAGAAATCAACAAACTGGTAATAAGGCCGCCACAAGCTCAGCAGGGTCTACACCGACTCCTAGTGCCAAATCAACCGTTAAACCAACCAATAACAAGGATACCACAAGGCAAGGTAGGGTATTTGCGTTGGTTCCGGGAGATTTACAGAATGCAACAACAGTGGTATCAGGTACATGTATGGTTTATGGCTATTCTGCTTATGTTTTGTTTGATTCTGGCTCTACCTGTTCTTTTGTGTCAAAGCAATTTGCAAAGAACTTAGGTAAATCTGAAGTAGAATTAACCTATGTGTTGTGTGTTACATCACCTATGGGGAATTCTTTGATCTGCACTTCTGTCTATCCTACTTGTGAAATTCTCATTGGAGATGTCCGTGTATATGCTAATTTAGTTCCACTTGATATGACTTCATTTGACATTATTTTGGGGATGGATTGGTTGGGTGAATATGGTGTTACCATAGGTATCGATGAGACAAATTAAATTTTACCCTTGAATTGGTTAGAAACTATTTTCCAGGGTCAGGAAGTGACATCACCACCATATGTGATCTCTACAGCTAAGGCCTGCAAATTGATTCAAAAAGGATGTCAGGGTTATTTATGTAATGTTCTGGGAGGGCCAGTAGAGCATGAAAATATTGATGCGATCCCAGTCGTTTGTGATTTTCCGGATGTCTTCCCAAAAGAACTACCAGGAGAGTTAGTAGACCGTGAAATTGAATTCACAATTGACGTGCTACCAGGAACTCAACCTATTTCTAAAACTCCGTACCGAATGGCATTAGCTGAAATGAAAGAATTGAAGATTCAGTTGCAAGATTTATTGGACAAGGGATTTATTCGTCCGAGTGTTTCTCCGTGGGGTGCACCAAGTTATTTGTAAAGAAAAAAGATGGAACACTCGGCTTTGTATTGACTCCGAGAGCTTAATAAAGTCACAATCAAGAATAAGTACCACGCCAGGATTGATGATTTATTTGATCGTTCAGGGGGCACAAGTCTTTTCCAAAATTGATCTCGATGCGGTTATCATCAACTAAAGGTCAAAGTCGACGATGTTGAGAAGACCTTTTCGAACCCGTCTGACCCATTATGAATTCTTGGTTATGCCATTTGGAGTCACTAACGACCGTGACTTTCATGGATTTGATGAACCGTATTTTCAAGCCCTATTTGGATGAATTTGTGGTGGTTTTTATTGACGACATCCTTATCTACTCAAAGAGTACAGAAGCTCATGAGGAACATCTTCGCCTAATTCTTCAAACACTCCGGGAAAAGAAATTGTATGCAAAACTAAAGAAGTGTGAATTCTGGCTACAAGAAGTGGCATTCTTAGGACATGTGGTGACCAAGGAAGGAATCTCTATTGATCCACACAAAATTGAAGCAATTGTAAATTGGCCAACTCCTACTAGTGTAACTGAGGTGCGAAGTTTCATGGGGTTAGCTGGATATTACAGGAGGTTTGTTCAAAATTTCTCCAAGATTGCTGTGCCGCTTACCCAACTAACACGGAAGAGAGTTGCGTTTGAATGGTCAGAAGAGCGAGAGTCTGCCTTCCAAGAGTTGAAAACAAAGTTAACTACAGCACCAGTTTTAGCCTTACCATCAGGAACTGAAGGGTTTGTAATTTACAGTGATGCCTCGCATAAAGGGCTTGGTTGCGTACTTATGCAGAATGGAAGGGTTATTGCATATGCTTCTCGACAATTAAAACCCCACGAGAAAAATTATCCCACACACGACCTTGAGCTGGCAGCAGTAGTGTTTGCTTTGAAGATATGGCGACACTATCTCTATGGCACAACCTGTGAAGTCTATACCGACCACAAAAGTCTCAAATATCTTTTCACCCAAAAGGAGTTGAATATGCGACAGCGGAGGTGGTTAGAGTTGCTTAAAGATTATGATCTACAAATTCATTATCATCCTGGTAAAGCTAATATGGTCGCAGATGCACTTAGCCGGAAAAATAGGGGAGATTTGGCGTATTTGTTTACGGAACAAAAAGAGTTAGTAATTGAATTAGACAAACTGAATGTGGAGTGTGTGACCCGAAGGCAAGAGGCCCTGATGGCAGCAACAATAGCTCAACCAACCTTACTTGAAGAGATCAAATTACATCAAATGGAGGATGACACGTTGAGGAAGATATGTGACGAGTTAGAGTCCAAACCAAAACCGGGGTTCAGTTTAACGGATTCAGTGCTCAAGTTTCAGAACAGGATATGTGTCCCTAATGTGTTGGAACTTAAACGGAAATTGATGGAAGAAACGCATACCTCAAGATTCTCAATGCATCCAGGAAGTACCAAAATGTACCGAGAGTTAAAGCAAAACTTTTGGTGGCCGGGTATGAAAAGGGAGATCGCGGAATTTGTCTCTAAATGCTTACAATGCCAACAAGTAAAAGCGGAGCATCAAAGACCTGCCGGTTTGTTGCAGCCTCTTCCTATTCCGGAGTGGAAATGGGAACATTTGACAATGGACTTTGTTGTGGGGTTACATGAACTCCCGAGGCATGAATTCAATATGGGTTATTGTCGATCGGTTAACGAAGTCGCTTATTTCTTACCAAGAAGACTCAATATAACGCAGATAAGCTCATGATGCTTTATACGAATGAAATTGTAAGGCTTCATGGTGTCCCTGTTTCCATTGTGTCAGATAGAGATCCCAAGTTTGTTTCGAGATTCTGGCAAAGTTTGCAGGAGGCTATGGGAACGGAACTTAAATTCAGCACAGCTTTTCACCCTCAAACTGACGGTCAATCCAAGAGAACGATACAAACCCTAGAAGATATGCTCCGAATGTATGTGCTGGATTTTCAAGAAAGTTGGGAAACTCATCTACCGCTGATTGAATTTGCATATAATAATAGTTACCATTCGAGTATTCAAATGGCACCTTATGAAGCTCTGTATGGAAGACCGTGTCGCTCACCTGTATGCTGGGCGGAGGTAGGGGATAGGCCTTTGTTAGGGCCAGAAATTGTTCAATTGACTACTGAAAAGGTGAAAATTATTCGAGAAAGCCAAAGTGTAAGAGTTACGCAGATAATCGGCGAAGGAATTTGGAATTTGATGAGAACAGTCATGTTTTTGTGAAAGTTGCCCCAATGAAAGGACACCCAAGATTTGGAAAGAGGGGTAAGCTAACACCCCGATATGTCGGTCCCTTTCAGATCTTACAGAAAGTTGGGCCAGTAGCCTACTGAGTCGCCCTTCTGCCACACATGAGTCAGGTTCATAATGTATTTCATGTTTCTATGCTCCGAGAGTATCTTCCAGATCCATCCCATATCATTGATTATCATCAGATTGAGCTAACTGACAAGTTGTCCTACGAAGAGAAACCGATCCGACTCGGACCGTCAGTAAAGCGATTTAACCGAGAAATTCCAATGGTGAAAGTAGAGTGGCAAGAGCACTACAGGAATCGAGGCGACTTGGGAAAAAGAAGATGAAATGAAAAATCAATATCCGTATCTGTTTCGGCTATAAGGTAAAAACAAGTTTGGAGGACCAAACTTAATTAAGGGGAGAGTGTAATACCCGACCTCGATTCTCATTATCTTTTCAAGCTTTTGTTCTGTATCTCTGAATATCTATTATGGAATTTTATGTATAAATGTGGTAAATTGCATGGAAAGAAGACATATTGACCCTTATCTGTTGAATTCAAACATTATCTGTTACACTTGAATTGCTTTCATCTGAAATTGGACACCTTAGAGATTTAATTTGCAAAAATTGATTTGATATTTGGAATCTACATGATTTTTAAGCTATAATGGGATTTTCTGTGAAATTTTTATTTCTGCACCATAAAGCGATTCAATTTCGTCTTATATGCTTTTCTATGGTAGATATATATATATGCCCATGTCTAAGACTTGTGTGGGATTTGTGAGCAAAAACGTGGGACTCTTTGGGAGAGAAAAGAGAGAGAGTCAAGAAGGAATTGGGGAAAACGTGAGACACCAAGGAAAGCTAATCAAATTGGTAGAATTGAAAGAGTTAAGTTAAGGTAACTCAAATTTCTTGTATAACTCTTCAAGAATTTCAACCCATGTTTGTGTTGGGTTTATGGATAATATATGTTTGATTCATTAGGGTTTCTCACCATTTGAGCATGTTGACACTAATTTGAGTGTTGTATGAATCTATACTTCAAATCCTTGATTTTGTATCATCTAATCTTGCATATATGTTGATTTCAGGTGATATGTTTAAAGAACTTGAAGTTAGATTGAAATTTGTGAAAGTGTTGGCTTGTTGAAGCCTTTAACTTGGTTCAACTTGATGTGATTAAGCTTTAATTCATGTTATGGTGTTGTTGAGTGGAATGCTTGCATGAATTTTACCCTTGATTGCATGAAAAATTGGGTTTGGATGATGAATTTTGGCTTGAAATCGGGCTGCCCTGAATCTGGGTAGTCGTCCGCTCGAGCGGAGGTCAGGGCCGCTCGAGCGTGAAAATGCACCTCCCAGCAGTTTTCTGAAATTTACCCTGTCCGCTCGAGCGTAAAAATCGACCATCCAGTATTTTTGGTAGCACTACACTGTCCGCTCGAGCGGACAAAGCTACGCTCGAGCGAGGATCTGTCATAAGAAAAATCTGTTTTGTTCAGTTTTTCATGCTTGACTCTTTGGTGTTATTCGAATGTTTTTCTGATGAGTTTATGATAGTGATATATTCATATCCATAAAACTGTAGTGACATATGGAATGACTGATAAGGATTTAAAAGAGAAGGATACTAATTTATCAGTATATTGTGTGCAGGGCACACTCCAGAAGGAACTAGTACGCCGCCCCAACGCTGTGAGTAATAGTGCATTACATATATATTTATGTATCTGTTCTGTAAGACATAATTGTAAATTATGTATTGATCTGGAAATGAAAAGTGGAAACCATATCCGTATATCTGTGCCTTGAAAGGCTATCATTGTGCCAATGGCTATCTCACAGCCGCAAGGCTACCTGCGTGAAAGGCTATCTGTGGTGCCGAAGGCTACCGTGCCAAAAGGCTATCTCACAGTCCGAATGGCTATCTCACAGCCGTTAAGGCTACATGCCTTAAAGGCTATCTGTTGTGCCGAAAGGCTATCTGTTGTGCCGCAAGGCTACCTGTGCCGAAAGGCTATCTGTTGTGCCGAAAGGCTATCTGTTGTGCCGCAAGGCTACCTGTGCCGAAAGGCTATCTGTTGTGCCGCAAGGCTACCTGTGCCGAAAGGCTATCTGGGCCAACAGGCCAATTTGTTATTTCTGTATTTGATTTTGGTACATATACTAAGGTGCATTGTGATTTTGTTATTGCGCACTATTATTCACTGAGCTTGTCTCATTCTATATGTTGTCTGATTCTGTAGGAGCCAGCTTGGGGAGCTGTTCTAACATTACCTCGTGCATTTTGTCAGCTTAAGGATAACCAGGCACAGGAGGGAACCCTTACATATTAGACCAGTTTTCTTTGTATATGTAATTTTTGGTATCCATGTTGCTGGTCAGGGTTATTGTATCTATTGTTTTGTGTGCCTAATATCTGGGCTGGATTTGTAGATGTTTTGTAACCTACTTCTGTGTGCATGTTTACCTTTTGTTAAATCTCGAGATGGTCCTGGTTTTTGGTAGTTGCTCAATGGATGTGTATGTTTATTGTCATTTAAAATTTACTGCTTCCGCTCAAGCCCCAAACGCTGTTCATCATAGGTCATTCTGTCTGTTTCTGATTAGGTCATGCCCAAACCTTTAGGGGCAGGTTAGGGGCGTGACAGAAATGTTGTAGCGGAGTTCCTGGCAGACCACCTAGTAGAAGGAGATGAGGCAGTGGAATACTTATCCCTAGATAAAGATGTTCTGCAAGTCGAAAAGGAAACTTGGACGATGTACTTTGACGGAGCATCCAATCAATACGGCTATGGGATACGTGTGTTACTGATAGCACCCAACGACTTCCATATACCTTTAGCCTTCAAACTCCAATTCAAGGTGTCTAATAATGAAGCAAAATATGAAGTATGTATTGATGGTTTAGAAGCTACCCTAGTACAAAGGGCAATAAGGTTGGATGTTATTGGGGACTCGAACTTGATTGTTTCTCAAGCAAATGGAGACTGGAAAGTCAAAGAAGAGAAGACAAAGGTTTACCATCAGACCCTGGATATTCTGATTCCTAGATTTGAAAAGTTAACATTCACGCATCTACTAAGAGAGAACAATAGGTTCACTAATGCTTTAGCAACTCTATCTTCTATGGTAGACATCTTACTTGGAGTCTGGATGCGTCCGATTATCATCGAATAGAAATACACGCTGGCCTATGAAACCGTTGCCGCGATAGATGAAGTGCAAGGCAAAAGACCTGGTATTACGATATTTGGAACTTTCTAGAAAATGAGACGTATCCACCATGCGCAAATGCCAAAGACAAATGGGGAATACAGCGTCTGGCCGTCCAATTTATCATCTGTGGAGGGAAGCTGAATAAAAGAGGTCATTTGGGAATGCATAAACTGTGTGTGGAGGAAGAGGAATCGAAGCGCCTTATGGAGGCTATCCATAGCGGAGAATGTGGAGCACACATGAATGATGTGATGTTAACCCGGAAGATCCTAAGGCAAGGCTATTACTGGTCCACCATGGTGGAGGATTGCATTGGTTTTGTACGGCGATGCCACAAATGTCAAATCCATGCCAATCGTATGAATATTCCACCGTCAAAGCTTTATAACATGATTTCACCGTGGCTTTTCTCGGTCTAGGCAATCGATGTTATCGAGGCGGTCTCACCAAAAGGATCGAATGGACATGAGTATATCCTAGTGGCGATTAATTATTTTACAAAGCGGGTGGAAGCTCAGTCCTATGCCATATTGAAGGCATCGCATGTGGCCAAATTTATCAGAAACAACATCATCTGCCAGTATGGAGTTCCGAATGAGATCATATTAGATAACCGCTCTCACTTCAAGAAAGAGGTGATAGACTTGTTGGAGAAATATTACGTGGCTTTTCATAAGTCATCCACATATAAGCCACAAACCAATGAAGTTGTTGAAGCCGCCAATAAGAATATCAAGAACATCTTGCAGAAGATGGTTGAGACCTATAGGGACTGGTCGGGTAAACTGCCATTCGCACTTTGGGGCTATATAACCTCGATCCGGACATCTACAGGGTCAACCCCTTATTCTCTCGTCTATGGGATTGAAGCTGTTTTGCCAATTGAAATTGAAGTCCCGTCGTTGCGAGTTATGGTTGAGTGTCAAATAGCAGAGGTGGACTGGCAACAAAGCGGATTTGAGGAGTTAATGCTATTTGATGAGAAGAGGCTAAAGGCATTGTATTGTGTTCAGGGCTACCAACGCAGAATTACCCGGGCTTTTAATAAAAAAGTTAAGTCCAGGAATTTCAATGAGGGAGACATGGTGCTGAAAGACAATAGAGCTCCTATCTATGACCCTAGGAGCGAGTTCAGACCCAATTGGACTGGTCCTTATATCATCAAGTCAATTTGGTCAGGAGGGGTAGTTATTCTCATGGACCTAGATGGCCTGGAATTTTCACAACTGATCAATATGGACAAATTGAAGAAATATTACTCCTAAGAGACTCGTTAGACTGAAAACCCAAAAGGGCGACCTAGGTAAAAGTTAGAGCAAGAAAAGTTAGAAATAAAGAAAAACTGAGCTCGCAAGGTTGAAAACCCTAAAGGGTGACTTTGGCAAAAATTACAGCACAAAAGAAGAGAGTTAATACTCGAGTGAACCTGAACCGAACAACGTAAGGCATGATTTCCATCTTTGGGATACGTAGGCAACTTCATCCTGAGGTTCGGTTGTAACTATCTCCAACTCAACTGTCTTGTCCATTTTTTTGATCAAGTCATCTTTGTTCATCCTCTGTTAGTTCGGTTGTGATCTTCATTTTGGGAAGAAAAGCTGGTTACAATGCGGAGCAGTAGTGATATGCAATCAGGGATAGTTATGATCTTTTGATTCGAGATTGTATATCTTAAGGGTTTGATTCCTGTGTGTGTCAAGTAGTGATCATTTTCAAAAATGGTTTTGAAAAGTTTTAATAAAAGTTGATTTTTCTCAAAATTTACCTTTTACAACTTAGACCATTTTTGGGACCAAAAAGAAAATTTTTAGTGCTCATAACTTCAATTCCATTGATTTCACACAAGTACATTCTCCAACTCTCCAATACCAATCAAAGTTGCTTTTACATCATAAAACTTAAAAGAAAGTCTAAACAATAAACTAGGGGCATAGATGAGTCAGGTGTTCCTGTGTCCCCTGCTCGTGCTTATGGAAGCCTCTGCAACCAAAGTTGGCCCGACTTGTGCCTCATCCTCGAGCCAAGCCAAGCACTTGCCAGAAAGGGCATAATTGAGACTAGGGGCAGGGGCCACAAGCTCTTTTGTCCTCCAGGCAACAAGGTACTGAGCCAGGTGTGAAGCACGAATTGGGAATGAAGTCGGGTATTCTACCCCCTCCTCGGGACAAGTCTAATTGTGCCCAAACTGGTGTCTGAGTTGGAAAGGAAAGTAGAACATGCCGTGCATGAGGCCAATCAACTGTATGCCTGGCTGCCGAGCCATGCTGTAACTCATCTCAGTTAGATTGAGCCAGGGGCAACGCCAAGCTATGTCAGCTGCAGATCTGTTATACATCCAGTTGCACCACCATCCCTCATTGGGAAAATCCACTAGTCGTTGGCGGAAGAAATAAGCTCGAGCTGAATATTCGGGGCAAGGGTCCACTACTTTCAGCTTATCCATGAGCCATATCTGGGAAGGGATGAACAATAAGAGAGATTGAAAAATAGAGAGACGTACGTTAAGAGAAAAGGAAAGAAAACGATTTTGAGAGAAAATAGAGAGTGAGTGTTAAGTGATGTGAGAGACATATAAGAAAGGGTGGGAAACAATACCTGAAGCAGTAGTGGACTCCCCGCAAACCTGATGGTCTCTCACCGGTGGAAAGCATCTAAACCCATTAGGGTCTCGGCTAACACCAAACGAATGCAACTCTTACCCTCTTTCAGATGGTGGGCTACTTCGATCAACTTAATGTTGGCTCCGCCGTAACTAGGGGCAAGAAGAAAATGCACGAGCATACATAAACAAAGAGCATGTTGCCAAAAGCTTCGCTAGAGAAGGTCACCTTTGTCTCCGATGTCAGAGAACTAATGGATCAAACCGGGTATATCTAGCTCCCCGTCATGAGCCAAAGATTGAGCTTTGTGCAAAGTAAGCCCGCACATTCATCCCAAAGCTAGGGCATGGCCAAAATGGGGTTGCAGCATAATTTCCTCGTCACGTCAAGATTCCATCAATGCTTGAAACTCTTCAAGTGTCGAGCACAACTCTTGAGATCTGAAGCGGAATACATGTGTAACCGGGTTCTAACACTAGACAGCAACATGGAGAAATAGAAAGCAAAGCGAAGTACGACTCAAAGGAAAAAGAGAATTTAGGCTGAACCCACGAAAGTTCACCTTTTCCGAGCTGTCTAAATTTCCAATCCAATCTCTGAGCCTAGTGTTTAGCACACCCTCCATCTTAAGAGCCAAACATCATAGACTTGCTATTCTGCCAGGAAGACAGCTTAGAAGCACCTTTTATAGACTTTGAGAATAAGTTGTACATGACAGCTAGATCCCACCAACCGACATCACTTTTGGACCCGGCCGTGCCTCATTGGGACCCAGCCAGGTCTAAATGATGGCCCAGACCAGAAAAATTGCATCAGAGGCTAGTCTTTTTGTCTTGCTGTACTGTGGTTGCATTTTGAGTTTTGTTTTGTTTGTATCAGGTGTTGTTTAGTGTTTTTAAGTCATGTTCATTTTGTTTTGTTGTTATCGGGTTGTATTTTACTTTTTGTTCGGTCGAAGGTTGTTATCCGATTCAAGAGGGAATTCAAAAGCAAGCATCCATAGTTGTAAAGTCTTATACAAAATTATTATGCAACGGTTAGGCCATCTATCACATTTTGTGTGAAAGGAATTATCCAAAATGTTTTTATATACACACTAGCTGATCCAACCCTGATCATTGTTTTTACAAACCAAAAACAAAAGAAAAGTCCTCAAAAAAAAAAAACAAAAAAACAAAACAAAACAAAGAATATAACTACAAAGCAAAAGAAAAGGCAAAAAAAAACTAATTAGCACTCCATCTTCGCTCTCTTCCTCATTGGCTGCGAATAAGGGGCAAAAAAAAACTAATTAGCACTCCATCTTCGCTCTCTTCCTCATTGGCTGCGAATAAGGGGCATCGCTATCATCACTGGAACTATTGGACAGCACGTCGACCTCTTTGTCCTCCTTCTCGGAGGTCGTGTACTCAGCAAAAGACTCCTCAGAAGCTGACAAAGGTCCTGTAGGTGCAGCTGGCACCAGCTCAAGCTAATGAGTATAGAAATGAGTACAGATATGAGTCCAAATATCAAAATAGATTCAGTTAAATTGTGTATAGGTATCAGAATGAATGCATCATAATTACGAACAAGATTACAATACCTCAATCCTATGGGTGGCCAGAGCAGTCTGCCATAAGCGTTCGGTCTATCGTCCGGAGAAGGTCATCAGTATACGCCGTGGATACCTGTAAAAGGAAGAGAATTTAGTGCAGTTTATAGAAATAATCGAGTACAGTGATCAAGTACATTGGAAAGAAATGATGAAGTGTACAGTGAGCAAAAGTATAAAGAAGTATGTACCTGCTCGATGCCAGAAGCATTCACCAATCTGCGATCCCTCTCCTCAGTATGCTCCAGAGGGATCTGCTCTAGCACTCTATCTAGTCACATGTATACAATCTTAGTTGGAATTACGGGAAGCCCAGGAACAAGAGTGGCGGCAGGAGCACCTCTAGTAGCGGCAACAACAACCTCTGGAATGACGCGAGCCATGCCCTAGGTAAGAGGTGCCATCACTTGGGTTTATAAGAATGTGATGAAGTCACCGAGCTCGTGGTATCGGTCATCGTCCTCTCTTAACATAAGGAAGTAAACCTGGGGTCCATGGTGGAGATCATCGACTACCCTCATATCGGGAGGAGGAAGATACAGAATGTCAAGGTCAACGACGCCTCACATTTGCCTGATGAACCTCTCTCCTAAGTAATAAGCCTTGCCGAAAAGGCCCTCAAACAGAATCTGCATGGTGGAGGCATGTCATATGGCAACATAAGTCGCCCTCACTACCTGAGGGATACCCACCCAAAGGTGCTAGTCAACTTATGGAAGTAGATGTCAGATGTCAAAGATCTAAGCAGTATGGAAACATGGTATGAGCATAACAATGCAGTATGGAAATAGTGGAAATAATAAGATAAATACAAAGACTAGTATTTTGTTACCTGATCTGCGGTGATGGTGTCACAGAAGTGGCGAAAGTAGGGGAAATCTCAGTCTACATGGCGACGTAGCTCAAATCGTGAGTTGTAGTACCGACAACGGGATACTAACAACTCAAGCGGCCTCACTAGGACCAAAGCCAGGGAGGTGAAGTACATGTAAACCCATAGTTGCAAGCAAAAAGATATGGATAAAGTAAATGAGCAAATGAATAGAAAATGAAATGCAAAGTTGAACAGAATACAAAGCTAAACAGAAAAGTAAGTGTGAGGTGTACCTCCCAAACTCTCCAGTAGCCGCCAAGTGAATCCGCCTTGCGGCGAGATATAGAGCTTATGTAGCTGTATAGAGTGGCCAGGCTGGCACTACCCCAATCATACTCTGCTACCTGCGGTAGATGCACCAGTGCTCCTAAGTAATAGAACCCCTACTGGATTCTCCTTGTTCACAAACAGGGTAGTACCGAGGAGATACATGTGAAAGTCGTGGGTGTACTGGGTGACCTCTTTTGGGGAAGCTGGCTGAAGATCGGAAAAATGCTCCAAGAACCAACTGTACCTCACCATCCCGTAGCTAGTGGTGCCTGGGATCTCTCCGAAAAGTTGACACTGTGTGGCTCGCCACTATGTCATATCAAGATCAAACAAGATCGGGCTACCAATCTCTATCCGCAGACCAGTGAGCATAGAGAAATCATATGGGGTTAGAGTCATCTCCCCAATCAATGAAAAGTGGAACGAGTCAGTGGTATCCCACCACCTCTCTACTAGGGCCCCGTAAAGTAATGGCTCAGCTCGCATCTGTATAAGTCCTAAACAGAAGAGCCCAAAGCGGGCAGCATCAACCAGTGTGCAAACCTCCGCAGGAAGTCTCTCATACCAGTGCCGGGGGTCGGATATGGATCCATAACCGCCAATCCTCCTAGCTATCACCTGTCACGTGGAAATCTTGCCAGTATTCATAGTGTATTGAAAGGAAGATTTGTTTACAAGTTTCAAGTAAGTAGTTGCAAGTATGCTTAAACAATGAGAGGAAGTTGCTTACCGTGGGTACGTCGGCGGACAAGTGCTCTGTAGGCTCTTGCAGCAGAATGTCCTCATCGATCTTAGGGATGAATCCCTCAAATCTCAGGATGCCACCAGGGGTCAAAGCATGTGTGCGGATCTAGTAAGTGGCCGTGTCAAAATGCATATCAGCCAATGGAAGCAACTCCGACTCAGGAACAAGAGGAAGGATATCCTCAGCCTCGATGTCCTCACCAAGGACAGCATCGATGCCCACCACGGGGTTAGGGATGGGAACCTCGCCACTAGCCATCAAGCAATATGAATAAAAAAAAATGAGGAAAATGTGAAAAAATAAATGGGTGAGTGAAATGGAGTGAATCCCCAAAAATTGCAAACCCTAGGAGAGAGAAAATAAGAGAAAGTGAAAATCAAGGGGGAGAAAAGAGAAAAATTAGGGTAAATATGTGAGAAACCAAGCAAAACCAAGAGAAATCACAAAACTCAACGAAATCGATTTTTGTTCGATTCAAAATGTAGAGGAGTGAGTGGGTTTTAAGAAAAAAAATCGTGAGAGTTTGTGGGTTTTATGAAAATAGGGTAATCTAGAGAGAGATGAGGCTTAGAGAGAGGAGGGAAGGGAGTTTTGGCTTTGGTTGTGGGTGGAAATGAGGTTTGGGTTTCATTTAAAGCAACCATAACTGTGCTTTTACCAATCTACCCTTAGTAGCCATCGAAGCCCAACCGCCAATGGACCAAGTCGTGCCTTGTTTAGGTTTGGCCGGTCCTAAGTGCAGGTACAGTTTAGTTGTTCTGATGTTTAATGTTTGGGTAGCCTCATTTTGAATTTGGTTTGGCAAGAAAGAAAAAAAAAAAGCAGAGTAGAAAAAGAAAAGAAAAAGAAAAAAAAGAAAAAAAGAGAAAAAGAAAAAAAAAAGAAAAGGAAAGGAGAAAAAAATGAAAAAAAATAATAAGAAAACAAAGAAAAATGGAAAGAAAGAAAAATAGAGAGGAGAGGAAAAGAATTTTATTCTCGTTCTTGTTTTATTGCGTTTTCGTAATTTGTTTCGTATGGTGTTGTATTCAATTAAGCTCACTTTCAAAACTTTTGCAAAATTGGTTCCAAATTGATCATTTAGAGTATCACTTCGATTATTTTGATGTTATGTACCTTTGTTTAGTTTGTTACAATGCATCGTGTTCAATTTGTTCACATGATTTGCGTTTACACTTTGTACCTTGATTTTGAGTCATCCTGGTAAGCTTCATTTTCAAAGTTTTCCAGTTTCCCTGTGTCAAGTTCTAAGTTTTGTTTGCTCTTTCGTTGATTTAATTCCTCATTTTGTGTAAGACACGTTCAGAGTTGTTTCTCTCAGTTAAAAACAACAAGTGCGCCTGTGTAGCATCGACTTTTCGTACTCCTTTTAGAAGACCATAAACCCTATAGTATCAGACTCTCGCATTTCTGAATCTGATCTCACAAGTGCAATGTGAAATAGATAAACACCAAAGAGTCCAAATCCGGCAAATCTTTTGGAAAATTCATTTTGAATCAAATTGCCAGAAATGGACTGCTTTGCCAGATATAGAGTCGCCACCTAAATATTTTTGAAAATTTTGGGAAACCTATGACTCGTGCCAAAGGCCACGTGTCCGTCATCACCAAGATTGTCTCAGCTCGGGAACTTAGGTACGAGAGGGGAAAGTCATGAATTGAGCACCCCCACTCGCCCGATCAAAGATCGACCTCTAGTAATCATGATGTGATTTTTATTTACATTATATACTTTTATTCCGATTTATTAGGCTCACATTATTATGTGATGCGTACACAAGTATAGACTAATTTTGCAAAAATTAGAACATTTGATTCATGTTTGTTTTGAAAATTGTTTCGAATATGTACCACTTGAAAAAGTAATTGCATATGAACATTACTCAAATTATTCCAATTCAAGCAATTAGCCTTCATCCACAAGCATTCAAGCAGTTTATCAATTAAGCACTTAGCCTCATGGTGAACATGCCAGACATGGTAACAATCACACTCATGTGATATGCTAAAAGAAAAGAGTTAGAAAAAAATGCATGCTCTAACTAATGCAACATGACTAATGCAACACATGCGATATGCAGCTAATAAGCTCAGCTACTAGGTTTGTCATGCGAGTCAATTTGATAACATGCGGTCTAAGCACGTATTCAAAGAAGTGTTTAACTACAATGCAAGTTAGAATGATGCACCGAGCTTAATGCATGCAAGACAATGGATGTAAGGCATGAGAGATACTAAACAAAACATGATGTCCTAAACTAACTAGCATAAGCTAGCAAATAAAAGAGAGGAAGACGTAGGGTTAGAGACATACACATTATTACAAGTTTGCGCCCTCATGCAAGAGGGTCTGAGTAAACTAACCAGCCAAGCTAATTACTACGAATTAACTAATTATTATAAAACGAATTAAACCATGCTAGCTTAGTTTTTACAACAACAAATTAAATAACTAGTCTAGAAATAATTAGAACACAAAACTAACTAAATATTTACAAGATAAAATCAACTAGCTACGACTAATTACTTACAACAAATAACTAAGCTAAGTAATTAGATTAAACAGCCCCGGGAAGTGAGGAGTTCTCATACATGCGCGTAGATTTCCACCCAAAAAAGCCATTGTTCTGCTGCTAGGAAGCCTTTTTGCATAGTTAGAACACTTGCACTGTTTTTCATCTCAAAACCAACCCTGTTCTGTTTCAAAAGGGCACTGCTCAATTTGACGAAAGTGGCCGGCAAGCCAAAAGTGGTGGCCTGCCGACCACAAATGATGGCTTGCCATCCAGAAATGGTGGCCTGCTAGCCATAAAATCCTGGTTCCTCCTGCTATAACAAAGAGCAAACAGAGCACAACCAAGGTATTTTCAAGGGTCGTTTGCACAACTTAACCCTCTTTATCATCAAACAGCTCAAAGGAGTAGTAAATTTGATTCACAAACCATCAATTGATACAATTTCATTGCATGATGGCCTATGAACCAAAGTGTACAAGTTCAATAAATGCAACAATAAAAGACTCTCAAACCCTCTCCCTATCATGGATTGATCAAGAAAAGTGGTCGACAATGACTCTTGAACCGTTTACATCACTAACAAGTATGAAACAATTCAAGACTCAAGGGTTCAATTAACGTCCAATTGAACCTTAACCAAGTTATTATCTTGCATCATTTTTAGTCCTCATTTTATTACTCCATTTTAATTACCAACCATTTCTTAGTAAATTAAGTCCAAAGGTGAGCTTTTAGTCCTCCAATGGAAAGAAGCATCAAACCAAGAGTTGTTTTAGGTATGAGAGAAGTATCATGCCGTTGGTAATGGACCCCCAAAGGGATTAAACCATTAAGCACAAGACCTCAATCCCATGCTTTAAACAAGCAACTAGTTTGAGACAACTTTCAAAGCAAAGCAAAAGCCAAGGAAGGAGGGAGGTTGCAAAAGTGATTAGGGGTGAAAACAAGTATGGAAAGCCATAAACAAATGCTATCAACTCAAATAGGTTGGAGGCTAAAGCCTAAACCACCAACCTAGGAGGGCTATTACACTACATGCATACAATACAAGGCTCAAATACAATGAATAGCTAAACTAGTCCTAAAACAGTGCTAAATCAGTCCTAAAACATGCAGGAATTAAGACAAAAATAGCTAGAACAATAAGCTAAAACATAGAGCTATGTAAGCTAGTAAACAAAGCATAAGAAAGGGAGGCTACCCCCTCCATTTTTGGAACTCAAAACATGTTTTTAGTCACTGAAAAAGCTCTGAAAATCAGTATTTAAAAGTTCAAAAAAATGTGACAACAAGGTGGGAAACATAAGGGTAAAGGCCTTGGAAGCTAGGTAGAAGGAATGGTGAGCCACCCCTCCACCCTTATTGGCCTTAAACGACAAGTTTCAGCCAAAAATTTCAGAGTTTAAACAGCCCAAAAATAGTAGGAAAAATAGCAATTAAAGCAAAACAATAAACCAGGACTTATACATCTTGAAGAGAAGAACACTTTCCAAGTGTTAAACCAACACTTACACACCCTCAAGAGCTCAAAGTAGGCTCAAAAGTATCTCAGCTCAAAGATCACAAGGTTTGGTTTAGAGTGTAGAAGCAAAGGCTCAAGAAATTTGCAAGAGAGAGAGAGAGAGAGAGAGAGAGAGAGAATTGTAGAGAGAAAAAATTTTGCTCAAAAATTTTCCAACCTTTAAGATGGAAGGAAAGGTCTCCTATATATAAACAAACATCAAACTCCCTCAAAAATATCAATACATACGCGTTTAAGCAAGTGCATGCATCTATGACAACAACTAGCACAACTGGCAAAAATATCTGCCAAAATACACTTGTGGCCAGCAGGTCACTATTTTTAGCTGGCATGCCACACAAGTGGCCGACAGCCAACAGTGGTGGCCAGCAGATCCCAAGGTTTTTCAGGCTTGAAGAACTATGATTGTGGTCTAAAACAAGGCAAGAGGTGTATAGGGTTTGAAAGCTCAAAGCTGTGGCATTCTGTTGAGGACTTCAAGCACTTGACAAGCATATACACATTCATCATTGTGTGCGCAAGCGGTGACATCCAAGTCGCTATAGCCTATTGTTCACACCGCCATTCCTCCTTTCGTATGAGACGCACTTGGAGTTGTTTTTCTCAGTTAAAAACAACAGGCGCTCCTGTTGTTCACACCACCCTTCCTCCTTTCACATGAGATGCGCTCGGAGTTATTTTTCTGGGTTAAAAACAATAGGTGCGCCTGTTGTTCACACCACCCTTCCTCCTTTCATGTGAGACGCGCTCAGAGTTGTTTTTCTTGGTTAAAAACAACAGGTGCTCTTGTTGTTCACACCACCCTTCCTCCTTTTGCATGAGACGCACTCAGAGTTGTTTTTCTTGATTAAAAACAATAGGTGCTCCTGTTGTTCACACCACCATTCCTCCTTTCGCGTGAGACGCGCTCGGAGTTATTTTTTCTCGGTTAAAAACAACAGGTGCTCCTGTTGTTCACACCACCCTTCCTCCTTTCACATAAGACGCGCTCAGAGTTATTTTTTCTCAGTTAAAAATAACAGGTGCTCCTATCATTCACACCACCCTTCCTCTTTTCACATGAGACACGCTTGGAGTTGTTTCACACTACCTTTCAGGCTTGCATTTTCTTACATCCTTTCTACATGAGACGTAGTCTGGTTTGCATTTTCTTACATCTTTTTTGCGTGAGACGTAGTTGGGTTTGCGTTTTCTTACGCCCTTTCTGCATGAGACGTAGACAGGCTTGCATTTTCTTATGTCCTCTCTATGAGAGACATGTTTGTTTATTCACTTCTTTTTGTGTGAGACACGGCTTGAATTGTTTTGCTTTGGTTTATACTTTTGTTATTGCTTGTGATGTTGTTTCATCGCTTGTTGGCTTTTATGTGAATGTTTTGTTGTATTGTTTCATTGCATGATCATAAGTTATTTTGTTGTGCATATCATTTGCATCTTGCCCTTGAACTATGATGGTTTGATTCCTTACAAAGGGATACGTTAGCAACTTTCGAGTCCAACCACTACATTTTATGTCTTCATTTCTTTGCCCAAGTCTTACGACCTTGTCAAAATGGGTCGTCCTTGAGCTTTGACATTCACTCATGTCATTTCATGACTTCAAGTTCTATCAAAGAGGGGCAACTGTAGACACCCCATTTTTGACCGCCCGCAAGACTTGTGTGCTTTCTTCAGTACACTCGATGATGAAAATAGTATTGTGTATGATTCGCCTTCTCAACTAAGGTCAGACACTCAAAACAATCTCAAAGCTTTCATATCTACACTGATTGAACCCTTGAATTTTATTTTTGAACCTTGTGCTGCCCTACCCTGAGCTTAAAATAGAAAAACAGGGAAACACTTGTGGGCCCAGTCGTGCCTCACTGAGGACCGGTCATGCCTCAATGGCGATAGACACTGTTCTGGGCGGAAGCTCGCCAGCTATCCATTTTTGGAGATATTTCCGACTTGTTTTGTTAAAATTCTATAAAAACGAGGTCATACCTCTGTTTTGAGGGTTGAACAATTTTTAAAGAGCCTATACACACATTGAGAGCTCCTTCTTCTTCTGAAAGTCATATTTGAACAAGCTTGTCACCCTTAAGCCATCCACATACTCTATACACACCCTCAAACCTTAACCTTGGAACCTTAGTTGAACCTTGAGGAGTATAATTCAAGCTTGAGAGTATCTTAGGATTGAGTTTGATCAACAATCAAAGCTTACTCCATTTGAGAGGTGTAAGCTTGTAACTCTTTCTTTTGCTTTCATTTTTCTATCATATTCTATCCATTTCTTGTGTATTTGTATTGTTTTGATTCTAGTTCAAGTGTTGAAATTTGGGTTTGGATAGCTACCAAAGGGTAGAGAGAGTTAACACTCTTTCTTACACCTTCACTTATAGCTCAAACCTTTATTTTACACCTTTTCTTTGCTTTCCAAATTGATTTTCAGAGTTTAAAAGAGGCTAAAAATCATGCTTTAAGATTTCAAAGGTGGAGAGGTTAGCCACCCCTCTTTGTTCTTACTTACTAGCCTTATTTTCTTCGCTTATTGTCTGGCTATTTAGGCTCTTTTCATGCACTTTGAGTCACTGCTTTTCACCTATTCGGGGCTGTTTTAGGGTTGTTCTAGGTTATTTAATTGGTTCAAGCGTTGATTAGTTCGTTTGTTGTATCATAAGTTCTCATATATAGCTTGTTGCACGTTGTTTTTAGCTTTTCTTTCATTAATTTCCATGTTAAGAGCCTCATTTTAATAAGAAACTTACCATTCATTTCTTTCATTTGAGAGTTTTTTCAACCGGTTGATGGTTGTTCAAAATGTGAGCTAGAGATCTATGCTTAATGGCTTAATCTCTACGGAGGTTCATCGCCAACAGCATGATCTCTCTTTCATGTTGAGAATCACTTCCTGCTTGACATGCTTCTCATTTAGTGGACGTAATCTTTAGAGGACTCAACCGTTACCTTGGACAAATGGATTAAAGAATGGCAAAGACTAATGAATTTGGTTTAAAATGAACCAACCCACATAAAGAAAATGAGTCATATTGCTTGGATTCGGCCAGATGTTATGCCGAGTCTATTGTGTCAAAGGTCGGCTTACATCAATTCATGATGTCTCAATGAGCCTTGAAGCATTTCTACCTCCCTCTTTGAGCTTACTCCATGATAAGAGAGATGGTGGTTATTGATTCATTGCAATCATTAATTTTTGTCCAAAATCATGTCCTAGCTCATCAAGCAATCAATTTGCTCATTAAGGGTTTTGGAAATGACTTTGTTCTTCTCTCGAGGCTTTCCATGACAAAAAAGAGTAGAAGGGACAAATAGAGTTCAGAATAACTTTGTCTGCATTATTTTCACTTCAGAGCACAAAAATAGTTTTTTTTTCACAAAAAATAGGGCACGACCAGTCTTATTTGGGCCTAGCCGGGCCTCATTTGGGGTCGGTCGAGCTCCAATGTTTGGTCAGCAACATTTTTTGCAGAAAACAAAGGGCAATGGCTGAAAGGTGAAACAGAATAATCTAGGCAAACAGAGCAATTTTTGGACACTGGACATGTGAGCATTGTTTATCCTTGTGCATCCTTGTTTGATGATTAATCATTATTGTTGTAATTAATTCTTATCATTATCCTTAGTCTAGTTGTAATTCATGCAATTGTTCATTTGTAATTGTATAGCTAGTCGTATGGTTAGTTAAATTGAATTTCTAGTTTATTGCTCATTATTAGCATTGTTATAATAAAGTAGATGGCTAGCTTGTCTCTTTAATTCATTCATTCGAATTTGTAATAGTTAGTTTATTTGGACACTCAGACATTCATTCAGCCCTCCTGTGCGACGGCAAATTGTAATAATGTGTATGTCTTCCAACCCTACGTCTTTCTCCTTTTTATTTACTTGCTTATGATGGATAGTTTAGGACATCATGTTTTCATTTGGCATTTCTCATGATTTGCATCCACTTGTCTTGCATGCATCGAGGCTCGGTTCATTATTCTAACGAGCATTGTCATTTATCACTTCGTTGAATACATGTTTAAACCGTATGCTTTCAAATTGATTCACCTATCATAATTAGTAGCCGAGCCTATTAAATTGCATCATTGCATGTGTTGCATTAGTCATTTGCATAATTAAAGCATGCATTTTTTTAACTCTTTTGTTTCTTTTTGGCTTGCCTTAGAGTACGAGGTGAGCATTTTTGTGCTTTAGCATATCGCACATGTGTGATTGTTGCCATGTCTAGCATGCTTGCCATGAGGCTAAGTACTTAATTGATATATCTGCTTGAATGCTTGTGGATGAAGGCTAATTGCTTGAATTGGAATAATTTGAGTAAATGTGCATATGAGATCACTTTTTCAAGTGATACATATTCAAAACAACAATTTTCAAAAACAAACATGAAATCAAAGTGTTCCAATTTTTGCAAATTAGTCTATACTAGTGTGCAACACATAGTAAAGTTAGTCTAATAATCAGAACAAGAGCATATAATGTAAATAAGAATCACATCATGATTAGTAGAAGCCAATCTTTGATCGGCGAGTGGGATACTCAATCCATAACCTTCTCCTCTTGTACCTAAGTTTCAGAGCTAAGACAACTCTGGTGATGACGAATAAGTGGCCTTTGGCACAAAGTCTCGAGTTTCCTAAATTTTCCAAAAATATTTTGGTGGCGACTCTATAATCTGGCAAAGCAGTCCATTTTTGGCCTATTTGATTCAAAATCGATTTTTCAAAAGATTTGTCAGATTTGAACTCTTTTGTGTTTATCTATTTCACATTGCACTTGTGAAATCAAATTCAAAACCACGGAAGTCCGAACTGTAGGGCTAGTCATATCCAAAAAGAGCACGAAAAGCAAGCTACACAATTCACTATCTTGTTTCACTTCCACGGTTTCTCCATCACCTCTTTGGTGTCCAGGCATTAGGAAAAGGCTATCTCAGAGGCACCAACCAGGCCATCTTTATTGTTTTCATGCTTCACTGGTTTGGTCCCCATACCCTTGAGCATCCATGCCACTCGTGAGTGCCCATAAGCAAGAAAAGTCAAAAATCAAATGGAAAAAAAAAAAAAAAAAACAAAACAAAACAAAAAATCATTGATTGAGGAAGAGCCTCCAATTTTACTCAACAAATACCCTTTGAAGTCTATTGGTTTGGCTTTTCTCAATGATGTTTAGTAACTCTTGCCGAAGGTCCAACCATCCAATCACTACGAGGATTAACTCTAGCTTTATGGCCTCTCAAGGATTGCACACACACACATTCATTATGTGAGCTCTCATGTTTGTCTTTGCGTTGTGCATTCCCATGTCTCTTATGCTCATTAATCGATGTTTACCTGATTTGCTCATGGTACCATGCTTCATATTGTCAAAATTGCAAGTTTACAAATTTGCAGGCTTCATGGTTTGTGGATTATCTCATCTTAGTGTCACATTCTTGCTATTGTGCTCACCTCTTTTTGTTTTAGGTCCCACTTGATAGTGTGAGTTGGTTTTATTTGCTTGGAAGGTTATTTTTTAGCTTTGTTGTTTTTCCTTTACTGCTCGTGCGTGATCTCTTGTGCTCAAGTGGTGATTTCACTTTTCCAGCACTTTTGCAAAGGCACCACAATTCTGAGGGCTTGTTTTTTGCGCTCGAGCTCATGATTCTTGGCTCGAGTGAAGCCATGCGTATAAAGCCGCACGCTCGAGCGTCAAACCCATCGCTCAAGTAGACTGCAGTGTTTTAAAAAACTCAGCCCTCTACTTTTCATTCCATTTTCCCCCAAAATTTCATCTCATCTCATCTCTCCTAGGGCTCCATTGGCGATCCCTTTCTTTCCAGTTTGAGCTTTGGCTTGGTATGTTCGTCTCTGTCTTTTTTTCTTTTTCTTTTTTTTTCGCTTTTCTTGTCTCAGGTATGTCTTCTTCTTCTTTTTTTTTTTTTTTTTTTTATTTTGTTCTGCCCCTCTCAAACTGATTTAGTGCTTGTGTGTGGTAACTTAGTATCTATTTTTTCGTTGTTGTTCTTGTTCTTCACTAGTTCACACACTTCCACAGAGGGTTTTCATCTTTTGAGTGTTTCTTATTGAGGTTTGGAGTGTTACTGTCTTCACATTTTTTTTTGGTCTTGTCTCCCTTTGTCCATTGTGGTTCTTATTATTGTTTATGCTTGGAACTTGCTATCTATGGCTTTGAGTTCCAAATGGATTTGTTTATGGTGTTTGTAAGCCTTGGTCATCATACTCAATTTTTGGCTCTGCTTGGTTCTGCTTTGGATATTACTGTCATAGCTTTGTGCTCCCTAATGCTTGGTTACTAATGTTATTTCTTGTTTTCTACTTTTTTGTTATTATTGGTCTTGTTTCTTCTAATTTTTACAACTAACGGTTTTTTGGTCCTCACTGTTTTATTTTTTTTGGTTTGGTTTTGGGGGGGTGTTCTGTCTGGTTAGTGTTGGTTTTGCTATTTGGTTTACCATGTCTACCTCTAAACGTCTAATCGCCCACAGTATAACTCTGATCATTTTCCTTCCTCTAAAAAAGCCAAGTCTTTTAGGGAATCTCACACCTTTAGGACTGTCTATTTAGAGCGAAATGTCCAACCCAATACATTTGAGTCCATTCCCATTCGGTCTTTATTTGATCCATTGGGGGGTGACTTGGTTCTCTCTTTCTCCGGCCGTCAAAATCTTGACTGGGTCTGAGAGTTTTATTATAACATCAAGGACATTGATGATATTGGGCCTTCTTTCAAGACCTGGGTAAGGTCTAAGTCCATCACCATTACCCCCGATCTTATCCATGAGCTATTAGGCATAGGACGTGTCTTTCTATGTCACTATCCCTTCCATGTCCGACCCACATGTGACTTCAACGAGGTGGCCACTGCTTTGTGTGGTACATCCCGTACATGGATTAAGTGAGCCTTGATCAAAAAAAATGAGCTCCTTCCCCAGTTCCGTTTGCTTAACCTTATTGTTTGTGTCAATCTCATAGTAACCACCTATAGTTCCGCAATCAATCAAGAACAAGGGTTTGTTCTCTATTTCATAGATCATCATCTCTCTATCAATCTTGCCACTCTCGTTATCCAAAAAATGGAAGCCACCTTTGAGAGAAAGTCTTTAGGGTTACCTTATGTTGCCTTCTGAACTGTCTTCTCACCAAACTTGAGGTTCTTATCTTTGAAGAAGATGAGTTTTCCTTTCTTACCTGACTGTTCACCAAAAAGACCGTCTCCCAGAGTAAGTCATATGTCAAGGGGAGGCCTTCTGGGGTGGGTGGTTCTGTTACAAGTAATGATCCTTTGGTCGAGGAGGCCGACTATGATGCTGCTGCTGCAGGTGAGGAGAAGCAACCTCCTCCGGCTCATTCTATCATAGGCCAGCTACATCAATTTGGGCAAGCCATGGTTTCCCGTTTTGATCGTTTGGAGGGCCAGATGGATATCTTTGATGCTCGGCTTACCGGTCTTGAGACCTCCACCGATGCTTGACTCACTGCCTTGGAGGCCTCTTCCAGCCATATTGAGGAGTCTGTTGCTCAGTCTTTCCAGCATGTTGCTTAGATCTTGACTCTGCTTCAACTACAGCAGCCTCCGCCACCGCTGGATCTTTTATCCTTGTTTTTCTCTCTTGGACAGTATTTTTTTTTCTTTGCATAGTTTATCTTATTGTTTCTCTTATGTTTTTTTTACTTTGTCTCCCAGACAAACAGGGGGAGATTATTTTGGGGTATTTTTGTTCATTGGTTGGTTGTTTACTTTGGTTTAGAACTACTAGAGTTTAGAACTGCTAGACATTTGGGTTTGCTAAACCACTTTTGGGCATGGATATTTGGATGCATGGTTATTTTGTTGTTTTGAAATAGATCTGGACATATATAGATCACTTTGGATATATATTTGGCTATTTTGCTTATTTCGATCTATTTGTCTTATTTGGTTCCACAGTTTTGGTTTGTATGGTATTTTTCACAGGTGCATTGTTCAAAATGTTTCTAAGTGTTTCTCAATCAAATCGGCTTTTGTGGTTTTTGCAGTTTGTTGTTTTGTTAGCTTGGGGCTTTTGATTGTGTTAGTTAGGTTGTCTCATGCGTATGTTTGTTAGGAAAAATTGTTAGAAAAGTTTTGTCCGGGAATTGACAAAGGAAGAGATTGTTAGGACCTTACTTATTGCCAATTCCGTGAACAAGCTTCGGTTAATCGAGTTGTAATTTTTCCTCAGTTTTTGGTCTTCCCGCTCAACCAGGGAAAGTTGCGCTCGAGTAGAGTTTCCATATTCTCAATATTTTGGCTCATCTGCAAAGAATACTGTGAGAAGTGATTTTACGCTCGAGCGTAAGTTCCTAAGCTTGAGCGTAGACCCTGGTTTGGAACATGTGTATTAGTGTCCCCGCTCGAGCAGCCATTCCTGCGCTCGAGCGGAGATCGCATATTCAGCTGCTATAAATCTATAGTTTGCTTCGAATCTAGGGCATAGCTTCTAGATCTTCTTTGATGGTTCTAATGTTTTCTTCTGAGGCTATTTTGCTAGTTTTCTTTGATGTTTGATTGAGTATTAAAACTCACATGGTTTGACAAGAATATATTAAAGAGTTTAATCGTTTGAGTGTTCTACTTCAAGAATGTTCATCTTCAGTGGAATTCGGAGATTCAAGCATGGAGTATTTGAAGGAGTTCGAAGCTGTGTGCAGTCGTTGATTTGACATGGATGTTATGAATTCAACATCAATCTGATCAATTCCGAGACAAAGGTTGCGGTGAAAGAGATACAGATTATTGAAAACAAATTGACAAAGTTTGGTATTTTTTGGTAAATTTGTATTCTTTCTTTCTTTCATAGTAGATTGATTAGTGGCTTTTAGCTCGTGATTTTTTAATCACAATTGGAGGTGCTCCAATTGTGGTTTTTCTACATAAAAATATATTATGTTGATTTATTGATTTTGAATCAACAATCTAAATCACTTTTGTATGTGCTAAATGATTTAGATTGTCTGTTTTAATTGTTTGGATATTATTGCAATTCATCTTGATTTGAATCACGAATCACTTAAGTTTTTTAGCATTGTTAACCTATGGAGGTCACAAAAAGCATGTTTGTTTTGAAAAAAAATGTCAAAGGACTATGAAACTCATCCAAGAAGAGGATAAACGTTTGTATGGGGTACTTGAGTTTGCTTTACCACAAATATAATTTATCTTACATCTTTAATTTAATATTGATATTATTTGATGTAATTTATTATAAATTAAAAATCGATAATTCAAAAGCCGAAGAAAAAAAATTCCTTACCCAACTTTCAAAAATCAATTTTTTAAATTTATTTAAGATATTTCTACCTAAGAACAACTTCAATAATAATATTTATTTATTGCTAGTTAAATAAGATAAAAAGTACAAGTTTTATTTTACAATCACGCTGGGTACACCCAGTGGGTGTCGACCCCCAGTGACGTGGGGGCGCCCCACTGGTCAGTTTTTTTTTTTTTTTATTTCAGTCCAATCACCCAGTGACACGTGGCACTGGGTGTCACTGGGTTAGATGTCAAATTGACATATATTTATTTGAAATGGAAGTTCTCCACTCAATAATATCAAATCTATTATTCTATTATTTTTTAAATTTGAATTATTTTATTTTATATGGGAGCTCTTTTATTTTATTAAAAAAAAAATGAAGTAGGAACATGGCAAAATTGATCTGAAAGGATGATACCAAATGTCACATCAACTTTTAACACACAAGATAGAATTGATACTTGATATTAAAATATGGCTATGGGTGATGTGTCATATCATATTTGAAATATCAAGTAGAGGTGCTCTTAAGTTTATGGTCAAAAATTCCAAAATCATTATAAATTATCGTACAACTCCCTCTAATTTTTATATGTACTTTTTAGAGTTGCAAATGAACCGAGCTGTTCATGAATAAGTTTGACTCGGCTCGGTTCGTTTAGTAAACGAGCCGAGTTCAAACTTGAATATTAAGCTTATTTAGTAAACGAGCCGAGTTCGAGCTCGTATAAACTCAGCTTAGCAAGCTCGTCTCATTTATCTTTTTTTAAATTATATAATAAATATATTATTTAAATATTAAATAATATAAATAATATTTTTTAGTTAAATAACATAAATAATATTAAAAAAAAATTATAGAGTCAAGCCTACCCAAACTCGAGTTTCATTAATGTTAACGAGCCAAGCTCGAACTCAGCAAAGCTCAGCTCGGCTCGATTCGGTTCGTTTGCAACTCTAATACTTTTGTTAAAAAATAAAAATTCAACTAAAAAAATCAATTCACAAACGACACCTAAGTAATAGTTCAAGTGGGATAGAGTATAAGGCCCCGTTTGTTTGGGCACCATCACAATCCAAAGTGGACTGTGATGGATGAACAGTGCATGTAGCTCATGTTTGTTTTGTTTGTGGCCTCTAAATTGGTAGTATGTTTGGACTAGAATGGGCCTTGAGCGAGCTGATTAATAGTCCAGGGGAAGAGGTGGTATTACAAAAATAGTCTGTCGGCTTAGTGAGTTGCCGGACGTTCCATGGACGTCCGTGGGACGTCCGGCCGGTCAATCGGTCAATTGATTTTATTTTTTTTTATAACTTGTTGGCCATTTTTTTTTAAACATCCATGTTTAATGTTTTTGTATTTTTTGTTAAGTAAAAATTATAATTTTATTTTTTTTATTATTTTATATAAAATAATTTA
This sequence comes from Camellia lanceoleosa, assembly GCA_025200525.1. Classification (NCBI taxonomy): domain Eukaryota; kingdom Viridiplantae; phylum Streptophyta; class Magnoliopsida; order Ericales; family Theaceae; genus Camellia; species Camellia lanceoleosa. The sequence goes on along the minus strand of CM045772.1, from coordinate 99,951,310 downwards.
ACAATTCCTTCACTATCAATCCCCTCACTAACAAAACAAACACAATTTTACTAATTCCCTCACTATGAAAGGAAACATAATTTTACTAATTCCTTTACTATTAATTCTCTCACTAACAATCTCTTCACTATCAATTCTCTCCATTCTATCTCTGAAACCAAACGAAACTAACTGATAATCTTTTCTCGCCACGCTAGCACTCATTAGCTAACAAATAAAAAGGCTCTTTGGGAACAAATAAAAAGGCAACGTTTTTTTTCGAATTTTTTGTCTTTATTGTTATTTTTTAAAATTATGTTAACAAAACTTATCTTTTCAGTCCGTCTTGTGTAAATTAATTTAAAAATTAATTTTTTCAAAAAAAATAATAAAAAATAACCCAAAAAATCTTACTATTTTTTGTTTATTTCTATCTCTTCTAAACTGTTTTCAAATTTTTTTTTTTTTTTTAAATTAATTTTCCGATTCCACTCTTCAAGTAGAACCTAGAAACCTAAATTTTTTTGAAAAAAATTCATTAAAGAAGAAAATAAGTTATTTTGATAATTGAATATTTTAATTAATTTTTTTATTAAAAAAAAAAGGTGCAAACAATAAAAAGAAAAATTGAATTTTTTATAATGATTTTTTTTATTATAAACTTTTTGACTATTTCAGCCTACTGTTAAAAGAGGCCTAAAGTCAACAAAAAAAAAATCATAAAAAAAGCAAATTACAAACACCCACTAAAAAATAGAAAAGTAAATTACACTTTGCCCCTTTATATTTGGTCATTTCTTACTTTGGTCTTTAAAGTTTATTTTGTCTCCACTTTTGCCGTTTATGTTTCAAGTTTTTTTAACTCCAAAAGCTAACTTATGCCCAAAATTGAATAGAAAGTGACATATTGATAATCACGTGACACAAAAATATTTTATTATATATATAGCTTACAACTCTTATGCAAACTCAAATCTTAATATAATAATATATTTTTTTATGTTATGTGATAGTAAACGTGCTATTTTCTATTTAATTTTGAATAAAAGTTAACTTTAAGAATCAACTAGAAAAAAATTGAAATATGAAGAGTCAAAATGAAAAAAAAAAAAAAAAAAAAAAACTTTAAGAGTCAAAATTTAAAAAAAAAAAAAATCCAACATAAAAGGTGAAAATGTAATTTATCCAAATAAATAAATTCACCTTAACATGGCATGGTAAAATAAAAATGTTCATTATAGTCTATAGGCCCCGTTTGTTTTGAGATATAGATTGAGGGATGTGATTAGAATAGAGTTATGACCCATTTAATGTTGTGTTTGTATGTAGATTTGGAGAAGGGATTGAGATGGAGGAAGGAATTAGGTTGGGCCTTGGAAGGGGGATTAGGATGAAGGAGGTGGAGGTGAAGGTAGAGGTGGTATTAGAAAAATAATCCACGGGACTAGAAATTTATTTTTTATCTTTTATTTTTTACATGTCGTGTATTTTTTTTGAACAAAAATGTTTAATTTTTTGTATTTTTTGTTAAGTAAAAATCATTGTTTTATTTGTTTTGTTTTTTTTTTTGAAATTTTTTTATATTTTACATGTTGGGCATTTTTTTTTTAACATTAATGTCTAATGTTTTTGTATTTTTTTATTTGTTTTATTATTTTATATAAAAATAATTTAACAATTCTTACACCAACAACTATTATCAAAACAAATACAATTTTACTTAATTATCTTACTAACAATCCTCTCACTATGAATCCCTTTTATTCTACCTCTGAAAATAAACGAGGCCATAGTATGCTGCAGGATAACTAACGGGAGGCGGAGGGTCATATATTGGTTTTATAATAACGTTGTTCTAGAATATATATTTTTTTAAGGATAGTTTTTAGGCGTGTAAGTAGATATCATATGTATTTGCGTAAATTTTTATAAATATATGCAAGTTATCTTATAAAAAATCATGTAAGTTTTCATAAAATATACGTAAGTTAATTCATAAAAATTTAAAAAATCACAATTTACATATATTTGTGAGAACTTACACGATTTTATGAGGTAACATATATATATTTGTGAGAACGTAAGCAAGTACATATGGTATGTACTTTACAAACCCAAGCACTTTCTATTTTTAAAAGGTGTGTATCATCTATACTATTATATTAAGGCCTATATTTGATCTTTGAAAGCTTCTGCCACATGTAAATTGAATAATTAATAATAAAAAAACCTTTCCCTTACACCCACACATATGTTCTTCACGACAGTTTAACTACCATAGCAATTTCAAATTTTGAAAATCAAATTTGCAAGTTTACTTTTAAATTTGAATAATAATATGTTACACACATGTAGAATGTGCACCCTTTAGTATATAAGTTACGATAAGTGTCTATCATAGGTAAGTTATTATATTTGTAGTGTTAATTATCACAAATTTTATAATTAAAATATTTTTTGTCTCATAATTAATAAATAAGAATAAGTGATAACCAAGTATACTCAAAGACTTTTTCGATCATAATTAAAAAAATAATCACAAATAAGTGATAACTAATATCACAATAAATCATAATACCATTCATGAGTGACAGTCATAACTAACAACAAAAAACCATACATGATAAAACTGGAACAAATCATATATATATTATTAAAAGTAGTGTTTTTTTTCATATTTATGTGGTATATTATAAGAGCTTACTTTTTGTTAAGAGAGCCACATCGGTATGTCTTTTTTTTTTAATTATATATAAAGTTCTACACAAATCTAAACATAATTTAAATTATACTAATTTTACCTATTTTATATGGATCCACAAACTCAATATCAGTTTTGCCTTTCATGTTTTTTTCTTAATTCTTTCAAGAGTATTGGGTTTTTTTTTTTTTAATGCTAAATTGCCTTCTCTCTTTTTCTTCTTTTTTTTCGTGCATTATTCTATATCAATTCTATATTATGGATTGGTCGTTTAAATTTTATAGTGATTCCATATATAAAATTATACTTCATTTTCTATATTATTTTATATTATCACAATCAGTGGCGAAACTAGGAAACTAAATCAGGGGGGACACCTATTAATTACAACTTTAATTTTCTTTTTCCATAACCAACAATAAGAAGATCATAATAATTCTTGAATTAATATTAAGTACAAAAACTTAAATAAATTATTACAAAAGTATTTCACATAAAATTTTACAGTTAACTTCAAGTAAAATCGAAAAGAAAGTATTGTGTGTAACTGTAGACACCCCATTTTTGACCGACTTTAAGACTCAGACGTCACCAACTGAGCGCTTGGTGATGTTTCATATTGTGCTCGTTCTGAGGTCACAGAGTCTCGGCTGAGAGCCTTGCCTCCGGACTTCGGGGCTCTTTTGTGCTTTGCCTCGGTTTGCGAACCGAGTCTTGTTTTCTCTGTTTTCTCTTCCCGAAGGAAGGAAGAGGTCTTGTAGACCATTTCTCAGTAGCCGTAGGCTATGTTTCGTGGTCGTATGCCATTTTTCCCGTTTGGAGACCAGTTTCTGATTTTCGGAGCCGTCGGTCGTGTGCCTCGGTTCGAGACCACCTAACTACCTCCGTTTGCTCCAGTTCTTGGCACACACCTTGTTTCCTCTCCTTAGAGGGACACTGTGGCTTGGGAGACCACCTTCGTGGTCGTACACCACCTCCGGTGCTTCATAGTCAGTTTTCGGGGCCCCCGGCTGCACGTTTTGGCCCCCGAACCCTCATTTTGCATCCGTCTTGGTTCATTTTTGGTATGGACCCTAGTTTCATTGTTAGGAAGGTGGTACGGGGGTGGGAGACCAGCAATTCTTCTTGGAGACCACCTTTCTCTTCACTGCCCAGTTTTCTTGGCAAATAGGTGGTCTCCCTTACTTTTGAGCCACAATTTCGGGTCTCCCATAACACCATTATGTTGTACTCATCTAGGAGGCCACCAATATGGGTAAGCCGACCAAATTTTCTTCCTGACCCTTTTGACCCTTACTAGAAAACTGGTTTTCCTCTCTCCTGGGTCACATTTTCTGGTCTCCCATACCACCACTGTATTGCATTCACCTGGGAGACCACCAATCTGGGCTGGCCGACCAGCTTTTCTTCTTGAACCTTTTGACCCCTGGTTGACTGACCAGGGGAAGTGGTCAGCCGACCACCTTAACTAGTCGGCCAGCCATCTACTTTTTGCCCTTCCTGAGTGCGATACAGCTGTGCCAGTTGGGAGCCATTTGGTGCATCCTCCATACACGTGTATGGAGGATATTTGAAGCTTCCAAGAGAAGCTTTGGCCTCTCTTCTCTATAAGAGGGGCCCTCCACTTTCATTTCAAGGGTTGAAGACTTTGGTCAAGGCATATATACACCCTTCCCTATATCTCTCCATTCCAAGCTCCAAAACCCCCTCGTTCTTGCACCATTTACATTACACCTCTTAGCACAACACCTCCACCATCCATTCAAGCACTTTTGAATTGATTTGTAGAGGTTGAAGGCTCATTACCTTGGTCCAGAAGTTGCTGAGGGTCAGCTCTACAAGAGTACGCCTCTGTTTCCCTTTTTCTTGCATTATTTTGCTTCATATCTTAGCCCTATTTTCAAGCATTTTTGGGTTTCGACATAAACTGAAAAAAGTTTTATTTTGAGCTTATAAACAAGTTTGATCAAGGTCATTTTTCTGTTTGGGGTCATCTTCCCCTTTGCATGCTTCATTCTCTCATGTTTAGGGCTATGCATTAGAGCATTTCCATTGGCCTTGGTTTGGACTTTAACCACTGAAATCTAGTGGATTTTTAGTGGCCAATATGTGTTTTTGAGCCCCAAAATCAGAAAGGGGTGACCCTCTCACCCCTTGTTTTGTTTACTAGCTTTGTTGGCCTTCCAAAGGAGTTCCATTTTGCATGTTTTGAAGTCATGTTTCAGGCCCTATTTGGTGTGTTTTAAGGTCTACATAAGCTCTGTCCAGAGCTCTTTTGGCCATTTTGAATGTCTATTATGCATGTGTAGAACAATCCTATTCAAGGCCTTTCAAAGGGGCTTTCACTTGCATACTTCCTAGACTAATTTCAGGGCCTCTTTGGTGGGTTTTAGGGCTGTCATAACCTCTTTCCAGAGGTGGTTTTTCTATTTTGTATGTCCATCATATATGTGTAGAATAACCATCTTATTAGTCCATCAAAGGAGTCTATCATTCTTGTATGCATTGACTGAGTTCCAGTGGTTATTTGGGTATATTTTGGCATGGCATGCTTCTGTTTTTGGCTGGTTTGGTGAGCCCTCATGTGCTTCATATAGTTGTAGTGCAACTCATGGTTCACTAGCTTTCTTTGCATGCTTTGTTGACCCTTGATTTTAGCACTTTTTGGCCATTCCTTAAACTGATTTTGTGCATATTTTGGACTACCCTAGCTCTGTTTTTGGGTCTCATGGTTGAATGATGTTTGTTTTGCATGCTTGTAGTTCAATACCCATGCTTAACTTTGAGTTTTGAGGTCCATTCCATGCATATACTAAGGTGTGTTCATGTTTTGGGCCCATTATACATCATATTTCAGAGCTTGTTTGAATGCCATATTGCCATATTTTGTACTCTTTAAATGTGTTCGAGAGTCGGGCTTGTATGCCTCATTTACCGACCATTGAATGAGCTCCATTTCTTTACATTCCGAACCATCATTTTAGGCCATTTCCCCACTGTTTAAGACCTGCCTAGGGTCTATTTGGGGTTGGTTTTGCCATTGGTACATTGCTTTGGGTACCTCTAGTGTGTCGCACTTCACTAGTTTTGGTACCCGGGCCCTCTAGCATGCATTGGTTGACATATTTGCATGATTCGGGACCATCTTTTATACCATTTCAGAGCTGTATCATGTGCCATTCTATGCCATGCTTCATCCTTTGCCATGCCTTGTTAGAGTTGCATGTTGTGCCTTAGGATTGGTCCTTTGCATCCATGCATGTCTGCATGTGTTTCGGTTGTCTCATTTCCATCATATGGCCACTGATGTGAGTGTGGCTGAGGTCCACTCATATTGGTGTAAGTCCATCTTGCATTTGTATATGCCATTTAGTTCATGTGCACATAATAGCCTTCGTAAGTGTATTGTGTATGCCATGTTATATCACGTGCATTGTGTATGCCATTTTAGCCCATAGCATTGTGTATGCTAGGTTGCATGTTAGTCGTATTGTGTATGCCATCTCATTGCTTTGTGTTTGGAGTAAGGTTTAGTCCGAACACGGGAAACGAGGGACGTTTCATACTCTAAGTGGCGAAACATGCCTCGATTCTCGGTCACCGACACTCTTCACTATCCATGATAGAGTTGTTGGCTTTACTTGCTTATATGTGCATTCATTTCACATCGAGTCGCGCAATTCGACTCCTCGGCCATCACGCATCGAGATACGTGATTGGTGGCACGAGGATCGAAGTATGCATACATACGTGAAAATACTTTGCCATGCTCCTTTCTTGCTCTCTGTTGCAGCAAAACAGAAATCAACAACTTTCTAAAGTCTTGCACAGCATTCCGGGATCAATTACAAACAGAGGCAAATTGGGGCATTGCGAGGAATTTCCCGAAAAGGCGACGCGAGCATGCATGCATCTTTCATCATTCGGAACAAAGCTGAGGCGGTCCATGGATTTGCATATTAATTTATTTGATTTCCTAGTTAATTTGTTAATTAATTAGGGTTTTGTAATATTTAATTATTTATTCGGACTGTATTATTTTATCGGACCCTCCGAGTAAGGGCACAATTGTAATAAGTGTATGTGTGTGTGATGTATGTCTTCCTACCCCACGTCTTTCTCCCTTTTATTTACCAGCTTATGATGGTTATTTTAGGGCACGTTTCAATTAGCATACTTATGCTCGCATGTTTGCATTCATTCTATCTTGCATGCACCGGGCTCGGCGCATCATACTAACTGCATTGTATTTCAATTCCGAGTTGAATACTTGTTAGTTGTAGCATTTCACATGCCATCTTTAGAATAGCCGAGCCTATTATAGTTACATTTTGCATGTGTTGCATTAGACATTTCTATGTAGTTAGGATCATGCATTGATTTCTAACATAGCTTCTGTTTTGGCTTGGAGTACTCGTTAAGTGTTTATGCTTTAGCATCCTTGCATGTGTGTGAGTGACTACCATGATAGCATGCTTACGATGAGGCTATGTGCTTATGTGATATACCTGCCTGAATGCCTGTGGGTGAAGGTTGGATTATCTGAATTGGAATAATGCATTGACTGTGAGTTTTAAGCCCACTTGAGAGTGGCAAACCATCATGTTTTCTAAGCCCACCCGAGGGTGGCAAATCCACGTCTTAGCCTACTTGCGGGTAGCACCATCAAACCATTTTCAAAATAAACAAACATGAAATGTGTTGTTCCAATTCAGGCGATCCAGTCTATACTTGTATGCTGTGCGCATCACGTAGTAAATCTAGGCTAATAACCGGAATAAGAATGCATAATGTTCTCAAAACTCGATATCATGGTTAGTAGAGGCCGATCTTTCATCGGGCGAGCGGGGGTGCTCACGAAGTGACCTTTCCCAATCGTACCCAAGTTCCCGAGCCGACGCAACTTTGGTGATGACAGACACGTGGCCTTAGGCAATGAGTCAAAGTTTCCTAAATTCTCCCAAAATAAAATATTTAGGTGGCGACTCTGTATCTGGTAAAGCAGTCCATATTTGACACTTCTGTCAAAAAATCTGTTTTCATAAACAATTTTCCGGATTTGGACTCTTTGATGATTCATCGGTCTTGCATTGCACTCTGCGAGATTAGATACAGGACCGTGACATTGAGTCCTGAACTATAGTGAGCCCAATGAACAAAATGGGAGATCTCCTCCTGGGACGTTCGGGGACGTCTATAGTTTCTGGCGACTCTGCTGGGGAGTTAGAGAACTTGACTCGAACTCATGATATCTGGTTTTGACTACACTTATGTGTTTCATTGCATTGCATTTGCATTGGTGCGCCTAGGATGCCGTGTTTGCCGTATGCTATTCCTGAACGATTTGTCGGAGGCTCGCTTTGCGAAGCGTGCCATAAGGCTAACCGGTTGCAGGCTCTGCCACGACAGGAACACAAACCCCGATTTTTACCGAGGCACCCTCTTTGACCATTCGACCTAGTGCATATTCGAAATCCATAGTGACCATTCCAAGCTAGGACAGGTTGCTTACCTGATTATAGGTTGTTTGAAACCGCTGCGTGCGTAGTGAAACCCTAGCTCCTGACAAAATAGGACAGGGAAACCTTTCCCCAACATAGGGGTGTTTTGGCTCTCACTTATTTGCTATGTGCTTTTAGAGTGCGTCTCTACAGAAATGCATGTATCAGTTTACAAGTTTGGGTATCAGGCCTGCGGGCACCAGTTCAGTATTTTGAGAATCAGTTATCTGCGGGTATCAGGTTCAGTTTTGGGGGCAGTGATTTAGGAACAATGATCGGTGTTTGAGAACAGTGTATTTCAGCTTATCAATTGTGTGTTGTGATGCCCAACTGTGTGTTGTGTATTTATTTTAAGCCGTTATGCTGTCTGTTTGTCTGGTCGTTTATTTCCTTATTATTTCTTTATTTATCTTTTTGCTAGGTAGTTTAGCACAATTGCTTCAGACCAAGCAAATATTCCCCAAGCACTTTGGACAAGAGGTCATCGACTCAATCGATCTGAGGATTTGGTCGACGGACAACTAGTGTATTGTTCCTTACCCCCGGTTATCAGACGGAGGTCAAGAAGACGCAGTGTATCTGAGCAGAGGTTGCCAGAGCAGTGGTTTACCCCATCAGTGGACAGTCGGACTGAGGTCTCAATTGTTGCCATAGAGATAAACCTACCGGTAGTGCAGACAGATCAGGACAGTATGGCAGGAATGACAAGAGTTGAGGAAATGATGCGTCAGATGCAGGAAACCATGAGAGCCATGCAGCAGGACGCTATTCGTCGAGATGAGTTTGCCAAACAATAGGCCGAGATCATGGCCCAGCAGGCAGAGTTAATTGCCAGGCTGCAACAACAGACTGGGGCATCTGCTTCACACCAAGCTCCTCCCCCACTAGAAGTTCCAGCCCCCGGGGAGGCACCAAATGTCCAAGGAGATACAGATATTCCGACGGGGCCGCCTCCACCCCTGATTCTGCCTTAACTATCTAAGGCACCTACGTCTGTCAATCAACCGGACTCTCCCTTTGAGTTCGAGGTGGACCATACAGCGTTAAAGTTGAGCAAGCTTGAGAAGTTGTTCAAGAAATCCCAAGGGGTAAAGTCCATCCCAGACATCGAGAACGGGTATACCGATGTGGCTGTGACGCTGCTAGATAGGTTCAAAATGCCGAAAATCGACCGCTTTGACGGATCTGGGGATCCCATGGTGCATCTCTGATTGTTCTCAGATATACTACGGCCGGTGGGCCTTACTAGACCGCAGAAGCTTTCATTATTCGGGCGGACCCTGTCGGGTGTGGCCGCTATCTGGTACGCAAAATTAGAAGACGATGTTAAGCGGAATTGGGATGCGATGGCCGAGGCTTTCATTGCACAGTACTCATATAACACTCAAATCAAGATTACAACCCGTGATCTTAAGACAACAAGGCAGGAGCTTAAGGAGAGCTTTTCGGATTTTGTGGCTCGGTGGAGGGAGAAGGCCTCAATGATGACCCTAAGGCCCACTGATAAAGATCAAATTCGGATGATTGTGCGCAATCTCTAACCCAAACTGATGCAGAAAATGATCGTGCTCCCTTTCCCTACCTTTTAAGATTTGCACGAGATGGGGGTACAAATTGAGGATGCTATGAAACAAGGTCTAATTGACCAAGACAGAGAGCAACCCAAAAGAACCTTCAATCGCAACAACAATACAGGCACCAGCAATGCCGCAAATGCTAGAGCTTCCGAAGTAAGCATGGTCACCACCATTCCCCCTCCAAGACCCATGGCAGCTACACCTTTCTCTGGCACGTCCGAAAGCAACACACAAACCACCAAATACCAACCTCGAGGCCAAAGAACCTTCACGCCTTTATATATGCCCCTGTCCAAGGCTCTGGGGGTATTAATCAGGAAAGGGCACTTAAAGCCCCTAGAGCCGAGGCCATTACCAAATCCCCTCCCTTCCTCTCATAACCCAGCAAAATACTGCGCATATCACCAACAACATGGTGACGACACTGACCAATGTTTTAGATTGCGTCATGAGATTCAAGATCTCGTTGACAAGCAGGTGATTGTGCCTCCAGAAAAACCAGTGTCACAACAAACCCTCTCCTACCGCACAACCAAGCTCCATCTCCCAAAAGAATCAACTTTATTCAGACTGGGGTTGTGTCTTACGATCCTAGCATCTATATTACTCCTTCTCACCTACCTAAGCCGGAGGTGCTCCTTCCTGACTGCACTGACTTGTGCGTGTTGGACATCTCCAGAACCCAACCCGAACCATTGGTGGTGACTGTCGAAAACAGAACAGAGGAGATTTCAGGAGAGAATGGGATTGTCGAGTCAGAATCTGAGAAATCTGGGAATTTTGCTGAGGAGGTATACAGTTCGAGTGACTACATTCTGTCAATGGGCCAGGTTGGGCCAAATGTGGAATTGTCGGCAGGGGCAGAGCTTTGTGTAATACAAGGGAATGAATCTGGTCAGAGGATAGATGACTTGGCAGCTGTGGAAGGGGACTTTGCTAACCTCTGATTTTTTAACGAACAAGATCCAGAGGACATGGTAGTCAACTGGTCAGATTTTGAGGAGTCAGCAAAGGTCACCGGGTGGCTTGACGACCTACCAGATGTAGTCGACGAAACTCAGTTGGAACGAGGCCCGGCAGGGGCAAGAACATCAGTTATGGCCGGAAGGGTCGGAAATCAGAATGCATCGCCGGAGAGCGCCGGTGCTAAGAATTTTGCTCAGGACTTGGGCATTGTGAATGCGGGAAGTGTTGAATGACCCGGCTATCTTGCTAGATTGGAACAAGAAAGGTTTGGGGATTCTGAGAGAATCAGGAAAGCTAAGGCCCCTGAGGGGACTGAAAGTGCTGTGTGCACGAGGATAGAGAATGATGCGAGCATATGGACGAAAAGTATCGCAAGTTGAATTGTACCGGAGCCGGACAGGTGTCTGTTGGCTGCCAACGGAATGTGGTGGGAAGACGATGATCTATGTCTTGCCCACACGGATGAGGATTGGGGGAGCAACCAGCTAGACGATACCTGGTACATCGGCGAAGTCGATCATATGACCCGAAGCGGGCGGTATTTCAAGCCTCCACATCTAGATCAGCCAGAGGCATCTAGGAAAGATAAGGAGGTGGAGAAACAGAAAGAGAAACAACTCGAAGAAGAGGCTGTACTGAAACAGTTGAAAAAGATACAGGCAGACATCTCCATCTGGGGACTGCTTATGGCATCGCGAGTGCATCAACAAGTTGTCTTATCGGCCATGGACAAGGCCAAGCTCTCAGTAGACACCACGCCTGAACAGCTGGTGGGCCTAGTTTTTTAGGGAGAGGCTACCCCGATGTTGACTTTCTCCGACAAAGAATTGCCACCTGAGGGTGCAAACCATAACAAGCCACTCTACATCTCAGTAGAGTGTAGAAACAAATGGATACCTGTGGTACTCGTCGACACAGGGTCTGCCATCAATGTATGCCCAGCAAGAACTGCATATGCAATTGGTTTAAAGACCATGGACTTTGTGCCGACAGCTCAGGTGATTCGGGCATCTGACAACACGAGCCGAGAAGTAATGGGGACAGTGAAAATTCAGACCAAGGTTGGGCCAGGACAGCATGAGGTAGACTTTCACGTCTTAGAGGTTCCTGCGACCTTCAATCTACTTTTGGGGTGGCCGTGGTTGCACCAAGTAAAGGCAGTTTTGTCCACCTTACATCAGATGGTGAAATACCCCCATAGGAAGGGAGTAGCCATCGTTTTTGGAAATTCGTCGATCTATCCACCGCTAGAAGTATTTACGCCAGTTTTGGAAATTGAGTACGGTATGGAGGATGTGTTCATGTCGGGTTTTACCCTGGCTGAGGCCCGGGTCGTGCAGAACATCATGGCTATTAATGAGGGGTTGTATGTCAGTGCTCAATCAGTATACCTCATGAACAAGCTTCAACACATCCCCAGGATGGGATTGGGAAAGAGCGGCCGGAAGGGCGTTGCAGCATTGGCCGAAGTGCCACACAACCCCCATACCTTTGGCTTGGGTTATCTGCCCACCAAAGAGGATTGGGTAAGGAAAGGTAAGGAGATGGCTGGGAGAGCCAGAGCGAAGAGGGCCGGGAAGCCTTTTGAGTTGATACACCGACCCATCCAGGGTACCCTAAACGGACGCTTTGTCTGGGAGGGGGAGAACTTTTCATTTTGTGGCTTCCCAGAACCATGGTTGAATGCGGAGAGGAAGCGCCTGCCAAGGTTTGAGATCTTCTTCGACCTGCAGTTATTTGGGGATGACGTTGCCGAAGAGCAGACGGACCCATTAGCTGAGGCTAAGCAGAGCAAGAAAGTGGAGTCTGAGGACGCTGAAAGTGAAATGGGGGTAGTGCTGGTGTGTCTACTTTCAGATCCTCCGATCAAACATAAGTGCTTGGGGGATAACTTCTCAGTATGCGTGATCGGGAATGAAACGGTTGTAGGCCTACCAGCAAACATTTTGGATGTATCTATCGCACCCTCTCTCATTTGGCAATATGAAGAGGGATTTTTGTCAAGCAAAGACCGTCGGTAGTGAGGAATCTGATTCCGAATCTGTTGAGTGGAATCAGTTCCAAATCGAGTCTGAGTCCAGTATTCCAGGGGGTGATAACCCGGATACCACAGTCCTGTCCAGGTCGTCTTGTTCTTTCTCTTTTGAGTCTGTTGTAACCGAAGAATCGGACGATTTGGATGTGCTTAATGAGAATGATGTGGTTGTGGTTTCTGAGTACTTTTCTGTACCCTTGATTTATTGCATTAACTCAGACTTTCAAAATTTTGACGAAAACGACAAGAAAGAAATTCCTCCGGTTTTGCAACGCTTAATTGAAGAAGAGCAAGAAAGATTTGCTAAACCCTTAATGGATGAAATCACTACCGTGAATATTGGTACTGATGAGGACCCGCGGCTAGCCCAGATCGGGTCCACGTTGTCTTCGGAGGAATGCGAGCGCTTAGTCGCTTTATTAAAAGATTTCAAAGATGTTTTCGCGTGGTCCTACGAAGACATGCCTGGAATCAATCCTGAGATCGTACAACACCAGATCCCTCTTGACCCCGAGGCCCGACCCCTTAAACAGAAACTTAGAAGGATCCGTCCGGACTGGGCCCTCAAGATTAAAGAAGAGGTCACCAAGCAAATTGACGCAGGTTTCCTGCTGGTATCCGAATACCCAACTTGGTTGGCCAACATTGTTCCGGTGCCGAAGAAGGATGGCAGGATCCGGGTATGCGCGGATTTCAGGGATTTGAACAAAGCTAGTCCGAAGGACGACTTTCCCTTGCCGTATATTAATGAGATAGTGGACTTCACAGCGGGACATGCTTTGCTTTCGTTCATGGATGGCTTCTCAAGCTACACCCAGATAGTGATGGCGCCTGAAGACCGAGAGAAGACTGCTTTCACCACCCCGTGGGGGACTTACTGTTACAGGGTGATGCCATTTGGGCTAAAGAATGCTGGAGCTACATATCAACGGGCCGCGACCATGATATTGCACGACATGATCCACAAAGAGGTTGAGGTGTACGTGGACGACGTGATTGTCAAGTCCAAAGAAAGAGAGGGCCACTACACCGCCTTGCAAAAATTCTTTCAAAGGATCAGAGAATTTCGGTTGCGGCTGAATCCTCAGAAGTGTACGTTCGGTGTTACAGCAAGTAAAATGAATTATACAGAGAGGTATCAAAGTCGACCCTTCCAAAATCAAGACCATCTTAGAAATGCCACCACCAAGGACTGAAAAGGAGGTGCGAGGCTTTCTGGGTAAAGTGTAATTCATAAGACGGTTTATTTCAAAATTAACCTTGACTTGTGAACCACTTTTTGGTCTCCTAAAGAAAGGAAAGAAATTCCAATAGGACGGCCGATGCCAAGCTGCTTTTGAACAGATCAAGGAATACTTACAGAACCCGGCCGTGTTGTCACCGCCAGAGCCGGGGAGACCTTTGATCTTGTATCTTTCAGTAACTGAGACTACAATGGGCTGCATGCTTGCGCAAGAATCAGAGGACAAAGTGGAGAGAGCCATCTACTACCTGAGCAAGAAGATACTGGAGTATAAGACTCGCTACACACCGTTGGAAAAGGCTTGCTTAGCCTTGGTATGGGCTACCAGGAAACTGCGGCACTACCTGTTAGCTCACTCTGTAATGTTGGTCTCAAGATTAGATCCCATCAAATATCTATTCGAGAAACCAGCGCTTACGGGTAGGCTAGCTCATTGGTTGCTGTTGCTTTCTGAATTCGATCTGAAATATGTGACGCGCAAGTCAGTCAAGGGAAGAGTGGTAGCAGAGTTCTTAGCCGATCACCCAGTGGAAGGAGGTGAAGCAGTTGAGTACTTATTCCCAGATGAGGCCATTTTGCATATCGACGACGAGTTTTGGACGATGTACTTTGACGGAGCGTCAAACTAGTACGGGTATGGGATAGGAGTGTTGCTGATAGCACCCGACAACTCCGTATCCCTCGAGCATTCAAACTCCAGTTCAAAGTCTTGAACAGCGAAGCAGAATATAAGACATGCATTGCCGGTCTAGGAGCAGCCTTGGAATTAAGGGCAAAACGGTTGGACGTTATCGGGGACTCGAACCTTGTTGTATCTCAAGCGAAAGGAGATTGGAAAGTCAAAGAAGAAAAGATGATTATGTATCACCAGACCTTGGACTTGTTAATTCCTTGGTTTGAGAAGTTAGACTTTGCTCATCTGTTAAGAGAGAACAACAGGTTCGCAGATTCACTAGCAACTCTATCTTCCATGATAGACATCCCGTTTGGAGTCCGGATGCGTCCAATCATTATCGACCAAAAATTTGTGCCGGCTTACAAGTCGATTGCCGCGATAGATGAGGTTCAAGATGAGAACCCCTAGTACTACGATGTTTGGAATTTCTTGGAGAAGAAAGCATATCCACCAGGGGTAAATGCCAAGGATAAAAGGGCAATCAGAAGAATGGCCGTTCAGTTCATCATCTATGGAGGTAAATTGTATAAGAGAGGTCATCTGGGAATACATAAGCTATGCGTTGAAGCTGAAGAATCAAAACGCCTGATGGAGGCCATCCATGGAGGGGAATGCAGTGCGCATATGAACGGGGTAATGCTAGCGCGGAAGATCCTCAGACAAGGTTATTATTGGTCCACCATGGAGGAGGATTGTATTGGCTTTGTTCAGCGATGCCACAAATATTAGATCCATGCAAATCGCATGAACATTCCGCCATCGAAGCTGTACAATATGACTTCGCCATGGCCATTTTTAGTTTGGGGAATCAATGTGATCGGGGCTGTCACTCCAAAGGGATCTAATGGGCATGAGTTCATTCTGGTCGCGATAGACTATTTCACGAAGTGGGTTGAGGCCCAGTCTTATGTGGTGTTGAAGGCATCGCACGTTGCGAAGTTTATCAGGAACAACATCATCTGTCATTATGGGGTTCCAAATGAGATCATTTTAGATAACAGTTCCCACTTCAAGAAGGAAGTGATTGATTTGTTGGAAAAATACAATGTGGCTTTTCATAAGTCATCCACCTATCGGCCGCAGACCAATGGAGCGGTCAAGGCCGCCAATAAGAATGTCAAACACGTACTGCAGAAGATGGTGGAAACCTACCGGGATTGACCAGTTAAGTTGCCATTTGCTCTGTGGGGCTACCGGACTTCAATTAGAACGTCTACTGGGGCGACTCCGTATTCATTAGTTTATGAGATGGAGGCCGTTCTACCTATTGAAATTGAAGTTCCGTCTTTGAGAGTACTAGCTGAGTGTCAGATAGCCGAAGTAGATTGGCAGCAGAGCAGATTTGAAGAACTCATGCTCTTTGACGAGCGTAGACTGAAAGCACTGTACCATGTTTAAGGTTATCAGCACAGAATTGCCAGGGCTTTCAAGAAGAAAGTTAAGTCCCAGAATTTGAAAGAAGGAGATTTGGTGCTTAAGGACAACCGACCTCCCATCCACGACCCTAGGGGCAATTCAGACCCAATTGGACTGGTCCCTACATCATTAAGTCTATCTGGTCTGGTGGAGCTATGGTTCTGATGGACTTAGATGGCCTAGAGTTCTCCCAACCGATCAATATGGACAAGTTGAAGAAATATTACCCCTGAGAGGCTCGCTAGGCTGAAAACCCGAAAGGGCGACCTAGGCAAAAGTTAGAGCACAAAAAATTTGAAACGATAAAAACTGAGCTTGCAAGGTTGAAAACTCACAAAGGGCGGCCTTGGCAAAAGTTAGAGCATAAAAGGAGAGTGAAAATGCTTGAGTGAACCCGAGCCTGAACTACGTAAGGCTTGATTCCCATCTTTGGGATACGTGGGCAACTTCATCCTGAAGTTCAGCCATAAACTTTTCCCTGATCAACTTTGTCCATTTGATCATCTCGGCCATCTTTGTCTATTCAGCATTCAAGAGTTCGGTTATGATCTCTGGTGCAGTGCTTTTTAGACTAGGGGCAACTTTTCGTTGCTGTGCAATGTCGCAGTACTATTCAGACTAGGGGCAACTTTCCAGTTGCTAGGATCCGGGGTTATGCATCTCAGTGACAGATTTCAGGCGTGTCCAATTTTGATCCATATCGAAAATGGTTTTGAAAAGTTTTAATAAAAGTTGACTTTGTTCAAAATTAATCTTTTACAACTTAGACCATTTTTGGACCAAAGCGGAAAATTTTCAGTACCCACAACCTTCAATTTTATTGATTTCAATACAGAGTTTTCCTACTCTTGCATACAAATTGAAGTTGCTTTTGGTTACAATCATAAAGAAAACTTGAAAGTACTAATAAAGCAATAAATTCGGGGCATAGATAAGTCAAGTGTTCCTGCGCCCCCTCCCAGAGCTGGTCGAAGCCTCTGATGCCAAAGTAGGCCCTTCCTGTGCCTCTTCATTGAGCCAATCCAAGCACTCATCAGACAAGATGCAACTGAAAGTGGGAGCGGGGGCCAGGAGCTCTCTAGTCCTCCATGCTGTGGCATACCAGTAAGCCGCGGCCTGGCCGAATGCAGCAGGGTACTCTATCCCCTCTGGCGGGCAAGTCTGATCATGTCCAAACTGGCGCCGGAACCGGAACGGAAAATAGAAGACACAGTGTGTCATGCCAATCAATTGAATCCCAGGCTAACGGGTCATGTTGTAACTCATTGCCAACAGATTGAGCCAAGGGCAGTGCCAAGCGGTGCGGTTTGCAGACAAACTGCACATCCAGTTGTACCACCACCCCTCGTCCAGGGCATCGACCAGGCGTTGTCGGAAAAAAGTAGTCATGAGTATGCTAGGCAAGACTCCATAATCTGTAACTTGTCTATCAACCACACCTAGGGAGGGATGAAAAATAAGAGAATAAAGAATAGAGAGATGTACGATGAGAGAAAAGTAAGAAAAGGGTTTTGTGAGAAAAACCGAGCCTGAGGGCCGAGTGATGTGAGCAATACATATGTGAGATCGGGTGGGAAACATTACCTGCAATAGTAGTGGGCTCCCCGCAAGCCTAGCCGTCTCCCGGCGATGGAAAGCATCCAAGCCCATCAATGTCTCAGCTAATGTCATGGCAATGCAGCTTTTGCCCTCCTTCAAACCTTGGGCAACCTCGATCAACCGGACACTGAATCCACCGGAGCCCGAGGCAAATAAGAAATGAGATAGCAAGCATAGGCAAAGCGCGTGTCGCCGATAGCCCTGCCAATGATGGTCGTCGCGGTCACCAGCATCAGAAAACCAGCAAACCAAGCTCGGGATGTCCAGCTCCCCATCATGAATTAATGATCGAGCATCATGCAAAGTGAGGCCGCACATTTGTCCTAGGGCTTGGACGTGGCCAAATCGGAGTTGAGGCAAGATTTCCTCGTTGCGCTCGGACTCCATCAAAGCTTGGAAATCCTCGAAAGTAGGACACATCTCTTGCCCGCTAAAGCTAAAGACATGTATTACCGGATTCCAAAACATTGCCGCAGCATGGAGGAAAGGAAGATGCAGCGAAGTACGGCCCAGCGTGAATAGTGCATTCAAGCCGAAGCCCCAGAAGTTCAACTTTTCCGAGCCATCTAGAGAAGCAATCCAAGCTATGAGATTTTGGGTGAGAAATGCTTCCATTTTGATGCAAAGCTAAGATGAAATGAAAGAACCACGAGGCTGGAAATTTTAAAGAGGATAAGGCACTGTTCGGGGGACACGTGTCGAAAAATTGATGGTTGCTAAGCCAGAAGGTCAGCCGACCACCTTTTCTGGTAAGCCGACCACTGTTCTCCCCTCCAATGAAAAAAGCTGGTCGGCCAGCTCCCTCTGATGGTCGGCCATGAAGAGAAGTGAGGCTTTGGTCTTGTCCTAGCCTTTGGAATAAAGTTCCTAGCATTTCCATGCATTGGGAGTGTTGAAGGTGCGAGTTTTCCTCTGTTTCGGATGTGTTCTGTCACTCCGATCATTCGAGTTACGTCTGTTTATCGAGTTGTTGTTAAGTCCTGCTTATCGAGTTGTTGCTTTGCTTATCGAGTTGTTGTTTTGCTTACCGAGTTGTTTTGGCTTATCGAGTCGTTAGGTTTTGTCGAACCGTCGTTAAGTATATCGAGTTGCTACTCTTTATTTACTCAACATTGTTGGGTCTTGCTTATCGAGTTGTAAACTTGCTAAGGTTTTGTTGATTCTTAGGAAGTTAAGTCATTTAGTTTGTTGCGTCGGTTCATTACCTGACTTGGTAATTTTCAATGCACAAATTCCATTCAATCTCATTTCTGTGTAAAATTATGCGATGCGATACTAAGAACATAAAATACAACACTTTTTGAACAAAAGCTGTTTCATTCCATCATGCTTCCTTTGTTACAATATTTTACAACAAGGGTACAAGTTTTGCAGAAAATAAAACTGCCTAAGAATGTACAATGTACTACAACTACTAGTAAAAAAGGCAAATAAAGCAGGAACATCTGCATCAGTGCTCTCAAGTGCAAGAATAAGAGGCCCTCTTCGACTGAGAAGTCCCTGCACCATCTCCACCAGCACCACTATCTAAATCGGAGTTGCTGTCCTCGGAACCCTCCTCGGCATCACCTCCGCCCTCAGAACCGGACTCAGAGTCATCCTCTCTGCCTGCAGATGTCTCTGACTGAGGATGCGCAGACTCCTCCTCCTCGCTGGACTCCTCCTCTATGACATGTGCTCTGCGCCTGCCTCGTTTGCGAGACGAGTCCCCTCTCCCAGCTCCCCTAGGAGGCCTAGATGGCTCGGCCTGTGGCCCAGTATGTAGCGGAGACATCTGAAAAGGAAGAAGACAATTTGAGTACATTAGCCAGTATGTATATCAGATGCAGATGCAAGAAAACTACATAGAGAGGGTGTATGCAAATGTGGTACATGAATGTGGTGTGTGTCAGATGTGCTCTACACATACAATCAATCAATGCAGTGAAATGTTCAAGATCAGCATGTCATCAGAAGTATGATAAATGCAAGAAAACTGAAGAGTACCGGGACACCGACGATGGACAACTGCGTCTCTCTCCGCAAAACCATACCCTCGAGTGAGGCCACCAACCTGAGCAACCCCTCAGTTTACTCCGTGGCAGGCTGCAGATGCAAATGCAAGTCATCAGTAAATGAATGAATGTCCAAGTATCTGAGTGATAAATCAAAGCTGTAAAGCATACTGGTGGCGAGTCAGGGTCTCTAACGTATGGGTGACCAGGCATATGAGGCTCTATCGGAATCGGGTAGGAAGTCCCGTATCGCCATCCTATCAGCTCAGTCGGAATATCTGACCATCCAGGGTGATGTTAAGTCGGGGGAATCGGGGGGACCAGTCTAGCCCCACCCCTCGATGTGCCGGCTCTACTGGTCGAAGGAATGTCTCTAGCTCGGGCGCGACTCGAGGATGGCATGCCAGCAGACCTCCTCGTGGGAGTACAGACACCTGTCAAGGGAGGCATCAAGTATGTATGACGGTAAGTCGCGTACTTCCCGTCCTCCAAATGTAGCAATACGTCGGTACCCAACATGGCGCTAATGACATCCTAAGGAGTGAGCCTATCAGTGGATCGCATATCGTCCGGAGGTGTTGAGGGAACACTCTGCTCGGGGAAGCCCATAGTTTGGCGCAGGAAGCGGTCCCCTAGGAACCAAGCCCTACCAATGGGCCCCTCAAATAGGATCCTGTACCGAGAAGCGGTCCATTCTCCAACAAACTGAAATCGGGTGTCTCCACCCAAGGGCACCCAGGGCTGCCATGTGATCTGCGGATAACCAATGCATAAGCCGATTAGAAATCGCAAATGTGCAAGATGAATCAAAGATGAAAACATGGAGAACTGAGAGTTCTGAATTACCTATGTCGGCCGCACTGTGTCGAAAAACTACCGCAAGTAGGGGAGAGTCTCCCGAGCTCTCGACCGGTACTGGCCCTCAAATACGAGCGAGTAGGGGATCATGAGAGGCACCTCCATCTCAAACTCCGGGGCTAGCGTCGGGAAGTACGCAAAAACCCATAGCTGTAGAAAACAGGGCAAAAGCCATTAGAACACAGAATGCTGAGTGCAGAATGTGAAAACAGAATGCTGAGTGCAGAATGTGAATACGGAATGCTGAGTGCAGAATGTGAATATAGAATGCTGAGTGCAGAATGTGAATACAGAATGTACAGAGAATGCAGAATGCTGAGAGCAGAATGCAAAGTACAAAATGTAAAGTGTGTCGTGCGTGCAATGTACAGATAATAAAAAGTAAAAATGTAAATCAAGAGGACAGAAAGTACCTCCCAGGCTCTCCAATAGCCGCCAACTATGTTCCCCCATCCACGGGAGGTCGTGCTCATGTAGCAGTAGAGGGTAGCTAAGCCAGCGCCACCCCAGTCATACTGACTGACCTGCGAGAGGTTTACCAGGGCACTCAGCAGATATAGCCCAATGGTGTTCCCCCTATCGGTGAACAAAGTGGTCCCGAAGAGGAACATCAGAAACCCTCGGGTGTACTGCACTATCTCCTCGGGAGTCTCGGGCACCCTCTTTCTGAAATGTGAGGAAAACCAAGTACACCGAACTCTGCCTGAGGATCTGTCAACCGGTGGGCGAACTCCCAATAGATAGATCCAGGCGGCCTCCCACTCGCCCATATCCTCATCATAAGAGATCGCCCAGCCTCCCATGTCAAGGCCTGTCAGCACAGCAAAGTCGAACGGGGTCATAGTCATGTCCCCGGTAGCTGAGAAATGGAAAGAGTTGGTGGTGTCCCACCATCTCTCTACAAGGGCGCCCATCAATGTCCTGCTAGCAGGATAGCGAGATATCCCCGTGCAAAAGGGTCCGAACCCTGCCTAGTCAACCCAATCACGAACGGCCTCCAGGAGCTCTATGTACCACTCCCTCGCAACAATGGATCCATATCCTCGTGTAACACGGGAAGACACCTGATGAACACATGTATTCAGTTTCAGAATGAAATGAATAAGCTGTGTGCAAATGAAATGTATGAGCTTTGTGCAAATTAAATCAGATACGATGATATGAGCTGTGTGTTTAGAATTGAAGTGTGTGAGCTGGGTGTTCAACATCAAGCATACGAGTTGTGTGTTCAGAATTGAAGTGTGTGAGCTGCATGTTCAACATTAAGCATACGAGCTGTGTGTTCAGAATTGAAGTGTGTGAGCTGCGTGTTCAACATCAAGCATACGAGCTGTGTGTTCAAAATTGAAGTGTGTGAGCTGCGTTTTCAACATCAAGCATAGGAGCTGTGTGTTCAGAATTGAAGTGTGTGAGCTGCGTGTTCAACATCAAGCATACAAGCTGTGTGTTCAAAATTGAAGTATGTGAGCTACGTGTTCAACATCAAGCATATGAGCTATGTGTTCAGAATTGAAGTGTGTGAGTTGCGTGTTCGACATCAAGCATATGAGCTGTGTATTCAGAATTGAAGTATGTGAGCTGCATGTTCAACCCTCAACCAATAGTGGGCTGTGTGTTCACCTCAATGTGTTCAGATTTCAAAATTCGAGCTGCGTGTTCAAACCTCCAAGTGCGAACTGTGTGCTCAACATCAAGTGTTTGAGCTGTGTGTTCAGACTTCAAAAATAGTGGGCTATGTGTTCATCTCAAAGTTCGGGCTGTGTGTTCAACTTTAAAAAATAGTGGGCTGCGTGTTCATAATTTACAAGTTCGGGCTGTGTGTTCAGATTTCAGAAATAGTTTGTGCTGCGTGTTCACAATTAAAATATGGGCTGCGTGTTTAGAAATTCAAAGTTGGGGCTGCGTGTTCAACTCTCAACAAGTGTGTGTTACGTGTTCACAATCAAATATGGGCTGCGTGTTCAGAAATTTAAAGTTTGGGCTGCGTGTTCAACTCTCAACAAGTGTGTACTGTGTATTCACAATCAATATATGGGCTGCGAGTTCAGAAATTCAAAGTGATTGAGCTGTGTGTTCAAAATGCAAACGGAATACTGTGTTATAAACTAAGTATTCAGAACAAGTTGTGTGCTAGAATGAGCAGAAGTATGGTGTGTGAGTGTGTTCAGAACGAGCAGACAAGCATGCGTAGCGAAAGCATGAAATGTACGAAAAATGCAGAATATATTACAGAAAATGTAAAAAGAGAAGTACATACCTCCCGTGCCTAATAGGAGAGGTGGGACTCTGGCTCCCGCAATAGCAGATCCACAGGTGCTCGATCATCAAAATTGGTAAAATGATAGAAAACTGCCCGATGGAGGGTGTGTGTCGGAGGATCATACCTCTCGGGAATAAATGGCCGAATCCTCAGAGGCAAAGACATAATGTCTGGATCACCTCCGGCATCTGGAGGACCTCCGCCATAGGGGAAATGACCTGACATTTCGAGAAATCTGTAAAAAGGAGCAAAAATTAGCGAAATGAGCCAAAATCAGAAAAAGTCAACAAAAGTCAACTCTCGGTAAATGAAAAAGTCAACAAAAGTCAACTCCCGAGAAAATGTTCCAAATATTGAGACAAACTTACCCCAAGTGGTGAAAATGGAGAAAGAAGTACCGAAATCAAAATTTAATTGGTTCAAAGTGAAGAGAACTGAAAGTTTTCGCGAAACAACTTTGCATGGGGCGTTGGAAAATGCGTATAGAGTGCAGATCTGAGGGAGAAAATGGTCTAGGAATGAGGAGAAGATGATTTCGGATATGAAGTTATGAGGAAAAGAGCTTTGGACATGTGTATTTAAAGAAACAAGGGTGAAAGTACAAAATTGCCCCTATTTTTGGCTAGGTGGTCGGCCGACCACCTTTTCTGGTAGGCTGACCACCCCCTGCACCTAACCCTAGTTGGTGGCCTCCGCACCTGGTCGGTGGTGTTCCCAAGGTGGTCTCCAATGTCTCTTTAAGCTCCCTGCAAAATTTGCTAGTGATCGGAGTCCTCGGCACCCGAGAAAGTACAAGAAAAGTGCACTTTTCGCCACGAAATCTCTCCGCGGGAACTTCAACTCCAACTTTCGATGCGTGTTTCATCATTACTCGTCAAGAGCAAGATGTATCCTTTTTGAGTATGTTGTGACCCCTTCGGGAGGTAAACCGGAGGCCGCGAGTGAGTCACCCTCGTCGAAACTTGCATTCCTTTGCTCGTTGTTTTGTATCAAATATGCATTCGAGGTTGCACTTATCCTGCTTTGCTATACACGTCACTTGCATTCTCATGCACATTGCTTGCATTGTTGTGCACATTTCATTGGTATTGTCATGCCTCCGTGCTTAACTTGCATTGTCGCGCACATTTTTTCTCGCATTGCGATGCACTTTTCCATCGGCACCATGTTTGTCTGCATTTGATGTAGTTTTGAACATATGTTGCTAACTATGTTGTGCTTGTTAAGTTTCTCTCTTTTGCAGGCACGATATTGTATGTACGGTTCATTTGAAGCTGGTGTGACCAGACGAGCCGCACAGGTATTGTAAGTACTTCGTGTGAGATGTAGCGAGAATTGTGATTCTCTTACATTCTTGCTGCATGAAATGTAGTTTTGCTTTGCATTCTTTCTTAAAACTATTGCATCTATTGTGAATATTTGCTTCATTACAGCTTGCTACTTTGTATGATCATAAGTTACGTTTGACTTGGCGCATATCATTTCACATTTTGCCCCCGCATACGGGCATGCCTGCGAGCACATCTCTTTGTTTATCTTACCTGTTTGTCTAAGTTTTCGACCTTGTCAAAAATGGGTCGTCGCTGGGCTTTGACATTCACTCCCGTCACGTATAACTTTCGAGTTTTGTCAAAGAGGGGCAACTGTAGACACCCCATTTTTGACCGACCTTAAGACTCAGACGTCACCAACTGAGCGCTCGGTAATGTTGCATATTGTGCTCGTTCTGAGGTCACAGAGTCTCGGCTGAGAGCCTTGCCTCCGGACTTCGGGGCTCTTTTGTGCTTTGCCTCAGTTTGCGAACCGGGTCCTGTTTTCTTTGTTTTCTCTTCCTGAAGGGAGGGAGAGGTCTTGTAGACCATTTCTCAGTAGCCATAGGCTATGTTTCGTGGTCGTAGGCCATTTTTCCCATTTGGAGACCAATTTCCGATTTTCGGAGCTGTCGGCCGTGTGCCTCGGTTCGGGACCACCTAACTACCTCCGTTTGCTCTGGTTTTTGGCACACACCTTGTTTCCTCTCCTTAGAGGGACACTGTGGCCTGGGAGACCACCTTCGTGGTCGTACACCACCTCCGGTGCTTCATAGTCAGTTTTAGGGGCCCTCGGCTGCGCGTTTTGGCCCCCGAACCCTCGTTTTGCATCCGTCTTGGTTCGTTTTTGGTATGGACCCTAGTTTCATTGTTAGGAAGGTGATACGGGGGTGGGAGACTAGCAATTCTTCTTGGAGACCACCTTTCTCTGCGTCACCCAGTTTTCTTGGTAGGTAGGTGGTCTCCCTTACTTTTGAGCCACAATTTCGGGTCTTCCATACCACCATTATGTTGTACTCATCTGGGAGGCCACCAATATGGGTAGGCCGACCAGCTTTTCCACCTAACCCTTTTGACCCTTGCTAGAAAGCTGGTTTTCCACTCTTCTGGGTCACATTTTCTGGTCTCCCATACCACCACTGTATTGCATTCACCTGAGAGGTCACCAATCTGGGCTGGCCGACCAGCTTTTCATCTTAAACCTTTTGACCCCTGGTCGACCGACCAGGGGGAGTGGCCGGCTGACCACCTTAACTGGTCGGCCAGCCATCTGCTTTTTGCCCTTCCTGAGTGCAACACAACTGTGCCAGTTGGGAGCCATTTGGTGCATCCTCCATACATGTGTATGGAGGATATTTGAAGCTTCCAAGAGAAGCTTTGGCCTCTCTTCTCTATAAGAGGGGCCCTCCTCTTCCATTACAAGCGTTGAAGACTTTGGTAAAGGCATATATACACCATTCCCTATATCTCTCCATTCCAAGCTCCAAAACCCCCTTGTTCTTGCACTATTTACACTACACCTCCTAGCACAACACCTCCACCATTCATTCAAGCACCTTGGAACTGATTTGCAGAGGTTGAAGGCTCATTACCTTGGTCCAGAAGTTGCTGAGAGTCAGCTCTACAAGGGTAAGCCTCTATTTCCCTTTTTCTTGCATTATTTTGCTTCATATCTTGGCCCTATTTGAAAGCATTTTTAGGTTTCGACATAAACTGAAAAAACTTTTATTTTGAGCTTATAAACAAGTTTGATCAAGGTCATTTTTCTGTTTGGGGTCATCTTCCTCTTTGCATGCTTCATTCCCTTATGTTTAGAGCTATGCATTAGAGCATTTGCATTGGCCTTGGTTTGGCCTTTTAGCCACTGAAATCCAGTAGATTTTCAGTAGCCAATATGTGTTTTTGAACCCCAAAATCAGAGAGGGGTGACCCTCTCACCCCTTATTTTGTTTACTAGCTTTGTTGGCCTTCCAAAGGAGCTCCATTTTTCATGTTTTGAAGTCATGTTTCAAGCCTTATTTGGTGTGTTTTAAGGTCTGTATAAGCTGTGTCCAGAGCCCTTTTGGCCATTTTGAATGTCTATTATGCATGTGTAGAACAATCCTATTCAAGGCCTTTCAAAGGGGCTTTCACTTGCATGCTTCCTAGACTAATTTCAGGACCTTTTTGGTGGTTTTAGGGCTATCATAACCTCTTTCTTGAGGTGGTTTTGCCATTTTGTATGTCCATCATATATGTGTAGAATAACCCTCTTATTAGCTTATCAAAGGAGTCTATCATTCTTGCATGCATTGACTGAGTTCCAGTGGTTATTTGGGCATATTTTGGCATGGCATGCTTTTGTTTTTGGCTAGTTTGGTGAGCCCTCATGTGCTTCATATAGTTGTAGTACAACTCATGGTTCACTAGCTTTCTTTGCATGCTTTGTTGACCCTTGATTTTAGCACTTTTTGGCCATACCTTAAACTGATTTTGTGCATATTTTGGACTGCCCAAGCTTTGTTTTTGGGTCTCATGGTTGAAAGATGTTTGTTTTGCATGCTTGTAGTTCAATACCCATACTTAACTTTGAGTTTTGAGGTCCATTCCATGCATATACTGAGGTGTGTTCATGTTTTGGGCCCATTATACATCATATTTCAGAGCTTGTTTGAATTCTATATTGCCATGTTTTGTACTCTTTAAATGTGTTCAAGAGCCGGGCTTGTATGCCTCATTTACCGACCATTGAATGAGCTCTATTTCTTTGCATTCCGAACCATCATTTTAGGCCATTTCCCCACTGTTTCAGACCTGCGTAGGGTCTGTTTGGGGTTGGTTTTGCCATTGGTACATTGCTTTGGGTACCTCTAGTGTGACGCACTTCATTAGTTTTGGTACCCGGGCCCTCTAGCATGCATTGGTTGACATATTTGCATGATTTGGGACCATCTTTTATGCCATTTTAGAGCTGTATCATGTGTCATTCTATGCCATGCTTCATCATTTGCCATGCCTTGTTAGAGTTGCATGTTGTGCCTTAGGATTGGTCCTTTGCATCCATGCATGTCTGCATGTGTTTCGGTTGTCTCATTTCCATCATATGGCCACTGATGTGAGTGTGGCTGAGGTCCACTCATATTGGTGTAAGTCCATCTTGCATTTGTATATGCCATTTAGTTCATGTGCGTATGATAGTCTTCGTAAGTGTATTGTGTATGCCATGTTATGTCACGTGCATTGTGTATGCCATTTTAGCCCATAGCATTGCGTATGCTAGGTTGCATGTTAGTCGCATTGTGTATGCCATCTCATTGCTTTGTGTTTGGAGTAGGGTTTAGTCTGAACACGGGAAACGAGGGACATTTCATACTCCAAGTAGCGAAACGTGCCTCGATTCTTGGTCGCCGACACTCTTGACTGTCCATGATAGAGTTGTTGGCTTTACTTGCTTATATGTGCATTCATTTCACATCAAGTCGCGCAATTCGACTCCTCGGCCATCATGCATCGAGATGCGTGATTGGTGGTACGAGGATCGAGGTATGCATACATACGTGAAAATACTTTGCCATGCTCCTTTCTTGCTCTCTGTTGCAGCAAGCTAGAAATCAGCAACTTTTTAAAGCCTTGCACAATATTCCGGGATCAATTGCAAACAGAGACAAATTGGGGCATTGCGAGGAATTTCCCAACAAGGCGACGTGAGCATGCATGCAGTTTTCATCATTCGAAACAGAGCTGAGGCGGTCCATGGATTTGCATATTAATTTATTTGCTTTCCTAGTTTAATTTGTTAATTAATTAGGGTTTTGTAATATTTAATTATTTATTCGGACTGTAATTATTCATTCAGACTGTATTATTTTATCGGACCCTCCGAGCGAGGGCACAATTGTAATAAGTGTGCGTGTGTGTGATGTATGTCTTCCAACCCTACGTCTTTCTCCCTTTTATTTACCAGCTTATGATGGTTAGTTTAGGACATGTTTCAATTAGCATACTTATGCTCGCATGTTTGCATTCATTCTGTCTTGCATGCACCGGGCTCGGCGCATCATACTAACTGTATTGTATTTCAATTCTGAGTTGAAAACTTGTTAGTTGTCGCATTTCACATGCCATCTTTAGAATAGCCGAGCCTATTATAGTTGCATTTTTGCATGTGTTGCATTAGGCATTTCTGTATAGTCAGGATCATGTATTGATTTCTAACATAGCTTCTGTTTTGGCTTGGAGTACTCAGGCCTCGTTTGGCAAGAGGCTAAAATAGCCAATTAGCCAAAAAGTTACCTTTTTAGCCAAAAAGCCAACAACCCATACCAAAAAGTCAAAGATTCCCTTTTCTCTCTACTTTTTGCACGTCGTTTCGTAATTAGCCAAAAAGTTGGCCCAAACATACAGGTTTTTCTTACCAACCTTTTTAGCCAATTAGCCAAAAAGTTACTAAATTAGCCTGTTCCCAAACGAGGCCTCAGTAAGTGTTTATGCTTTAGCATCCTTGCATGTGTGTGAGTGACTACCACGATAGCATGCTTACCATGAGGCTATGTGCTTATGTGATATACCTGCCTGAATGCCTGTGGGTGAAGGTTAGATTATCTGAATTGGAATAATGCATTGACTGTGAGTTTTAAGCTCACTTGAGAGTGGCAAACCATCACGTTTTCTAAGCCCACCCGAGGCTGGCAAATCCACGTCTTAGCCTACTTGCGGGTAGCACCATCAAACTATTTTCAAAATAAACAAATATGAGATGTGTTTTTCCAATTCAAGCGATCCAGTCTATACTTGTATGTTGTGCGCATCACGTAGTAAATCTAGACAAATAATCGGAATAAGAATGCATAATGTTCTCAAAACTCGATATCATGGTTAGTAAAGGCTGATCTTTGATCGGGCGAGCAGGAGTGCTCACGAAGTGACCTTCCCCAATCGTACCCAAGTTCCCAAGCCGAGGCAACTTTGGTGATGACGAACACGTGGCCTTAGGCAACGAGTCATGGTTTCCTAAATTCCCCCAAAATAAAATATTTAGGTTGCGACTCTGTATCTGGCAAAACAATCCATGTTTGACACTTCTTTCAAAAAATCTGTTTTCAAAAATGATTTGCCGGATTTGGACTCTTTGATGATTCATCGATCTTACATTTGTACTCTGAGAGATTAGATATAGGACCGTGACATTGAGTCCTGAACTGTAGTGAGCCCAATGAATAAAACAGGAGATCTTCTCCCGGGACGTTCGGAGACGTCTACAGTTACTAGTGTATCATGGACAATGTAAAAAAGTCATATACATAAGTTGTAAAATAAATTATATAATGGTAAGATAAATCAAATTTTTACAAAATTTGAGTAAAAATTTCATATAATAATGATATCACGTCATTATTGACATATGATATCATCAACCAATAGTAAAGCAACATATAAAGGGTGAACTCCACATGCAAATATAACTAACACTCTAGTAATTTTTACATATAATTAATTATATTTGCATATCAATAACGATAGATATTACCTTTATATTGAGATTTTTTTACAAAATTTTTATACATAAAAATATAATTTGTTGTAGTCATTTCATTTTCAATAAAACAATCACTATTATTTTCATAAATTTAAAAATGCCCTTAACATTTTATTCTAAATATTATTTTTGTTTAAAATTTTATTTATATACATATGTAAGAAAAAAATAAAAAATAATAAAAAAATCCAAATGGGGCACGTGACCCACCTAGTCGCCATGTGGCTCCGCCATTGATGACAATTCACATGAGGAAAAACTTGTACAACAATAATACTCTCGAAGAATCTCTAAAGTTTAGATTTATTGCTTGAATTATTTTTTCAATTGTTGAACAATAAATTCTTTTATAATTTGACATTATATTACAGATGATTAATCGCTTCATTATATAGTTGATATTTTAATTTAATTAAAAGTATTTATTTTATAATCTTATAATTTAATATATATCATATAAAATCATTATATGATAGTCCAACTACAATATATTTATATTTAAGTTTCTTAATAAATTTTAAATAATTTCTATTTCTACATATTTTTATTTTCTAAATGAATATAAAAGAAAATTAAATAGTTAAAATTACTTTTAATTTTATATTACTAATTCTTTTTCTAATTTAACTATTATTTTTAATATCAAAATGAGTATTTTTATTTTATTATTTTATAATACAATAGAACTAAAATTATTAACATACACAAGTAATTTAACTAAAATTAATATATTTAAATATATAAGTAACAATTTTATAAAATGATAGTGATAATATTATCAAAATAAATAATTAAAATCATACTTTAATTTTAATTTAAAATTAAAATTAAAATTATTTTTTATAACAAAAGTACCATCAAATATTTTTTGAAAAAAAAAAAAATGACACCACGGGTTAACGGCTAGTGACGTAGGTATTATAGAATTTCCATTTGTAATATATTAGTTTTAATATTTTGGATAATAAATTAAATTAAAATATAATCAAATTAAATAATTTTGTTCGTAAATTAATTTTCAAATCAAAAAAACAAAAATTGAATTCAAAACTAGAAAAAGTGTTTAGAACCTCCCCCACGAACCATCGTCTTCTAGTGTCCACAATTCCACCAATCTCTGCTGCTACTATTACTCCTACGTGACTCTCATAATTCGTTCGTGGAGTGGGCCTTCCTTCCGAGCTCTCTCTCTCTCCCTCTCTCATTCTAAAAAATCCTTTTTCTGACTTTTCCTGCAACACTGTTTTGTCCCCATTTTGCTTATAGAAAGAGAGAGAGAGACCCATACAGACAAATTCAAAAATGGAGGATCAAAATCTCAGTCTCTAAAAAATTACACTGTGCCAACTACTAGGCTCCTCTCTCTCTCTCTCTCTCTCTCTCTCTCTCTCTCTCTCTCTCTCTCAAACATTACTGTGCCATTTTTGATATGAACCTTCTTGCTATGGTAATACGCATTTGGGTTCTCAGCTCCACTTGGTTTTTATCAGCAATTGATGCCATACCAGACCCTCCTCTTGCTTTAATTACTGACCCAGTTCTTCCAACTGAGAAACAACCTTTTTCTCAATTTTCTTCAGAAATGGCTGTTCACTCTCCAGGTAAATCCAACAATGCCTGCCCATCTTTATTTGTTTCTGTCTCTAGTTTTACAAGTTTTATTCGCCAAATGCTAGGAATGTGTGATCTAAAATTATTTGCTATTTGCAGAACCAATGTGATGTTCTATTTTGAATCCCCAATCTTTCTCAATTTTTTTGGAGCTTTTAGATCAGTTTGTGTTGTATCAATATGCAAAATTGGATTTAGTACTTTAATTTAGGAAAAATAAGGTATTTATAATTTTTCTTTCTTTCTTGCTTGCTTTGATTACTTCTGGAATCAGGAATGCCAGAGGTTAGAGTAGTGCACCACCAAGATTTGAACAAGAAAATTCTCATAGCACTCATTGTTGCTTCAAGTCTCCTTGGTGGAATTTTGGTGTCTCTGTTATGTTTCTGGATCTGTAGACTGAAGAACTTGAAAAACGCCAACACTAAAAGCCAACAAAGCCAGGGTATGTTCTTGATGATGAAAGTCTCATTCAATTTTCCTTCATGTTTAACTGTTCTCCTTGATTTATTTTTTTTTTAATTTTTAATTTTTATTTTATTATTTTTTTTAATATATCAATTTGATTTGAAGATGCTGTGAAAGGACTTCCGATGGGTCAAGTTTTGGGTACTTTCAATTCTTTGAGAATGGCTGGTAGAAAGGGCTCTATTGCTCTAATTGACTATCAGTTGTTAATAGCTGCAACAAACAATTTCCATGAAGACAATGTTTTGGGTGAGGGTGGATTTGGACGGGTCTATAAAGCCCGCTTCAATGATAATGCGCTAGCAGCTGTAAAAAGACTTCATGGCGGAAGCCAGGATGCTGAAAGAGAATTCGAGGTAGCATTTGACCAGAGATTTTCATAATCTATCTGTTGATATTGTTTTTCTTGTTGTAATTTATGGTCCTTTTTAATTGCCAATTCAAATTGTAGATTGAAATTGATTGGTTGAGTAAAATTCATCATGAGAATATAGTTTCTCTACTGGGTTGCTGCATTCATGGAGAGGCAAGGTTTCTGGTTTATGAGTTGATGCCTAACGGGTCTTTGGAATCCCAATTGCATGGTAAGAAGTCTTTTATTATCCGTATGAAGCAAGGAAATGTAGACAACGATAAAGAAATCAACATTACTAAATTCATTATTTGTTTTTGTTTTTCATTTTTAATTGATATTTTAGGAGCATCTCACGGATCAGCTTTAACCTGGCATCTCCGAATGAAGATTGCTCTGGATGTTGCAAGGTACACCATTCTGCCAAGTTATCTTGTTATTTGTATTTTTTGACTCTATTTTACGTGAAGCATCACAATCACCACTATTGATGTTGGCCAGAGGATTAGAATTTCTTCACGAGCGCTGCAACCCTCCCGTGATCCATAGAGATCTGAAGTCATCTAACATTCTTCTTGATTCCAACTTCAATGCTAAGGTAAAATTAGTAAGATACTTAAAACAAAATAAAAAAACTAATGCGTTCTCACATTTGTGTTCTCCGATGAAGTTTAGTTAAAAGTTCTCTTTTTCTAATTAGGTTTCTTTTTATTCAGCTTTCTGATTTTGGTCTAGCAATAGCTGGTGGAAACCAAAGCAAGGATAACGCAAAGCTTTCAGGAACTTTGGGATATATAGCCCCAGAGTATATTTTGGATGGTATGCAAAAGTTGTTTACGAGTTTTAATCTTTACCAATTTCAATAGACTTTTCAACAGGTTGCTTGATATGTTTACTTGATATACTTTTCTTTTCTACAGACTTCTCTTCAAAGTATGTGTGAACATCAAAACTTTCTTATGTGCCGAAATGACCACTTTCTAGCAACATCCTTCTTACAGTATTTTCCTTTAATAGGACTTAAAATGACTAATAATGATCTAATATGTGGAAAACAATGCCAAACATTTAGTGCAATTCAATAGTTTAGCTATCATCACATTACAAATTCATCCATAGTTGCTAAAGAAAACATATTTTGTTGAAGTTTATTGTATTTTGAAGAATGCAGAAGCTTCTGAATAAGTAATCTCTAGAATGGCAACTTCACCAAATTTTCAGGAATATCCTTGAATGAGGATGCATGATTCTGTTTTTCTTGTATGAACCTCGCTTTCCACATTCATGCTTGAAACATTAATTTTTTCCCAATTGTAGTTCCAAGCCCAATGTCCTAATAGTCCTCAAGGTTTTCATGTCACTAATATGTCGCCTTTTTACTATAATTTTCTTCATTTCTTGACGTGTATTTTCCAACAAATTCCTTTATAGCAGCAGAATGTAAAAATTGTATTAGAAAAACTGTTGCTACATTCAGTTTTTCTAGAAATGTCTCTTGAATCTGTCCCCAAAACCAGATAGCCGAAATACAAGTAGAATTTCCACTAATAATGCAATCTTCACCATTATATTTTCAGGTAAATTGACTGACAAAAGTGATGTCTATGCTTTTGGTGTTGTTCTTCTGGAGCTTTTGATGGGAAGAAAGTCCATGGAAAAAGCAGCATCAGATCAGCACCAGTCTATTGTCTCGTGGGTAAGCATTACATCTATTAACCCATTTAACCAATCCATGAAATTTTGATATACATTCGAGTTATTAGAACCTAATGTTCTAACCATGTTTTGACAAGCAGGCCATGCCTCAGCTTACCGACAGGTCAAAGCTTCCAAACATTGTGGACCCTGTGATCAGAAATACAATGGATTTAAAGCACTTATATCAAGTCTGTCCAATAGAACTAGTGCAATTTCTCCATTTTGATTTCTTCTAATCATCTTAAGTTAATTGGATTCAATGTTTTGTATAGGTTGCTGCTGTCGCCGTGCTGTGTGTACAACCAGAACCAAGTTACAGGCCTTTGATAACC
Organism: Camellia lanceoleosa; assembly: GCA_025200525.1. Lineage (NCBI taxonomy): Eukaryota > Viridiplantae > Streptophyta > Magnoliopsida > Ericales > Theaceae > Camellia > Camellia lanceoleosa. Next base: position 99,917,219 of record CM045772.1, on the reverse strand, counting down.
GATGTGCTGCACTCCTTCATTCCTCTCGTGCCTCTTGAGCTTGGGGGATCACTAAGAGTTCCAGAAACTGTGCCGCCTGCCTGCAGTAGTTAGCCTTCGAGTCATTGATTACATAAAACTGGGGAATGTGACTTATACAGGTGCATGCTGTATTTGTTTTTATTTATTTATTTTTGTTTGTTTTTTTATTTTTTTTGCAGTTGTAAATTGAAGCGCTTTGTATAGAAATTTACAGCATTGATCATATCTCTTCAAGTTTAAACCTCCAATGTGATTGAACATAAGTGAGGATTGGAGTCCTGGATTAGTAGCTCTTTGAAGGGATATTAACTGAATGTGCTGGTGACATTTATACATGGATGTTGAAGCCTAAGCTGTTTTTGCTCATTATTTAAGTAATAATGACTATTGTATTGTCACATAGTTAAGGGCTGAACTGTTTCTTTAAATGTGATATGTGATTGTGACGCCTTAACCGGCTGTATTAATTCGATTTCATGAATTTCATGACACCAGTCCATGTTGGTGCCAAATATGAATCAGATTTATTGGCCGGAAGTTTGGCCAGGTAAGTATTCCGATGGTGGTGTATTGTAGGATATAATTTTGGTAGTGTATTGTAGGATACAACTTGGTAGTGTATTGTAGGATATAATTTTGGGTGCCTTTCATCAGTTGTTCTTCCCCTATTTAGGAGTGGTTTGGGATATTCTAAATAAGTGTATTTTTTAACTTTTTATGAAATATGGGTTGAGTATGGATTGGTTTGAAGTGATATGGTAGAGAGGTGATGTGACTTAAACAAGATGATATGACTTAAATAGGATAGTGATTTTTTGACTTTTTTAGGTTATGACAAATAAAGCCTTATAGAGGTAAGAGCATCTCCAATGTTTATTCTCTTTTTTTTTTTCTTTTTTTTTTTTAAAAAAATTTATAGTTAAATTTGAGTTAAAAACTTTACCTGATACCAAGCGTTTCAACGTTAAATTTTTAATTTTCATCAAACAATCGGTCACTTACGAGATTTGATAAAAAAAATTAAATATTCATTTAATTTGATAAAAAAAAAAAAAGAAAGAAAGTAGAACTCTCTTTATTTGATATCAATTTGATTGGTAAACTGTTAGACCATCTCTAACGGTTCACCAAACTTGACATCAAATTTAAATTTTGATGAAAAAGTTATTGTTTGGTGCTCCAATGGTTGCACCAAATCGATATCAAAATGAGATTTCACCAAACGATTCATTAAACTGAGGACAAAATACAGAATTCAGCAAAACACTGTGCGTGACCGTTGGAGGGAGGAACCGGTCAACCAGCCGGTTGTCCGGTCGGTTGACCAACCAATCGACCGATTTCCTTTCAAATAAGTAGGTTCAAACCAGTCAAAAAAAGTTAAAACAGGTAAAAAAAAAATATTTTGCTTAACCGGTTGATCGGCCGGTCAACCCACCAGCAAACTTACTAACTTAGGCTTCCTCTTTTCAATTTTCTTTACAGAAAGCATCTGACATTGTTTCATCAATTGTTTCAATTGTTTCATCATTGAACCTACCTAATTGTTTCATCTTTGATGAAAGCTGCAATTTGTTCATCATTGAAATATTCTAAAAAACATAGCATTCAAACATAGCGTTCTAAAAAATATAGTGTTTAAAGCTGATATAAAAAAAAATATTTATGCTTACTGGTCGACCCACCGGTCGACCAACCGGTTGATCCAATCGAGATTTGATGCACCGTTGGAGCTAATGATATCAGATTTGGTGAAATGAGTCATTTTTTTACTTAGATTTGATGAAAAAAGAAATTCATCGTTGGAGATGCTTTTAGAATATCATTTTTATCAAATTTGATGGAAAATTTAAATCTGAATTGTAGATGTTGATGGTCTAAGATGGTTTGCCCAGTCACCCTTTTCTCTCTCCTAGACATGCTTCAGCACGTGAGAGCTGTCATCAATGTTGCCTAGATGTAATAGCTATCACAATCTTACGAGACAGAACATTTTGACTTTGGCATGCACAATAGTTTTCAAGTGAAAATTAAATTTTAAGAAATTATACTAAACTTAAAGGTTTAACTATAAAATTATAATAAAGTTTTATGAAAATCTTAAATTGAGTGGAAAGATGAGAGTGTGATTATCTTTGATGAGATGGAAACAGATGTGAAGTGTCACCTAATTAGGAATCTTTTTAAATGTGGAGAATTAGAGTTCTCAATCTTCATTCAAAAGAAAAATCTTCTTAAACCCTGCATTCAAAAGGAAAATCTTTTTAAACCTTGCATCTGCTATAGATAAGAAATTTTGATTTGAAAAACATGTTTAAGATTAGAAATGGAAGGCCTTGTGGTGTTCATATGTTATGCTGAGAGCTTTTAAAAAATTCGATAACACCAAAATAATTGATGGCTTCGAATATGAAATAGAAGAACTATAAAAATTACATAAATTTACGAGAGAGAAACGATCACAAGATACCTAGATTTATGTGATTCAGCCAAAGTCTATGTCCACGGATAATTACAAAGAGAAGGACTCCATTAGAAAAGTGAACAATGCTCCGAAAAGTTACAACGTTAACAAAACAATCTCTTACAAATAACTATGCTCACCAAGCCCAAAATATAAATTCTCTCACCAAATCTAAATCTTTTCTACACAAGTCTCACAAAATCGAAATTTCAATGAAGAGATACCAAGTCAAGTAGGTCTTTCACAAATCCAAATCAATATGGGAGTTAAAATAAAGTCAATATTTGACTACTTACAAATTCTATTCCAATTAAGAAATAGAATACTCAATCCAAATTATATTAGAAATGGATATTGAGCCAATAATTCAACATCATGATTCTTTTCTTCAAATTATGTAAGGCTGTGAAGTTATAATATCTCAACACAGACATCCCTAATCCAAGTAGGTTAAATTTTTAATTCAATTATTTTGTTATTTCGTCACAAGTTCCAGACTAGGCCTGTAAATGGATCGGATTCGGATCGGATCTGTCAAAATCCGAATCCGATCCGATTAAGACAAACCCGAATCCGATCCGAATCCGTTTAAGTCTATATCCGATTATAGATATCCGAATCCGAATCCGATGATTTCGGATATCCGATCCGATAATCCGATCCGATCCATTTATTTATTTATTGAGCTACAATTTTATATAATTTGATTATTTTTATTTATTTTTTTTCATTTTGTGTTTTTTTATTCAAATTGAGAATAATCGGATCGGATTATCGGATTACCGGATCGGGTCGGATTTTTACATATTCAATCCGTTTAATAAACGGATTAAACGGATTCGGATTATCGGATTATCGGATCGGATTTTTTATAAACAGATTCGGATTATCGGGTCGGATTCGGGTCGGATTCGGATTAAATCCGATCTATTGACAATCCTACTCCAGACACAAAAAATTATTGGGTACTCCGGCATGTGCTATATTGACTTCTCTGTCTACCGCCATCTACCAACTCCTTATTTAACTTCTTTTTCTTTTTTTTTTTCTTTTTTTTTTTTTTTTTTTTTTTTTAAGTTTCTTGGGATGGGGATGCAATTCAAGTCTGATGAGCTGGTTCACTCCATAACTCCAATGTTTTCCACAGTACCCATGTGCTCTACCAACTAGTCATCTTCTTCAAGGCCATGTTTGTTTTGTTGGTGTGATTGGATTAGTAGTAAGGTGGGTTCACAAAAATCATATTTATTTTTAAAAATTGTCGTAAGATTAGTAATCAATAAATAACTTTATGGGATTATGAAATCCCACTAAGGAGGGGATTAGCAATTCCTGGGAGAGGTGATATTGAAATATAATTCCATGGGATTAGTGATAGAAAAACTATTTTGTTCCTTACTTTACAAAAATAATAAACTCGCCTGTTATATAGTGACGGTTTTTACATAATTTCATAAATTTAATAGGACACTTCGACCATAAGTCCATTTCTTAATCTTTTGGGCCAGTATGCGGAAATTCTAATTTCTTTGGACCAAAATAACACAATTTGTCCAAAAGAATAACTATCTGTTGAAATCACCAAATTTATCCATTTGTTGAAATTTACCATATCTATTGTCCTATCTGTTGAAATTCACCAAACTACATATCTGTTGAAATGTAACGTATATCACCCATTCAATAATCTATCTATTAAATATCACATATTTCTCTATTTCACCACTACTTGCCACCGGTCACTGCAATATTGATGTCCCTAATATTACAAGAAAAATAATTAAAAACAATAATTTAACAAAAATCATTCCAAAATGATTTGGTAATAACTGTGATTATAATAAGGGCTGGTTTGGCAACCCTTGAAAAAGTCAAAAAGTTATCCAAAAAATTAAAAAATTATCACTATTCACCCAAAAAAATATTTAAAAAATAATACACAAATATTAATACAAATAAAAAAAATCCCAAGATTGGTACTGGCGTGATGGTGGAGTCAATTACCGGGGAAAAAAAAAATTACAGTAAAATATTCACTAAATTTTTTAATGGTAAAGTTGGGCCCGTGGGGGCTCACCATAGGTCCTGTTTTGATAATCTGAACCGTTCAATATGTAAAAATCGTCTAGTACTATATGCTTGTAAAAAATCACGTCTATCGAATATCGCTAACTACATGATCAAATTAGTTTTGTATTAAAAATATATTGTGTTATAGTTAATAGTTAATAAAAAAAACTAACACGAGCAGATAGCTATCGATATCCAATCAACATAATTTTTTATGAACATATAGTACTCGACGAGTTCTACACATTGAATGGTTCCGATTAGAAAAACGGGACCTGTGGTGGCCCCCCCAGTGCCAAACAACACCATCCAATCAAAGCCCGAGAATGAGACAATATTTTCTCATCTACTCACCCAACCAGTCACCACTGCCATTCTGTATGGCCTGCTACCCTATCTTCTCCTACACACTTATTTATACAATTTTTTAATATACATTTTTTCTCAAAAAGTTAACCTAAATATCCATATTTTTTTCCTCAATTTTTTAGTCTAAAAAGATAAAAAGTACATTTATTTAGAACACCTCAAACAACCCCTTAATATTCTTTTGTTTTATTTATTTATTTATTAATTTAACGTAATTTTTTGAAAGTTAATGATGTGAACAATGATGTGAGAGATTAAGAAGAGAAGAGAAGAGAGATGGATTTTATATTTTTAAAGTATAAATAGTAACACCTTCTTTTTTGTGAGCGTTTGAGAAGTAGCTATTTTAGTTGATTTTTTATAAAAATATATACAGAAAAATAGAAAGAGTGATATTATTGTGTGTTTTGACTTTTTAGTTATTTTAGTCAAAAAAAAAACCAACATCCCAAAGTAAATTTAGGAAGCCACATAAGGAGTTCATTGGATCTTTTTATTTATTTATGATTAATTTCTTGTTTTAGTTTAAAATTTTTAAAAAAAAAATTTTAAAAATAGCATCTATTGAAGATGATGTTATGAGTTCAATTTGTGTCTAATTTGTTTAAAAGTTCTTTTAAGATGATTTATTACGTAAATAGTTAATATTAGACATATTTTCGAGTTGTTACTTTTTTCGTTTAATTAGATAAATTTATATTTATTGCTGTATATTATACTATAAAGAAAAAAATCAAGTAACTCAAGATTAGCTAAATTGAAACTCGTTGTTTTGAAAATTAAATAAACTAAATTTAAATATAATTTTCAAAATACAAACCAATGAGAAATGAAACACATAATTTCAAAATGATGGATTTCTTGACTAAAAAATTTAGGGTAAATTACATTGACACCCCTAAGGTTTGGTCTAATTACATCTCACCTTTTGACATTTTGGAAATTACATTCCTATACTCTTGTGGTTGATAATCCCATTTCACAAACTCTCTATTTGTATAGAAGAAAACAACTTCTAATAGAAAAATAGATGAAATTACATTAAAGAAAAAAAAGTAAAGTAAAGGAAAAAATAAATAAATAAAATAAAAATAAAAAATAAAAAATAAATAAAACAAAGTAAGAAAGAAAAAAAAAAAGAAAGAGTACATGAATTTAATATTTTCATTCTATTTAAATAATTATAATGACAGGGGGTTAGTATAATTTTTCAAACGTCAAAAAATGATATGTAAAAAACTCAAACTTTAAGAAATGTAAGTGTAATTTATCTAAAAATTTACCCTTGAATTTTTTCATAATTAGCATCTATATATATATAAGAAAAAGAGTCTTTTTAATTCACAAACCTTGTGAGAGCTCCATTATTCCAATCATAATTTCTTAATTTTTTGATTAAAAAAAAAATCCGTATTACCCTAAACCCGATTACCCATTATTATCCATTAAATTTCTGTATTACCCTAAACTCTATTACACATTATTACCCATTACTACCTATTAACCTAAACCCTATCACAACACACAGCAAGCTAAAGAAAAAATTTGGGCCCATTACTACTTACTAACCGAAACCCTGCCACAGCACACAGCAACCTAAAGAAAAAATTTGGGCGAGAGAGCACTACAAAAAATTTGACTTTTTGCGACGGCAAATTGCCGTCTCAAATACTCAAAATGCCGTCTCAAAAACTTTTTTGCGACGGCAACTAACTTTTAGCGACGGCAAAAGGGGGGTCACAACAAAGGGCGTTGCTAAAAATTTTTTGTGACGGCAAAGTACCGACGGTAAGTTGCCTTTTTTGCGACGGAATTATGCCGTCGCCAATAATATGTAAAATCTGGGATTTTTAGAGACAACAAGTGCCTTTGCTAAAAGTGGTATTTGCGACGGCATAAAAGTGTTATTTGCGACTGGGGCACTTGCCGTCGCTAAAAGTTATTGAGACAACACAGACACGCGTCGCTAAGATATTATTTGCGATGGCAAACAAGACTGTCGCGAAAGGTTTTTTCCAACTATTGGCAATATCTTTTGCGAAGGCAAAGCTGACGTTGCAAATATATATATATATATATATTAAAAATATAAAAATTACCTGTATTAAATGAAAAATAACTAAAAAAGAAACCGATAATTATATAATAATATAAAAATTCCAGTATAAAAACAACAATTCATCTATAATAAAAATATTCTTCCATACATAACAACACACTAGCAAAATTATCCCACTACATAATGTTGCATAATACATATACAATGTTTAAATAAATAATGTTCACAAATCAAAATAACATAAATCAAAAACAAAAGTTTTCCTCATGATTCTTCCGTAGGTAACAAAAACAAAAGTTAGTCGCAATCTAACTCCCGCCTACATTCCACAAGAAGCAAACTGCTACGCGGGAAATATCTATAACAAAAAATAAAAATAATTAACGACAATATAATTATCTATTAATATTTTAATTACAAAAAAACATTAAAAAAAAATTAACTACTATATAACTACAAAGATAATTAAGTAAACAATTTTGGCTAGACAGAAATCCGGCTTTAACTCCCAAACCGAGAATCCGATTGGAGTCTCGTCTTCTCCTACAAGTCTCTTGTGCTTAGGCGGTCGTGTGTGCCAAGTTTCATACTAATCCGACGTCGTTTGGTGATTTTGGGGCGTCAACACCTTGAATTCAAATTTTTTAAGGAACTAGTTTGCCAAGACCGAAATCTGGCTTTAACTCCCAAACTGAGAACCCGATTGGAGTCCCGTCTTCTCCCACAAGTCTCTCGTGCTTAGGCGGTCGTGTGTGCCAAGTTTCGTGCTAAACCGACGTCGTTTGGTGATTTTGGGGCATCAACACCTCAAATTCAAGTTTCTTAAGGAACTAGTTTGCCTAGACCAAAATTCGGCTCTAACACACAAACCGGGAACCCGATTGGAGTCCCGTCTTCTCCCACAAGTCTCTCATGCCTAGGTGGTCGTGTGTGCCAAGTTTCATGCTAATCTGACACCGTTTGGTGATTTTGGGACGTCAACACCTCGAATTTAAGTTTCTTAAGGAACTAGTTTGCCTAGAGTGAAATCCGGCTCTAACTCCCAAACCGGGAACTCGATTGGAGTCCCGTCTTCTCCCACAAGTCTCTCGTGCCTAGGCAGTCGTGTGTGGCAAGTTTCGTGCTAATCCGACCCCGTTTGGTGATTTTGGGAAGTCAACACCTCGAATTCAAGTTTCTTGCCTAGAGTGAAATCTGGCTCTAACTCCCAAACCGAGAACCCGATTGGAGTCCCGTCTTCTCCCACAAATCTCTCGTGCCTAGGTGGTCGTGTGTGCCAAGTTTCATGCTAAACCGACGCCGTTTGGTGATTTTGAGGCGTTAACACCTCGAATTCAAGTTTCTTAAGGAACTAGTTTGCCTAGACCGAAATCCGACTCTATCTCCTAAATCGGGAACCCGATTGGAGTCTTGTCTTCTCCCACAAGTCTCTCATGCCTAAGCGGTCGTGTGTGCCAAGTTTCGTGCTAATTCGACCCCATTTGGTGATTTTGGGGCGTCAACACCTCAAATTCAAGTTTCTTAAGGAACTAGTTTGCCTAGAGTGAAATCCGGCTTTAACTCCCAAACCGGGAACCCGATTCGAGCCCCGTCTTCTCCCACAAGTCTCTTGTGCCTAAGCAGTCGTGTGTGCTAAGTTTCGTGCTAATCCAACCCCATTTGGTGATTTTGGAGCGTTAACACCTCGAATTCAAGTTTCTTAAGGAACTAGTTTGCCTAGAGGGAAATCCGGCTCTAACTCCCAAACCGGGAACCCGATTGCAGTCTCGTCTTCTCCCACAAATCTCTCGTGCGTAGGAGGTCATGTGTACCAAGTTTCGTGCTAAACTGACGCCGTTTGGTGATTTTGGAACGTCAACACCTCGAATTCAAATTTCTTAAGGAACTAGCTGTGTTGAAGCCTCAAAGTCACCAAGAAGTCCAAATACTCTAACATTACAATTGAACTTTTTAACACTTGTAATGATATCATGACAAATGATTCCAAAAATTCTTTAGAGAGAGAGAGAGAGAGATCAAACAAAGATCATCAATAACATGTAATTCTTGGTGACAACTGGGCTCTCTGGATGCTCATTAAGCACAAATTGCAGTCTCCCAAATGATAACATGAGGTTCTACTGTCACGACCCAAACCCGCCTCTATGGGTTTAGTCAGAATCGCCAAGAATCCGAGTCAAGATTCCGAAGGCACATGATGAAACGATGTCTGATCTGAAATTTGGCGGAAGCCAAAACAGTAATTAAAAGATGTCCAAGGAACTGTGACAGTCTGTATGCAAAAAGACTTTTCATACATATACACATAAACAGTACATATATATCCATATACAGTCATTCAGGACAGGGACCTAATCCCTATTAGAACAATACAGTAAAACATCATTCAGTCTATACAGTATTACAAAACCAGATACAAAAAGAGGAAATCTAAAACACCCCAAAAGCCCTAGCTTGAAGGACTCGGAACCTCTCTGTGAGGCACAGTGGTTGGCTTGACAAAACTAGAGTTTAACTCGACGCTCCTACCAACGGTCCGGTGCCTGTACACTTATATATATATATATATATGAACAGTGAGCTAAAGCCCAGTGAATAACATATGCGTAAAGAGGTTAAAAATGAATGTCCTTTCAATATTGAAAACAGTCAATTGAATCAGTATATCAATTATTCAGTCATAGCAGTCATATGTGGTACATCCAATAGCAAAACAGTACAGTGGGTCTAAATAGACCGAACAGTCAATTAATGGCCATCATATCAGTAAACAGTAGTAGTTCCAACATGGGAACTGGTAGAGATCTCTGATGATGATGCGATCTGACAGTCTGACAAAGATGGGTTGCTAAGGATGCCTGTCTGATTCACAATTAGGACATCATTCAATTAATAACAGTATCATTTCAGAAAATAGTACAGTTCAATTGTTCAGAAGATAATCATTATTGAACATATCTTTACAATATTGTTACTCACAGAATTCTAGGCTACAGATAAGCTAGCACGCGTCTCCGGATGCCAATCTTACACAGTTACAGGATGAACACACACTAAGTTACACATTCGGGAATCAAAGACTTAATCCTTAATTTGACTCGGTGTGGTTCTATATCAATATCCTCATTAAAATGCCTTCATCTAGGCCTAAGAATGCCTAGAACGGAATGAGGATGCAAAGATGCACTTTTAAACACTTTACAAAATTTTTAGAAAATAGGGGTCACGCTCGAGCGTGGCTTTCTACGCTCGAGCGGACATGCAGAAAAGGTTCCCCGCTCAAGCGTCACTTCCCACGCTCGAGCGGACTGCAAAACATAGCAAAAGTACTGGATGTGTGAAAATCACACTCGATGGGCGCTCGACACCCGCTCGAGCGTGTGACACAAGTCCCCGCTCGAGCGTGCAATCCCCCGCTCGAGCGGATTGTAAAACGATGCAAAGTGCTGGATGCACGAATTTCATGCTCGAGCGCCACTTTCCCCGCTCGAGCGTAAGTCCAAATTTTGGAAATTCCAGATTGGAACCTCACGCTCAAAACCAAGTTTCAATGCACCAAATTCGATCCTCTTTGGCTAATTTTCTAGAAAACACTTGTAAACTCATAATATAACATGTTTCAAAGCTCAATTTGAGAAATCAAAGCCCAAGGGTAGTTCAATTAAACACAATTTCAAATCAATCTCATGAACATAATGTAAAACATAACATGCATGAATTTAAACCAATTAAAAGCTTTAATCACTTACTCAAATGAGCCAATCCTTTCAAAAACATGAGGAATTTATGAACTAGAACTATAATATGAACATGCATGTACAATTTCATGGACAAAAATCCTCAAAACTCAAGAATGGCAACATGCATGCATGAATTCCTACTCAATTCAATGTATTAAGCTAATTTTGACTCCAATCTTCAATATAACAAGAGTCAAGCAAAAACTAACTCAAAGACAAGTTTAAGAAGGTGGATTTTCTACCTTAGACCTTGATTATCAAGTGTAGGAAGCTCAATTATGAAATCAACCTTCAATCTCTTTAATTCACCAAGCAAATCACAAGATAGAACTCAAATTCTCTCACTCTCTCCCTCTCTTCTCTCTTGGTCGGTTAAGGGTCTCAAAATGAGATGATCAAAATGATGCCAAGATGAAATAAACCAAGCCTCAAAATGTTTGGTGTAGTGGTCCACTAATAGGGCAAGGTTGTAAATAATGCAACTTGTGGAATAAAGCTTATTTTAATCTAATTAAATCATACCAAATCACATTTCAGATAAATACACCATAAAATCACATTAATTCTAATTAGCACAAAACATCAATCAATTTCGGATTTGGCCACCGATAAGGCCTTCAATTTGCAGTTTAAAGCGTGAAACATGAACAGATAACTTAACAGTCAACAGATAGAAATGCAAATAACATGATATATTCATGCAATTAATTCGGAATTTCAGTCTAATCAGTTACTTATCCAGTTCAGTCATAGTTTAGCAGTAAGCAGTGGTCTTATTAGTAAACAGTAGTAAGGGTTGTCACAGCTACTACAGAATAAATAAGTATTTCCTAAAAGAACAGACAATAATGTGATTGTCTTCATATGCATTCAAAGAATGCAATAGATTCAACTTCATTAAATACTTACATATTTAGCCAAAAAGGACCTTTCTGGTGGCTTTAAACCTTCACCTTCTCCATTCTCACCACCAAGTATCTCTTCTGCAAATGCTGGAGTTCTGTTTCAAGAATTGTATTAACTAACTTGCAAATGCAAATGCAAATGGAAAGACAAAATATGATAATTTTTTTCATGGTCAAATGAGAAATGTAGTTGGGCATTAGATGAAAATGCAGTAGGATTACAAGTTAATCGGATATGGTGGGCTGTGGATATTTTGAACATGCAGGTGGATTACAATGTCACATATTATACAAGGAGAACACCAAATTCATTAGAATGATTCACAGTCACATATACTTCTCTCAAAATCAAAAGTTGATTTCTAAAAGCTTAACCTCTGAGGTGCAATACAAATTTAATCAAATCCTTCATAAAACTTTTATTTTAAAAAATGGAAAGATTAAGGCAATGCATGAGGTATTTACCTTGGTGCCTGCTCGCTGTACTTTAAGACAGTTTGTGAGTCGAATGACCACTTTGCAGGCTGAAATAGAGGCAATAAATCACAGATCAGTGGGATAGTTGAATTGGAACAAGAATTGAGTGTCTAAGGTGTCTAGTAAAAATGACAAGTGAGACTGAGTCAATTAACCATCTTATAGGCACAAGCAAGCATCCCTTTGACATGAGTGGTTTAGGATATGAGCACTTAATTGGAAAACAATTCCAAACTGTTTTTGTTAAACCAAGGGTGAGGTCTCTAGTCCCTCAACTAGTCAACCTACAGCTCCTCCATCCAAGGTTGAACCTAAGAAAGAGAATTGCTTCGAAACCTAGGTCTACTTTTGTTTGTCATCATTGTTGAGTCAACGGTCACATTTTATCCAATTGTTTTCAACTAAACAAAACTAAAAATATTAACAGAAGCATTTGAGCTGAAAGATTACGAATTTCCTGTTTCACATATTTAAAATAATTGAATCCATAACAAAATTAAAACGTTGTGTCGTGCTACAATACTTTGGAATCACATGAAAAACTAAAAGCAATAATCATTTCAACTTTAAGAATTGTTTAGACAACATACTTTAGAAGAACAAGTTTAAACTAATGAGCTATCAGGACCAAGACAACAGCCCCAGTAAGGCAGCCCAGGCACCAGTTAGCCAAATTTAACCCAGAAAAGCATAGAATTCTAAACACTCGGGCTTGTCATAAATTGTCAATTTATTTTCTGTTGTAGGAGTTCTAATTGCAGAAGCTTAAAGAGAGATCAAAAGAAGACATGTTATCTAGCTCTGCATTTTTTTTTTATAACAAACGCATTGAATAAAAGTAGAAGGAATGAATGAGAGAGAGAGAGAGAGAGATATGGTAAATAGAAACCGCAAACCCAGACCCAAACTCATTATTTTCTTCTTCATTGGGTTGTGAAACCTTGTATTTTCTTATAGCTCAAGAGGATCAACCTCCAACAAACTCCAACTCATCTAGCTCAATTGATCTGAGGTACAAAGCTACGGCTTAGGCAATGTTACATGGATTCTTCTAAATATATGTACCCATGTAGGGCACTCAACACTTGGGTAAGGCTACAGGATATGTCATGAGTGTCTGACATGTGTAGTCAAAGATTCCCCTAGCAAACATATTTCATAATTTGAGTTAACCATAAAATTATGCGAAAAACCATAATATTATTGTAGAAATTTTTCAAAGCATATTACTTGAGGATGTGTGATGCATCCTTCCTCGGGAGAAATACTTAAAGAATCTAGGTGCAATTGCTAAAGCTTTCTCATGTTCTCTTCTCTTTATTCCTGTCTAACCCTCAACTTCTCATTCTAAAGGTCATCAAAATGATAGCTTGGTGCTGAGAGCAAAAGATCGATCATCATTCTCATAAGAACACAAGATATCAAGACATCAATTGATCACTTACCATATGTATAACAAAATGCTCATCCAAACGATCCCGCGGAAGACATCTCTGGTGTTAAAGAAAAACAACAGTCAGCTACTTACCATATGTAGATAGACGAAAAAATAGAAAAATCACTATAGCTGAAATCCATTATTTGTTGCATATATATATATATATATATAAAGAGAGAGAGAGAGAGAGAGAGAGAGAGAGAGAGGAGTTGAATCATAAAGACAAAAGTGCCATTATGATTACTAACCATTAATGTTGAATATTAATTAACCCCCATAACTATAAACTTGTACATTTGGACTCCTCAACTATAAATTACCCGTACAAATAGCCCTCCCACTCCCTTTTTGGTAGGGGTGTAATACAATGTTATAGTTGAGTGAGTTAAGTGATATTCAATGATAAGTTGAGGGGGGTGTCCTTTTAATTAACCCAAAAATAAAAACAAATATGATGATTCAACTAATTGGATAAAAAGTTTGATTTCTCTACTTATCTTTAGTGAAATTACATTATAGAACATAAGCCATCAAGCCACTAACTCAATTTTTCTAAACTTCCATAGCCAAAAGCAAAAACCAAATAGCAAATACATATGTATATACACTAATGCATTCAACATGGTTTATAGAAGACTTGCCACTTTCACTGACGAAATAATATACTCCCTTCCAGGAGGGCTCAATACATTGGGTGGCACTCTTATCCTGTAGAAGTCATCACCTTCCAATAGCTTCTACAAGATCATTGCATCAACATTGCACAATGCTCAGTTGCTCATTTAAAAAGTAAATAAATAACTCTTGATGGAGGGGAAAAGGAATAGAACCATAAACTTTTATGGAGGGAAAATACTTAGTTTCCTTGATTTCACTATGACATTCAAGAAGAAAATAAAGTAAATGATTTATAAAAACTTTTGTCCTGCACTTGCCACAAATGGGACAAAATTTGGGAAGAAAATTATTTGGTACAACAAATCAAGAACAAGTTACAACTGCTTAAATAAGATGCAGCTGTTTTCCTTCCTTAAATTTTCTATGCACTCCCTTTTTCAATTGGACAAGAAGAAATATAAATGTACTTTCTAATTCATTCTTTTTCCTCTTATTTTAAAATTTCTCCAATTATCTTACTCTCTAACCAAACACACAACAAAAATAAAAATATTGAAACTAGATAAATGTGGATAGTGAATTACCTTGAACTTTTCCTTGTCTGTTTCAGTAAAAAGCCTCCCTTGAAAAGCGAAGTTTGGTGAGAGTTTGTTACAAGCAACTTATAACGTTAAACTAACAAAAGGAATGTAATTGAAACACTCAAGCATGCTTAATAAATAAAAAGCAAATAAGAAAGATAAGGCAGGTAAATTTCCAAGGAAATAAAATTGCCAAAAAAGTGTAGAACTTGTTTTCTGAAAAGATTTATGCTGATGAGTTATGTCGTTGCGTAACTAAGAATTATATATAGCATTTGAAGACCAAATATATACATATATTTAAATATTCCAAGATGTGATGTCCCAAGGATAAAAATTTAAAACCAGGAATTAAAAGGCATGATGTGCCATTGTGTTAACCGAATAGAAGACAGTTTGAAAAATAAAAATTAAAGTTGAGGTAAGAGTAATTAGACAAGGACAACTAGTTCGGTTTGCTTTCATGAATTTTATTTTCCTAAAGTTTGAATAAGCAATGCAACATGATACATAAGATTGAGAATTCAGATTCCTTTTGTTCTACTCAGTAGTTCTGACTGTAAGTAACCCTCATAGTTACTGAAACTAATATTCCAAATTTCTCTGTTTCTCTCAGTTTCCATTAGCAAACCAAAAAAAATAAAAGTAAAATCAATCCAAGATGTAATAAATAAAAATAAAAAACTCATCTCAAGAACCAAATCCAAACACAAAATATAATATTTCCAAGTTTGTTTGGTTTTTATTTATTTTCCCTTAATTTTGGCAGCAACCAAACAGACTACTACTAGTAGTAGTACACACAGAGAACAGAAGAGAGCAAAATCAATCTCTAAAATCATTCCTACAATACAAGTAATAGAGCAACAGCATGAGATAATGAATTCGAATATATACAAGTTTGTTTGTTTCCGTGAGTTTTGTCAACAAGCAAACAGGGAGGGAGGAAGGGAGGGAGAAAGAAGAAGAAGAAGAACCTGGGAGCCATGAGAAGAGGTCTTGAGGCGAGCAGTGAAGGTACTGGCGACGGAGAAGTGGGAGTCACCGAAGGCGTGCTCAAGGGAGAACTGGACCTTGGAGTCAGAAACGAGATCCGAAGACCTCCTCCTCCTACTACTACTACTTTTCAGAACAGCAGATGCAGATGGACTAATACTAGTGAGGAGATCAGGGGGAGATCGGCCCCTTTCTAGTCCGTACTCTTCGTCGTCCACCAGGAGCTCGTCCGATTGTACAGCACCCAACGACGATGAAACCAAGACACCCATACACAGTATCACCACCAACCATAATTGTCATCCCATCTTTCCAGAACCCAAAAAAAGAAAAGAAAGAGAGGTTGTGTTGTGTTGTGTTGCGTTACGTTACGTTGCGTTTTGTTCCTTCGGAGTATGATCGGATCAGTGTTTGCTTGTTGACAAAACTCACAGAAACAAACAAAATCATTCCCACAATATATCAGTGTGCGTGTGTGTGTGTGTGTGAGCATACTGATTGAGCTCGCGCGAGAGAGAGAGATCGTAATACGTTGTTGTCGCACCATCGCTAGCCATCGTTGCTCGTCGAGAGAGAGATCGTTGTTGAACACTCGCCGTCGTCGTTGTGATCGTCGGTGAACTCGAACATCGCTAGCTGTCGCCGTCGTCGCTCGTCGAGAGAGAGAGGGAGAGAGAGAGATCATCGTCGCTTTGGAAACTCGAACTCGTTTCTGTGATTATGATACACGAACTCGATTTAGGGATTTTGGCGATTAGGGATTTTGGGGGTTTTGAGGGAGAAAGGTGTTAGAGATTTTGGGGATTTTGATTGAGCGCCATTTCGGCTGAAGGAGGGAGATGAAATTTTTCAGTACTATTTGCGACGGCATGAAAAAACCGTAACAAATGATCAAATCCATTTATTAAAATGACGCCATTTTAATAAAGGTTTTTTTTGCGACAAAGAATTCTGGTCACAAATGTCCACTATTTGTGACGGTAAATTTCGCCCGTCTGAAAAAAAAATATTTTTGTGACGGTACACAGTGCCGTCGCGTATACTTCTATATTTAAGTGACTTTTTGTTGTGTGCTTATTAGCGACGGCGAAACTGCCGTCATAGAAAACATTTATTTGAGACGACTTCATATGCCGTCGCAAAAGACCACTTTTTGCGACGGTATACATGCCGTTGCAAAAAGTTCCGTGTTTTGTACCCACTTTTCTTGTAGTGGGGAGAGAGTTCACATAAAGTAAGGGGTTATTTGGGGTGTCCTAAATAAGTGTATTTTTTATCTTTTTAGACTAAAAAGTTAAGGAAAAAAATATGGGTGTTTGGATTAATTTTTAGATTTTTTATGAAAAAATGTGTATTAAAAAATTGTATAAATTAGTATGTAAGGAAATATTAGGATTGGGAGTTGTGCAGCCGTACTTTCTAGGCAGTTCAATTGAGGCTAAGAAATGATTGGCTACTTTTTGGTAATTGCACTGGACGGTTTTGTTCATTCCGTGGGGGCCATCACGGGTCCTATTTTGATAATATGGACCGTTATTATGTAGAACTCGTCGAGTACTATATGCCTATAAAAAATCACGTTGATCGAATATCGATAGCTATCTGATCATATTTTTTTTTTCAATCGTTAATTCTAACACCATCTATTTTTTTATACAAAATTGATTTGATCATGTAGTTATTGATATCCGATCAATGTGATTTTTTACAAGCATATGGTACTTGACGAGTTCTACACATTAAACAGTTCAGATTATCAAAACGGGACCCGTGATGGCCCCTACGGGGCAAACAACAGTGTGTGAAAATTGCACCCAAATTGTGCAATTTTTCTTCACAAACACTGCACAGCTTTGTTCATCACATGATTGTTGAGTTGTATGGATGTATGGAAAATTAATTTTTTAATATTTTTTTGGTAAATAGTGATATTTTTTTGACTTTTTGAGTAACTTTTCGATTTTTTGACTTTTTGGGAAGATGCCAAACTTGGCCTAAGATAGAATCTTGGAGCCTTTCTATCACAGCGACAACAACTTTGGGATAGAATTTTGGAAGAAAAACATTTTCAAAGTCTATGAGTAAATCATTTATTTTTTAATATAGTGATTATATTTTTAAATTGATTAAGAATGATTGCATTCATTAGGTTTACATAAAATATTAATTATTAATGATGATTACATTGTATTTGTGATTGTGATTAAAACTTTATTTATTTTTCAATATTTTATTTTTAATCTATGTTTTTTAGAAGGAAAAAAAATTAGATTGTATTCATTAGGTTCACGTAAAGTACACATTATTGATGATAATAATTAGATTTTTTTTGTAATTGGATTTTTTAACTCACTATGCTTTTTGATAAAAATAATAATAATAATAATAATAATTATATTTTTTAATTATCACGTGATTTTATTGCTTTTTTTCTTTTCTTTATTATGAGGAAAAATGTAATTGTATTTCTTTACACTCCATTTTGATCATACGGTGATTTTATTTTTTTAAATGATTATGTTTTTTTACACTCCATTTAATATGTGTTTTTTGAGAAAAAAAAAGAAGATTGTATTCATGTTTTTTGCATACCATCACATGGTGATTGTATTAGTCTATATTTTTTGGGGAAAAAAAAAAAAAAAGATTGTATTTATTAGATTCACATAAAGTAGTCATTGTATTTTTTTTATTTTTTTTTAAAAAAGGGTTGTGCTTTTTAACTATCAATTAACTTTATGTTTTTTTTTTTAAAAAACAATTTTATTTTTTAATTACCAATTGACTTCATTGTTTTTCAATACGGTGATTGTATTTTTACACTCTGTTTGATTGATGATGATTGGATAGTATTTTGATTGTGATTAGACTTAATTTATTTTTCAATACAGTGATTGTATTTTTAATCAATGTTTTCTGAAAAAAAAAAAAAATTGTATTCATTAAGCTCACATAAACTACACATGGTGATTTTATTTTTTTTAAATGACTATGTTTTTGTACACTCTATTTAATATATGTTTTTTGAAAAAAAAAATTTGTATTCATGTTTTTTGAATACAATCACACGGTGATTGTATTTTTAGTCCATGTTTTTTGACAAAAAAAAAAAATAGATTGTATTTGTTAAATTCACATAAAGTAGTCACTATATATATTTTAAAAAAAGTTGTGTTTTTTAACTATCAATTTACTTAATTTGTATGTTTTTTAAAAAAATAATAATTTTATTTTTTAATTACCAATTGACTTCATTGTTATTGTTTTTTGGTGATTGAATTTTTACACTGTATTTGATTGATGATGATTGGATAGTATTTTGTGATTATGATTGGACTTAATTTGTTTTTCAATACGGTGATTATATTCTTAATCTATGTTTTTTGAAAAAAAATAAAACTTAGGGGTTGTTTGGGATATTCTAAATAAGTGCACTTTTTAACTTTTTATAAAATATGGATTGGGTTTGAAGTGATGTGGTAGAGAGGTGATATGACTTAAATAAGATAATGTGACTTAAATAGGATAGTAGCTTTTTGATTTTTTTGACTTTTTAGGGAATAGCAAACAAGGCCTTAGATTGTATTCATTAGGTTCACATAAACTGCGCATGGTGATTTTATTTTTTAAAATGATTATGTTTTTTTACCCTCCATTTAATATGTGTTTTTTTTTATAAAAAAAAAAAGATTATATTCATGTTTTTTGAATATAATCACACGGTAATTGTATTTTTAGTCTTTTTTTTTTTTGAAAAAAAAAAAGATTTTATTTATTAGATTCACATAAAATAGTCACTGTATATATATATACTAGCGTATACCCGTGCCTGAAGGCACGGTGTAAATAATATTAAGATTATAATATAATTATAATCACAACACTATTTAAATTTAAAATTAAAATGTAATTATAAAAATATATTTAATAGAGAAATACAGTCTCAAAACTAAGTCACTCCCTCACTTTGTTTTTCTATTTCTCTCTTTAAATTGAAAAACACCCAACACCAATGAGAAGATGTCAAAACGCTGTACAGAGAGAGCGAGGAAGAGAGAGCCGATGTCAAAACACCCACCCAAACCATTAAGATCTCAGTGTATAAGCTAAAGAGAAATACAGTTTCAAAACTAATTCACTCTCTCACTCTGTTTTTCTATCTCTCTTCAAATTGAAGAACACCCAAGACTAATGAGAGGATGTCAAAACACTGTACAGAGAGAGTGAAGAAGAGAGTGCCGATGTCAAAACACCCAAACCATTAAGATCTGTGTATAAGCTAGAGAGAAATAGTAAACTAAAGGGAAGGATGTTTTCGAAAATGGTAATAGTAGTTTTTTGTAGCAGTGATATAAAATATCCAGTGCAAGAGGAACCACTGAATTCTTGAAAATAACTCAAAAAAGACAGTCTAATTTTAACTCAAACTTGCTGGATTTGTAATAGCGAGAGATTCATGCTATGCTTCACATTTGACTATGAATTGAAATTTTTAATTGTTCCAACTTAGCAAGGCTGTTTAGGAGTTTGCTAAACTATTGAAAGGGAAAGAGAGTTTTTCATGTCACAGTCAGGACAATGAAGTTACAATACTGACTCTTTACTTTTTCAAATTTGACTCTATAAAGTATGTACCAGTGTAAGACCAAGGATTGGGCCAGTAGATGAGGTGCTCCCTTGCCGGGGATGATGTTTGGGTTCGAGTCTTACCTGTTGCGTGAAGCAACTTCCTAGGATAATATTTACATTATGTAATGGTTATTATAGCATTTTCTGTCAAATTTTTAACAAAAATTATTTTTAAGATTAAATTAAAAAAAAACTTAAAATCTAAAAAATTAAAATAAAAAAATGATTATAAATGAATATAGTATAATTTATCCAAATATTTTTTTGTTGTTTCCTATTTAATTGGCAAAAATGGATGGTCATAATTCAATGGTCAAAAAAGGTTCCTTTCTCATTTATCCGATATCCTTCTATGTATTTTTTTTCCACAATCCGTGCTCAATTTCCATGATCCACACTTCCCATACCAATTCCATTGAAAATTGGATCACCCATTGTTTTCAAAATAATATCATTATGGTGTAACTTACATTTTATTAATTTTAAATCAATTTCCATGATCCATACTTCCCATACCAATTCCATTGAAAATTGAATCACGCATTGTTTTCAAAATAATAACATCATTATTGTGTGACTTACATTTTATTAATTTTAAATTTACATTGTACACTAAAATTTTGAAATATTTTCCAAGTTAAAAATTCTAGATTTATACCATTTCCATTACCAAAAAATTATTACTAAAAAAAATATTCTGCACCAATTTGGCAAGCAGTAAGGTTGCCTTATCCAATATTTTTTTAAGGGTTAATTCTTTTACATTTAATTTGGATTTTTTTGTTGGTGAATTTTTTTTAAAAATTATATAAAATATTTTTACATTTTAAAACATGACTGCCAACCTAATAATTTTTAAGAATATTGAACTTAAACTTCCTTTATAAAACTTGGCAAAACAAAAAAAAATTCCTTTATAAAAGTTTGTTAATATTTTATAAAAAGAGAATGAAGTATTGACATGTAACATTTACATAAAAAAACAAAATTCAAAATTTACACTTTTCTTTCCTCCTTTTTGATAAATAACTTGGTTATAAAGACAAATGAACCCTAAAAATATACTTGAATAAAAATGAATATACCATAGAAAGGGATACCAGAGATGGCAGAACACTAATTCTCAGAAACACCCTAATACTATGGATACAAAATTATTTATGCCTCTAGAACAAAGCCAACAAAGAATTTGATACCCTTGAAGCTGAAAGGAGAGGCAATATTATCCATGTCATATAGACATACTCTATAAAATTCAAACACAAACTACTATACTTATTTTCCATGTCATATATATAGTTCCACAATACCATGAGAGATAGGTTTAAAAAAATAATAATTAAATTAGGCATCTTTAAAATAAATGAAAAAAAATCTGTCACAAAAAATTAAGTAAATGTTGCATGGACTCTCCTACTAAATAGCAAAAATATGTATTATTTATACAGCTTCTTTAATAGAACAGGGAATATCAATTGAAGAATAGTGTATTGGTTTCAATGGGTTTGAGTTTTCAGTTATATACTTCAATTGCAAAAGCCTATGTTTTTAAGTTTACATACCTCAATATTGTTCCCAGGTCCAGAAAGAAATGCATCACTTGGGAGAATACTAAATAAGCAGGAAATACTCCCTCCAATGGGTGATGGATCGCAGTTTTAAATTTTTCGTTATCTAGTTAAGTACTTTATTCATCTATGGGAGTACTACTAAGTGAGCAGAAAGAAGGGGAAAAAAAAAAAAGTAATACTAAGAGCAATCAAAAGATAGAGAAGGACCAAGGTAAAGTACTTGCATTACATAGGTGAACTTCAGCACTGGAATTTTGCCTCCTCAACTCTTCTAGTAACTGAAACAAAATGTCAATAAAAGCAAGATTTTAGATGGTGATGTAAATTAATGAAGAAAGAGGATCTAAAATTCAATAAAATAAGATCATTGACCTTGTCAATTAGGAACATGAAGGAAGTGAACTATTTAAGAAATTAAACATGTAGATATAGATGGTGAAAAATAAAAGAAATTGGAACATATCAATTTTCCTTGAGACTTTTAAGAGACAAAGTCAAATTAGCCCAAAAAATGTTTGTAACAAAGTCTATGAAAGAAAATAGATAAACCCATTTGAAAAGAATACCTTAATGTTGCACATTTAATCATCTTCAAATTGTAGAAATGAAAAAGAGAGAAAGGTAATGTAGATTGCTTAAGCCAAGCACAGAACTTTCCGAGAAATTTCTCACATAGGGTGTGTGTTCCTTAATTGTAATTGCAAATTCCTCATAACATCAACATGTAATAATACAGTTTCTAAACACTGTCAGCCCACAAATCTCCTATTGGAATTTCTCAACCCCAATTCAAAACATGCCTAACACTATAGTCTATAGCTCAAGTTTATCCACTGACCTTTGGGTTGATCTAAACAAATGGAAACTAGAAATAAATCGTCCTAAACTCCCATATGAACAACACCAGTCTAAGAACCAAGTCTCATCAAAATCTACTCTATCAAAACTAATCCAAAAATAACAAAAGATAACAAAGATTGAACTATAATTGACAACATTACTGAACCTAATTGAATCATCCCTACCAAAAATATCATTCCCACTAAACATACACTCCATCAAACATAAAATCCTAAGGCAGCAAACAAAACCAAAAGTGGCAAAATGAACACATGAAAAAAAAAATAAAAAAAAATAATAATAATATTCATATAAGCAATGAAACATCAAGTCTTGATAAAATCATAGTGAAGAGAAACTCCCATTCTAATTTAAAAACCTTTAAAACAATAACAAACAATAGCTCGATTGGTAAGCAAGACAAAGATTTCATACCTTTCTTTCAAGTCTCACCAGTCAACACATGTTCTCTGAATAAAAAGTTGAGTTGGGCAATTTGGGTCTGGACTCCTGGTTACGAAAAAAATGAAACACAAAATCTATAAAATCAATAGCCAAATCGAGTCTCAATCATCATTAATTGAACCACACAAAGTCCACCGAAACAAACAATTTAATTTAACTGGAAAAAATGACACAAAATCAATCATTTGTATGATACATACATACACACACATACATATGTATGTATTATAAACACATACATACCAGTCTATAGATTACTTACATTTGAATTGAGAGAGAGAGAGAGAGAGAGAGAGAGAGAGAGAGAGAGAGAGAGAGAGAAACAGTGTTGATGAAATGGGTTTTAGGCGGTGAAGGGGAGTGAAATGGGTTTGAAATGTTTTCAACTTTCAAACTATATCCAACGGTGAAATGAACAATCTCAACCTTTAAATCCATAGGATAGATGCGCCATTGGGATTCAAACCCACTTCAATTAAACTAATGTAAAACAATGAAACTCTCAACAACCAATTCTAAAGACTTTTGCTTGAATAGTATGATACTGTGAAGGGCCTATTCGTGAATTCTATAATTCTGTTAAGGGCCTATTCGTTGAAATAAAAAAAATGAAATGTGGTTTAGATTTAAATGAGACAAAATGTAAAAAAAAAATAAAAAATAAAAAAATAGTCGATAATTGTAAGAAAAAATTAATAAACCATACTTATAAATTTGATTTTAATATACCCAATTTGATTTTAATAAACCAAACTTTAATAAACCAGACTAAAAAATTTGATTCTTGCTCCCTCTACCCCACCCAAATAATGATAATTGTAAGAAAAAAATTAAAAAACCAGGCTTATAAATTTCCTACACAACCAACCAAAACAATGATCAATCACAAACTGTAAACATCAGACACAATGTTTCAATCACAAATTGGACAATATTTTAATGTTTCACCAAATCAATGTTTAAATATTTCAATCACAAAAATTAATGTTGAAATTAATTAATTAATTATAAAATTAGATTAGAGTTTAGTAAAGACTAAAGATTAGAGATTAAAGATTATAA
This sequence comes from Camellia lanceoleosa, assembly GCA_025200525.1. Lineage (NCBI taxonomy): Eukaryota > Viridiplantae > Streptophyta > Magnoliopsida > Ericales > Theaceae > Camellia > Camellia lanceoleosa. The sequence goes on along the minus strand of CM045772.1, from coordinate 99,892,914 downwards.
AATTAGATTAGAGTTTAGTAAAGACTAAAGATTATAGTTTTCACAGTTCTCTCAAGAAAAATGTCACGACCCCAACCTGCCCCTAGTAGGCTGGGTGCCGAGATGGCCAGTAATCCGTAATTACCAAAGGCCGGCTTACAAAATTTCACACACATCAGAGTAATCGTAGGGGCTCACATATGCGGAAGCGAAATAACTAAATACAAATGGTCCTTGAGAGCTGTGCATATATTAAATGTAAATGCATACATAATCAGAACTGCACCTCGGCAGATAACAAAAACAAATACAAGTTACATCGATCAAAAGGCTTCTCGACATATACAAATACTGATTCTGAGCAAAGAAGCATGATTTTCAAGAATCTGCGAGTAACACATATGCCGAGGTAATCACAAAAGTACCAGTGGATGTAAGCAAGTCAAGTCGGCATAACAAAAATCCCAAAACAAGCTGTACAAATACTTCTAGGCGTCGCCGCCGTCCTGCTCATCACCTACATATATATAGAGAGGGGTGAGCTTGGAAACTCAGTGAATGGTACTAGAAATAAAGGTTTGCATGAATAATAGCCGGAGTCTGCCAAAACAAAGCATATCAAAACCGTTCAAACAATAGCCGAGGTTCCTGCCAAGCAAAGAATATCACGCTGTACCAGAACAAGAGATGAACCGTATTCATCTGTCAAATCCTACCAGACCAAGCAATACAAAGATTAAACAAGTAGTAGCCGAGGTTCCTTCCCAAACAAAACAAATCAAGTTGTATCGAATCAAGTGATGAACCGTATTCATCCAACAAGTCTTACAAGTCAAAACATTTGCCGAGATAGCACGAGTAGTAGCCGAGGTAATCTTCAAGACAACACATATCAAGCTTATATGACTTAGGCCCGTAGCCCTTTTTCACCGAAGTTTGTGACTTAGGCCCGTAGCCCTTTTTCACCAAGTGGTGCTACAAAAGTTTAAAGTCCTCTAGCACAAGGGACTTGTGTTACTTAGGCGTGAGTCTGCTTTAACATTTATCTTAGCAAGATAGGACCGTATCCTCTTAACAAGAAATCTGCGAAAGTTTAGAGTCCTCCAAAGACAAGGGACTTTCCAAAGAAAGGACCGTATCCTTTTAACAAGATGTCTTGAAAGTTTAGAGTCCTCCAAAGACAAGGGACTTTCCAAAGAAAGGACCGTATCCTTTTAACAAGATGTCTGCGAAAGTTTAGAGTCCTCCAAAGACAAGGGACTTTCCAAAGAAAGGACCGTATCCTTTTAACAAGATGTCTGCGAAAGTTTAGAGTCCTCCAAAGACAAGGGACTTTCCAAAGAAACCAAACAAAGCTCAACTCATTACAAGGACATCATCAAGACGAAGTTCATACTTACCTTTTCATCTAGTCTTTGCTAAAGTTTAGAGTCCTCCAAAGACAGGACTTTCAAGAATACCATCAAAACAAGCTCATATACAAAACATCAAAATAGGTGATCATTCATGCTTAGCAGATACTTTTACCAAAGCGAAACAAGCAAGATTTATCAAAAGCTTTATAACATAGCTTTATTAAAAGCACCACTCACCTCGGTCTTCAGGTGTAGGCTCAAGCAAAGATCAAAGTCCTACAATCACATAGCAAACCATACTCTCAAAACGAGCTTCACATACATGCAAGGAATCAAAACATTATTTCCCATCACAGGGAAGTGCACTGGGTACCATCCAGGTCTAGCCGAGGTCCTACACCTCCCCGCCGAGGTGTGGACTCGAAAGCCAAGACAAGGCAAAGTTAGGAAAACCTGAGTTTCCTTTCAAAGGACACGAAGAACAAGATCATGCATGCTGAAATCCAACTCACATATACGAAATCTGGGGTTTTCAAGCTAAGAGTTCAAAAAACGTGGACTAGGGTACTCATTCGAGAAAATTATGCAAGAACAAACACAAAACATGATTCTTGTTCCAAACTTTCGGATCAAAACAAGGTTCTCTTTTAAGAACACAAGAACGACATTTTTCTCTTTCAAAACCAAGTTCAAATCAATGCATGACATGCAAAACAGATCCAATCATGTGATGCATCTAGATGATCAATAGGAACAATCGATGTAGAACAAGAATCCAACCTCAAAACTGAAACCCAACGGTTCGATCTTCCACGATCAAGCTCGGAGCTCAACTCTCACACTAAAATTCTAACTCTAAGTTCTAGAGCTTCTCTCTCTAAACAAGACAAAGATTTGAGACCAAATCATAATCAAAAGATACACAATGATGCATTATAGGCCTGTCGGCGGTCATAGCCTCCAGCTCGGACACGTGGCATCACCGGATTGGTGCATTAGAAAGGTGGCGCTAGACAAGACAAGTCTCGACAAAGCGTACACAACACGCTTGGCGGCTAAGCCTTGAGCTAGAAATGACCTCGGCCAAAGACAAGACTTCGCAACAGTCAACAAAGACAAAGGCTAGGAGGGCGACACTTGACTAAGCTATGCCACACCTTGGCACAGGTGTGTACCACATCTCGGCCTAGGCCATACCCGCCAAGAACAAAGATTACAAGCACAAAACATCTCGGCCTCGGCGTCGCGCCGCCCAAAGGTAACATCTCGGCAAACATGCGGGGTGAAGATGGAGGTCGGCTAAGGTTCCAAATCGCTCAAAACGCAAAGGCTCAAAGGCAAACTATCTTTGGTGACCTCGGCTCGCTCCAAACAAAACACAATTCCAAGAACTTACAATAAAACAAAGCAAAACAAGGCAAGTATCAAGATTACAAACTTGACAATTCAAGGTCATACACAATACATGCAAGCAAGATCGATTCAAAGTGAGGGTTGTTACATCCTACCCCCTTAAGAAAGTTTGGTCCCCAAACTTACAATACCTTGGTCCAAGAATAACTCGGATGTCGAATTCTCATTTCCTCTTCCATTTCCCATGTGGCGTCCTTGCCATAGTGCTCTTTCCATTCCACCTTTACCATTGGTATCGACTTGTTTCTCAATTGCTTAACTTGTCCATCCACAATAGACGCCGGCTTCTCTTCATAGCCCAAATTCTCATTAACTTCAATTCGAATGCTTAATTACATGCAGTGGATCCGAATATACTTCCTTAACATCGAAACATGAAACACGTTATGGACTTGGCTCAATTCTCGTGGCAAAGCAAGTCAGAGGCAACGGAGTTAACCTTGTCAAGGACTTCAAATGGGCCAATATAACGGGTGCTAACTTACCTCTCTTCCCAAATCTGGAAACCCCTTTCATTGGAGAAACCTTTAGGAATACGTGATCCCCAACTTGGAATTCTAGCTCATTTCTTCTCTGGTCGGCATAACTCTTTTGTCGGCTCTGGGCGATTTAATTCTCTGTTGAATAAGTTTAATCTTCTCTGTTGTTACTTGAATGAGTTCGGGACCAAGCGAGCCTTATCTCGACTTCGGTCCAACATATCGGCGATCTGCATTTTCTTCCATATAGAGCATCATACGGTGCCATACCAATACTCGTGATAAGCTGTTGTTGTAAGCGAATTCCACTAATGGCAAATGCATTCCCCAATTTCCTTGGAAATCCAATACACGAGTCTAAGCATATCTTCAAGTGTCTGAATCGTTCTTTCTGTTTGCCCATCTGCAGGGATGAAAAGGCATGCTAAATCTCGGTTCGGCTCCAAAGGCTCTCAGAGACTCGCCAAAATCTGAAACAAATTTAGGATCTCTGTCGACACTATTGACATCGGCACTCCATGAAGTCTAACAATCTCATTCACATAAAGTAGGGCAAGTTGATCGGCGTTGAAAGTAGTCTTAACAGGCAAAAAGTGTCTTGACTTGGTTAGTCTATCTACCACAACCCAAATCGAATCCATACCTTTACGTGTTCTCGGCGATCGATCACAAAATCCATAGAGATGTGTTCCACTTCCACTCGAGGATCGGCAAAGGTTGTAGAAGTCCCTTTGGTCTCGATGTTCTGCTTTTACTTTGGCAATGCAAACACCGGGACACAAATTCGGCTATCTCTCTCTTCATGTTCGCCACCAAAACATCTGTTTTTACATCATGGTACATCTTGGTATTTCTGGATGAACACAAACTTGGAATTATGGGCTTCGGCAAAATCTTCCTTTTCACTCCGGAACATCGGCCACACACAATTTCCTTCAAACTTAAGCACTTGGTTTTCAAAGGTGTACGGATCTCGGCTTGGTAACAATCTCATCGGCTACTTTTACGAAGAATTCATCCTCCATTTGTCTTGCCTTTACTTCTTCAACAATGGTTGGTTCTCGCGAAATCAAGGTTAGGCATGCCAAATTTCCAACCGATTTTACCTTTCGGGCGTCGGCCCGCTGTTGGCTTTCCTCGGTGATATTGAATCGCATGTCGTAGTCCTTCAATAACTCGAGCCATCTTCTTTGTCTCAAATTCAATTCCTTCCGAGTGAATAGATACTTCAAGCTCGATGATCTGTAAAAACGACAAGAAGCTCCATACAAGTAATGACGCCAAATCTTCAAAGCAAAAACCACTACCGCTAGCTCCAAGTCATGGGTAGGATAGTTCTTCTCATGTGGCTTCAATTGACGAGATGCATATGCTATAACCTTACCTCCTTGCATTAATACACAACCCAAACCCTTATGCGACGCATCACTGTAAACATGAAACTCCTCATTACCGATGGAAGTACCAAAGATCGGTCTTTGTAACCAACCTCGTCTTTAGCTCTGAAAAAGTGACTCCGATCTTGATCCATCCATACGGTGCTCCTTCCTAGTCAATTGTGTCAATGGAGTTGCAATCTGGAGAATTCTTTTACGAACTTCTGTAGTAACCGCCAAACCCGAAAACTTGAACCTCGGACACATTGGTCGGCCTCGGCCAATTTACCCGACTTCTATTTTGCTCGGATCAAGCTGAAATACCTTCTTCATTTATTACATGACCCGAAATGAAATAGTAGAAAGCCAAAACTCACACTTGTTAAATTTAGCATATAGTTTCGGTCTCTCAATATCGCAAGAAATTCTCAAATGGTTTTCATGTTCAACTTCACTCTTGGAATAAATCAATATATCATCGATGAAGACGACCACAAACTCATCTAAGTGGGGTTTGAAGACTACATTCATTAAATCCATAAATGCAAAGAGGGCATTGGTCAATCCGAAAGGCATCACTAAAAATTCGTAGTGGCCATATCTAGTCCGAAAGCGATCTTCTCAACATCCTCTCGCCTTAACCTTAAGCCGATGGTAGCCCGACCTAAGGTCAATCTTGGAAAAGTCTCGTGCTCCTTATGGCGATCAAGTAAATCATCAATCCTAGGTAGTGGGTACTTATTCTTAATGGTGACCTTATTGAGTTCTCTATAATCAATACAAAGGCGAAGTGTGCCATCCTTCTTCTTAACAAATAACACAGTGCTCCCCATGGTGATGTGCTCGGCCTAATAAATCCCTTGTCCAACAACTCTTGCAATTGTAGTTTCAATTCTCTAAGTTAATTTGGGGCCATTCTATATGGTGTTTTGGAGATCGGTGTGTTCGATATAACATCAACGATAAACTCTATTTCTCTATCGACCAAATGGCGGGTAAATCATTAGGAAAGACGTCGGCGAACTCATGAACAAGCTGGGATGTCGGCTAAACTAACATTTCCATCCCGATCTTTCAATATACTACACAAATAACCCTTACGACCTTTTGGATCAACTTACAGTGCCTTCATGGATGAGATTAAGTAAGGTGGGGAATTACTCCTTTACCTTGAAAAATAACCCGGCTAGGTTTGGGGGTTTCAATGTGACACTCTTGAAACACAATCAATGAGTCGTGGTTTGCTACTAACCAATCCATTCCCAATATAACATCGAATTGATCTATATTCAAGGGCATTAAATCAACTAGCAGTTCAACATGCTCAATAACAACAACACATGCTCTATAAATGGATGCAACAATCATGGATCTCCCGGAGATGAACCAGATAGCACATAATCAAGAGATTCTAATTTCCTATTAATCTTCTCGGCAAACTTAGTAGAAACAAACGAGTGCGTAGAGCCCGAATCAACTAACACATAAGCATTTAGGAGCAAATTAGAAGTATACCGACACCTTGCCTCGGCGATTACGAGTATCCCCGGCACTAGTGCAAACACTCGCCTACTGTCTCATCTGTCCTTTCGGCAAGATTATTCTTTTGAACCGTACGAGGTATTCTCACCTTTCTTCTTTGGTTTCACCTTTGTCTTAGGACAATCTCTCACAAAATGACCCACTTCTCCACATTCATAGCAAGCACCGGATGTCCGACGACAAACCCCAAAATGTTGCTTCCCAATCTGAACATGTCGGCTTAGTATTACCTTCTGCCCGGATAACCAAGACCGCCCTTGTTCATCTTCTTATTGGTGTTCAAGCGTGTTCGGTGATTGTCATAGTTACGCCTCTTTCACGATTCTCTCCCGAGTTCGATACTGTTCAAGTTAGTTTCGCCAAAACGGCTTTGTTAAGACGCCGGCATAGGTCGGCATATCGGCGAGCTAACCCGGTCTTGAATCGGTCCGAAGCCCACTTTCAAACTTCCTAGCCTTCATGTATTCATCGTTGATCATGTGAGGTACAAACCTTACCAATTCAAAGCGCGATCATATTCGCTCTTCGTTGGTACGCCTGTGTCAAGGTGCGAATTCGTAGCCTTGCGATTCCAACGCCGAGGAAAATGCTTTTGTAAAATAGTTCCAAAACCTTGCCCGGAGTTAAACCAGGTTAGTTTCTCTGGTCATCATCCACCATCTCCGAGCATCGTCGTCCGTGGTGAATCGACTAAAGTCACCTTCGAACATCGGTCTTTGGGAAAATCTCAACAGTTTCTCCATTTCCAAAACCCATGCCTCGGCCTTCATTGGCTCAATACCTCCGAAAACCTTGGTGGTCTCATCTTCTTGAACTCCCGATCAAAGCTATTGTGCCATCTCCATATAAAATTTGTTGTGGAGCGACTTGTAATCGGGGAGGTGGAGGAGGACTACATTTCGCCATTAAATGCCTTTCGGCTTTGGTCGATGTAGTACTAAGCGTCTTCTTGTCTTATTTGCCTTAACTCACGGGTCAATCCTTCCATTAATCTTTCCATTCTGTCCAATCTGTCTTGGTGATCTCGGGCAAGTGGAGGTCTACCTCTCCTCATGATACTATGAGTATACAAAGTGTGACTTTAAAGCAAGTAAACAAATAACTCATGAGCAAGTAACAAATAAGCAAGTCAAGGCAATGCACACCTTGTTCAAATAGCAAGCAATATGATGCAACCCTAGCATCTTTCTAAATGGAATCCTATGCTCTTTAGGACTCCAGTGTGTGAATCAACGTACTATGAGGAACTTGTGCTCGATACCACTCATCCACGACCCCAACCTCGCCCTAGTAGGTTTGGGTCTTGAGATGGCCAAGATGTCCGTAATTACCAAAGGTAGCTTACAAAATTTCACACACATCGAGTAATCGTAGGGGCTCACATATGCGGAAGCGAAATAACTAAATACAAATGGTCCTTGAGAGCTGTGCATATATTAAATGTAAATGCATACATAATCAGAACTGCACCTCGGCAGATAACAAAAACAAATACAAGTTACATCCTGATCAAAAGGCTTCTCAGCCGACATATACAAATCTGTTGATTCTGAGCAAAGAAGCATGATTTTCAAGAATCTGCAAGTAACACATATGCCGAGGTAATCACAAAACGACCGATGTAAGCAAGTCAAGTCGGCATAACAAAAATCCCAAAACAAAATGTACAAATACTTCTAGGCGTCCGCCGTCACCCCGCTTCATCACCTACATATATATAGAGAGGGTGAGCTTGGAAACTCGATGAATGGTACTAGAAATAAAGGTTTGCATGAATAATAGCTGAGTGCCAAAACAAAGCATATCAAAACCGTTCAAACAATAGCCGAGGTTCTGCCAAGCAAAGAATATCACTGTGCAGAACAAGAGATGAACCGTATTCATCTGTCAAATCCTACCAGACCAAGCAATACAAAGATTAAACAAGTAGTAGCCGAGGTTCCTTCCCAAACAAAACAAATCAAGTTGTATCGAATCAAGTGATGAACCGTATTCATCCAACAAGTCTTACAAGTCAAAACATTTGCCGAGATAGCACGAGTAGTAGCCGAGGTAATCTTCAAGACAACACATATCAAGCTTATATGACTTAGGCCCGTAGCCCTTTTTCACCGAAGTTTGTGACTTAGGCCCGTAGCCCTTTTTCACCAAGTGGTGCTACAAAAGTTTAAAGTCCTCTAGCACAAGGGACTTGTGTTACTTAGGCCCGTAGCCCGTTTTAACATTTATCTTAGCAAGATAGGACCGTATCCTCTTAACAAGAAGTACTGCGAAAGTTTAGAGTCCTCCAAAGACAAGGACTTTCAAAGAAAGGACCGTATCCTTTTAACAAGATGTCTTTGAAAGTTTAGAGTCCTCCAAAGACAAGGACTTTCCAAAGAAAGGACCGTATCCTTTTAACAAGATGTCTGCGAAAGTTTAGAGTCCTCCAAAGACAAGGGACTTTCCAAAGAAAGGACCGTATCCTTTTAACAAGATGTCTGCGAAAGTTTAGAGTCCTCCAAAGACAAGGGACTTTCCAAAGAAACGAAACAAAGCTCAACTCATTACAAGGACATCATCAAGACGAAGTTCATACTTACCTTTTCATCTAGTCTTTGCTAAAGTTTAGAGTCCTCCAAAGACAGGGGACTTTCAAGAATACCATCAAAACAAGCTCATATACAAAACATCAAAATAGGTGATCATTCATGCTTAGCAGATACTTTTACCAAAGCGAAACAAGCAAGATTTATCAAAAGCTTTATAACATAGCTTTATTAAAAGCACCACTCACCTCGGTCTTCAGGTGTAGGCTCAAGCAAAGATCAAAGTCCTACAATCACATAGCAAACCATACTCTCAAAAGCAGGCTTCACATACATGCAAGGAATCAAAACATTATTTCCCATCACAGGGAAGTGCACTGGGTACCATCGAGGTCTAGCGAGGTCCTACACCTCCCGCCGAGGTGTGGACTCGAAAAGCCAAGACAAGGCAAAGTTAGGAAAACGAGTTTCCTTTCAAAGGACACGAAGAACAAGATCATGCATCTTTGAAATCCAACTCACATATACGAAATCTGGGGTTTTCAAGCTAAGAGTTCAAAAAACGTGGACTAGGGTACTCATTCGAGAAAATTATGCAAGAACAAACACAAAACATGATTCTTGTTCCAAACTTTCGGATCAAAACAAGGTTCTCTTTTAAGAACACACGAACGACACTTTCTCTTTCAAAACCAAGTTCAAATCAATGCATGACATGCAAAAGCAGATCCAATCATGTGATGCATCTAGATGATCAATAGGAACAATCGATGTAGAACAAGAATCTAACCTCAAAACTGAAACCCAACGGTTCGATCTTCCACGATCAAGCTCGGAGCTCAACTCTCACACTAAAATTCTAACTCTAAGTTCTAGAGCTTCTCTCTCTAAACAAGACAAAGATTTGAGACCAAATCATAATCAAAAGATACACAATGATGCATTATAGGCCTGTCGGCGGTCATAGCCTCCAGCTCGGACACGTGGCATCACCGGATTGGTGCGATTAGAAAGGTGGCGCTAGACAAGACAAGTCTCGACAAAGCGTACACAACACGCTTGGCGGCTAAGCATGAGCTAGAAATGACCTCGGCCAAAGACAAGACTTGACAACAGTCAACAAAGACAAAGGCTAGGAGGACGACACTTGACTAAGGCGTGCCACACCTTGGCCTGGGTGTACCACATCTCGGCCTAGGCCATACACCCAAGAACAAAGATTACAAGCACAAAACATCTCGGCCTCGGCGTCGCGCCGGCCCAAAGGTAACATCTCGGCAAACATGCCGGGGTGAAGATGGAGGTCGGCTAAGGTTCCAAAACTGCTCAAAACGCAAAGGCTCAAAGGCAAACTATGCTGAGCTGACCTCGGCTACGCTCCAAACAAAACACGAATTCCAGCAACTTACAATAAAACAAAGCAAAACAAGGCAAGTATCAAGATTACAAACTTGACAATTCAAGGTCATACACAATACATGCAAGCAAGACTGATTCAAAATGAGGGTTGTTACAAAAAATCACCTGCAGTTCAAAGGAATGTTTCGAACTAAAAGGCTTCCATGATTTTGTTCCTTGCTTCTCCCATAACCATTCCCAGGTCCCCTTCGCGGGGGACTTCGCGTTCGACCCCCATATCGTCTTCTTGGAGGACTGTAGTATGGTGGACTGTACCTCCTCATGACTGAGCCTAAACAAACAAAGAGAAGCAAAGAATAACTCTGAATTAACACATCAAAAAAGATTGGGTGAAAATGACCCAAGAAGTAATAACACATCAGTATCCTTCAATACATCAAATAACAAAAAAACTGTGTCTTACAGCCAACAACGTTAAATGAGCAAATTTTTTTTTAAAAAAACATTATTCTTAAGGCTAAGAATACATTAGAAATATGAAAAGAAAAATCACTTTTAAATTGTGTTTCATGAACAAAATTGTATTTCAATTCCAAAAAGTGAATAACAGAAACACCACCTTGTTAAAATGTATCCAAAAAAAACCATTTAAAACTTCTATATATATATATAAACCATCTAAAAACTATGAAACCAGCAATTGTGTGTGTAAAGGCCAATCAGGATTCAAGTTCCCCACTCAAAAAAGTTACGAAAATGTTTTTTATGTTATGTAAGAAGCTTTTGGATTCAACAATCATGCGTAGATCAATCCCAACAAAAACTTGGTCTGTTGGTCCCACACGACATACGAACACAGATGCAAAGAAAACCCAGAGCCCTTGTTTGGTTACCTATAAAGTTGTAGAAATTGAAAACAAAATAGATAGGCCGTTCAGTTACAGACAAATAATAATAATAATAATAATAATAATAATAATAATAATAATAATAATAATAATAATAATTGCCCCACCGGCAGCCCCAAACAGAATCATTATACTGTATTTTGAATCAAAACAACCATTTACCCCAATCAAAACATTACCATTTACCCTAATCTATCAAAAACAGATACTATTTTTTGAATCAGAACAACAATGAGCAACCATGAAACAAACTCAAAAACATCACCATTTACCCCAATCAAAACATTACTAATTGGAAGATCCTTACCACCCATTCAAATGTGCAACACAAAGCTCATTGTCACCAACAAACTAAAAAAATTTCTAAATCACCACAAACCCAACATCAATGGAACTTAGTGAATGAAAAAAAAACAAACAAACAAACAAACATACAGAGAAACAAAGCAAGAGAGGCAGACACAGAGAAAGATAGATACTCACATCGATTGTGCCTTTCTTAGCAACGTTGGTCCAATCCTTAGCAGCCACACCAGTCTTCCAATCGAAATCAATGGTGATCGTAGACTGTGGCTTGTGATATAGGGCCCAAAAGCAAGTCATGTAATCTGACCTCGGCCGCTGAAAAGAAAAATCCCGACTCCACAGATGTCACCTATGTACATGCGCAGATGTCACCTAAGAAAAACCCAAAAAAAATCTACTGAGAAAAATTGAAAATAGGCTGTTTGGCAGGTGAGAAAATGGAAGAAAGTGAAAATGAAAAGATACCCTGACGGTGATTTTGTGAGATTCGGGGAAGGGATGGGGATCGTTGGGGTTGACTATGGTGTACTTGGCAACAGACATGGAATTGGTCTTGATGTATTCGGCTATGCACTTGCTGTGACCCGATTGGAGATCGAATCAGAGTGATTGGGCGGTGTTGGATATAAACCCTGAGAGGATCAGAAGAAGAAGAGAGATGACTATGAATCCGTGAAGAACAGAGAGGGAGAGAGATGTATCTGTGAAAGAGATGTATTCAAGAAGAAGAACAAAGAGGGAGAGAGAGATAGAGAGGGAAGATGGGTAGGTGGGAAAGAGAACGATGCTTTAGGGAGAGAAGTCATTGGGCGGGAGATCTATTGATCTCAACCATTCATATAAACTCAGGATTCATCTTGGCCCTTAAAACCAAATGTATCTCACATACATTTTATACATTTTCAAAAAACTTCTTCCCTTATTATATAGATTTTTAAAAATATTGTGTTTTTTAACTATCAATTAACTTAATTTGTATTTTTTTTAAAGAAAATAATTTTATTTTCTAATTACTAATTGACTTCATTGTTTTTCAATACGATGATTGTATTTTTACACTTTTTTTGATTGATGATTATTGGATAGTATTTTGTGATTGTGATTGGACTTAATTTATTTTTCAATTCGGTGATTGTAATTTTAATCTATGTTTTTTGAAAAAAAAAAATATTAGATTGTATTCATTAGGCTTACATAAACTACTCACTATTAATGATGATGATTAGATTATTGTACGGGGAGCAAATATTCAGCCAAGCCTGTACTCCTTTCTTTCAAGCTCCGTTTCTATCCGATCACCTGCAAGCACAATGACGATGAGTTACCCGGCGGTGTGTTGCCGGAAAACCCCTCCGACGATCAAGTTAGCACACACCATGGGATAGAGAGAGAAAGAGGAGAGAGTGTTTGAGTGTAAGTGTTTCTTACAGAGATGTTCGTCCGTCCACGTATGGGGGGACGCAGACATGCTTATATACCCTCTGTATCCCAAATCTACTCCCAGTGATCTCTCGACACGTGGCTATGCTATCTCATCTGTCAGCACAAACCTTGTTGAACATCACCTTCCCACTCTACTGGGAGCTCGGCAGCCGAGCTGCACCATCTCGACTGTCAACGACCATGCTGTGCTTCATGCCTAAGTATTCCAATAGCTAAGCTCAACGAGGACCGAGCTCGGCTGCATCCCGGCATAGCCGAGCTCGGGACAACTCATGCTGGTTTGCCATCGGTCTTATTGCCGAGCAAACACAAGCAGCTCGGTCCAACCACGTCTTTCTTGGAGCCGGATAACTCACTTGACCGGCCTCGATACCATGAAGCTATGTAGCTCGGTCAAACCACGCCTTGCATTAACCAAGCAAGTTCTTTCAAGACAGGGCCGCACTACCTCGGCCCAACCCTTGTTCGGCCCAAATCTGTCCGGCCCAATTCCAGACCATAAATCTCCCTCTCAATTATATTTTGTAATTAGATTTTTAACTCAGTATTTGTTTTAAAAAAATGATTGTACTTTTTAACTATTAATTAGCTTAATTTCTGATTGGATTTTTAATTCATTATGCTTTTTGAAAAAAAAAATAATTGTATTTTTTAATTATCAATTGACTTCCATCCTACTAATTTTGGAACTCTAATTGAGCTCTAATGATGTGGCAGAAAATTAAAAAAAAAATTAAAAAAAATAAAACCAAAGCCAAAACATCACATTGCAGTGGGATCCACTCCTATTAGAGCTTATCAGTGCTCCTTTATTAGAGCTCTCAATTATTTTTCTTTTTTTAATTAGCTTAATTTGTGATTATGTTTTTTTACACTCCATTTTAATCACATGGTGATTTTATTTTTTGTAATGATTGTATTTTTTTACACTCTATTTAATCTGTGTTTTAAAAAAAAAAAAATTGTATTCATGTTTTTTTAATATAATCACACAGTGATTGTATTTTTAATTTATGTTTTTTGAAGAAAAAATTAAATTGTATTTATTAGATTCAGGTAAATAATTTTTTAAAATTCAATCTCATTTATGAACTCAATAGTCCCGTTTGGTGTAGTTGTTAAAACAGATTATAGATTATAACTTAACAAATTATAGATTATGATTTTCTCAGAAACTGTTAATCTGTTTGGTGTAACTGTTGGATTATATATTTAAATTGCTGAGTAGTATTTATTAAATAAGTTATGAAATAATTTTTTCTATTAATTTTTATTTTTTGTTATTTCCTACTTGTCTACATTTCTCATAAATAATAATAATAATAATAATCTATAATTCATTACGGTCTTTTTCTATTTTTAAAAAAATAAAAAAAATCTAAGAATATAACCATAAATTAATATGTCTGCAGCAGAGCTGATAATCAGAAGTAAAGGGTGAGCAATTTTTCACAATCAATTTTTTTAAGTTAAAATAAATTGTTTAAATCAAAAATTATTTGACATAAATTTAATTAAACAGCCCAAAATATTTTTTTTTTTTTAAAACTAAAAGTTATAAATTCACCCCAAAAAAAATTCAAACAAACCCCCTAAATTGGCTATAGTTTCCCTTAAACAATTCACCCTCCGTACTAATAGTAACAGCTGACCCAGCATTTGTTTTTATTTGTAGAAGATTACACACCAATGCATGTCCTTATCGGTTATCACATCAATCACGAATTATGGGTTGTTTTTAGATTTTAAATTTTTTTTGACTTTTTTTTTTTTGAAAATAAAGAGGTAATATAAATTAAAATAGATTAAAAATTAAAATTTGACTGCTGTGTTTCCAAATGCGCTTTATAATAGGGTTGATGTTTATTAAATTAAGGAAAATGTCTCGTAGCTCAAATTTTGTAGCTCAAAAGTGGTTCAAATGGTCAAAACGGCGTCGTTTTGGCCATTTTTATGTTGTTCTGTACTCAAAACGACGTCGTTTTGGCCATTTTTATGTTGTTCTGTACTCAAAACGACGTCGTTTTGGTCATTTGAGCCACTTTTGAGTCACAAAATTTGAGCTACGTAGCATTGTCGATAAATTAAATATGAACTTGATTTTTATGGTCAGCCTTGTAGGATTCACGGTCTCGTTTTGATGATGTTAATTATTAATTTTATAAGTTTTTTTTTTATATTTTATTTATAAAAAAATTTATTAATTTAATAATTATAACATTTTTATTTATTGTGTTTTTTTGAAATAGATGATAAGTATATTTTAAAAGTAGACTGTTATTTTTGTTTAGAGATACACGTGATAAAAAAAAAGATTATAATTATAAAATTGACTTAATTTTATATCTTACAAAATAAATAAATTAGATCATTAAATAGGGCTCTTTTGGGAACCAAAAAAAACGCAACTTTTTACCATTGAACAAAACACCAGCCAGCGTTTTTGCTCATTTGGGAAGTGGCCAAAAAGTAGGTTAGAAAATTACGTAAGTACCCTCAATATTTACATTTTGTTGGGTGAGGGTATTTTAGTCATTTTAGTGTGATGTGACACTATAAACAAATATTAATCTAAAAAAAAAAGTAATTTTTTACCAGCTTCCCAAATCACTCCCAAAAAACTTGGTTAAAAGCCAAAAAATTACTTTTTACCATCTTCCCAAAATATTACATAATAAATCTCACAAGCCTAGACATAACAATTAAATTCAAATTTCAACTTGAAAAAAATCCAACCATTGTAGGAAAAAAAGTTAACAAAATCAAATTGTGGCTGAATTTTATGATGACACTTAAAGTTATGTTTGAGGTGTCCTAAATAAGTGTATTTTTTATTTTTTAGACTAAAAAGTTGAGGAAAAAAATATGGATATTTGGATTAACTTTTTAATTTTTTATGAAAAAGTGTATAATATAATATTATGGAACATGATAAAATGACTCTGTTACCCTTCTCAACTGACACACCAATAGGGATACGTGTCACCGTTGTTGGGATCCATGACTCTCAATGAGTGGTACACCTTGGACTTGCTTCTAACACAGTGCAATGGTAATAATTTGAAAATTTTTAATCATTTCCTAAACACTGTGCAACGGTCTTCAAAACACGTGGTTGAGTTTTAATTTTTTTTTGTATTCATTATTTTTTGTTTTCATTCTTTTCCTTTTACCATTATTTTTTTTTTCTCATAGTCATTTTTTTTTATTCTTTTCCTTTTAACATTTTTGTTTTTATTATTTTCCTTTTTGAAAGAATTTATTTTTTTAATTCTTTTCCTTTTACCATTATTATTTTTTTATTCTTTTCTTTTTTATTCATTTTTTTTTTTGATTTCATTCTTTTCATTTTAACATAATTTTTTTTAAAATTTTAGTCAGTATTATTCTTGTCCTTTTAACATTATTATTTTTTTTATTCTTTTCCTTTTAACATTATTAATTTTTTTATTCTTTTTGTTTTTTATTCAAATTTTTTTTTTCCATTCTTTTCGTTTTAATTTTTTTTTTCTTTTCCTTTTTTAGTCAATATTTTTTTTTATTCTTTTCCTTTTAACATTTTTATTTTATTTTTTATTCTTTTCGTTTTAACATTATTAATTTTGGTTTATTGTTCTCCTTTTCTTTTAATCATTTTTTTATATTCTTTTCCTTTTTCGTGCATTTTTTTTTTTATTGTTTTCCTTTTTGTATTCATTATATTCAAGCAGAGGTTGCAATTGTTCCATTATTGTCTGAAAATTGGAAACGAGTGGAACACGGATGCACAGTGTTCCACTTGTACGAAATATAACTTTTTTATTTTTTTTTCCTTATTTTGTTTGAGTTATTATTGCAGGTCTGCTCTGTATTTTTGGGAATTCATATCATAACATGTGAATAAAAAAAGATAAACCACGTACATGCCCAGTCATATTTTATTTTATTTTATTTTTATGTTTTTGTTTTTTTTCTGACCAATAGCTAGAAATAATTTTTTTATGCCAGGTTGAGAACAAATTATTATAAAAGATATTGCAAAAACTTCCCCGATGTTTATATATGTTAATTAGTGGACATACTTCCTTTAAAAATACATTTTGTTGAAAATGTCTACGCTCTGAAAGACATGAAACTATTAAAACCAAACGTGTTTACAAATATCAATCTCAGTTACAGATATTAACAACCTTCAACCAATATTCTTGTATTTCCAATTAAGCCCCTACGATTAAACTTGCCGCCTAAGTTAGATTCGTAATATTAAGCTCTTACAACGGCCATTCAGGTCGAGTCCTTCCTCCATCACATCGACAACTTTGTGTGTATTAAATGGTCGAGCATTTGGTGGGCCACATAATCGTCACTGTCTGGGATAGCCATCGTGACCTCATCAAGTTCGCTATGTCGGCGTATGAAGTTATGTAACGCCATCGACACACATACAAACGTAACCTGATTAGAAAAATTTAACTTCTGCATATTCCGCAATGCCCCTCACCTAAACTTCCAGGCACCGAATGTCCGCTCAATACAACTACGCAGTGACGAATGTGCCTTGTTAAACATTTCGAACTGATTCTGCGGTGTTCGATTTCGATGGGCATTTTGGTGATACCTATACCCCTTGTAGGGGGCTAGGTACCATGTCTTGTTACTATAACCGCTATCCATCAAATATTATTTTCCTACAAAATTTGTTTCATTTCATTTTCAATTTTACAGTATTGTGTACCACTTAAATTATTCTTCAATTAACTTGTCTTGGTTCGAATTTTTTTTTTGTTAATAATAATAAATTTGTTGAATAATTTCATTACTAAATTAATTTTTTTCCCAACTTTGTTTTCAATTACTCCTTTTCCCAATTTCTTTTGTTCTCAAAAATTATATTCCCAATTACAGCATTGTTTGTGAATTATAATAATTAATTTTTTTTTATGACAATTACATTTTCATTAATAAAAATTGTTCTTATCCCAATTTTGTTTTCGATTACTATTTACCACTTAAATTATGTTTCAATTAACTCGTCTCAATTTTTTGTTCGTCTAATAATGAATTATTCTTGTCAATTATTTCATTAGTAATTTTTTCTTTTTCCATTTTTGTTTTCAATTACTATTTCATTGTGAAGTTCTTTTGTTGTGAAAAATTATATTTCCAATTACGAAATTATTTTTCTAATTACTTTCTATTTCATTAACAGCATTTCTATTTCCAATTATTTTTTAATTAATTTAAATTATAAATTATACATTTCATTTTCATTTTCACATTCTTATTTACCACTTAATTATTTTCAAAACTTTTCATTTTCATTTGTTTCATTTTTTTAATTCGTTTGCAAAAATTTTGAACAATGGGAAATAAACTATATTAGACAACTAATTTTGTTGACAAAATAAAAAAAAATAAAATAAGGCAATAATTTTCACAATTTTGTTGCCAAGAAAATACATTATTGAAAATATTTATATTAATATTTTCTACGTATTCATATTTCTGTTTAATATTTTTTACCTGGTGCGGGATGCGGGAAGCGATGTTTCGGCTCGGTTGTCACGTAGTGCAAAACCCGGCTGTTGTGCATGCTCCCGTCCCAACTGGCAGAGACAAATGTGAAGCACAAATTAAAGTCGCATACGACAATTATATTCTGTGTCGGTACACCATTCCGGCCATAGTATGATGTGGCGTACTCTTGCGAGACACGAGCCATCACGTGTGTCCCGTCCAATGCACCAATGCAGTCCTACGCAACGCACCAATTTTTTTACAAATTAACATAACTTAATCATGGTTTTTTTCTAAGCTTTAAAAAATTTGCACATTTATAGAAATTGTCACCTTGAATGGCCAGTACCGCTACTGCGACCGTAAATGTGGATGGCCCCCTTGTTGTACTTGTTCGGGCGTAAGACTCCTACTATGAACCGATGTAAACTGTATCATAACTTGCATTACCTCATGAAAATTGCGTGACAATGTCTCCTTTGAGTGTTGGAACTGTTTTTGCAAAATTTTTCAAGATAGACCCTGCAACGCACAAATAAAAATGGCTACCTTCTCTTCCAGCGGAACGCCATGCTTCCGCTGCGGCAACATCAATCCAAAACTGTGAAGCGCGTCGCATAACAACAAGAACACTGGTTGTGACATATTGACAGCATCTTCAAACCGGCCCTGGTGGCCGTTAAACAACTCAAACATCCATAAACGTCCTGAAAGTATTGATATATTTCGAGGGACTTTGTGATAATGGTTACAATAATATCTTGCCGCACTACTCCATGCTTCTACCAAGTTATGATCAGTTTCGACCACCATTTCCCTCACAATTTCATCGATAGCTTCCCAGGATGTACCATGTTGCACGCGGTGACTTGGACCTGCGTCGTTCGCCATTTGGAAACGTAAGAACGAAAAATGTGAAAAACTTGAAAAACTTCCAAGGAAATAAATGAGTTCTGCGTAGATGGAGAGAGAGGGACAGAGAGAAAACCACACTGTGAAGGAAAGAAACACTGCAAAGGGGAAGAATATAATGGCCAAGGTTGTGGGGGCCATTTTGTTTCATGTGCGTAGCTTTTTATGACGTAAGGGATTCAACAACTTGTCAAGGGTGCCTACATGTTTGATTCTCTTTTTTGTGGGAACTAAAAAAAATTTAATAATGTGCACAAAATAATATTTTGTGCAGCCATGATAATAAACTGGACAACTTGTTCTGGCATGATTTTTACTTTTTAAATACATCTAAGTAAGGTGCATTTAAAAAAGTAAATAAATTAAAAATATTTTATGCACTGGTAAGCGTGGAGCTGTATCAATATGTGTACCCATACTGGGTAAGTACTTGGTAGTCATAACACAATATTTTCAGAACGTATGCTTCATAAGCTGTCTGGAGATAATATGTTTTTGACATGAATATTTTGCATATTTCCCCCCTAAAATTCTTCTTTTACTTGTGCCAAAATTTAGGTATATACCCAATTTATTCCTCCCATACCCCCATCCAATTAAACTGGGTCTACTTTTTTTCTTTCATTAAACATTGTTACATATTAAACGGACCATATAGAAGTCTGAACAAAGGAATAGAAAATTTTGTATCACATTGAACCCCGTCAGAGGGAACGACTAATATTAGACGGTGATTCAGAGAAGTTGGTTGGTTTGCTTTGTGGCATCATGCACATATTCTGAATTGAGAAACCTTTGATAGGCTGTGTTATGGTCTCATTTATCCAGTATTTATTATATATTTGATTTATTTCTTCTTCTTCGTGTGGAGAAGTTACACATCCAAATTCCCATAATTGAAGTAGAGTATTGTCAACAAGTTTCCAAACACAACAGTGTTCACGTGGCTGCTACAGTAATGTGAGGGATACATCCATTACATTACAAAGCAACCTGCCTAATGAAAAAGCTCTGCTGCACCTGTCCAGATTCTCACAAATAGACAATATCGAAGCAAATAGACAATATTGAAGCAGGTTGACAAACACACAGCAAATCACGTGCCTGCTGCATAAAAAGTAATACAACATCCAACACATCACACACCGATTCCGTAATAAATAAAAAAAAAGCATACAACCATTGTCGAATCTGTTTGTAAGGGAAGGAAAAGAAAATACACACACTCACGGGTTGTTGATAGGGTAAAAAAAATGAAAAACAAACATAGAAGGTAGTAACATGGTAGAAAACTAATGCAAGATAGTAATGAAACATGAACCCTTTTCGGCAACTAAAGCCGTCAGAACCAGCCAGTCATTCCGAGGCCGTGAGTTGGCGCAGATGGGCCACCCATATTCTGGGACTTCTTCATTCGCAGCCAAGTAATGACTGTCGCGTCCATCGGAATCTACAACAATATTGCTTAATTTGCCGAATTGTCCATTAGCGTCAAACCATTAGGAATTAGTGGGTCTTGTGGGTCCAAGCCTTGTAGGGAGTACAACCTTGCCATACACTTGCGAATGCAGTCCGAGGCCGAATCTCCATACTCATGATGCATGCGGACTTCTCGTTGTTGTAATTTAACTGAAAACGCTAGGTTTTCCATGCTACTCGCCAAGAGCGATGCTCCTTCACTCTGTCCTTTTTTCCACTGTGGGTGTGTTGTGTGATTGAATTTGCTTTTGCTCCCGCTACTCATAGGTGTGTCATCAGCGTGAATTGCCGATGACGCATGTCTGATGGCAGGATGTCCTCCTCTTGCATAAGTGTGGTGGGCCGGTGTGTTCATCTTTGTGAGATGGTTGGAAAAGGGGCAAACCAATGCTGTCCTCGTAGTCTTCTTCGTCTACCAGCAAAGGATTGTCCTCGGTAGTGACAGGTTCGAACGCTACCCCTGGTGTCCATGCAAATTTCCCAATTGCCATTGCACCTTCATACACCCTTCGCATTAGGTCTATATGCTCCAACGGTTTCATTTTGAAATTCAGTGCATTCTTGTCAATCTGGGAAAAACCAAAACACATAAACATAACTTAAAACAAGGAAGGAGGAGAAACACAACAGCCATGATGCATGTTTATATCAAAATATAAAAGATGAACCAAAGAGAGATTTTGAAAAAAGAATCCAAAAAAAAGATTTTGAAAGCTTTTTCAAATTTTCTGACTAACCAAACAAAAACCCTACAATTTTTAAAAAAATTATCTAAAAAAGAGGAACCAAATACAGTGAATAGTATGAACCACAAGTCTACAATTACCAAAAATTTCTACCATCAAAACAGTGCCTTGGTAAAACAGATTTCAGGTCTATATCAATAACAGAAAAATGGATAAACTGGCCAAAAATGATCCCATTGATAAAAGAAAAATGAATGGCATTTGATGAGTTGATCTACACACATTTCCTGATTCGAACATTCAATCTTCATAAACAAAAATCAAATAAGGAAGCAAAGTAGAGATAAATACATCACATAAGTACGTGTTTGTGTAAATAGATGACTATAAGCTTTGATAGCAAAACATACAAGAAGACCTCAAATGCAAGACAACCCCATTAGGAATCGGATGAATTCACATCTGGAATTTTCTACATTATAAATCTAATCCTACAAAAACCCACTGGATGAGCAAAATGCAAGCATGTAGAAAACTCATAACACAAAACCTAGAACAATTCTTCTACATAGTATCCCTTCTTTTGTTTAGCTTATTAGTCCATGAATTGCCACCTAACTCAACCAAATAGGACTATTAGACATACTCATACACATTCAAATTCAAATGTTCAATTCCCAAAGCAAAGATTCTGAATTTAATCTTCATTTAATTCCCCACATTTTTCAAATCAACAAAGCAAAACATCAAAGCTATAAATTAACAAAACACCCAAAAATCCAAAAAGCCTTAATTTTCAAATAAAAAAATTGTCCATAAAAAGCACAAAATTCAAGAAAATTCAAGAAACCACATATAAATGTCTGTAGGAAATAAATGCAAGCACTGTTTACATTTACATTTTAAATATAAACATTTTAATTAAAACAAAAAAAATTTGATGATAAGAAAAAGAAAAAGAAAAATACTTCATCTACACAATTTTTCTTCCATAAACCTCTCGAATGACGTGACAAGAAAAAGTTAAATTAATGATTCGCATTCCTACACTCTTCTCTTCCTTTAAAACTTTATAGTCATTCTTGCCAAGTCATTTAAAAAGTTTATAGAGTAAAAATTAGGTAGATATAGCACTGCTGAAAAAAAATAATAAAAAAAAAATATCGGGATCGATATAATTTTTCTTTATGAAGTTGATCATTGAACTTGAAACTAGTTTCTCTCCCATGTACCTTTGCTTCAACCTTTTCTCAAACATAGGAAATCACAATACAAAGTGCTGACTCTTCTTTGATTGACACGTGTCACGTTAGAAGAAATATAGACGAAATGCTCATTTGAATTCATTTCACGTCTACATTGATTATATGCTTTTATACCAAGCAGGAAAAAAAAAAATTACAACTCAAATTTTTTAAAAAATATTTTTCCTAAACAAAATTATGAGGACAAATAAAAAAAGTTTAAAAAATAAAAATTACAATGATCTATTAAAGTTCTCCATCAATCATCATGAAATCTTTATTTACATTTCATTTCGGACAAAACCCCACCCATGACATTTGAGTATATAGCGAAGGACATAATTGAGCTAGTTTATAAGGTTAAAATATTTTAAATAAATTAAAAATATTTATCATTAAAAAGAATAATTTTATGTTGCATAAAAAGTCTCTTCCAATGCACTTCGACATAGTTGCAGAACGAGACATAGAACAAGTCCATTATACCATTTATTATGTCTTCAAAAAAGACTTTCTTAGTCCATTATCTGTGTTGTTGGATTTGATTAGTCTATTAGGCTTACCTGCAAAGGTTGGGAATGTTGTATATTTTACAAATTTCTTGTATAAAAATGTGGTGGGCCTCACGTATCATTGTTTGTAGAGTACATATTCTATAGAATGGCTCATAATGCAGCCAAAGGAAATTCTTCAAAGTGAACACCTTCATGCTCAACTCAAGCTCAGGATGCTAAAATATTTTTATTGGACTCTAGCTCATATCTAATATATGATAAGAAATTAACTCCGGCTTGTTTTATGACAGTCAGAGGGACAGCTTACTTTTAGTCAATTTTTTTTTTTTTTTTTTTTTCGAATGTCTTACTAAGTAATGATGTTTTTTTGTGGTGCATGCATTTAGTTAAGAAATTTTTTTCTTCGTCTACTAGTAAACACTGTTATAAAAGAAAAGAAAATGTGTTATGGTAGGAGGATGAGTTTGCAAATGAGTTTTAAATCATCTCTATAACATAAACAATCAAGGTAAGATAATAGAAAAACAATAGTGACATAATGTAAGGGTTTTGGGAAGGTGCTTAACATGACAGGGAGGGAATGGAGACAAACAAACATGTGGGCGTTTTTTGTCAACTACGCAAATGAAATTAGTTTATTTGAAGACTGAATGATAAGCCCAAAGCAACGTGACGTAACAAATTGGTGTCTACTTATGCATTACTAGTACATGCCTATTCACATTCATAAGCATAAAACACCAAGACACAACAACCTGAGGCACAGAGATTTGTTAATGAATCTTGCTTGGCCAACCTACCAAAGTATATAAGCAACCTGTTTGAAGTGAAAAATAGGTGTGCAGGTAACCACATAGGTTCAATGCCAGTCAAACACACACCAATGCAATTTGGAGTACGAAATGGCAGTGAAAGTCAAGTACTTGCCCACAGAAACTCACAAAACAGTTGAAAAAATTTCACAAAATAGTCATACATAGGGAGGGAGACAGAGAGACGGATAGGAAACTTGGCAAGTATAACAACGGTTGTTGGGGTGAAAAGTAGGTGTCTAACCAGGTTTAGTTCTTGTTTCTTTTAACATTAAAATATTAATGAAGAATTTTTAAAAATATATATTGTAACATATGCATGACTATCACGTTGGATGTTAGAAATAGGAATATAGAATTGTTACCTTTTCATAATGGGCCCACCAATCGTTGGATGCTTGTATCAAATCAGTTGCTTCATTGTAACTTATCCCGATTAGCCCATGCCTGTTGTCCATCAGGCATGACCATGACTGCCAATCCTTTTTCAGTAACGCGTACTTGTTTTGCAGTTGCTTCACATCATGGACTTTATGTGTACGCTCCTCAAAGGCCTTGGCGACAGTCCTGTATCTGTGCATTGTCATTGTATGGAAGCTGCCCTTGAAACCTGAGTCTAACTCTTTGATAACAAGTTGCAAGAACATGCACACCGTGTCAAAGTCCCAGTTTGCTTTGTGCACATTTGTGGACTGCAGTTGAGACTGTTTACCACCACGCTTACGCAAATGTTTCAAAGGTGTCGACTACGATTGTGAGTGCTCCATTTCGGTACTACAATGCAACAATAATTGTGGCATATGTCAAAAAGCAACATTGTGACAACATGAAAATGGTAAATAACAATATTTATTTAAGAAATTGCCATCCATTTCCTTTTAGTTTAAAAAATTAACAATGATATATTTGTCTGTCATTCCGTTTAAATTGCCATCCATTTCCTTTTACTTAAAAACTACCTATCGTCCTATTAATGTCATACCCTCTCATACTGAAGCCAACTCCTCTCATACGCTAACGATGCCGGAAACAAGTAACCATTACTGACTCAAGAAATTTCCTTCAAATGTCAAATCTTCAACCTTAAACCTTCTATTGAATCAACAAATACACAATGATTATGCCCCAATTGTTTTGAAACACTAATCTCCATTTTGTTTTCTAGATGTTTTCAACAAGCAAAAAAAAAAAAACAGACCCAAATGGTTGACACATCAAGTAAGAATTTAAAGACCCAACAAACTCAAGCTTTGTGAAATATCCAAACCGAAAATTGTGAACATTACAAGCATATCATCACATAACCAGGAGAAAAAAAAAAAAGAAAAAAAAATGTCAAAATAGAAAATATTTTCTCAATGGGTATCTGAGAAAACCAAAGCTTTACAGAACCTTAAATACCCAACACCATCACACACCTAGAAGAAAAAATCTACAAATTTTTTGAAGGGCTTTGTGGGTAATCTTCACCGACCAAAAAGAGAGAGACCTAGAAGGCTAAAACATCGACCCACGCATATAGTATGATAGAGAGGTTAGGTTATGGGGCAGCCATTAAAGACAAAGGAACGTGGAAGAACAGAGGAGAGAGGAGAGAGTGATGAAGAAGGTAAAGAAAAGAAAAGGTTGGAAAGTGGAAGTGTGAGAGTGGAGAGAGTTATTAATTCGAGCGATTCGGAGGGCTCATTTTTGAGCTACATAGCGGTTCTGAATGGGGAAATATACAGAATTGGTTAAGGAAAAATCCAAGATTTTCTTTGCACCTACCAAATCGCCGAAAATGGGGACATATACATAATTGGTTCACATGCCCAAAATTAGTGGCGTAGAAGAGATGTTACCTTATTCTTTGGGGGATACGGGCCGAAGTAGTGTAGATTTGGTCGGCGGTGGTGCAGATCTGGACGAGGGATGGTCCTTCCTATCGGTTACAGTTTTCAGGTGATCGCGTCGAGGTCTGCCTTTGGCACGGCTGTGGCGATGGTGCAAGGTGAAGGGTGTGACGAATCTCCGGCAGTGGGCGGTGTGTCTTTGACAGACTAGACTTGTTCAACCGACTGAGGGTTTTTGTCTTGCTTGCCATTCTTGCAAATGGAGGTTGGAGAAGGAAAGGGGCTTTCTAATAGCGTATATTTGTGATATATTCAACTCAGATGTAGCAACAAAAATGAAGGGCAGAAATGTAATTTTACCCTCTGCAGAGTCAGACAGGGTTTTGCCATCCAATGCATAGAGATAAGGTAACTTTTTGGCTTTTTATCTTTTTTAGTAGATCCCAAACCAGCTCTAAAACTCTTAATTCACATAATACTTCACTATTTTATCAATATTTTTTTAATTGTATAGGTGAAAAAATGTTTTGACATTTCTTTTACAATGAAATGTATATTTTACGTTATTTATTTTTGTGTCTATAATTAATTGCTTTAGTTTTACAAAAATAGAAGTCAATGTAATCATATCAAACATTCAGTGTTTATTGCATTTCTTATATATCTCATGTGTGGTTAATGTAATTTATTCCTTTTCTTTATATAAATTATACTAACCTCCATTAAAATTTGAAAAAAAAATATATATATATATATATATTAGGCTTCACATATTTGACATGATTACATTGAGCTCCATTAAAGTTTAATTCACATAACGCATAATCTGTTTTTCATTAATAATTTAATATTCATAGATATGAATGAAAAAAATAATACGATCATCTCTTTTACAGCAATATATATATATATTATCTATGTTCATCCTTATCTTTACAACCATCTACATTAGTTTATGTAACTTTGGTCTTACCAAAAGCGATATCGGTATAATTATATGAAACTTAGATGTGTTTGGTAACGTTTACGTTTTCAGTTTATATTTATAAAAATTTTATAAACTGATTTTTGTTTATTTTTAGAAAAACATAAACTACAAACGCGTTTGGTAATTGACAAAATGTTTTAAAAATTTTAAAAATATAAAAAAGAGTGAGAAATGGAAAGTGGCGGCGGAAGACGGTGGTGGAAAATGGTGACGATGGATGGTGGGTGGTGGCGGGTGGGTGGGTGACGGTGGTGGCGGGTGGGTCGTAGCGACTGGGTGGTGGTAGTGGCAGGTGGGTGGCAGATGGCGGGTGGTAGTGACGGGTGGGTGGCGGTGGCGGGTGAGTGGGTGACGGTGGCAGGTGGTAGTGAGTGGGTGGTGGTGGTGACAGGTGGGTGGCGGGTGGTGGTGGGTGGTGGTGGCAGGTGGGTGGCGGGTGGTGGTGGCAGATGGGTGGCGGGTGGATGGGTGACGGTGGCGGGTGGTGGTGGCAAGTGGGTAGCGATGGGTGGTGGCGGGTGGGTGGGTGATGGTGGTGGTGGTAGATGGTGAGTGGGTGGTGGTGGTGGTAGTAGGTGGGTGTGTGGTGGGTGATGGAGGTGGTGGTGGTGGGTGGTGGTGGGTGGTGGTGGCGGGTGGGTGGCAGGTGGCTGGTGGTGGCAAGTGGTGGATGGTGGTGGCAGGTGAGTGGTGGTGGCAAGTAGGTGGCGAGTGGTGGTGGCGGGCGGTGGATGGTAGGGGTGGGTGGATGGCAGGTGGGTGGGGGGCGGTGGTGGTGAGTGGGTAGCAGGTGGGGGGTGGGTGGTGGTGGCAAGTGAGTAGTGAGTGGTGGTAGCAGGTGGTGGTGGGGATGGGTGGTGGTGGCGAAAGACAGTGGTGGAAAATGGTGGTGGGTGGTGGCTAGTGGCTAGTGTTGGGTGGTAAAAAAAAAAAAAAACTGAAAACTCAAAATGGAAACACATTTTTTGTGTTTTCATTTTTTGGCCAAATTTATAAACTGAGACCACTGATTTATAAATCAAAAATTTTACCAAACAAGTTTTTATTTGAGTTTTTTAAATTTTTGTAAATATAAACAGAAAACTGAAAACGTAAGTGTTACCAAACAGCACCATAATGTTTATTATATTTTTTTTAAACCTCAAAGGTTGTTATTGTATTTTATATATATATATACATATATATTGGGTAAGAAAAAACACAAAAATAAGATGGAGAATCAATTTACTCTAAACCCAAAAAATTTCACATTGACAACTCCAAACATTTCCTAAGCCAATGACAGACAAAAGCATATTTATCATCTCCTAGATGGTACAAATGCCACAACAAAATACCCAAATATGCCACGGTAATATCAATGTTTGAAACAAAACAATCCAAGAAGAAGAACTTAAGTGTGTACTTCACAGGCGTAGAGACTGTCAACTATATATAATCTCCACCAAGTGCTACAACAACCATTTGATCTCTTACTCTCAACCCATAAGTGAAAGAAGAAGAACAATCATGATCTTTTCAAACTTGTTCGGCAGCACTAATGGCGCGAGGAACATGCTAGTCAAGATTGTACATCCTGGAGGACATGCAGAGCTTCACGACAAGCCTGTTCTTGCAGCAGAGATCATGCTTCGGAACCCTAGACACTGCATTGCCCATCCGCACGTGTTCCAGCAGCCTTGGGCTGTTGTTGGTCCGGGCACCACGTTGATGCCCGGTCAGAAGTTCTATATTGTGCCAACGAGCACGATTAGAAAGCTTCAGAAGCTGTTCTCGTATTCTTCTTCTATGAGTCAAGAAATTCAATCTAGTCAAAGTTGTGATGGAGTAGAAGATGATCGCAGAGTTTCAACTTGCTGGTTTTTTGTAAACAAGAAGACTGCCAAGACGACAAATTTCTGCACGAAACAATCAGATGGAAAGAGAAAGAAACTGAATTTGGATGACAAATGTTCTTCATGCTTGCTTACAATGATCAACATTAAAGCGAACCCCAAACAAACAAGATCATCAAGCACTATGGATGTAACAATAAAGGGAGAGTCTCCGAAGGGAAGTGCATCATTCGATACTTGGCAACCAAGTCTCATGAGCATTCACGAAGAATGAAGTTAAATAGTTAAGCTTTACTCACTAATAAAGCCACTATCAGGACATACATATCCTGGTAAAGTGTAGATTTTTAAACTCCCGTGGCAGTTCTGTTCCTAAAGTCTAGAGATACCACAGTACCTTCTTCGAAAGGTACTCAAAACATTTTAGTTTCGGTGTATCACTGAGAGCTTGGAGACGATACCAAAACGAAAACATGTAAAAAAATAACAATAATTTCAATGCAGGCAAACTTTTCAAGCTGATCAGGGTTCTTAAAATACTTCATGTGTGAGTGAATTTTTGACCACACTACCAAACTAGTATTCAACTGGAGAGCACTGGCAGAATAGATTAAGCCCGAACGACCTGTAACAGAAAGAAGAGATTCCGGCGGTGGTTTGTCCACCCGGGGACACTCCGACGATTAAGTCAGTTATCTCTCAAAGATAGCAATAGTGTTTAACTCACTATTCAGAACATAAAAAGCATACCTTAGACCCATGGGGGTGCCTCTCTTTTATAGCCAACACAATTCTAGTCCCAATAGAAGCCTAGCTCTAATGGACTTAGGATTACTGCTAATCTTGGACTCCCAGTAGGATTAGGATAAACTCTCTAAGAGTCCTATTGTTACCCAAACTGAAGTCCTCTCTTATTCTAGGACTCTTGTCCCATATTCGCTTATCCCGGATTCCGATATCTTCGCAGATAACCTCGGCTTAGTCGAGATTACCTCGGCGTCATGACCAGGACACGTGGCACCTCGGCTGGCGCTTTGGTGACACTTCGGCCACGTGTCGTCATTCAAAAATTATGTCCCCACAACTGCCGCCTAGGTTCTATTACCTCAACATCCTGAAGTGATGGAACCTATATCATTTCTTCCATTTAGCACATCGGCTAAGCTCACTCCATCATCTATTGTCGAAATCAGAATTCATCGGCTCAATATGACCAAGACTTATAGTCTGTTTTCATCAATGCCTTAGAACCAATAACCAAGTTTGTTCAAAGTTATTTAGCCGAAATCGTCCTCCTAGCCAAGGTATTTGCTTCATTAAATCAAGAACTCCAAGAGTTCTAGCATGTGTATGAGCTGGCACGCACAGTATCTCAACCGTTTCTACCACGCTTCTTTCCCTACTGAGTCGTACCTGACACGCGCCATGAAGTTGCATTGCACTTCCGTGCGCCGTCTGACAAGCACGTCGTCCTAGGCATCATAATTGCCATTTTGCCGCCATTTTAAGCGTTTGATCAAAATCATCTCTCTCTTTTCGTCTTTTTACTTTTGCATCCTCAACTTCGTGCTAACTCTCTCTTTCAAATCCTCCATTGTTCCAAGCTTTCAAGCTCTGCAACTTCTCTGTTCACCTCCTTCTGTAACCTCATCACCTCGGCCAGATCAAGGATCAACTTCTGATCCAGCAAAACAACCATAAACCTTGGCTCCACAACTAATCCCTCCATCTCAACGCAAACACCGACATCAAACTGCAATCGCCGCCGAGATGGGTCGTAAGAAAGCCGTTGCAGATGACCTCCTAGCCGACATCCCCAGTACTGTCACAGCACAATCTTCACCATCACAAACACAACCAAAGCCAAAGCCAAAACCAAAAAGGCTGAAGAAAGCCCAATCAAAGGCAACGGTAACCCAGATCGACTCTGAGGATACCTTGCTGATCTCAAAGATGGCCGAGGCAGAGAAAAGTGCCTCTGCTGCCAAAAAGAGGCCCGCCGAGGCCAAACCCTCCGAATCAACCAGATCAAAGAAGCCGAGGTCTTTGCCGGCAACAACCTCGGGCTCTCTGAAGTCTGATGCCCCTTGGGCCCCTCCAATTACAATAGAGGATAAGCCAGTCGAGGTGACGGTCATGTCGACATTGAAGTCGGCGTCGCCTCTCTTGCCTTATACGCCCAAGACCTCAAATGCAACGCTGAGGCAAGCGAATATGAAAACTTCACTTTGATGCTGCAGCATTCCGTACAAGTAAGCCCTTAACACTTAGTACTTTTCTTTCTCTGTTTTTCCATACTTAGAATTTTTTACATGTCTTCAACGTACACCTTAACTGTGTAATTTTCTTGGTATGGAATACTTTGGTTATACTCACTAACAGTTTATCTTGGCTTTGGCCTAACACTTGAAAATATTTTTTACAATATTTTCACAAGTGTTATTCACAACTCGATACTTCACCCTTTACTTAACAAGACTTCCATGTTCAAATATCCTCAAAGTTTTGTCAACATAGTAATCTCGGCAAGTATGTAGATACTTCTTTCAACATAACCTTGGCTTAACTTGTAAATTTTTCTCAAAAATTTCAACAAGTGTTAAACCAATCTTCTTTCAAAATGACATAGACTTAACTTCAACTTGTAAATTTTTCTCAAAATTTCAACGAATGTTAAACCAATCTTCTTTCAAAATGACCTCGGCTTAACTTCAACTTGTAAATTTTTCTCAAAATTTCAACAAGTGTTAAACCAATCTCAGTTTGTAGATTTAAACTCCCAAGCATTATTCTCCAGCCCTCTGCCTCCTAATGTGAACTTAAGTTCCACTTGGGTTCTCATTAAGCATGTGGCTTTGATCTTGTGGCCGAAGTTAGATTCAAACAAAGATTGGCCAAGGTTACTAACCTTGGTTTCTTTGTTAATCTGATTGGCATGTACTTAGTTCCAATATGTGCTTGATTCTTGCCGATATGGCAAGTCTAGGTTAACTCAACTTAGTTCAACTCTATTATATGTAAGTAAAACCTCTGTCATATAATAAGTCTAAGTTATTCGTCATGTTTCAAATAGAAACATCGCCAACTTGGTTCAACTTTATTATATACGAGTAGAAACTCTGCCATATAATAAGTCCAAGTTATTCGTCATGTTTCAATCAGAAACATTGCCAACTTGGTTCAACTCTATTATATGCAAGTAGAAACTCTGCCATATAATAAGTCCAAGTTATTCGTCATGTTTCAATCAGAAACATCGCCAACTTGGTTCAACTCTATTATATGCAAGTAAAAACTTTGTCATATAATAAGTCCAAGTTATTCGTTATGTTTCAATCAGAAACATCGCCAACTTGGTTTAACTCTATTATATGCAAGTAGAAACTCTGCCATATAATAAGACCAAGTTATTCGTCATGTTTCATTCGGAAACATCGTCATAGGACTGATCGGTCCTATCGCACAGATTTCAAATTAACAAAAATCAAACTAGCACTTTATTGCTTCAGCCGATATGCCCCATTGCCGGTAACCTTTCTCAGGATGAGGTCCCTATCCTTGAACTCTCTTAGGCTAACCTTCTTGTTTGTAAGCCCTAGCAAGTTGTTACTCGTATGCCCCTAGCCGAATTGTTGTTCTATCACACGTCGTAGGTGGATTTCAACAACATTTTCACGCTTTTTTACATAGGGTTTCAGCTTCCTTTTGCATGTAAGGCCAAAAGAATCCCTGCGATATTGCTCTATGGGCAAGGGATCTACCCCCCTGCATGGCTTCCACATACTCCTTTGTGGATCTTATGTAAAAATTCTTTAACTTAGGCCGAGCTCTTCTATTCTCGGACTTAATCATCTAGGTCGAGATCTTGTCTTCTGGAATATGGGATTTGCTCACTTAGGTTGAGCCCTTGTCTTCTCGGACCTAGTCATCTAGGCCGAGATCATGTCTTCTAGGATCTGGGATCTGGGATCTGGAATCTAAGATTTGAGATCTGGTTTGTTGTATCCAATGTTATCTCGGCTTCGCTTCGGCGAGCCGTTTCTCTTCTCTTGTTTGGACGCCTTTGTCCCCGGCATGTCTTCCTCGGCTCTGGCATATTTCTCAATTTTGGCCATGAGCTCCTCTATACTTTTTGGTAATGTCTTTGCCAATGACTTTTGAAGTGGACAATCATCTTTCAGGCCATTCTTGAAAGACACGACCGCCACCTCTTGGTTGCACTCGGGTATTCGATTGAACACCTCATAATACCTTTTGGCATAGGCCCTAAGGCCTTCATCCTCACTGATTCTCAGAGCCATCAAGGAATCTACCCTCAACAGCTGTAGTTTGTTCGTCACAAACCTGACCACAAACACCTCGGCTAGGCCCTCTTAGGTTTTCACAGTTCCTTTCAGCAACTTATGAAACCAGTCCGATGCAATTTCCCCGAAGGACGAGAGGAACACTTTGTAGAGCAATGGCTCATTCCCGGTGTATAATGCCATCGAGTTCAGGTACAAGCTGACGTGAAAGTTAGGGTCCGACTTACCATCGTATATATAGAATCTCGGCATGTGGAACCTCTTCGGGGTTTCAAATTTGTCCAATTCTACCGAGAACGGCATTCTCGGCTTGACCGGAGAAGTTACCTCGGCTTCTTGCCGCTTCTTCTGGAGGTAATCCCTCAGATCCTCCTTGGTCCGTCTAAGAGTTCAGCTATCTCCAGATTTCAGCCTTTTTGGTGCACTACTTCTAGTGTCATTGTGGGTCCTTTTGGACTTTCCTCCATTGGTCGTGTCGAAATAGAGTTCCTTCCTCTGAACATCGCGATGTTCTCTGGTGCAGTCTTCTTGGGTTCGACGTGTCTTCTGGGATTCTCTTCTCATTGATTTTCCACGCCCGACCTCTCATGAAGGTCGGTGAGAATGTTTTTTAGTCCTGTCGTGCTGAGGGACTACAAGAACAGTTTTCTGTCCCTCTTTTTGGGCATTTTTCTTGGTCACTGGAATCGGCGTATCTTGTAACGGGAACAGTGGTTGCATGAGGTTGTTCTATATCATGAAATTGACGACTGTTTGCAGGTCTACCAATTTGTTCGCCATTCCTTTCATCTCATCGTCCCCCCGTAGGCATCTATCTTACCATACCTAGAGGTTGTCTTCGTTATAGTACCCGCCTCGGTCCGATTTCTTTGGCACGTCGCCCTCCTGGCCGACGTCCTTTTCTCCATGATTCTTATCATGAGTCTTTTCGTTGTAGTTGTCTTCTTCGACGTCAAGGTCTACATGTTTCCCACTTCCAGTAGGAATGTCATCCCTAATCTTCTATTTCTGTCCATCGTTGGCCATCTATTCTCCTTTCTTTTCCACAGACGGTGCCAAATTGTGTGAGTGAATTTCTGACCACATTGCCAAACTAGTATTCAACTGGAGAGCACTGGCAGAATAGATTAAGCCCGAACGACCTGCAACAAAAAGAAGAGATTCCGGTGGTGGTTTGTCCACCCGGGGGCACTCCGACGATCAAGTCAGTTATCTCTCCAAGATAGCAAAAGTGCTTAACTCACTATTCAGATCATAAAAAGCATACCTTAGACCCACGGGGGTGCCTCTCTTTTATAGCCAACATAATCCTAGTCCCAATAGAAGCCTAGCTCTAATGGACTTAAGATTACTGCTAATCTTGGACTCCTAGTAGGATTAGGATAAACTCTCTAGGAGTCCTATCTTTACCCAAACTGAAGTCCTTTCTCATTCTAGGACTCTTGTCCCTTATCCGCTTATCCCGAGTTTTGATATCTTCGCAGATAACCTCGGCCTAGCCAAGATTACCTTAGCGTCATGACGAGGACACGTGGCACCCCGGCTAGCGCTTCGGTGACACCTCGGCCACGTGTCGTCATTCAAAAATTATGT
Source organism: Camellia lanceoleosa (assembly GCA_025200525.1). Lineage (NCBI taxonomy): Eukaryota > Viridiplantae > Streptophyta > Magnoliopsida > Ericales > Theaceae > Camellia > Camellia lanceoleosa. Next base: position 99,858,530 of record CM045772.1, on the reverse strand, counting down.
CCCCACACTTCATATACGTAGATTTTCATTTTTTTTTTTTTTTTTCAAATTCTTCTAAGAACATCTCACAACCAGATATTATCAATGAAATTCCCACTAAGATATAGTGCCAACCTGATATTATGCATTTCAAAACTGGGAATAGATTCACAACAAGTAACTCCATGCCAAGGTTCATCTTTTTAAGTGAGTTCAAAATGAAACAGATAAATGGAAATTGGAGTTCATCAGTGACAAAAATGGTGTGCACCAAAATTACAGCCCATAAGTGACTGATTTACCAAGGATTTATACTAACTTTGACACAACTAGTTTGCAATTTTCCTAGAAGATATAAAGGTAAGTGACAAGGTCTGATCCAAGCTTGAGAGGGGAGTTTGCGCCAAGAAAACGGGCCGAGCTAGTTGTGGTTAGGGCCTTGTCGTTGGGTTATATGACCGAGTTAGCATAACAAAGGGCAGTTTGACCGACGTTCTGAATCACGCGGCTGCGTTAGACCAAGGTCTGGAAGTTGGACCAGGCTAGTTGTTCGGCGTGGATGCTTTGCCGAGCTAGGTAAAGTGACGGTGCTTCTGACTGGACTAGACGCACCTGTTGCACACCAAGGCCGAGCAAGGTTAGTGGGGACGAATGGGTACGGCTAAAGAAGCCGGCTATACGCCTAAGATTTTGGCTGGTCAAGAGTAATGTGGTTCCAAAGGGCGGCCTGTAGCACCCTACAAGAAGTAACTCGGTAAGATTTGCTACGTAGCCCAATCGGAATGCAAAGAGAGGAATCCACTAAAGTTGCGCGTCAATACTGTTTGGCAGTTTGGCCAAATATTGTTTGGCAGTATTGATGCATATATGTGTAAGGTGTAAGAAGGGCAGTACAGCCACGCGTCCAGAAAAGAACGAGTAGAGTGGTGTGCGCAGAAGCTATTTAAACTGTGCGGCGCCTCCATACAACAGGTCTGGAACCCTTACACACTGAGACCTCCTGGTTATCAAAGCTCTCTCTTTTGTTTTCTCTCTAAAACTGTGCTAACTTGACCGTCGGAGGGGTATTCCAGCCACCACCTGCCGGGTAGCTCATCGTTGTTGTGTTCTGAGGTTATCCAGAGTGAAGTGAAGCTTGGATATGAGAAGTGCAGAAAGCAACGAATATTTCATCCATGTACAATTGTCACCGTCTGTGAGAATCTGACAGACAAAACCTTGTTCTCCAAGCTTTTTCGGTCATCTTTTATGGCGAACAACGATGACATTTCGTTGTCCGCCATCGATGGCATCACGCCAGAGTCTGTTTAACGTAGAGATGGCTTGCCCGCTATTCCAACGATTGTTGGCTTGGAGACCTCCATGCAAGGACTTCCTAGAGATGCGCGAGACAAGCACGCAAGGAGTTCTAGGTGCTCTGTTTGCCCAGAAGAGCTTCGCCGACGGTGAGACTCACACACTCAGCACCTGGAAGACAAGCTGAGAGACCAAGATACCATTATCAAGAAGATAATGACAGAGATGGAGGCCATAAGATGCCAAATAAAGGGAAAGGGCGTCGCTGGACTGGGGAACCACAACGAGCACGCCTATTCTCGCCGTTTCGGCAGTTAGAATAGATGCCGCACCCCTTCACTCTCCGTTACGAGAAGCTTTAGAGCTGGTGACTACGTCGCACCGGTGGCGACATCTCGTACACAGGACAGCAGTTACTATCCCTTACGTTTGACAATGGCGTCAAGATATTCACGTTTTGACCATTCGAAAGACCTGAGGGATGTGTTGGAGGAGCATGCTCGCCGGCGGGAAGCATAGAGGGTGCCTGCACTACAGTGTCTGGCCCCTAGAGCGCGAGCTAGTGAAGAGGTCGCCATGCCACCACCATGTTTGGCGGCACACACGCCACCTGACAAAGAGTTGGCAAAGCTGAGCGCTACCCTTTTTCTGTAAAGATTAAAAACATGCCACTCTCTCTCGGGTTCCATCAGCCAAAGTTCATGCTCTATGACGGAAAGGCTGATCCGTACATGCACGTAAGCCACTTTCGGCAGGTTATGGTTAGGCACAGGTGAAACGATGCGCTCATGTGCCTTACTTTTCCATCAAGTTTGGGCGAGTTGAGCCTGAAATGGTTCGAGAGGTTGCCAAAGAAAAGTATCAAGAGGTGGCAGCAATTGGCGAAGGCATTCGTGACACAATTCAAGACCAACACCAAAACACCCAAAGAAATCGACCACCTTTTGGGAATCAAGATGGAAATATGCGACTCCTTGGAGGTGTACAATGCCAATTATTGGAAGACATTCAATGAGATTCTTGATTGCCCGACGAATCTAGCAATCACCCAGTATAAGTGCGGTCTTCTATTCGAACATAGACTAAGAGACTCGCTCACAATAAATCAACCACTGGCCATGGAACTACTCATACAACACATTAATCAGCACATTCGAGTTGAAAATGATGCAGCCGCAGCTACCATGAAGGCAAGTCCGGTAGTAGAGGACAAGAGAATCGCGGAAAAGATTCAAGTAGTCGAACAAGAGGATGGCCATGCAAACAACCATGGAAGAGATTTAGGGAGTTCAGTTTTGGAAGATGTCAGTAAGAAGGCCAGAGAAAAGGGGCATAAAACTCGTAAAATATAAATGGCCGATCTATTTCCGGAACGTCGAATACTGCCAATATGAAGTTTTATTCTTAGTTTTACTTTTGTAACCCTTTCTACTATTGACGTAATGAAACAAGTATATCGTTTTTTGAGAAGTGTTGTATTTTCGTCCCACCAAGCAGATTTAGTGTGGTCCAATAGGCAACTGACGATTATTTTGACGAAAAGATCAAAATTCTTTGCCGGGCAGATTTTGCTCGGCAAGAGGTTTGTTGATGGTTTTGATCAACTTTGAAATTCCTTGTCAGGCAGATTTTGCTCGGCAAAAGGTTTGTTGATAGTTTTGATCAACTTTAGAATTCTTTGCCGGGTAAATTTTGCTCGACAAGAGGTTTATTGATGGTTTTAATCAACTTTAAAATTCCTTATTGAGCTGATTGTGCTCACCAAGAAGCAAGTTGTTGAGTTGACTTTACTCGCCAACTTTGAGGTTCCTTGCCAAGCTGATTTTGTTTGCCAAGAAGCAAGTTGCAGAGCTGACTTTGCTGGCTAACTTTGAAGTTCCTTGATGAGCTAACTTTGCTCACCAAGAAGCAAGTTGCCAAGCTGACGCTCGCCAACTTTGAAGTTTCTTGCCGAGTTGATTTTGCTCTCCAAGAAGCAAGTTGTCAAGATGACTTGGCTCGCCAACTTTGAAGTTCCTTACCGAGCTGATTTTTCTTGCCAACAAACAAATTGCTAAGCTGACCTTGTTCGCCAACTTTGATGTACCTTACGGAGCTGAATTTGCTCGCCAAGAAGCAATTTGTTGAACTGATTTGGCTCGCCAACTTTGAAGTCCCTTGCCGAGCTGATTTAGTTCGCTAAGAAGCAAGTTGCTGAGCTGACCTTGCTTGCTGTAGACACCCCATTTTTGACCGACCTTAAGACTCAGACGCCACCGATTGAGCACTTGGTGATGTTGCATATCGTGCTCGTTCAGAAGTTTCAGAGTCTCGGCTGCGAGCCTTGCCCCGGACTTCCGAGCTCTTTCGTGTCTTGCCTCGATTTGCGAACCAGGCTCTGTTTTCTTTGTTTTCTCTTTCCGAAGGGAGGGAGAGGTCTCGTAGATCATCTCTCAGTGGCCATAGGCCACGTTTCGTGGTCGTAGGCCATTTTTTCCATTTCGGAGCCCGGTTCCCGGTTTTTCAGAGCCGTTGGCCGCGTGCCTCAGTTCGGGACCGCTTAACCACCTCCGTTTGCCCCGGTTTTTGGCATGCATCTTATTTCCTCTCTTTTGAGGGACACTGTGGTCCAAGAGACCAACTTTGTGGTCGAACACCACTTCCGGTGCCTAACAGTCAGTTTTCGGGGCCTCGGGCTGTGCGCTTCGACCCCCGAACCTTCATTTTGCATCGGTTTGGGCTCATTTTTGGCAGGGACCTCTGTTTCATTGTTGGGAAGGTTGTAGAAGGGTGGGAGGCCAGTAATTTTTCTGACAACCAGTTTTATTCCTTCATCGCCCTCCGACGCCCGTTTTTCTTACTTGAAAGCCAATGTTGACCACTTTAAGGCCACTTTTTCTAGCTCTAAACCACATATTTGTGTTGTACACACCTGGAAGGCCACCAATATCATATGGCCGGCCAGTAATTGTGTGTGACCCTTTTGAACCCCTCCAAAAAGTGGCCTTTTCTCTCTCTTGGTTCACTGTCTCCAGTTTTTTACCACATGGCTGTGTTGAGCACACATGGGAGGCCACCAATTTGTGGTGGCCGGCCACTAATACCACTTGACCCTTTTGACCCTTGGCCGGCCGACCATGGGAAGAGCCAGCCGGCCACCTAAACCCTAGCAAGCTGGCCGGCCATGATCCTCAGGGTTGGTACATTACAAATCTACCCTCCTTTTCCCCCCAGATTTTGTATCCGGGAGGGTGCCTTTTTAGGGGAAAACTTGAATTGTTTCCCCCCCATTTTCCCCCCTCTTTTCCACCCTTTTGTCTATATATCCAGCAGACCCAGCCCCCATGCAAAGGGTTAGAAATTTTTGCCTTAAGCCTCTTGTATTGAAGCTCTCTCTCTCTACACTCCAACCCTCCAAACCTCTCAAATCCTATACCCATTTCTATACCACCACCTAGCACCACACCACCACTCCATTCCAGCAGCTTGGAAGACCTTTTCAGAGCTTAGAAGGCACCACTTCTCAAGTCAAGAGGCTGCCAAAGCTTGGTCTACAAGGGTAAGCTTCATTTTCCCTCTTTTGTGCTTCATTTTGTTCAATATTCTAGCTCCTTGTGCTTACATTTTTGGGCTCTGACCCTAACTATAAATAGGCTTATTTTGATCTATTTTGCATGTTTGATTAAGGGCCTCTCACTGTTTGAGGCTTCCTTTTTGCACTTGCTTCTTTACCTCTCTTGTATGCCTCTTTCTTGCATAGTATTTTAGGCCTATATGTAAACTGTTTTGAGGCATGTTGTAAACTGTAAAGTAGCTTATTTTGAGCCCTTATTCAACATTGTTGAAGAGCTCCTCACTGTTTGAGGCTTCCACATATCACTTGCCTTTGCATCCATCTTTTGCTCTTATTTTTGCATGCTTTGTTACCCCCTTATGCTTATATTTTTGGGCTTTGTTCCGAACTATAAATGGCATTATTTTGACCCCCTATTCATGTTTAATTAAGGGTATTTTGATTTTTGAACCTTCCTTTTTGCTCTTTGTGTTTAAACCTCTTTTTAGGCCTTATTTTGCATAGTATTTTAAGCATGCTTGTGCACTGTTTTGGGTCTGGTCATCAACTGTAAAATGCCATATTTTGGGTCCATCTTCAACATTGTTGAAGGGACCTCCTATGTTTAAGGCCAGAAACCATCACTTGCTTCTTTGTCCCTCTTTTGGCCCATTTCTTGCATGAGAGCTTAGCCATACTTGTGTTTGTTTTTGTGGCTTGTTGTAAACTATAAAATACCATATTTTGGGCCCCTCTTCAACATTTTAGAAGGGCCCTTCTCTGTTTGAGATCAGAAGATTCTACTTGCTTCATTATCTCTCTTTCGGGGCCATTTTTGCATGTTGGTTTAGACCTATTTGTGTTCACTGTTTGGCCTTGCTTAAAACTGTAAATATGCTTGTTTTGGGGCTTTCTTGATTCTTTCTTCACACTTCATATTCAAATAATGCATGCGTTGGATAGCCATAAGTCATTCCATGCGCCTAATTTCATGTTTCGGGTCTCATTCCATGCTTCGGGTGCCATGCTTTCATGTTTCGGGGCTGTTTTGCATCACTTTTTGCTACTGAAATTTGCATGCTAGTATGCCATATTCCATGTCTTGCCATGTCTTGTTAGAGTGGCATTCGTGCCCTAGGTTTGGTTCTCGGTTTGCGTGCACGTGTACACGCATTTCGAGTGTCTTATTTTCATCTAATGGCCTCTTATGTGAGTGTGTCTGAGGTCCACTCATGTTGGTGTAAGTCCATTATGCATTGTGTATGCCATTTCATTCCATAGCATTGCGTATGCTAGGTTGTATGTTAGCGCATTGTGTATGCCATGTTACCTCGTGCCCCGTGTATGCCATTTCATAGCATTGTGTATGTTAGGTTGTATCTTAGTTGCATCCATGCATGTCATGCATATTGCATTGTGTTTGGGATAGGAGTTAGCCCGAGCACGGGAAACGAGGTACGTTCCGTACTCCGAGTGACGGAACGTGTCTCAATTTTTCAGTCGCCGACACTCCAGATTACCCATGATGGAGTTTAGGTTTTGTTGTGTTTTCATGTGCATTCATTTCATATTGAGTCGTGCAATTCGACTCCTCGGCCATCATGCATTGAGATGCGTGATTGGTGGTACGAGGATCGAGACATGCATACATATGTGAAAATACATTGCTATGCCCCTTTCCTGCTCTCTGTTGCAGCAAATCAGAAATCAGCAGCTTTCAAAAGCCTTACACAGCATTCCGACATCAATTGCAAACAGAGGCTAACTGGGGCATCGCCATGGATTTCCACGCAAAGGCAACCCGAGCATGCATCATTCATCATCCGGAGAAGAGTCGAGATAGTCCCTGGCTTGCATGCCAGTTTATTGTTTTCTTAGTTAATTTGGTAATTAATTAGGATTTTTGTACATATTTGGACTGTATTTTTTATTCGGACTATACTATTCATTTGGGACTGTATATTATTTTATTCGGACCCTCTGTGCGAGGGCATAATTATAATAAATGTGCGTGTGTGTGATGTATGTCTTCCAACCCCACGTCTTTCTTCCCTTTTATTTACCAACTTATGATGGTTAGATTAGGGCGTGTTTCATTTAGCATACAGTATGATAGCATGTTTGCATTCATTCATCTATTTTGCATGCACTGGGCTCGGCGCATCATATTAACTGCATTTGTATTTCAATTCCAAATTGAATACATGATAGCTGTTGCATCTCATATGCCATGTTTAGGATAGCCGAGCCTGCTATAGTTGCATTATTGCATGTGTCGCATTAGGCATTCTTGTATAATTAGGATCATGCATTGATTTCTAATCAGTTTCTGTTTTGGCTTGGAGTACTCGGTAAGTTTTATGCTTTAGCATCCTTGCATGCGTGTGAGTGACTGCCATGAATAGCATGCTTACCATGAGGCTAAATGCTTATGTGATATAACTGCCTGAATGCCTGTGGGTGAAGGTTGGGTTATTTGAATTGGAACAGTTCATCAAATGTGTGTTTTAAGCCCACTAGATAGTGGCAAAATCATGTTTTCTAAGCCCACCCGAGGGTGGCAAATCCACGTCTTAGCCTACCTACAGGTAGCACCATCAAACCATTTTCAAACAAACAAACATGAAATGTTTTGTTCCAATTCAGGCGACCCAGTCTATACTTGTATGCTGTGCGCATCACATAGTAAATCTAGGCTAATAACCGGAATAAGAGCACACAACGTTTTCAAAACTAGATATCATGGTTAGTAGAGACCGATCTTTGATCGGGCGAGCGGGGGTGCTCACAAAGTGACCTTTCCCAATCGTACCCAAGTTCCTGAGCCGAGGCAACTTTGGTGATGACGGACACGTGGCCTTAGGCAAACGAGTCAGGGTTTCCTAAATTTCTCAAAAATAAAATATTTAGGTGGCGACTCTGTATCTGGTAAAGCAGTCCATGTTTGGCACTTCTTTTCTAAAAATCTATTTTCTCAAAACGATTTTGCCGGATTTGGACTCTTTGGTTCAGATTAAGAACCGTGACACAATCGAGTCCGAGCTGTAATGAGGCCCCCCCACGGGCTTGTTACACTTGCCAACTTTGGACTTCCTTGCTGAGCTGATTTTGCTCGCCAACAAGCAAGTTGCCAAGATGACTTTGCTCGCTAACGTTGAAATTCCTTACCGAGCTAATTTTGCTTACCAAGAAGCAAATTGTCGAGTTGACCTTGCTCACCAACTTTGGAGTTCCTTGTCGAGCTGATTTTGTTCATCAAAAGGCAAGTTGGCAAACTGACTTTGCTCGCCAATGTTGAAATTCTATGCTGAACTGATTTTACTCGCCAAGAAACAAGTTGCTGAGCTGACTTTGCTCGCCAACTTTAAAGTTCGTTGCCGAGCTGACTTTGCTCGCTAAGAAACAAGTTGTCGAGCTGACTTTGCTCACCAACGTTGAAATTCCTTGCCGAGCTGATTTTGCTTGCCAAGAAGCAAGTTGTCGAGCTAACCTTACTCGCCAACTATAGAGGTCCTTGCTAACCTGATTATGCTTGTCAAGAAGCAAGTTGTCAATCGCTAACTTTAAAGTTCCTTGTCGAGCTGACTTTGCTCACTAACTTTGAAGTTCCTTGTCGATCTGATTTTGCTCGCCAAGAAACAAGTTGCCGAGTTGACTTTGCTCACTAACTTTGAAGTTCCTTGCTGAGAAAACTTTGCTCGCCAAGAAGCAAGTAGGCGAGCTAACTTTGCTCGCCAACTTTGAAGTTCCTTGCCGAGCTAATTTTACTCGTCAAGAAACAAGTTGTCAAGCTAACCTTGCTTGCCAATTTTGAAATTCCTCGCCGAGCTGATTTTGCTGGCTAAGAAGCAAGGTACCAAGCTAACCTTGCTCGCCAACTTTGAAGTTTCTTGCCAAGCTAATTTTGCTCGCCAAGAAGCAAGTTGTCAATCTGACTTGGCTCATCAACTTTAAAATTCCTTGCCAAGCTGATTTTGCTTGCCAAAAAGCAAGTTGCCAAGCTCACCTTGCTCACCAACTTTGAAGTTCCTTGCCGAGCTGATTTTGCTCACCAAGAAGCAAGTTGTCGAGCTGACTTGGCTCGACAACTTTGAAATTCCTTACCGAGCTTATTTTGCTAGCCAAGAAACAAGTTGCAAAGTTGACCTTGCTCGCCAACTTTGAAGTTCCTTGTAGAGTTGATTTTTCTTTCCAAGAAGTAAGTTGTCGAACTAATTTCGCTCGCCAACTTTGAAGTTCCTTGCCAGGTTGATTTTGCTCACCAAGAAACAAGTTGCCGAGCTGACCTTGCTCGCTAACTTTGGAGTTCCTTGCCGAGCTGATTTTGCTCGCTAACAAGCAAATTGCCAAGCTAATTTTGCTTGCCAAGCTGATTTTGCTTGCCAATATTGAAATTCTTTGCCGAGCTGATTTTGCTCGCTAAGAAGCAAGTTGTCGAGCTGACCTTGCTCATCAACTTTAGAGTTCCTTGCCGAGCTGATTTTGCTCGCCAATGTTGAAATTCTATGTCGAGCTGATTTTGCTCGCCAACGTTGAAATTCCTTGTCGAACTGATTTTGTTCGCCAAGAAGCAAGTTGCCGAGCTGACCTTGCTTGCAAACTTTGGAGTTATTTTCCAAGCTGATTTTGCTCGCCAAGAAACAAGTTGTTGAACTAACCTTGCTTGCCAGCTTTGGAGTTCTTTGCCAAGCTAATTTTGCTCGCTAACAGGCAAGTTTCCGAGTTGACCTTGCTCGTCAACTTTGGATTTCCTTTCCGAGCTGATTTTGCTCGCCAAGAAGTAAGTTGCCGAGTTGACTTTGCTCGCCAATTTTGAAGTTCCTTGCCGAGCTAATTATGCTCGCCAGGAAGCAAGTTGTCGAGCTAGTTTTGCTCGCCAACATTGAAATGTCTTGCCGAGCTGATTTTGCTCGCTGAACAAGTTGCCGAGCTGACCTTACTCGCCAACTTTGGAGTTCCTTGTCGAGCTGATTTTGCTCGTTATGAAGCAAGTTGTAGAGATGACTTTGCTTGCCAACTTTGGAGTTTCTTGCCGAGCTGATTTTGCTCGCCAAGAAGCAAGTTGCCAAGCTGACTTTGCTCGTCAACGTTGAAATTCCTTACCAAGATGATTTTGCTCGCCCAGAAGCAAGTTGCCAGGTTGACCTTGCTCCCCAACTTTTGAGTTCCTTATCGAGCTGATTTTACTTGCCAAGAAGCAAGTTGCCGAGCTGACCTTGCTCGCCAACTTTGGAGTTCCTTGTCGAACTGATTTTACTTGCCAAGAAGCATGTTGTTGCGCTAACTTTGCTCGCCAACTTTGAAGTTCTTTACCGAGTTGATTTTGCTCTCCAAGAAGCAACTTGCCGAGCTGACTTTGCTCGTTAACTTAGGAATTCCTTACTGAGCTGATTTTGCTTGCTAAGAAACAAGTTGCCAAGCTAACCTCGCTCGCCAACTTTGGAGCTCCTTGCTGAGCTAATTTTGCTTGTCAAGAAGCAATTTGCCAAGTTGACCTCGCTCATCAACTTTGGAGTTCCTTGCCGAGTTGATTTTGCTCGCTAAGAAGCAAGTTGTCAAGCTGACTTTGCTCACCAACTTTGATGTTCCTTGCCGAGCTGAAGTTGAGTAATCCTAATCATGTTACAATAGAAAGGATTTAAAGCGAACCACTGAGCAAAGAGTCTAGCACAACCTAGTAATGTAATTTTGATCACGTGAATACATACGGAATTAAGGGGCAATTGAGAGGGGAGTTTGCGCCAAGCAAATGGGCCGAGCCAGTTGTGGTTGGGACCTTGTCGTTGGGTTACACGACCAAGTTAGCATAACCGAGAGCAGTTTGGCCGAGGTTCTGAATCACACAGCTGAGTTAGACCAAGGTCCGAAAGTTGGACCGGGCTAGTTGTTCGGCGTGGATCCTTTGCAGAGCTAGGTGAAGTAATGGTGCTTCCAACCGGACTAGACGCACCTGTTGTACACCAAGCCCGAGCAAGGTCAGCAGGAATGAATGGGTACGGCTAAAGAAGTCGATTATATGCCTCAGATTTTGGCCGGTCAAGAGTAACAGGGTTCCAAAAGGCAGACTGTAGCACCCTACAAGAAGTAACTCGGTAGGATTTGCTACGTGGCCCAATCGGAATGCAAGGAGAGGAATCCACTAAAGTTGCGTGTCAATACCATTTGGCAGCTTGGCCAAATATTGTTTGGCAGTATTGACGCGTACACGTGTAAGGAGTAGAGAGGGCAGTACAGTCACACATCCATAAAAGAACGAGCAGAGTGGTGCGCACAGAAGCTATTTAAACTGTGCAGCGCATCCATACAATAGGTCTAGAATCCTTACACACTGAGACCTCCTAGTTATCAGAGCTCTGTCTTTTGTTTTCTCTCTCTAAAACTATGCTAACTTGACTGTCGGAGGGGTATTCTGGTCACCACCCGCCAAGTAGCTCATCGTCGTTGTGTTCTCAGGTTATCCAAAGTGAAGTGAAACTTGGACACGAGAAGTACGGAAAACGAAGAATATTTCCTCCCCCTACAAAGCTCAAAGTGACATATATCCCTACTCAGAATATGATACAAATCCTTCCAGCGGGGATATTGGGGATAGATTCATTAGATCTTTGTAGACAAACTATCATCATTTGCAATGCATTCAAATGTAGTTCCTTTTCAACTACGACACCTGTTTTTTTCCCCTTTATGTTAAGCAGAGTAGTCACTAATTTTGTCATCTGTTTGGATTGTGAGATGAGAAAAGAAAGGAAATGATTATAGTTTCTCACCTAATTGAGAAAAAAATATATATGATTGTGATTTCTCACATTTTTTGTTTGGATAGACAATGATTTAAAGAGGATATATGTGTCTTTTATTTTATTTGCTTTGTATTTAGAAGAATAGTTTAGGTATTATAAAATTTTTTTTTTTGTAAAGAGTGATTTTGATTTTTCACCAAATCCCACCACTTTTTTTAAGAAACAAAATTTAAGTTTGGAGTGATTTGTCTTTTTTACCATTATTCTCACCAATACTCATCTCATCAATCATCCAAACAAGTGATGAAAAATCTTGGTTGCGTTTGGTAGAATTTTATAAATATAATTTGAAAGTATGAGTCGTATTTTGAGTTTGTGAGTTATGAAATTATGATTTGAGTGTAGAAAATTTGTTTGGTTATGGTTTTTGAATAGAGTATTGAATTGAGTTTTGAATTAAGTGTGGAATTGAGTTTTGAAAGTTTGGTTTGACATATGAAGTAAGAAAATTTGTTTGGTTATGAGTTTTGGAAAGAGTTTTCAAAACTTAATTCAAATTATTATAACTCATAACAAAACACACTACTTTCACACTATTGAAAATTCTGATCAACACTCATAACCAAACTCTTTTTAAAATTCAATTAAAAAATATTATTATTAACAGAAAATAACATTAATCAAAGTTTTAATTGAAAATACTACATAGGCAAAAAAAAATTCAAAATAAATATTCAAAAAATTTAAATCATAAATATTTAAATAATTTAAATAATCTAAAAAAGATAATAAGTAAAAAATTAAAATAAATATTCAAAAAATTTAAATCGTAAAAATTTAAATAATTTAAAATGTTAATATTTTAAATTTAAAAACAACTCTACACTCAAATTGTAACCAAATACATAAAACAAAACTCAATTAAGAAATTATTTTTAAAACTCATAACCAAACACATAACTCGAAACTCCATACTACTTTCATACCTCCACACTCAAATCATAACCAAATACATAACAAAAAAATTAAAATATTTTAAAATATTTTTATAAAATAGAGTTTGAATTTATTTTTATAAAATATTTGAAAATTTAAAATATTAAAATCGTAATATTTTGAAATTAAAATATTTTAAAATATTCAAAAAATTAAAAAATTAAAAAAATTGTAACATATTTAAATATTAAAATATTTAAAATCTTAACAAAATTAAAATATTAATTTGAATTGAGTTTTGAAATGAGTTTTGAATTATGTGCTTGGTTATGAGTTTTGAAAAGTAATGATTATGTTTTGAATTGAGTTTTGAGAAATGGACATAGAATTATAATTTAAAAGCTCAAAACAAACAACACACTCAAATCAATGGATGAAACTATAATTTGATAGGCTTACCAAACAGAGCCCTTATTTTTTTTGATTTTTTTCTCTCTCCCCAAATCTCTCAATCGAAATGGTTACACTACAAGAAAAAGCATTTTTGCCGACCACTTTTAGCTACTAAAACCAATTTAGTCGCCAAAAGTCATGGAATTGGCTACCAAAAAAAATTTTAGTCGGCAAAAGTCAACTTTTTAGCTACTAATTTTTTTTAGTAGGGGAATGTTGATTATTGGCTACTAAAATAAATTTAGTAGCTAAAGATATTACAATTGGCGACTAAAAAAATTTTTAGTAGCTAAACATATCACAATTGGCTACTAAAAAAAAATTTAGTAGCCGTAGAGGTACTTTTAGCTACTAAATTGTTTAGTAGCCGAATCAAAATAAAAAAATTAATTTTTAATCTTTCCCGACCAAAGTTTTGGTCGCCAAATGTCAAGTTTCGGCGACCAAATTTATTTTAGTCGCTAAAAACCTACTTTCGGCTACTAAATATTTGGTAGCCGAATGAAAATAAAAAAAAATTAATTTTTAATCTTTCCCGACCAAAGTTTTGGTCGCCAAATGTCGAGTTTCGGCGACCAAATTTATTTTAGTCGCTAAAAACCTACTTTCGGCTACTAAATCTTTGGTAGCCGAATGAAAATAAAAAATAATAATTTTTAATCTTTTCCCGACCAAAGTTTTGGTCGCCAAATGTCAAGTTTCGGCGACCAAATTTATTTTAGTCGCTAAAAACCTACTTTCGGCTACTAAATATTTGGTAGCCGAATGAAAATAAAAAAAATTAATTTTTAATCTTTCCCGACCAAAGTTTTGGTCGCCAAATGTCGAGTTTCGGCGACCAAATTTATTTTAGTCGCTAAAAACCTACTTTCGGCTACTAAATCTTTGGTAGCCGAATGAAAATAAAAAATAATAATTTTTAATCTTTTCCCGACCAAAGTTTTGGTCGCCAAATGTCAAGTTTCGGCAACCAAATTTATTTTAGTCGCTAAAAACCTACTTTCGGCTACTAAATCTTTGGTAGCCGAATGAAAATGAAAAAAATTAATTTTTAATCTTTTATTTATATTTTCAATCTTTGTAAACCTATTTTTATTTATATATATATATATTTTTTTATTAAGAGGTTGTACACCCACCATCCAAAAATATTAATTTTTTTAAAAAATTAATTATTAAAATAATATGAATTTCTTATTTTGTCCTTTTTTTAAATCCATTAATAATAAAAAATTTACAATTATGACCATTGATATTTCTAAAAAAATATACTATGAAAAGGTAATTTTTATAAATTAATATTTTTAAAATGTAATAATTGTATTATAAAAACAGATTATATTGTGAAAATAGACTATTATTTTCAGATGAAAAGTACAATTAAACTATTTGTACTTTTTACATCATCATATTTCAATAACACTAATAAATTAAGAATAAATCAAAATTCACAAATAAAAGACAAAATATCCCAATTATTTATCATTTCAATAAATTTTTCAATATTATTACCAGTACTAATAAAAGACAAAATATCTCAATTATTTGTGTGACTTATTGATATTATTTCAAATTTTAAATTTTTTCTTAATTTTTTAATAATTAATTTTTTCAACTTTTTAAAATTATTTTTACGTTATACACGGTTAACAATAATCAAACACTATTGTTAATTTAAATTTGGAGGGAGACGTTTCTAATTTAAATTTGAGGGATTTATAAAAATAATTGGCGACTAAAAATACACGGGTTGAAATGGTTCATTGGCTTCAAATTTAATTACAATATTTTCATTGGCTTCAGATTTTAGTTTTTCTGTCTCTCACTCTCTAGGGTTGTATTTTCTTTATTTTGTATATTAAGAGAGAGAGACAGAGAGACTGAAGATGGGAGTGGCGAGCAAAGTAAGGGGCTGGGCATTCAAGGCCTTCATTCATCTATCTGTCTATCTGTTTGTCTATCTGTCTGTGTCTCTTACACATCTATCTCTTCTCTCCTTTCTCTATCTCTCTATGTCTCTTTCGTTCATCTCTCTTGTCTCTATCTCTCTTGTTCATCTCTCTTCTCTCGCTCTCTCTCTCTTCTCTCTTTATCTCTCTCTTTTTCTAAATCTTTCTCTCGATCATCTCTTTTCGCTCTCTGTCTCTTTTTCTGTCTCTCACTCTCTATCTCTTTCTCTGTCTCTCACTCATCACTCTTCTCTGTCTCTCTCTATGTCTATATTTTTGTCTCGGTCTCTCTTCTTTTTCTCTCTCTCACTCATCACTCTTCTCTGTCTTTCTCTCTGTGTCTCTCATCTCTCTTTTCTCTATCTCTCTCTGTCTCTCTTCTCTTTATTTCTCTCGCTCATCTCTCCATGTATCTCTCGTTTATCTCTTTTCGCTCTTTTCTCTCTCTCTTTGTATATCTTTTTTCACCCATTTTTCATCTTTCTCTCTCTATTCTCTTTCTCTATCTTACTCATTACTCTTCTCTCTCTGTCTGTCTGTCTCTCTCTTTCTGTGTCTCTCACTCATCTATCTCTTCTCTCATCTTTTTTCTTTCTCTGTCTCTTTTGTTCAGCTTTCTTGTCTCTATCTCTCTTGTCTTTATCTCTCTTCTCTCGCTCTCTCTCATTTCTCTTTTCTCTCTGTCTCTATCTGTCTGCCTTTGTCTCTGTCTTTGTCTCCTTTTCTCTTTGTCTCTCGCTCATCTCTCTTCTCTCTATCTCTTTCATCTTTTTTCTTTCTCTATCTCTCTCATTCATCTTGCTTCTCTCTATCTCTGTCTATGTCTTTCCTACTCATCTTTATTCTCTCTCTATCTTTCTCTTTTTCTATGTCTTTCTCTCGATCATCTCTTTTGGTTCTCTTTCTCGCTCTCTTTGTCTATCTCTCACTCATCTCTTGTTTCTCTCTGTCTAGGTCTCTATCTCTTCTCTCTCTGTGTCTCTCTCTCTGTCTATCTCTTTGTCTCTCTTTCACTCATCACTCTTCTCTCCCTCTCCTATACCACAAAAGTTTGGTCGGAAAAAATTTAATTTCAGCGGATAAAAAATATGTTTGTCCGGGTATAGATAATTTTGGCGGCTAAAATAATTTAGTCATTTGAATGAAAAATAAAAATTTATTTTTTATCTTCGACGACAAAAAAAAATTGATTTTTACTAAAAAATGATTATTGGGCTACAAAAAAGATTGATTTTCTGTAATAAAAAATTAGTGATTTTCTGTAATAAAAAAGATTGATTTTCTCTCCCCCTCCTCTACCACAAAAAATTAGTTCATGATATTTAGTAATAAAAAAAAAGGCCGCAGAAAAATATTTTTCATTGATTTTTGCTTTCTTTTTTTTTTTCTTTCTTTCTTTCTTTTCTTTCTTATTATATATATATAACAATATAAGAAAATAAGATTTTAAAATATATTATTATATTTTTCAGTAAAAAAAATATTAGGACAAATATTTAAGATAATTTAATATTTTTAATTTTTTAAATTTATAATTTTATTACTTATATTTTTATTTAAATATAATTTAAATATATTTGTTACTTTTATTCCTTATTTTAGTGCCTATTTTTATATATTTTTTTTATTTTTACTTTTACCGACTAAATATTAGTCGCCGATTATAATTAAAATTTTTGAAAATGAGTTTCAGACTACGGAGGAAAAGTAAGGAGGGAAATTTGAGTACTTCTTTCATTTGTCTCTCTCTTTCTTTCTAAGACCCACTGTCACGACCCCAACCCGCCCCTAGTAGGATGGTGCCGTGATGGCCAGTAATCCGTGATTACCAAAGGCCAACTTACCAAAATCCACACACACAACAGAGTACACACAGGGGGCTTACAAAATGCGGAAGCAATAAATCAAAATACAAGTGGTCCATAAGAGCTGTGCATAAATCAAATGAAATGACATATTCAATATAGTCTTACATCCAGTCCAAGTTATCGAATTACAAGTCAAATCTTGACCAAAAGGCTTCTAAGCCGACGAGTACAAAATACAATGAATATAAGCCAAGAAGCATGATTTTCAAGATCTGCCGAGATAAATACAAAATGCCGACGTAAACACAAAATGCCGGAGTAGAAACAGCATTGCCGACAAGAATACAAAACAAGGCCGATTTAAATCAAGAATCCAAAATAATTTGGCGGTAAACACATCTAGGCGTCACCGTCTCCGCTCATCACCTACATATATATATATAGAGGGTGAGTATGGAAACTCGATGAATGATACTAATAATAAAGGTTTGCATGAATATAGCCGAATCTGCTCAAAACAAAACATATCAAAACCATCAAAACATTAGCCGAGGTTCTATCAAGCAAAGCACATCAAAACTGTACCAAATCAAGGGATGAACCGTATTCATCTGTTAAGGCTTACAAATTTCAGGGATGCTTACTGACATCGGCAAAACATAATCAAAAGCTGTCCGAACAAACAATACGTGTAGTAACCCATTAGTGGCAAAACAAGATTTGTACGATCCGTAATCGTTTTATACAAGATGGTGCTGCGAAGGTTTAGAGTCCTCCAGCCCAAGGGACTTATGTTACTTAGGCCCGTAGCCCCTTTTTAACGCAATAACCTTTCCAAGGAAGGACCGTATCCTTCATATACAAGAGACTATGTCACTTAGGCCCGTAGCCCTTTTTGACAAATGATGCTGCGAAAGTTTAGAGTCCTCCAGCTAAGGGACTTGTGTTCAAGAAAGGACCGTATCCTTTTCATGCATAACGCTGCGAAAGTTTAGAGTCCTCCAGCTAAGGGACTTGTGTTCAAGAAAGGACCGTATCCTTTTTATGCATAACGCTGCGAAAGTTTAGAGTCCTCCAGCTAAGGGACTTGTGTTCAAGAAAGGACCGTATCCTTTTTATGCATAACGCTGCGAAAGTTTAGAGTCCTCCAGCTAAGGGACTTTTACACTTAATACTGTGAAAGTTTATAGTCCTCCAGTACAAGGGACTTTCAAGATACATCAAAACAAAGCTCATACTTGATACATCGAAGGAGGCTAACCATTCATGCTTAACAAATACTTTCATCAAAACAAGGCAAAACAAGATTTATCAAAACGGTATAACATAGCTTTACTAGAAGCACCACTCACCTGGCTCTTCTGGTGTAGGCTCAAAGCAAGATCAAAGTCCTGACAATCACATAACAAATCACACTCTCAAAACGAGCTTCATTTACACATAATGATCTCGGTGCTACCACCGAATCCAAATCAATAACGAAACGAAACATGCTAAGTCAAGCTGGGTACTGCCCAGGTCATGCCGAGGTCCCGCACCTCCTAGCCGAGGTGTGGTCCTGCTGGCCATATACAAAACGAAGTCGGGAACCCTAGGTTTCCCTCTGAAGAATGTAAGGGACAAGATTATCAAGAACATGCAAGAACAAACACAATAACATGGCTCTAGCCATAAACTTCTAGATCAAAGTGCACTTTCATCAAGAACACATGAATACTAACTTTCTCTTTCAAAACCAACTCCAAATCAATGCATGGCATGCAAAACAGATTCGATCAAGCAATGCAGCTAGATGTTTGATACGAACAATCAAAGTAAAGCAAGAATCTAACCTCAAAACTCAAATCCAACGGTTCGATCTTCCACGATCAAACTCGGAACTCAACTTCTCTCTCTAAAACTCTTACACCTTGTTCTAGAGCTTCTCTCTCTAAAGGAACAAAGATTGGGACCAAATGATGCCAAAAAGGTACAAAATGATGTGTTATAGGCCTGTCGGCTGACTTAGCCTCCAGCTCGGACACGTGGCATCACCGGGTTGGTTTAGTTCAAAAAGGTGACTGATTGACAAGACGAGTCCCTGACAAAGCGTATACAACAAGCTAGATGGCAAAACACATCGGCAGGTAAGGACATCGGCTAAAGTCAAAGCTTCTGCAAGGATAACAAGGACATCGGCTAGGGAGGTCGGCACTTGACTAAGTGGTGCCACACCTTGGCCTGGGTGTGCCACACCTCGGTCTAGGCCACACCTACCCAAGGACAGAAATCACAAAGCACAAAACATCTCGGCCTCGGCTCTAAGCACATCGGCCCAAAGAGTGACATCTCGGCAAACATGCCGAGGTGAAGATAGAGGTCAACCAAGGTTCCAAAACAATTCCAAGTACAAAGGTTTAAAGGCGAGCTAAGCTAAGCTGACCTTGGCTATACATCAAGCAAGGTACAAGATCAAGCAAGCAAGCAATACTTATCAAGCAAGACAAAACAAATTAACAAGGTTTATAATCATGGCAAGAGAAGGTCATGCAAAGATGTACGTAAGCATTGCTAAATCAAGATGAGGGTTGTTACATCCTTCCCCCCTTAAAGAAGTTTGGTCCCCAAACTTAAGGTACCTCGTTCCAAGAACAACTCTGGATGTTGAATTCTCATTTCTTCTTCCATTTCCCATGTGGCATCCTTGCCGTAATGCTCCTTCCATTCTACCTTTACCATTGGTATGGATTTGTTTCTCAATTGCCTAACTTGTCTATCAACAATAGACGTCGGCTTCTCTTCATAGCCCAAATTCTCATTCACTTCGATTCCAGAATATTTAATTACATGCAGTGGATCCCGAATATACTTCCTTAACATCGAAACATGAAACACGTCATGGACTTGGCTCAATTCTGGTGGCAAAGCAAGTCTGTAGGCAACGGGGTTAACCTTGTCAAGAACTTCAAATGGACCAATATAACGGGGTGCCAACTTACCTTTCTTCCCAAATCTGGTAACCCCTTTCATTGGTGAAACCTTTAGGAATACGTGATCTCCAACTTCGAATTCTAGCTCATTTCTTCTCTGGTCGGCATAACTCTTTTGCCGGCTCTGGGCAGTTTTAATCCTTTGCTGAATAAGCTTAATCTTCTCGGTTGTTACTTGAATGAGTTCAGGACCAAGCAGAGCCTTGTCTCCAACTTCGGTCCAACATATCGGCGATCTACATTTTCTTTCATACAGAGCCTCATACGGCGCCATACCAATACTCGCTTGATAACTGTTGTTGTAAGCGAATTCCACTAATGGCAAATGCATTCCCCAACTTCCTTGGAAGTCCAATACACAAAGTCTAAGCATGTCTTCAAGTGTCTGAATCGTTCTCTCTGTTTGCCCATCTGTCTGGGGGTGAAAAGCTGTACTAAATCTCAGTTCGGCTCCAAACGCTTTCTGTAGACTCTGCCAAAATCTGGAAACAAATTTAGGATCTCTGTCTGACACTATTGACATCGGCACTCCATGGAGTCTAACAATCTCATTCACATATAATAGGGCAAGTTGATCGGCGTTGAAAGTAGTCTTAACAGGCAAAAAGTGTGCTGACTTGGTTAGTCTATCTACCACAACCCAAATCGAATCCATACCTTTCTGTGTCTTCGGCAACCCAATCACAAAATCCATGGAGATGTGTTCCCACTTCCACTCAGGGATCGACAAAGGTTGCAGGAGTCCTGCTGGTCTCTGATGTTCTGCTTTTACTTGCTGACAATGCAAACACTGAGACACGAATTCGGCTATTTCTCTTTTCATGTTCGGCCACCAAAATGTCTGTTTCACGTCTTGGTACATCTTAGTGTTCCCTGGATGAACAGCAAACTTGGAATTGTGAGCTTCCAGCAAGATTTTCCTTTTTAACTCTGGAACATCGGCCACACACAATCTCCCTTCAAACTTGAGTACTTGATTCTCAAAAGTGTACCCTGACCTCGGTTTCATAACAATCTCATCGGCTACTTTTCTGAAGAATTCATCATCCATTTGTCTTGCCTTTACTTCTTCAACGATGGTTGGTTCTGCTGAAATCAAGGTTAGACATGCCAAATTTCCAACTGACTTTCTGCTCAGAGCGTCGGCCACACTGTTAGCTTTTCCTGGGTGATATTGAATGTGCATATCGTAGTCCTTCAACAACTCAAGCCATCTTCTTTGTCTCAAGTTCAATTCCTTCTGAGTGAATAGGTACTTCAAGCTCTGATGATCTGTAAAAACCTGGCAAGAAGCTCCATACAAGTAATGACGCCAAATCTTTAAAGCGAATACCACGGCTGCTAGTTCCAAATCATGGGTAGGATAGTTCTTCTCATGTGGCTTCAATTGACGAGATGCATATGCTATGACTTTACCCCCTTGCATTAATGCACAACCCAAACCCTTATGCGACGCATCACTATAAACATGAAATTCTTCATTACCTGATGGAAGTACCAGTACTGGTGCTATAATCAACCTCGTCTTTAGTTCCTGAAAAGCTGACTCTCGGTCTTCAGTCCATTCATACGGTGCTCCTTTCTTAGTCAATTGTGTCAATGGAATTGCAATCTTGGAGAAATCCTTTACGAATTTCCTGTAGTAACCTGCCAACCCAAGAAAACTTCGAACCTCGGACACATTGGTCGGCCTCGGCCAATTCACTACGGCTTCAACTTTGCTAGGATCAACCGAGATACCCTCTTCATTTATCACATGACCCAGAAATGAGATAGTAGAAAGCCAAAACTCACACTTATTAAACTTGGCATACAGTTTCCGGTCTCTCAAAATCTGCAAGGCAAGTCTCAAATGATTCTCATGTTCAGCTTCACTCTTGGAATAAATTAATATATCATCGATGAAGACGACCACAAATTCATCTAAGTGGGGCTTGAAGACTCTGTTCATTAAATACATGAATGCAGCAGGGGCATTGGTCAGTCCAAAAGGCATCACTAGAAATTCGTAGTGGCCATATCTAGTCCGGAAAGCAGTCTTCTCAACATCCTCGGCTTTAACCTTAAGCTGATGGTAGCCCGACCTAAGGTCAATCTTGGAAAAGACTCGTGCTCCTTGTAGCTGATCGAGCAAATCATCAATCCTAGGTAATGGGTACTTATTCTTAATGGTGACCTTATTGAGTTCCCTATAGTCGATACAAAGGCGGAGTGAACCATCCTTCTTCTTAACAAATAACACGGGTGCTCCCCATGGTGAAGTGCTCGGCCTAATAAATCCTTTGTCCAACAATTCTTGCAACTGTAGTTTCAATTCTCTGAGTTCGGCTGGGGCCATTCTATATGGTGTTTTGGAGATCGGCTGTGTTCCCGATATGACATCAACAGTAAACTCTATTTCTCTATCAACTAATTGGCCAGGCAAGTCATCAGGAAAAACATCGGCGAATTCATCAACAACTGGAACGTCGGCTAAAATAGCATTTCCATTCTGATTACTCAGTATACTACACAGATAACCCTTACACCCCTTTTGGATCAACTTACAGGCCTTCATGGATGATATTAAGTAAGGTGGGGGCACTACTCCCTTACCCTGAAAAATAATCTCGGCTAGATTTGGGGGTTTCAGTGTGACACTCTTCGAAACACAATTTATAGATGCGTAATTTGCTACTAACCAATCCATTCCCAGTATAATATCAAAATGAGCTATATCCAATGGCATTAAGTCAACTAACAATTCAACATTCTCAATCATGACAACACACGCCCTATAAATGGATGCAACAATCATAGGCTTCCCAGATGGAGTAGACACAGATAATACATGTTCAAGGGGTTCTAGTTTTCTATTAATCTTCTCGGCAAACTTAGTAGATACAAACGAATGCGTAGAACCTGAATCAATCAACACATAAGCATCTTGAGAGCAAATAGAGAGTGTACCTGACACCACTGTCTCGGTGTTCTGAGTGTCTCCAGGTACCAGTGCAAACACTCTGCCCTGTCTCATCTGTCCTTTTCCTCCATTACCCTTCTGGACGGTACCTGAGGTGTTCTCACCCTTCTTGCTGGCTTCGGCCTTTGTCTTAGGACAATCTCTCACAAAATGACCCATTTCTCCACATTCATAGCACGCTCCCGACGCCTGACGACAAACCCCGAAATGTTGCTTCCCACAATCTGAACACATCGGTTTAGTATTACCCTCCTGTCGTGGATATCCAGTACTGCCCTTATTCGTCCTCTTCTTGGCGCCCAACTGTGCTCGGTGACTATCATGGTTCTGTCTCTTTCGCTGATTCTCTCCTGAGTTCTGGTATCTGTTCAAGTTAGCTTCAGCCAAGACAGCCTTGTCCAAAGACTTGGCTAAGATAGGTCGGCATATTGAGTAGGCTAACCCGGTCTTGAATCGGTCCGCGAAGCCCACTTTCAAACTTTCTAGCCTTCATGTAATCATCGTTGATCATGTGAGGTACAAACCTTACCAATTCAGTAAAAACACGATCATATTCCGCCACTGTTCGGCTGCCTTGTGTCAAAATCTGGAATTTGGTAGCCTTACGATTCCGGACACTGAGGGGAAAATGCTTGTTGTAAAACAGTTCCAAAAACTTTGCCCAAGTTAAACCAGGGTTAGTTTCTCTGATCATCATCCACCATCTCCGAGCATCGTCGTCCAAGGTAAATGCAGCTAAAGTCACTTTCTGAACATCGGTGCTGGGGAAAATCTCAAACAGTTTCTCCATTTCTAATACCCACGCCTCGGCCTTCATTAGCTCAATACCTCCAGAGAACCTCGGTGGTTTCATCTTCTTGAATTCCCTGATCAAAGCTATCGTGCCATCTCCATATAAGGCTAGTTGTGGGGGAACCTGTGGCACTGGAGGAGGTGGAACTACATTTCGGCCGTTAAATGCCTTTCGTAGGGATCGAGTGGCACTAGCGTCTCGCTTTGGTTTGCCCCAACTCGCGGGCCAAACCTTCCACTAATCTTTCCAGTCTGTCTAATCTGTCTTCGGGTTGACCCCGGGCAACTGGTGGTCTACCTCTCCTCATGATGCTATGAGTATACAAAGTGTGATTCTTTTAAGCAAATAACAAATAACCATGCAGGCAAGTGACAAATAAGTGAGTCAAGACAATGCACACCTTGTTCAAATAGCAAGCAATATGATGCAACCCTAGCATCTTTCTAAGGGAAATCCTATGCTCTTTAGGACTCAAGTGTGTGAATAACGTATAATAAGGAACTTGTGCTCTGATACCATTCTGTCACGACCCCAACCCGCCCCTAGTAGGATGGTGCCGTGATGGCCAGTAATCCGTGATTACCGAAGGCCAACTTACCAAAATCCACACACACAACAGAGTACACACAGGGGGCTTACAAAATGCGGAAGCAATAAATCAAAATACAAGTGGTCCATAAGAGCTGTGCATAAATCAAATGAAATGACATATTCAATATAGTCTTACATCCAGTCCAAGTTATCGAATTACAAGTCAAATCTTGACCAAAAGGCTTCTAAGCCGACGAGTACAAAATACAATGAATATAAGCCAAGAAGCATGATTTTCAAGATCTGCCGAGATAAATACAAAATGCCGACGTAAACACAAAATGCCGGAGTAGAAACAGCATTGCCGACAAGAATACAAAACAAGGCCGACGAAATCAAGAATCCAAAATAAGCTGGTAAACACATCTAGGCGTCACCGCCGTCCTGCTCATCACCTACATATATATATATAGAGGGTGAGTATGGAAACTCAGTGAATGATACTAATAATAAAGGTTTGCATGAATATAGCCGGAGTCTGTTCAAAACAAAACATATCAAAACCATCAAAACATTAGCCGAGGTTCTATCAAGCAAAGCACATCAAAACTGTACCAAATCAAGGGATGAACCGTATTCATCTGTTAAGGCTTACAAATTTCAGGGGATGCTTACTGACATCGGCAAAACATAATCAAAAGCTGTCCGAACAAACAATACGTGTAGTAACCCATTAGTGGCAAAACAAGATTTGTACGATCCGTAATCGTTTTATACAAGATGGTGCTGCGAAGGTTTAGAGTCCTCCAGCCCAAGGGACTTATGTTACTTAGGCCCGTAGCCCCTTTTTAACGCAATAACCTTTCCAAGGAAGGACCGTATCCTTCATATACAAGAGACTATGTCACTTAGGCCCGTAGCCCTTTTTGACAAATGATGCTGCGAAAGTTTAGAGTCCTCCAGCTAAGGGACTTGTGTTCAAGAAAGGACCGTATCCTTTTCATGCATAACGCTGCGAAAGTTTAGAGTCCTCCAGCTAAGGGACTTGTGTTCAAGAAAGGACCGTATCCTTTTTATGCATAACGCTGCGAAAGTTTAGAGTCCTCCAGCTAAGGGACTTGTGTTCAAGAAAGGACCGTATCCTTTTTATGCATAACGCTGCGAAAGTTTAGAGTCCTCCAGCTAAGGGACTTTTACACTTAATACTGTGAAAGTTTATAGTCCTCCAGTACAAGGGACTTTCAAGATACATCAAAACAAAGCTCATACTTGATACATCGAAGGAGGCTAACCATTCATGCTTAACAAATACTTTCATCAAAACAAGGCAAAACAAGATTTATCAAAACGGTATAACATAGCTTTACTAGAAGCACCACTCACCTGGCTCTTCTGGTGTAGGCTCAAAGCAAGATCAAAGTCCTGACAATCACATAACAAATCACACTCTCAAAACGAGCTTCATTTACACATAATGATCTCGGTGCTACCACCGAATCCAAATCAATAACGAAACGAAACATGCTAAGTCAAGCTGGGTACTGCCCAGGTCATGCCGAGGTCCCGCACCTCCTAGCCGAGGTGTGGTCCTGCTGGCCATATACAAAACGAAGTCGGGAACCCTAGGTTTCCCTCAAGAATGTAAGGGACAAGATTATCAAGAACATGCAAGAACAAACACAATAACATGGCTCTAGCCATAAACTTCTAGATCAAAGTGCACTTTCATCAAGAACACATGAATACTAACTTTCTCTTTCAAAACCAACTCCAAATCAATGCATGGCATGCAAAACAGATTCGATCAAGCAATGCAGCTAGATGTTTGATACGAACAATCAAAGTAAAGCAAGAATCTAACCTCAAAACTCAAATCCAACGGTTCGATCTTCCACGATCAAACTCGGAACTCAACTTCTCTCTCTAAAACTCTTACACCTTGTTCTAGAGCTTCTCTCTCTAAAGGAACAAAGATTGGGACCAAATGATGCCAAAAAGGTACAAAATGATGTGTTATAGGCCTGTCGGCTGACTTAGCCTCCAGCTCGGACACGTGGCATCACCGGGTTGGTTTAGTTCAAAAAGGTGACTGATTGACAAGACGAGTCCCTGACAAAGCGTATACAACAAGCTAGATGGCAAAACACATCGGCAGGTAAGGACATCGACTAAAGTCAAAGCTTCTGCAAGGATAACAAGGACATCGGCTAGGGAGGTCGGCACTTGACTAAGTGGTGCCACACCTTGGCCTGGGTGTGCCACACCTCGGTCTAGGCCACACCTACCCAAGGACAGAAATCACAAAGCACAAAACATCTCGGCCTCGGCTCTAAGCACATCGGCCCAAAGAGTGACATCTCGGCAAACATGCCGAGGTGAAGATAGAGGTCAACCAAGGTTCCAAAACAATTCCAAGTACAAAGGTTTAAAGGCGAGCTAAGCTAAGCTGACCTCGGCTATACATCAAGCAAGGTACAAGATCAAGCAAGCAAGCAATACTTATCAAGCAAGACAAAACAAAATAACAAGGTTTATAATCATGGCAAGAGAAGGTCATGCAAAGATGTGCGTAAGCATTGCTAAATCAAGATGAGGGTTGTTACACCCACGACATAAGATTAGGGCAAAATATTGGGGGAAAGTTGGTCACGACTCACGACGAGAGATGAGCAGCCTCCATCCAGCCTCCATCCAGATTCCAACTCCAGGTATGCTTCGTCTTCTCTTCTTCTTCTTCTCCTTCTTCTTCTTCTTCTTCTCTGTTCGACTCATTCTTCTCTTCTTCTCTGTTCTTCGACTCCTTCTCTTCTCCTCTGAATCACTACCATTAGATAATCTTTAATTTATATTAATTAATTCTCTCTCTCTCTCTCTCTCTCTCTCTCGTCTACCTTCAAATTGATAATATTATGGCTGAAGAAGACGAGCACTCTACCTCTTCATCGTCTTCGAATCCATGCCCTATCTGCCTCGGGCCTCTTCTTCAAGAATCCTATTTGGATCAATGTTTCCGTACATACTTTTCTCTCTCTCTCTCTCTCTCTCTCTCTCTCTCTCTCTCTCTAATTTCTAACTTAATAATGGGTGAATTTGAAGCTTCTTTTTTAAATTAATTGTCAGAGATCTATTTATTGTACTGCCGACTCATAGAAACAAACTGAAATTGCAAGGTTTTAAGCTATTGTAGACTGCGAATCACAACTTCTGTTTTTGGGTTTTGTATTTTTGGGCATGTTTACTATGGTTTAGAGTCCTCTATGCAAGGTTTGTTTTTGTTATATTGTTCTTCAACTTTTACATTAATTTGGTGTAAGGGTTTTTATTTCTCATTTTGTTTGTGAATTTGATATCCTAGTCAATAATATCCTTGGGCTCATTAGGGGCAAAACTAGAGTGACTCATTATACTTTTTGAGAATGCAGCTCACATACAAATGGGTATTAAGGCATAAAAAATTAAATCATCCAATAAACACTTCTATTATAGGAAAGACACTTTAATATATTTATATAAAAAAAAATAAACTCTGAAATTTCTACTATGCAGTAAACTAATGCCAGAACTCTTGGAGAAAGTCCTATCCACTGCATTCCATATGTTGGTGGCCCGTTTGGTTCCACCTAGGTGAATTAGGCATCTTAAGTTGGGGCTAACCTTTCACTTGATAATCTTATAAAAGTAAATAAAATCATATCCTAACCATAAAATGCTAGTTGTATTGGTTAATCTCTATTCGTTAGTTTAACTATTCTATATTTCCAATCTTTCCTTTTGATCCCTTTAGAATTTCAGTGAAATTAATCCTATTATATGTATAATATGCAGACAGAAATTTTTTCTATCATTCACGGATATGATGGAACTGCTTTTGAACGACATTACATTAATCAGGATTTTGGAAATAGGTAATTTGTGGTCTATTGATTTCTTTGCTTCAGCTTGACTTTCATAGTTGAAAATGTTACATTACTTTTATACATTGCATCTGCAGTGCTTTCTTTTCAGAAGCTCACAAATATAGGTTACCGTGCTACTATATTGAACCAGGTATACTGTTGCTCATCATTTTGAATCTTTAATTCTGTTTGTTTGTTGAATTTTGCTGTTATTTCCTAATAAATCCACGTTTATTAATATTGATTTTTGTAAATTGTGTGTTAAACAGTTACCTTAAGGTCCTTAAATGATAAATTCATAGTATCACGGTATTGGAAGGCTCGTAAAATAATATTAATTTATCTTTGGCTATTTCAAATAGAAAATAATTTCCAAACTAAATTTTTATATGTAAAATTCATAAAATGATGAGATGGTTCTAATGATTTCACTTTTTCACTTTTGTATTCTAATCTTTGATTTAGGCGAGTCTTAGTGTATTTTTTTTTCCCTGGTTTGTTTGGTATTAGATACTGGGGACACCAACCAGAGAGGAAATTAAGTGCATGAATCTGAACTATATTGAATTCAAGTTTCCACAGATCAAAGCTCACCCATGGCACAAGGTTGATTTGAAAATCTTCGAGGATCATGTATCTTTTAACACAACTTCATCAATGATGGGCTCATTACTTTAATTATAGCCAAACCTAATGAAATTGTGTCTTATAGGTATTTCACAAGCGAATGCCACCTGAGGCAGTTGATCTTGTATCAAGGATGCTCCAGTATTCACCAAATCTACGTTGCATTGCGGTATGAAATTTGAGCTTTACTTACTATATATCAAAATTGAAAATTGAGATCAATCATTTTGAACAACAATGCTTGGTTTTTGTAGTAGTAGCTTGAACAAAATTGAGATCAATCGTTCACCGAGGCATCATAACTTGAACAATGCTTGGTTTTTGTAGTAGTAGTTTGTATATAGAAGTGCTCTTATTTTCTTAATATGTTATTGTACAGTTTTCAGAGGTTGCCTCTATTTTCTTGTTTTGACTATAATTTTTAATAGATTGTTGTAATTCTTGTAAGAAAATCATAGCTAAGTTGATTGATTGAGAACATCG
This sequence comes from Camellia lanceoleosa, assembly GCA_025200525.1. Classification (NCBI taxonomy): domain Eukaryota; kingdom Viridiplantae; phylum Streptophyta; class Magnoliopsida; order Ericales; family Theaceae; genus Camellia; species Camellia lanceoleosa. The sequence goes on along the minus strand of CM045772.1, from coordinate 99,829,576 downwards.
TTTTACAATTTTCTGAATTTACTCAGGTTAAACATTAGTGAATATTTGTTTAAAAGAGATGGTATAAGGAAATGATCATACAATGCACAAATTCTGCCAACTTGCCCTTTCCTTACTCTGGTTTTGTCGATTTTCTTGCTCCTGGTACAGATGTGAACTATGGAGAGAGATTTGGCAGCAATCTAAATACACCAGACTCTCAATTAGAGGCCCAGGAAAAAATTCTTCAGAACCAGATTAAGGTATGGTACATTATGTGCCGATCTTTTATCATTTGCCCTCTGTTATGAAATGATTCATCCTATATCTCTTTTATGTTTTTATCCTTTATTCAACTGCTTTGACATCATGATTTATTCCTAGAGTTTCCATAATCACCGTTTGCTTAGCTCAAGATTTTATAACCTCCCTCTATATCACTAATCGATTACCTGTTACTCGTGAAAAAATGAATTGGTTACTTGTTCCTTGTATAATTTATTGGTGAGACATTTCCTATTTTTGTCTTTGTGTTGGATAATAAATTCTGGGGTTTTCTGGTTTGTGAATGTATGTATAAATGCATCTATGTTTCCATGCATTATACATATATATGGAGAGAGGGAGGGAGGAAGGTTTTCTATTTTTAATAGGTGACATGTACCTATCACTTTCCTTTCTTCTTTTTATTTTTATTTTTAATTTAACTAATTGAAATGTACCTACCAACTTTTTCTTTGTTAGTGACAATGTGAAACCGACAACTTGGAGTGGAAATATTTTGTGGCAGCGAGACTTGTTGAATATAAAATCTACAAATAAATTGAACGTGGTTTAAGATATGAATGAATTATTTTCTTGCCATAACAGTTGAACGAGGAAGTGGATATGTTTTCTCAAGAATATGAGTTGATGCATGGTCTTTTTGTTTTTCCCTAATTTTTCCCTTTACATGATTGTTTTGCCTCGCTTCCAACTAATTCCTCCATCTTTGCAATTCTTCTCCTTCCTCCTTCCCTCTCCTTATCAAGAAGGTTGCTATGACCTTTGTAATCCAATCTCCGAATCTCCTCAAGCACCTCGCTTTACGCTCCTTTAAGACCAAATTCCTCCACATTCGGTCTTCAAGTCCTCCCAAGAAGTAGCTACGGTTCTCCACCAATTTATAACCCCTACTCCGATCAACCACGTTATACGAACCGTCTATGTACAACCACCTTTTTTAAAATTGCATTGGTGCCCTACCTATAGTAATGCCACTCTTGTCAGCGAAGGGCACATGGTCTGACACCGGCCATAACAATGGAAGCCAGATGACATTAGAAAAATGCTCGTCCCGTCCCATCGACACAAAAAGCTATCAATCTCGGATAATTTTTTTCCACATATACTTGCTATTTAGTGAACACATGTATGCACTCATAAAAATATCTGCATATGTTTGTCTGTGTCCTCTATATTCTAAGAAACAAATGTTCTCATTTCCCTGTTTAATATTCTAGGGATGTGATCTTTATAAATATCAGATTTGGTTAGGGTTCCACTAAATTGTATATAATGACAATTGATTGAGTTTTATTTATTTATTTATTTATTTTGTGCAGTGAATGGTGTGCCTTTCTATCCATGCTCTTTTTTTTCTCATCTCAACCAGTCAAAAAAAGCCAAATAACTTGATTTTGTTTTTCTATCTTGACCTGACCACTTTCTCCCATTTATTTACAATAGATGTTGCAAAGCCAGCTCCACCTTGTACAAAATTCAAGAGCTGAGAAAAGCATGGACACAACTGTGACAGCATCTTCTGACTACAAAGGAAAGGCAGTTGCATCATCATCTTCATCGTGTGTTTCGGATTGTGGTCGACATGGAGAGAGTGAAGAAACAGAGAAGAGATAACTGGCCTTGCGCAAATGTGAACCTATATTACAAGGGGCTAGACATTTGATGTAGAATTTTGTGTATAGAGGACATATTACATGTATGATGGTGTTTGTATGGAATTATTATTTTGGATTGGATTGTATTTGATTTGTATACAATTTGATGTTAATTGAATTAATTTTTGTATTGTTGAAACGAAATAGAAATTGATATGTATAATTATTGTTTAAATATAGGGATGTATAATTATTATATCATATAATTATTGATATATGTATATTTATTTTAGTAGTTAAAAATAAATGAAGACTTTCGGCTACCAAATGGTTAGTAGCCAAAAGGTTAAGAAAATGAAAAATAATATTTTTGGTGACCAAATTCTTTAGTCCCTAAATGTAGTAATGTTGTGACTAAAACTTATTCCCGACAAAAAGTTTTAGTCGTTGAAAATTTATTTTATTTTAATTTAACACTTTTGGCGACTAAATATTTAGTCGCCAAAAGATACCTTTTCCCGACTAAGCAGACTTTAGTAGCCAAATATTCACTTTTGGCGACTAATATTTTAGTCGCCAAAAGATACCCTTTGCCGACTAAGCAGACTTTAGTAGCTAAATGTTCACTTTTGGCGACTAATATTTTAGTCGCCAAAAGATAACCTTTGCCGACTAAGCAGACTTTAGTAGCCAAAACGTTCACTTTCAGCGACCAAAAATAGTTTAGTCGCCAATACTATCGCCAACAGAGTACAGGCGATGACTTTGGCGACCAAAAAAAGTAGTCGCTAATCACATTTGGCGACCAAAAATGGGGCTTTTGGCGACCAATATTTTAGTCGCCAAAAGTATCGTTTCCTGTAGTGTTAATATTTCAGAAGTTCTTCAAAAATAGATAAGGTTTGTGAAGATATAAAACTTGGAAGCTAACCATTCAGGGGAAGAAGAAAAAAAAAAGTTAAAACGAAAATGAAAGGTTATGCATTGCTATTCTTTCTTCATATAGGATGTGGCAACTTCTTTTTGTTTTGATATCGGTAAATGCCATAAACTAAAAAGCACGGGTACATATATGAATGTGGATATGAATGTAGACACAAGATACGGCGATTTTAAAAAAAATAGGGACACAAATGCTGCGGGAACACGATAATAGAATATGTTTTCATATATTTTTATTTATTAAACCAATATCAATAAAAACTAACTCTAATTCTATATATATATATATATATTTAAAAAGTAGTTTCAATTTAACGCTTACAATTTATATCTTTTTTTATAGATAACCTATTAAGTATTTAAATATGTGAAAAAAAAAATCAATATTTATCAAAAGTACTAAAGAAAATGAGAGAAAAGATAACTTGACATGTCTCTAATGTGTCCCCAGCATGCTCGAAAATAAATTAATTAAATAAAGAAACATGCCATGTGGCGTGTCCGCATCATGTCCATGTGTCCAACACAAATATGGCACTTATTTTAAAGTGTCGGTGCTTCATAAGCCATAAATTTAACGTTTGTATATACCTCCCCAACAATGACCTTTTTCCAGTGTAAAAAACTAAGTTTTAATTATTTTTGTTTTTTATTTAATTTTGTTAGTGCTGAATCCATCAAGAACTTCGGGGTGCTACTTCGTAATAGACACAGGCGTTGCCCTGAGGTTGTATCCCTGCTCCATCTTTTCTACACAGAAGGCTTATCCAACAACAAATGTTAAAAAATTCCAGTAAAAACTTGTAACCAGTCAACAGTTACGCAGTTGAAAGCTTTTGATTCAATTTCAAGTGTTTACAAAGAACAACATCACAGTATTTCTTTGAGATGTTTATTTTAGTGTAAAAACTTTCTCCAAACAATTTTTAGAAAAATGACTCGTTTTCAGGGTATTTCATATTTAGTTGCTCAATATTTTGCAATATTATCCTAGGATGCTATTTTGAATTTTTTATATGGTTGGTATCATACTATGCTACAATAACCTTATATTTCCTTCTATTCTTTAAATATTTTATATTGTGATAAAATATTATAACTCCAACATTTTTATAATTAATTTCCCATTATTTTCATCTTTCATTTTTTGGTCATTTGAAAATGTGGATCGAACCATTTTACCCTTTACATGCATAACTAAATTTAGGTGATAATATGGTTTCAATCCATTAATAGCACGCGCACCTCCAACAATACTACCTGTTTTTTTCTCCAAACTTTAGCTAAAAAGTGATTTTTCAACTAGCTTCTCTGATAATGTTTTCTATTCTTTCTCTATTATGTTTAAATATTTTTTCTTTACTCTAAGAGATTGTTTGGTATGATCTAAATAAGTATATTTTTTGACATTTTACAAAAAAAGATGTGCAAAAAGATGTACAAAAAAGTAAAAACGTGATGTGTCCTAAAAAAAATAAAAACATGAAAAAATGTGCTAATATTCAACATGCCAAACAAGCTCTTAGGCCTGGTTTGGCTTATACTATATAAGTCAAAAAGTTAAAAGGTTACTCCAAAATTCAAAAAGATATCACTATTCACCAAAAAAAAAAAAAATTAAAATCAATTTTCTTCCCAAAAAGTACAATTTGAATTGATGTAAAGCAGAGGCTGTGCAGCAAAAATGAAATGATTCGGTGTGATTTTTACACACATCGTTGTTCGTCCCATGGGGGCCATTATGGGTCCCGTTTTAATAATCTGAACCGTTCAATGTGTAGAAATCGCCGAGTACTATATGCCTGCAAAAAATCATATTGATCGGATATCAATAACTATATGATCAAATCAGTTATATACAACAAATGGATGGTATTATAATTAATGATTGAAAAATAAATAAATCTGATCAGATAGCTATCGATATCCGATTAACGTGATTTTTTATAAGTACATAGTGTTCGACGAGTTACACACATTGCACGGTTTAGATTATTAAAATGAGACCCGTGATGACCCCCACGGGCCAAACAAAACCGTCCAATGCTTTGTACAAAAATTAGTCAATAATTTCCAACTCCAATACACTCCAGCCGGTTGTATGGCTAGGGCCCACCCTCTCTAATCATCTCTTACACACTTTTTTTATACAATTTTTTAATACACATTTTTTCATAAAAAGTCAAAAAGTTAACCCAAACCTCCATATTTTTTTTTTGTCTTTTTTAGTCTAAAAAGACAAAAAGTGCACTTTTTTAAGACACCCCAAACCTGTCCTTAATTTAAAATGTGGAAATCATTCTTGTACTTGTTGATCATTCCTCGTTAATTATTGCTATATGTATTTGAACTATAAAATCTCTTAGGTTTTATTTGTTTCACAAGATAATAAGGAAAATAATATAGTTTTCACAAAATAAACAAGTTGCATGTGCAATCTTCGTTTGACATGAAGATTTGGATTGCGGTTATTTTAGTCACAAAAAGATAAAATAGACTTTTTAGTCCAATAAGACAAAATGTGACATACAAACCATAATCATTTAGTTTTTCTCTCACAAAAGTCAAAAAATCAAAAAGCTTATCCAAACGAAATTTTTTAGTCCCAAGTTAAAATAGCCAAATAACAAAACAATCAAAAAACTAACCCACCTCTCAAACAAAGACTTAAAATGCTAGACAAAAAGCAAAAAGAGGCCATGCCAACCCCACGGCAAAAAGATAAACCATGTGTGGACTACGGCAGAGAGCAAAATCTATACGGTGCCAGTTGAAAGAACTTGGATTGTTTGAGAGCAAGCCCTTCTTTATTGATGTATTTTATCTTATACTTTGTACTCTTCTTTCATCAATAAAGCTTCTTCGTTTTGCCGATCAAAAAAAGAAAGAACTTGGATTGTACAAAGAAAAAGACAATTCAATTACAGTAAAATGAGTGACTGACTGACTAGTTATAGAATAACATCTAAGCTTGCAAAACAATTTACTAAGATTCGAAAACAACAGTGTCCGATAACAAGTTGCTTTCAAAAAAATTTATTCAAAACAGTTCTAGTAAACCATTCATCACACAAGAAAATAAGAATAGAAAAACAATTTTCAGGGTATGTCATACCTTCTTCTTGGAGCCATGGAAGTAAACAAGCCATCACATTCAAATGGTTGCTTCCAAAGCTTTAAAAGAGTAACAAATCAAAAGCTTCTTCATATTGATCCTCCATAAGATACTTTCAATGACAATAGTTCCCAGAGATATTATTGATTTCTCGCAGAACCATCAATGTTGATGACAACACTTCAATCCCAATAGCTTCAGACCCTCCAATGGAAGAAGTTTGTCCAATGGAACTCATATGGCAGTAACTCCGCCGTGGGTGTAACTGTGAGGGGAAAGACTGTGGAAAGTACAGAGTGAAGAAGGGTTTAAGGGGTGTTTGTTTAGAAGGATTGGAGCATCAGATTGGACTCCATCTAGTCTGTTGTTTGATTTGGTTGAAAAATTATAGGTCAGATTAGGAATCTCGCTAAACTATAAATCCTATATATATTAGAATATTGTGTTCGGGGAGATGTGAGGTAGAAACGGTCAAAATTGAATCTCATAGAATTAAGTTATAAAATAACACCTTTGCTCTTTAAATATTTGATTAAATTACGTATTGTATTTAATAAAATAAAATAAATATAAAATCTTTTAAAAAATAAAATAAATTAATTTTTATTGATTTTATTAATTTTTTTAAATAAATTTTTATAAATGTTTTATTTTAAATTTTTATTGATATTTTATTTAATTTTGAGAATTCCAATTCACGGTGATGAAAGCCCTCGTTTGGATGAGCTAATTTAGTCTGATTTTTTAGTTTTTTTAGATTATTTTAGTTTAGCTAAACAAATTGTGTTTGGAATAAATTTTGAATGTTTTTTAGAAAAATTCTAATATACACACTGTTAATGTATATATGGTATATATTCTTAGATATATTAGGTATTGATTTCCTAGATATATTTGTATTGCCGTAGTTAGGTTTCTTATAGGTTACTCTTTCTCAGCGCATATATATATATATATATATATGTCTTCTATTATAGAGGATCAAATTCATTGAAGACAATATATTATTTTCTCTCTCTCTACTATTGTAACATGGTATCAAAGAGATAGGTCAAACTTTTGGTGTTCTTCACATTACCGGCGGACAACAACCTTGCCTTGGCCGCCCGCCGGACCTCAACTTATTCCGTTGTCATATTTTCCTATCAATATCGTTTCGTGGTGATCTCTTCCTTTGTCCGCTGGTTTATTTCTATCTTAAATATCTTTATCATATATATATATATATATATATTTTTACTCTCAATCCTTTTTTTCTTTTTCTTTTTTGTGTTTTTGTTCCACTTTGTCTTTCTCTCTGTTTCAACCTCAAATAGGTTTCTATCTTCAAGCCTATTTGAGTTTAGGGGGGGTATTATACTTATGTCATCAGAGCCGGCCCTGGGCTTAGGCCCATCAGGCCATGGCTAAGGGCCCCTTAAAATAGACCCAAAAAAGGGCTCCTCCTATTATAATTTAGTGTAATAATATATTAGGTATGTTTTAAGTCCAAAAAAAAAATTTAAAGATGGCCCAAACTAACAATAAATTGACTCATTAAAAAATTAAAAGGCACATTCAAAATTAAAAGGACTCATTCTTTCTCCCTATTTAATTCCTAACCCTAACTCTTAATTTAATTTTCCCAAAAATTTGAGAAAAGCTGCACAACATAGCACTAATGAATTTCTCGAGAATTCAGAGCAAGTATGATTGATTTATTTGCTTTTAAAAATGCAAGAAGAGCGAGGATTAAATGATACTTATTAGTGATTTTGCCACAAATCTTTTGTCCTTTACCTTCAAAAAAAATTTCATTGAATGAAAAAAAAAAATATATATATATATATATGTAAAGGGTCCCAAATGATCTAGTGATATTAATTAGTTGATTATCGGCTTTGGACCCCGGAAATCTCAAGGTCGGGCCTGTATGTCACGGTAAGCATGGTGATATATCATGTGAACCACCTAAGCCGCCCCCCTCTAGCACACAACCCAATCCACTTCCTCTGCTGCACCATCCAAGTTGCCCCTTAGCGTACCACCTAAGCTGCCCCCTCTGACGCACCATCTAAGTCGCTTTGTTGGTGCATTACCTAAGATACCCCCTGTGACGTACTCTCTAAGTCGCCCCATTGGGACACTACTTAAGCCGCCCCCTGTGGCGCACAATCCAAGTTGCCTCATATGGCGCATCATCTAAGATGCCCTTTGGCGTACCACCTAAGTTGCCTCATTGGCGCACCTTCTCATAAGTCGCCCTCTGGCACACAAAGTCATTTATTGTCATCATCGTTTAGTATCATTTCATAAGTTATGTATGTGTTACGCTTGTTGGTTCAATATTCAATCTCTACAACGGCTCGGTATAACCCCGTAAACTGTTTCGACATTGATTCCAGTCAGTTCCTACAATGGTCCGGCATGACCTTAAACTATCCCGACATTAGTTTTGGTCAGTTCCTATAACGGTCCAACACGACCATAAACCGTCTTCCAGTATTAGTTTCAGCCTCTGCTATATCTCAAGCGCCCTTGCGCTCCCGTTCAGACTTTGCAATCTATTTGCCTTTTATTTTATTTTATTTCATGTTTTAGTTTTTCTCTCTAAACTCAAGATGTTTATACTCCTTGAGTTTGAGGGGGGATGTTAATTTATATATGGTATAGATTCCTAAATATATTAGGTATTGATTTCCTAGATATATTTGTATTGCCATAGTTAGGTTTCTTGTAGGATACTCTTTCTCATAGTTAAGTTTCTAGTTGGATATTATTTCTTAGCCTATATATATATAGGCTCTCTATTGTATAGGATCAAATTCATTGAAAACAATATATTATTTCCTCTCTCTCTCTCTACTATTATAGCACACACCATTGAAAGGTATGTGCCATATGCACCACTAATTATGTCATTTTTTTTTAGTTATGATTAATTTTGTTTTTTAGTTATGACTCATGAAATCTTTAGTTATACCTCATATTATGTTTGGTTATGAAAAATCTAGACACCCTAGATGTTGATTTGTGATTATGTACCAATTTTAAGCAGAATATAACAATCCCAATCAAACAATAAAAGACAAATCGACACAACGATTTTACGTGGAAAAACCACAATTGGACACCTCCAACTGTGACTAAAAAATCATGGACAACAGTCATAAAACAATCCACTAAGAAGATTTAAAGGAATTACATAGGTATACTCTCAATTACCTAGTGAATCCACGCCTAATTGAACCAACCTCTATGTGCCTCTTCCAACCCCGTCTTCACCTCGGAATTGTCTTTACGATGAGTCACTCCAGAATCTACCGAAGCTTCAGGCTCGAATTCTTCAGAATCCACTGAAGAACAACTCTCTCTCTCTCTTGTATATAACAAACAAAACCTTTGATGTACTCTCTTTAAACCATGAGTTGAATACTCAATAAAACATCAAAGAAAACTAACAAAATATCCCCGGATATAAACCTTAAGAACCAAAAAGAAGATCTGGAGGGATTAATTTAGTTTTGGGAGAAAACCAACTACTTATAGAAAACAAAAGTAATCCTAGTTTTGAAAGAAAACCAACTTCTTAAAGAAAACAAAAGTAATTCTAGTTTTGAAAGAAAACCAACTTCTTATAGAAATCCTTGTCAACCGGGATTGCCAAGAATAAAACCTAACAATCTCCCCCTTTGGCAATGCCGTGACAAAACACACCTAACAAATAAAATCCTAATCACCCCAACCTATAATAGCTTCTATCTCAAGGTCATGATCTGCAAAACAGTTATTAGTGCCACAATCTCCAAAACAACTATTAGTGCCACAAGAGTATATGAAAAAAAATAATAAACATATGACAAGATTATCTTGAAGCATGAGATGGAAAACATGAATAGATGCGACTTTAAGATATTAAGAACATGTAGCATGAAAACATGAACAACACCTTTTTGTCACGAATTGACAAAGGAAGCTCAATCAACAAAAGAAGCCAATGCAAAACAATATGCAAACCAACTAATGCCAATCTCCCATATCAAACAAAACAAAGTGTTCATACTAACAAACTCTTGCAATGATAAACCAAACTCCCCCTCACTAAAAACAATGAACCAAAAAAAAAAACGACAAAAATAATATGGTGGAGCAAGCAAGGAATTCCAGATGTATACCTTAAAAACACACAAGATGATCCAAGAAGCACAATTACTAGAAAACACAATGTGCACAATCTATAGAAGATTCCTCATGAAAGAAAGTGATCCATTATGTGAAAAGCATAGATCCCATGATAAAAGTGTGTGTGTGACTCTTAGAGTTTGACAAATATTAGATTCAAATCTTAGTAGTGATATGAAAGCTGAACCTCCGACAAAAGAATCTAAGCACAACAAAGGAAAGTCAAATAACTAGGAATCAAGGGGTATTTGGTGAGTAAAGACGGAGGCTCCCCCTCAATCAATGAATCTTTTACTTTTTTTTCTTTTTTTTTCACATTTTTTTTTTCTCTTTTCTTTCTTTTGCACATTTTTTTTTCTTTCTTTTGCACACTTATCGGCGGCTGACACGCTCAAGAGTATGGAAACCGAACCAGAGAAGCATGGATATAATAAGGATGGCCTGGTTGGTGACTCTGAGGTAGGCTTTTCCTCATGCTTGGACTACAAAGAATAGAGGAGAAAGCCGTAGAGATGCAAAAAGATGGAAGAAGGTTAAGAGACTTAACATCACCCATGATATGCTAGTATAGGTCAATTCCTCTAGAAAAACAAAAGATACAATGCCAAAAGTCCATAGAGAAAAAATAATCACTAAGGCGGAAGACTCCAATATTTGCTAATCCAAGAGTGTGTACATAATGAGACATACTAATCAAAAAACACACACTCCAAAATGAGTAATGACCATAGAAAGCACACACATATTAACATATAATGGATATTCTTATCAATTCCAATATGCACCAAGGACATCTCAAAAAAAAAAAAAAAATTCAAGTTTGCAAAACTATACTAAGAAAATCTTTTTAGATTTTTTTTTTTTCATTTTTTTTCTTAACCAAAGCAAGACAAAAAACGAACATGCACATATTTTTTTTTTATTTTTTATTTTTTTAGAAAACAAAACATGTCAGAAAATGAACAAGCACACATTTTTTTCTCATTAAAAAAACACACAGAAACCCAAAAACTAAAACAAATAAACAAATTAACACAAGTCAAGTTTTCTCACCCAAACCACTTTAGTATAAACAAAGTTGTGAGAATTGCGGTTTTTGGGTGGTGTCTTGACGTTATGGTTCCCTTCCCCTTCAATGAGAACCCGTCTTGACATAGTTTTCAACTTCCTATTCCTAGGTCTAGGTAAACACAACCTCTGTTCATGTTTGGTCTCAAGCAAATCAAAATAGTAAGGTTTATTATGACCCTTAACCTCCTCATGACCAACGAAGTGTCTCCTATCCCTTGAGATATTATAATTTCTTCCATCTCTATGAGACATTCTCCCATGCAATTCATAACAATAAGGGCGAATATGACCATGCATACCACAATGATGACAAATAAAAACAAAGTGTACCTTCTTTTCTTTGGCCTTACCAACTCTAGGAAGTTTGAGAAGTCTATCCTCATGTTGAATTTTTTGTTCTCCATTTTCTTGAGTTCTTGTATCACAAGATGTGGAAGCCTTCTGTTTTTGCTCTTTCTTACCACCAAAACCAATGCCACTCTTGTCAGAACAAATTTGTTGAGACCCAATGATATTGTCCAAAGTCTTTGATCCTCTGTTCCAAAGACCAATGGTAGCCATAGCACACTTGAGTTCTTCCTCTTTCTTGATCATTAGTTCTTCAAAAGCAACTTGAGACATCTCGAGAGTTTCAATCTTTTCTTCATATGTTGCATAAATTTGTTGTAGCTCATTCCTCTCTGTCTCACAAGTCAAGAGTTTTGCACAAGGAGCTTGTCGATCATTAAAAATCTTAAGGGCATCATTCCTAGCCTCGGAAATCTCTTTTTTTAACTTGACATTCTCACTTTCACATGTTTTGAGTTTCTTTGTGAGTTTGTCATTCAATTTGAATAAGTTAAGAGACTCCTTATACAACTTTTGATATGCTTGCTGAAGTTCTTCATCTTCACTCCCCGAGGATTCGTCAAGTAGGGGTGGTCGAACTATAGAATTTCCCTCTCGAATTGAATCCATTATCACAAATCAAACAAGATCTCATTCTAAAAGAATTTTTTTGAAAAAAAAAATAAAACGACCTGCTCTGATACCAATTGAAAAATCTAGAAACCCTAGATGTTGATTTGTGATTATGTACCAATTTTAAGCAGAATATAACAATCCCAATCAAACAATAAAAGACAAATCGACACAACGATTTTACGTGAAAAAACTACAATTGGACACCTCCAACTGTGATTAAAAAATCACGGGCAACAGTCATAAAATAATCTACTAAGAAGATTTAAAGGAATTACACAGGTATACTCTCAATTACCTAACGAATCTACGCCTAATTGAACCAACCTCTATGTGCCTCTTCTAACCCCATCTTCACCTCGGAATTGACTTTAGGATGAGTCACTCTAGAATCCACCGAAGCTTCAGGCTCGAATTCTTCAAAATCCACCGAAGAACAACTCTCTCTCTCTCTCTCTCTCTCTCTCTCTCTCTCTCTCTTGTATATAACAAACAAAACCTTTGATGTACTCTCTTTAAACCATGAGTTGAATACTCAATAAAACATCAAAGAAAACTAACAAAATATCCCCAGATATAAACCTTAAGAACAAAAAAGAAGATCTGGAGGGATTAATTTAGTTTTGGGAGAAAACCAACTACTTATAGAAAACAAAAGTAATCCTAGTTTTGAAAGAAAACCAACATCTTATAGAAATTCTTGTCAACTAGGATTGCCAGGAATAAAACCTAACAGGTTATGACATTTTTTATTTTATTTTTAATTATGACTCATAAAATATGAAGTTATATCATTTTCTTCTTTAGTTATAAAGTGTACATGGGTGTGTACCTTAGTGTTTCCTTCTCTCTTTCTTTCTTTTTTTTTTTTAATTAATTTGATAGTTGTGATGTGAGAGAGAAAAGTGAAATAATTATAATTTAAATACTCCTATGATATTTTATTTTCTTGGCTAAATTAACTTGATTTGTCTTTATTGACTAATTTAGTCAAAATGATTCACACCAAACGAAACCTAACTAGGGTTTCTCATGTTTAAATTTAAATTTTAAAAAAATTGAGTGGTTAGTGGCAAGGGTGGAGATAAATGAGTCCGGATCCTCGGCCGCCCTCTCCTGCGACCCTTCATGCGGCGCCCCAAAACAACGTTGTTTTCAGGCCAAATTTCAATTAAAAAAAGAAAAAGAAAAAAAGGACAGAACAAGAGCAAAACCAGAGAGAGAAAATAAGAAATAAGGGAGAAGAAGGCAGCGACAGACTCGCGGCAGACTCTCGATCTCTTCCCACCATCTCGATCGAGAAGGAAAACTGCTTCCACTCCCTAGCCGCCACCGTTGCCCAATCACCCCACCTCTCCCTTCATTCTCTCTCCTCTTAGATCGTCAGTCTCTTCCCTTTCTCTCCTCTTCTCCAAAACCTCTCAAACTCTAAAACCCACCTCTCTCTTCACTGCCTTCTCTTCTTCCCACTCCAAGAAACGGCGAGGCCATTCTTGATCTCCTCTCAATCTCACCCGCAAGAACAACAGTTCTTTAAGAGAGACTGGGAATAAAGAGAAACAATTCTTTCAGGTATGTCTATTCTATGCCTATATATATATATATATATGATTTTTTGGTATTCTTGGTTCTTGCTTTATGGGTTTTGATTTCCATTTCCTAATCTTAATTGGGTCTATCTTAAATTTTGGGCTTGATTAGTCTGTAAATGAAAAATGTTCCAGAATTTTTGTTAGATTTTATTAGATTTTTGTCAGATTTAATGTTGGTGCCATGTATTAATTTGGTTAGATTTTTTGTTTTAGTGTTTTCAAGAACTGGACTTGTGGAATTTGGGCTGCCGCTTCCTTTCTTCTTCTCCCTTCTTTCTTCTTCTCCCTCTCTGGTTTTGCTCTTATTCTGTCTTCTTTTTTTTTCATTGAAATTTGGCCCCAAAACGACGTCGTTTTGGGGTGCCGCATGAAGGGCCATAGCGCAGAAGAGGGCAGTCGAGGATCCGAACTCAAAGATAAATATGGCTAAGTCAGGTTCAGGTCGTGTTCACACTATATAATAAAAATATATATTTTATTTTAAGCCCAACTCCGCCATACATTGGACCTAATATAACCATCTCAAACTTGGCTTTAAAAAAATGTCTAAATTTCAAACTCACCCATTTGGTTCAATAGATATGATTTTTTGGGGGGGGTCTTAAATGGTCATTATTAAATTATTAAAAAAAATTAACAATTATTTTAAGGGATTTTTATTGATAAATCCCTTAAAAGAGAGCTTTTTTGATAAGTCCCATTTCTAGGAGTTTTATTCCATCCAACCCATATTCTTTTTTACTATTCCATTAGGTCCTATTTTAATATATTAATAAAACTCACTTATAAAATAAATATAATATTATAAGAAGTATTTTAGTTTAAGTTATAAAAAGAAATATATATATATATATATATATGTATTTTTTAATTATTTTGTAACTAAATAACATAAACATTAAAATTAATATTTTTTAAATAGGCAGGTCGGATTGGGTTAAAACTCTTTATCCGAAACCCAGCTCGAAAATTAAATGAGCTCAAAAAATATGTCCAACCTAGCCTATGGGCTAAATATTTTTCTCAAACCCCCAAAATATTGGGCTAAGCTGAATTGGGTGGGTTGGGGAGGCCATCGAACCGACATCGACTCTTGTTAGTGGGTTTATTATGGTTCCTTTAAATATTTCAAAAAAAAAAAATTATAGAATTTTAAGTATATATTACTTGTGAAAAAATAAATAAATAAATAAGTCAATTTGATACTATTTTGATCATTGAAAAAATTAATAATAATCTTTTCTTTGAAATACATTATTTATTTATTTTTGAAATAAATACAATAAAATAAAAAATTATAAGTATCTGATCAATTTAATTTTTTCATAAATTATATATTAGGTCATTTAAAATAAATGATTCAGATTATCAAAACGAATTCTATAATGGACTCCAGTAGTGATCAAGGTTTTCAAATTTAAACTTGATAGAATTGAGACATATTAATTAACAATAATAGTAAGTAGGGATTTTAAAAAGAATTTATGGATTTTCAAATAATCCTTTCTTTTCTTTTCTTTTTTGTAAGTTTGGAATTAATTGAAATTATAAATGAAAAAATAATTCCATTTTTCTATTTGGTTTGGTGAGATTTTTTTTTTTTTTTTTTTTTTAAAAGAGAAGAAAATGGTGCTCTTGTTGATTGGGTTTTCTTTCTTTCTTTTTTTCTTTGTTTTGTGAATATTCCAAAAAATTAAACTATTTATGTAAATAACTAATTGTTAAAACTATTTATCAAACGGACCTACTTTTTAAAATCACAAGTTCAAAATACGATTTCGTAGTAAAATCACATATTGAACATGCAATTTCATATTGACATGGCCCACATCTATACATCAATAAGTCAAGTCAATATGAAATTACATCTTCAAGATGATGAAATCGCATATTGAACATGTAATTTCATGACAAACTCCCATTTTGAACTTGCGTTTTTTAAAAAGTAGGTTAATTTGATAAATAGTTTGAAAAGTGGATTACTTTGATAAATAGTTTTATTTTTTAGAAAACTTAAATATACATATATATATATATATATATATAATAAAAAAATACTCCTTGTTGATTACTTGAGATTTTGATAATTTCAGTTACTTTGAAATCGAACTATTTTTGGTATCAAAAAATAAAATAAAAAAATCCTAAAATAAAATATTAAAAAGTTAATAAATTAAATTGCAATTACTAAATATTTGATGTCGCTCCACAAACTCAAATTTTCGCTAAACTCAAGTTATTTTTGTGAAATTGCAAGAGGTCTTTTTAATTATGTTAAATCCCACACTACAACAATTTGCACCTTCAGTGACCAAATTTGGCGACTAAAACCTTTTGTCACCAAAAGTCAGACCTTTATCGACTAATCTACTTTTTGGTCGCCAATAGTTAGCATTTTAGCTACTAAAATTATTTAGTAGCCATATATTAGTTACTGGCGACTAAAAAAAAATTTAGTCGCTAAAATTCATGTAAATAGGCGACTAAAAAGGTTTTAGTAGACGTTTGTCTATTTTTTTGGCTACTAATTCTGATTTTAGTCGGCGCATATAGCCTTTTGGCAACCAAAAACATTTTAGTCGCCAAAAGATAGACTTATTTATTAATAGGACCTGTGACAACAGACGGAAATAGGACCTGTGAAATAGCCCCCGAACCACCGTGTGGCTGTCACGAACAGTGTCACGACCCAAACTCGCCCCTATGGGTTTAGCACCGTAACCGGCAAGTAATCCGTGATTACCGAAGGCCTGCTTAACAGTAGAACAGTAAGATAGAGTACAGGGGCTGGTGGAAGCCAATACAGTAATTAAACAATGTCCAATGAGCTGTGACAGTCTGTATGCAAAAAGACATTTCATACATATGTTCAATAAGTGCAAAATAGTATATACAACATTTACAATCGTTCAGGACAGGGACTTAATCTCTATTAAGCAGTACAGTATCAGTCTCAACAGTTATTACAAAACAGATGCAGAGACAGATGGGAGAAATAAAACACCCCTAAGCCATAGCTTGGCAGGCTCGGAACCTTGCAGTGAGGCATAGTAGTTGGCTTGACCAAAAAAGGGAGTCTAACCCACACTCCTAGCTCTGGTCTGGTGCCTGAACACCTACATATATATATATATAAACAGTGAGCTAAAGCCTAGTAAATAACATAATGCGTAAAAGGGTTAAGAATGGATGTCCTTACAGTAATGAAAACAGTTCATTGATTCAGTATAACAGTCATTCAGTCATAACAGTCATATGTGGTACATCCATTAGCATAGCAGTACAGTAAACAGTAAGTCTTAAAAGACCGAACAGTAAATGATGGCCATCAATTAGTAAACAGTAGTGGTTCCAACAAGGGAACCGACAGAGATCTCTGTAACAATAACAGTAAACAGTAGTTGCCAAGGATGCCACAATACAGTTCAGAATATAAGACATACATTCATTCGATTAGTAGTATCAGTTCAGAAAACAATTCAGTTAAACAATCAGAAATATTCACAGTTGAACATATCTTTACACAATTGTTACTCACAGAGTTCTGGGCTACAGTCAAGCTAGAGCGCGTCCCCTGATGCCAGCCCTATATAGTTTACAGGATGAACACACACTAAGTTACACAGTTGGGAAACAATAACTTAATTCCTAATTTGCCTCGGTGTGGTTCTACATCACTATCCTCCTTAAGATGCCTTAAACATGTCCTAGGAATGCCTAGGATAGAAAGAGGATGCAAAGTTTCAGTTAGAAACACTTATCAAAATTTTCAGAAAACAGGGGTCTCGCTCGAGCGTGGCTTTCTACGCCCGAGCGGACATGCAGACAAAAGAACTCTGCTCGAGCGTGACTTCTGTCGCTTGAGCAGACTGTAAGTTACAGTGAAAATACTGGATACCCAAAATTCACGCTCGACGGGCGCTCGACCCTCGCTCGAGCGTGAATTCTCTCACTCAAGCGGATTGTAAGCTCATGCAAAGTACTGGATGCACGCTTTTCACGCTTGAGCGTCACTTTACTCGCTCGAATAGAAGGCATGATCACAGAGTGTATGCTCAAGCGTGGAGTTCCTCGCTCGAGCATAAGTCCAAAATCTGAAAATTCCATATTTGAACCTCAAGTTCAAAACAAAGTTTTAATGCATCAAATCCGATCCTCTTAGACTAATTTTCTGGAAAACACTTCAAAACCCATAATATTACATGTTTCAAAACTCAATTTGTAAAATCAAAGCCCAAGGGTAGTTTAATTAAATCCAATTTCAAATCAATTTTCATGAACAAGATGAACATGCAACATGCATGAACTCAAATCATTTCAAAGCTTTAAATACAAGCTCAAATGAGCTAACTCTTACAAAAACATGATAAATTCATGGTCTACTCTCAAAATAAAGACATGCAAGTGAGGAATGATGAATTACAACCTCAAAACTTATCAATATGCACATGCATGCAACAATTGAGCTTCATGGCAACAATTTAACTCCAATTTATGGCCTTAGGCTCTCATCTACCATGAACCATGCACAAACTAACTTGAATTCATAATTAAGAAGGTAGTCACTCTACCTTTGGTCCTCAATTACAAGAATGGAAGCATAATATGCAAGAATCCCTTCAATCTCTACAAGTCTCTAAGCCAATTTGTGAAGAACTCAAGCTTTCTCTACCTCTCTCTCTCTCTCTCTCAAGTCGGCAAGAACAAGAAATGGACTGATGAAATGTTGCCTAAGTGTATAATGAGGCTCAAATATAGTCTAGGTAGTGGGCCACTCATGTGGCAAAATGGTAATTAAGTCAAACTATGTAATTTAGCTTATTTTAATCTAATTTAATCATACCAAATCACATCTTAAATGAATATGCCATAAAATCATATAAATTATGATTAACACATATCATTAATCAATTTCAGATTCGGCCGCCGATAAGGCCTTCAATTTGTAGTTTAAACATAAAAACATGAACAGATAATCAAACAGGCAACAGATAAGAAATGCATTTAAACAGATACAATCAATCCATTAGTTCCAGATTTCAGTCAGTCAGTTCAGTATTTCAATCAGTTCGATTACTTTTCATAATCAGTCTCAGTTTAGCAGTAATCAGTAATTTATCGGTAAACAGTGGTGAGGGTTGTTACAAACAGCTTCCCCATCACAAATAGGACCTGTGACAACAGACGAAATGTAATTTTCACTTTTAGGTTGGGAGTTAGAGCCAAAAACACCTCAAACTTAACCGAAAAAGGGTGTTAAGGGGGCGAAACTATGAAACAGCCCCCGAACCACCGTGTAGCTATCACGAACAGCTTCCCTATCACAAATAGAACCTGTGACAATAGATGAAATGTAATTTGCACTTGTAGATTAAGAGTTAGAGCCAAAAACATCTCAAACTTAACTGAAAAAGGGTGTTTAGGGGACGAAACTATGAAACAGCCCCCGAACCACCGAGTGGCTGTCACGAATAGCTTCTGCATCACAAATAGGACCTATGACAATAGACAGAATGTAATTTGCACTTGTAGGTTAGGAGTTAGAGCCAAAAACACCTCAAACTTAATCGAAAAAGGGTGTTAAGGAAGCGAAACTATGAAACAGCCCCCGAACCACCGTGTGACTGTCACGAACAGCTTCCCCATCACAAATAGGACATGTGACAATTGACGGAATGTAATTTGCCCTTGTAGGTTGAGAGTTAGAGCCAAAAACATCTCAAACTTAACCGAAAAAGGGCGTTTAGGGAGCGAAACTATGAAACAACCCCCGAACCATCGTGTGGCTATCACGAACAGCTTTTCTATCACAAATAAAACTTGTGCCAATAGACAGAATGTAATTTGCACTTGTAGGTTGGGAGTTAGAGCCAAAAACACCTCAAACTTAATCGAAAAAGGGCGTTAAGGGGGTGAAACTATGAAACAGCCCCCGAACTACTGTGTGGCTGTCACGAACAGCTTCCCCATCACAAATAGGACCTCTGACAACAAACAAAATATAATTTGCACTTGTAGGTTGGGAGTTAGAGCCAAAAACACCTCAAACTTAACTGAAAAGGGGCGTTAAGGAGGCAAAACCATGAAACAGCCCCCGAACCACTGTGTGGCTGTCACGAACAGCTTCCTCATCACAAATAGAACTTGTGACAATAGACGGAATGTAATTTGCACTTATAGGTTGAGAGTTAGAGCCAAAAACACCTCAAACTTAACCGAAAAATGGCGTTAAGGGGGCAAAACTATGAAACAACCCCCGAACCACCATGTGGCTATCACAAACAGCTTTCCCATCACAAATAAAACCTGTGACAATAGACTGAATGTAATTTTCACTTGTAGGTTGGGAGTTAGAGCCAAAAACGCTTCAAACTTAACCGACAAAGGGCGTTAAGGGGGAAAAACTATGAAACAGCCCCCGAACCACCCTGTGGCTGTCACGAACAGCTTCCCCATCACAAATAGGACTTGTGACAATAGACGGAATGTAATTTGCACTTGTAGGTTGGGAGTTAGAGCCAAAAACGCCTTTAACTTAATCGAAAAAGGTGTTAAGGAGGCGAAAATGCAAAACAGCCCCCATACCACCGTACGGATGTCACAACTAGCTTCTTCATGACAAATAGGACCTATGACAGTAGACGGAATGTAATTAGCACATGTATGTTGGGAGTTAGAGCCGAAAATGCTTTAAACTTAACCGAAAAAGGGCATTAAGGGGGCAAAAATTCTAAACAGCCCCCAAACTACCGTGTGACTCTCATGGACAACTTCCCCATGACAAATAGGACTTGTGACAACTGATGAAACATAATTTGGACCCATAGGTAGAGAGTTAAAGCCGAATACGCCCTAAACTTAGTCGAAAAATGGTGTTTCGGAGGCAAAAATTCTAAACAACCCCCGAACGACTGTGTGACTCTCACGAACAACTTCCCCATGACAAATAGGACTTGTGACAACTGACAGAACGTAATTCGGACCCATAAGTAGAGAGTTAGAGCCGAGTACGTCCTAAACTTAGGGGTTGTTTGGGGAATCCTAAATAAGTGCACTTTTTGTCTTTTTGGATTAAAAAATTGAGAAAAAAAAATATGGATGTTTCGATTAACTTTTTGACTTTTTATGAAAAAATGTGTATTAAAAAATTGTAAAAATTGATTTGTAAGAGAAAATTAGGATTGGGAGTTGTGTAGCCGTAATTGTTGACTTTTGGTGAATAATATTAACTTTTTAACTTTTTGAGTAACTTTTTGACCTTTTGACTTTATCTTATCTTCCCAAACTTGGCCTTAGTTGGAAAAGGGCATTTCAGGGGCGAAAATTCTAAACAACACCCGAACGACCATGTGACTATCACAGACAGCTTTCCCATGACAAATAGGACTTGTGACAACTGACGGAACGTAATTCGGACCCATAGGTAGAGAGTTAGAGCCGAATACGTTCTAAACTTAATCGAAAAAGTGCATTTCGGGGGACGAAAATTCTAACAGCCCCCGAACAACCGTGTGACTATCACAAACAGCTTACCCATGACAAATAGGACTTGTGGCAACAGACGAAACATAATTTGGACCCATAGGTAGAGAGTTAGAGCCGAATACGTCCAAAACTTAGCCGAAAAAAGACGTTTCAAGGGAGAAAATTCTAAACAGCCCCCGAACCACTGTGTGACTCCCATGGATAGCTTATTCATGACAAATAAGACTTGTGAGAACTGACGGAATGTAATTTGGACCCGTAAGTAGAGAGTTAGAGCCGAATACGCTTTAAACTTACTCGAAAAAAAAGCTTTTCGGGAGCGAAAATTCAAAATAGCCTCCAAACGACTGTGTGACTCTCATGGATAGCTTCCCTATGACCAATAGGACTTGTGAGAACTGACGGAACGTAATTCGAACCCGTATGTTCGGAGTTAGAGTCGAATGCGCCCTAAACTTTGTAGAAAAATGGCGTTTCGGGGGCAAAAATTCAAAACAGCCCCCGAACTACCGTGTGGCTCACACAGACGGTTCCCCCATGACAAATAGGACTTGTGACAACTAACGTAATGTAATCTAGACCTATAGGTTAGGAGTTAGAGCCGAATATACCCTAAACTTAGTCAAAAAAGGGCGTTTCGAGGGCGAAAATTCTAAACAACCCCCGAACGACCGTGTGGCTCACACGAATAGCTTTGCTATGACAAATAGGACTTGTGAGAACTGACAGAACATAATTCGGACCTGTAGGTTGGGAGTTAGAGCCGAATATGCCCTAAACTTAGTCGAAAGAGGGCGTTTCGGGAGCGAAAATTCTAAACAGCCCCCGAACCACCATTTGACTCACACGGACAGTTCTTCCATGACAAATAGGACTTGTGACAACTAACGAAATGTAATCCGGACCCGTAGGTTGGGAGTTAGAGCCGAATACGCCCTAAACTTAGTCGAAAAATGGCGTTTCGGGGGCGAAAATTCAAAACAGCCCCCGAAAGACCGTGTGGCTCACACGGATAGCTTCGCCATGACAAATAGGACTTGTGAGAACTAACGGAACGTAATTCAGACCCATAGGTTGGGAGTTAGAACTGAATACGTCCTAAACTTACTCAAAAAAGAGCTTTCCGGGGGCAAAAATTCATAACAGCTCCTGAATACGCCTTACACTTAGTCGAAAAACTCGCAACACGTAGTTTAAAAAGCGACAACTTTATGAAAATAATATCTACATATTCTAATAATTGCCTTTATATATTTATAGGACGAAGAAATTACATATTACATTATTTGTACAATTAGTTGGAAAAAATATTGCATGATACATATATATATATATGTATATATACTTTCTTTTATTTTCAATAAGACATTTCCTGATTGTTCTACCTTAAATGCATGTTAGAACATGTTCCATATGGCTGACTGAATTGATATTTTGTAACCAATTCTAATGTTTCATTTTTTGTTTTTCTTTGTAGATGGCTTGATTGCGTAGACTTGTGGATAATCCATATTGGTGTATGGAGAAGAATTTTCACTTTTGTATAGAACTAACATAATACTTTTGTCGTCTTCAACTTTTGTATAGTTCATTATTACTGATACAGAAAACTTTTGGCAATCAACAGATAATGACTGCCGTGGTACATAAATCACCTTCTATCGTGGTACATATATACCTTGTTGGCGTACATATAGGACATTTTGTCTTGGTCCATAGAAAACTTTTGTCGTGGTACATATATCACCTTTTGTTATGGTACAGATTACGATGGTAATTTGTACCATGCCAAATGGTAATTTCACTTTGTAGTAAATGTATTTTTTGTATACAGAGGGTTTTGATTTTTGTATGATATATTTTGTATGGAATTATTATTTTAGTTTGGACAATAGTTGATTTGTATGGATTTTGATATTTAATGTTATTTATTTTTGGTATATAGATGCAGATTGTGGAATGATGGATAGTATGTATCATTTTGTTTATATACGTACTACAGGTTGTATTGTATATAGACAAGTTGTGGAGAAATTATAATTTCGAGATAAAACATAATATCATGTTTTTGGCGACTAAACAATTAGTAGCTAAAAAGAAATTGGGAAAAGACATTTGGCGACCACAAGTTTTGTAGCCAAAAAAAAAAAAAGAAGACATTTAGCCACTAAAAGTTTAGTAGCCAAAAAAAAAAAAAGAAGACATTTGACAACTAAAAGTTTTGTAGGAAAAAAAAAAAAAAAAAAAAAAAGACATTTAGCCATTAAAAGTTTAGTAGCCAAAAAAAAAAAAGACATTTGGCGACTAAAAGTTTAGTAGCCAAAAGAAAATCAAACATTTGGCGACTAAAATATTTCGTAACTAAAAACAAAAAACTAGAGGTGATGACCTAAATAAGTGCACTTTTTGTCTTTTTACGAAAAGATGTGCAGAAAAGTAGAGAGGTGATGTGATGGAAAAAAGATAAAAAGATAAAAAGATAGATTATTTTGTAATTGCCAAACTTGGCCTAAATTATAAAAACACTTTTGCCAACTAAAATTTTAGTAGACAAAAATGTAAAACTTTCGGCAATCAAATATTTAGTAGCCAAAAGAGGAACTAAAATTTTAGTAGCAAAAAATGTAAAACTTTCGGCAACCAAATATTTAGTAACCAAAAAAGGAACTCTTTGCCGACTAAACATTTTGTAGCCAAAGATGGGGACTTTCAGCGACTAAATTTTTAGTAACCAAAAAAGAATTCTTTCTCGACTAAAATTTTAGTAGCTAAAAAGGTGGGACTTTAGGCGACTAAAATTTTGGTCGCCGAAAAGTGTCTAATTTAATTTAATGTCCAACCTTTTGGTGACTAAAATTTTAGTCAGGAATTGTATACATTTGGCGACTAAAATAATTTTAGTCGTTAATTACTTTTACCGACAATTTTTTGGCGACTACTTTTGGGACCAAATAATTTAGTCGCCAAAACCATTCGGCGACTAAAAATTAACTTTTGGCGACTAAAAATTTAGTCGCCAAAAGTGAAAAATCATGTAGTCCCACTTTGCATTCCATTAATTTCAAATATGAATAAAGTTATACGAACTAATTGGTATATCAATTAATATACTAACAAATGATGTGACTAAATTTTAGAGGTTTTAGATCTTTGTAGTTTGTATAATAGGTGGGGTTCATAATTTTGAAGTAATAATGTCATAATATATATTGGCACACTAATTGGTATACCAATTAGTGTATGTAGCACCACTGTTTCCAGCATATCAAATTCTATTTTCAAATGATAATTCTATCAAAATTCGTCAAATTGTATTATTTCTGGACTACTAAATAATTACTCCATTTAAAACACTGCAGTATAAAAAAATAAATAAATGCAAAGGAACATACATTGCTAACTACTAATAACAAATCATAATTAAGTATAAATTCTTCATCTCTTACTAATTTAGCTATGTAGGCCTCGTTTGAGAACAGGCTTTTTTTAGTAACTTTTTGACTTTTTGGCTAAAATATGATGTAAAAAAAAATTAGTATGTTTGGGATGACTTTTTGACTTTTTACGAAAAGATGTGCAAAAAGTAGAAAAAAAAAGAAGAGAATTTTTGACTTTCTGGTATAGGTTGTTGGCTTTTTGACTTTTTTGCTAAAAAGCCACTTGTCAAACGAGGCCGTAGTCTCTATTGTTGCAATAATGAGTTTTCTCATTAATCGATGTTGGTGCAAAATACCATACACGAATATTTTATTACAAAATATTAAAAAACAATTGAGATACAATCAAATTAAGTTGAGGCATGAGTATTTCATTTCTTTGAAGGTGATCAAGTCTATTGTGGTTGAAATTGCACAAAGACTGATGCAATCGTTACTACTTGTTAACCCAAAAAAAAAAAAAAAGAGCATTTCTCTACCATGTAATTAGGGGTATAAATTTGGCTCAGCCATTCAGGCGTGGGTGGGGATTGGCCCATGTCAAGTTTCATAGACTCTCACCAAAATTCAGACTGGTTCACGAGTCAGAAAAATTAAGCCCAGGCCCAGAGAACATTCGAGCCCTGGACAGGCCGGGCTTGGACAAGATTTGAACAATTTTCTTTTTATATTTTTTTCACCAAAATTTTATTTTTTTTTTACAAAAAATGACACTGGGCCTCAGACGGGTTGGGCTTTGAGTGGGCTTTAAGCGGGCCGATAAGCAGGGCCGGGCTTAAAAATTATAACGCCCCCAAAATAATACATAATACTCATCATTTTAGACATACAATGATATAAGAGAAATAAACACCTTTCTATTCATCAGAGTAGTTCTTACAAAAGTATTATATGTTAACAACAAAAGTAAATGCCCTACGGGCTTATAGCTTTCCAAGTCAACACTTGGTTACAAAAAAAAAGAGTGCTAACTCAAATACATATTAAGCCCTTGGCTTGAATGTACATGTAATACATCAAAAGAAAGCAAAATAACAACACAATCTGTCTACCTCTAGCCTCCCAAGCTATGTCCTTAGAGGTGGCATGCTACCTGTACCTGAAAATAATGTCCCATATAGGGTGAGCCAACGCCCAGTAAAGATATGCTAAACATAATATGAGCAGTAACTAAGACATTAGCAATTGATAAATGTTTGACTCACATAAATCAATTCACAAACCATTTCCATTACATGACATTTGTGTCCATGTTTTATTCCATTTTCCATTTCTTATCCAATTCTCAATTCATAACTATGGCTCAAAACCTGGCCTAACAGTTCAGATGAGTTAGTAACTCATGTTAAACATTTCCCACTTCACAATAGATAAGCATACTAGCTGTATCAACATGTCAACAGATAAGCATATGAGCAGTATCAACACTTCAACAGATAAGCATATGAGCTGTATCTACGGAGTCCATCCTCTATCTTCTCCCAAACACAATCCGGTTTAGAGGTCCATCCCCTATCTTCCCATAAACCGTGGAGTACATCCCCTATCTCCACCCACACAATACAATGTATAAAAACATAGATCATATACACATTCAATCAATACATAAAGTTAATGTATTATTTCAATCGTCATATTCTATGACACATTCGATTAATCAGGTTTAGTTTGCCTAATCATCATACATTGTCTATAACAATCAAGACTACCCTCCACGGGTACCCCAAAGCAATTATTTCTAAACAGATAATAAAAGTACTAACAGATAAATTATCCACATTTTCAAAAGTGAATGATTTATAAATCCAACTCCACTATCTTATCTCATAATGAGCCAATTTCATTATATTGAACTCAATTTCACAAACCCATAACTTTCCCAAATTAATTACACCAATTAATTTATGCACAAATTAGAGCTTTCTCCCCCATCTCTCAATATTAACCCTAAGGGTCTAAATATTACCAACAACATCAATATACTCATTTTGGAGCCCAAATACATGTTTATGGTTCAAAATAGACATAACCCTCTTTTCAAAATTTCACATTTGAAACCCTAACTTTCAAAACCCAAAACCACTCATACAAAAGCTCAAAATCTAGGTCAAAGCCCATAAGAGTGAGTAGAAATCCCTACCTCAAATTCGGAGCTCAAAGGAAGAAGAAGACCAAACTCAAAGTGCTCCAAACTCCAAACTTTTTGGATCAAAACGAAGCCCTCGACGATCAACACACTTTTTATAAAGGCCAAAAGGTGAAGGATCACTCATACTAAATCAAACCCTAGAGAGAAGGGAGATCCTACATAGAGAAGCTCTCAAAAAGTGTTTTTAGAAAGTAAGAGAGAGAGAGAGTGAATGTAAAAAGTGATTTAAAAATGCCCAGCTGCCAACTGATATACGACACTCCCGCTCAAGCGGAGAATAGAATGCTCGAGCGTAGATTTCCCCCTCCCAGAACTTTCACAAACAAAGCACTACCTGCTCGAGCTCCACCATACCCGCTCGAACGTGACCTGCTCGAGCGTAAAGAAACCCGTTCGAGCGTGAAAAACACACCTGCAGAAGTTTTGCAGAGGCACGAAATACTGGGAGTGTGTAAACCCCGCTCGAGCACAAGAAGGCCCGCTCGAGCGGACAACCAAAAACCAAACTCCGCTCGAGCGCATAATGACCCACTCGAGCGTAACACCAAAAACCTGGGCAACTACACTTGAGACCAAAACTCAACCTACCTGTTCGAAACACGTTCGTCACATCCTAAAACTCAAACATAAGGAATTAAAGGATGATAACAAAGTATACAACCACCAACTCCACGGAACCAAAGTCCGGAGTACAACCAATACAAAAAGGGAAAACTGGAATCGCTATAACCTTCCCCCTTTAAAAAATTTCGTCCCCGAAATTAAATACAAGTTTTTTCAAAAACAAGATTTTCTCAATTCTGGACATTATTACAATGTGAAATTCAACAACTCGACCCATTACCGGTCATCACATCTCTTTTCAATAGGCAAATTACAACATTTCTCACAACATGCATTATAGATATGCATTCCCTGAAATTCCACAAATTTCAATACCACATTGCACAATTCTATATCATATTCAATATTCATGATATGTTTTCATTTCTACAATACATTCAACATATGCAATGTTACGTTAAACTTCCATTTCAAGGCAAGTTTCAAAATACTTCCATTAACCAAAACATATACCATGTTTTACAACTTAAGACATATATAATGCTCTTAAAGTTCAACAATATTTAAAAATCTCAATACATGATTATACATCAACAAACATGTCCGGATATTTCTCACGGACCTCTAACTCACGTTCCCAAGTGGCTTCTTCCACTCTGTGATGCTTCCACAAAACCTTTACCAAAGGGATGGTCTTGCCTCGCAAGACTTGATCCCGCTTATCCAAGACCCGAACCGGCCTCTCCTCACATGAGGCATCCTCATCTACCTCCATGTTGGTCCAATCCAACACGTACAATAGATCCGGCTCGTACTTCCGAAGCATACTAACATGAAATACGTCATGTACCCCGAACAACTGCGGTGGCAAAGCCAAACGATAAGCAACCTCCCCAATCCTCTCAAAGATCTCAAAGGGACCGATAAACCGAGGGGATAACTTCCCACTCTTCCCAAACCTCATCAAAACTCGCATCGATGATATTTTCAAGAAAACATGATCACTCATCTCAAATGCCAAAGGCCTCCTCCTACGGTTGGCATAACTCTTTTGGCGACTCTGGGCTGTAACAAGCCTCCTACGAATAAGCTCAACCTTCTTCGTCGTCTCCCTAACCAACTCCGGGCCCAACAAAGGTGCATCACCCACCTCGGCCCAACATACTGGAGACCTACAAGGTCGGCCATACAAGGCCTCAAACGGTGCCATACCGATACTAGACTGAAAGCTATTGTTGTAGGCAAACTCCACCAAGGGCAAGTGCCTCTCCCATGCCCCACTAAAATCAAGGACACAACCTCGAAGCATATCCTCAAGAATCTGAATGGTACACTCGGACTGCCCGTCAGTCTGAGGATGATAAGCCGTACTAAAGGTCAACTTAGTGCCCAAGGCACTCTGCAAACTCTGCCACAATCTAGCAGTAAAACGAGGGTCTCTATCTGCGACGATCGTCACTGGGACCCCGTGCAACCTCACTATGTCCCGAATATACAAGTCGGCTAGAAAATCTACCGAATCTCTCACGCGCATAGAGATAAAGTGCACCGACTTAGTCAACCGATCTATAACCACCCAAATAGTATCACTACCCCGCTGAGTCCTCGAAAGACCTACAACGAAGTCCATAGTGACATGCTCCCACTTCCACTCAGCAATAGGCAAGGGTTGCAGCAAACCCGCTGGTCTCTGATGCTTGGCCTTCACTTGCTAACAAGTAAGGCACTTAGACATGAAAGCTGCCACATCCTTCTTTATACCCCGCCACCAAAACTGGCGACCCAAATCTCGATACATCTTAGTGCCTCCCGGATGCACCGCAAGGCGCGAATGGTGAAACTCTCGGAATACCTCCTCTCGGCAAGACTCCGGCACAAACAAACGGTCTCGGTATCTCACACTCAGGTCGGGATACACCATCAAACCCTTCTCAACCTTCCCACTGGAGATCTTCTCTCGGAGGGATTCTACCTCAAGGTCACCTCGCTATGCCTCTAACACTTGACTCATAAGTGTAGGCTACGCAACAACGGAAAACAAGGCGCAGCCTCGACAGATTCGCCCAAAAGCAAATCGAACTCGCCAATTGTCCCCAACATCTCCCACTCCCGGATGGCTACACGAGCTACCTCACTAATGGATTTTCTGTTAAGGGCATCGGCCACAACATTGGACTTTCCCGGGTGATAGTACAACTCAAAATCGTAGTCCTCAATGAACTCCATCCACCTTCTCTGCCTCAAATTCAAGTCCCTCTGTGTAAACAGGTACTTCAAACTCTTATGGTCCGAGAATACCTCGAACCTCTCACCATAAAGGTAGTGCCTCCAAATCTTCAAGGCAAAAATCACGACTGCTAGTTCTAGGTCATGTGTAGGGTAATTCTTCTCGTGTATTTTCAACTAACGTAAGCCATAAGCTACCACTTTCCCCTCTTGCATCAACACACAAACCAAACCCTCTCATGAAGCATCACAATAAACGGCATAACCCAAGCCTCTCTCCGGAATAATCAAGACCGGAGCGGTGGTCAATCTAACCTTCAACTCCTGGAACGACTTTTCATAAGTCTTACTTCATACAAACTTAACCCCTTTCCGCGTCAATCTAGTCAAAGGCGAAGCTAGCTTGGAGAAATCCTTCACAAACCGGCGGTAATACCCAGCTAATCCCAGAAAACTGCGGATCTCAAAAACGCTCTTAGGCTGTGCCCAATCTTGCACTGCCTCAATCTTGGATGTATCAACAGACACCCCTTCCCCGGATACCACATGGCCTAAGAACTTGACTTCTCCTAGCCAGAACTCGCATTTTCCAAACTTGGCATACAGCCTATGAGCTCTAAGCAACTCAAGCACCACTCTCAAGTGTTCCTCATTCTCCTCCTCAGAAGGTGAATAAATCAGAATGTCGTCCACGAAAACGACTACAAAACGATCCAAGAAATCCTGGAAGATCCGGTTCATCAAGTCCATAAAGACTGCCGGTGCATTGGTGAGCCTAAATGGCATCACCAGAAACTCATAATGGCCATACCGCGTACGGAATGCCGTCTTAAGAATATCCTCCTCCCTGACCCTCAACTGGTGGTAACCCAATCTCAAGTCTATCTTAGAGAAACAACGGGAACCCTTCAACTGGTCAAACAGGTCATCTATACAGGGCATAGGGTACTTATTCTTGACCGTAGCCCGATTCAACTTCCGGTAATCGATACACAATCTCAAGGCACCATCTTTCTTCTTAGCAAAGAGGGCCGGTGCTCCCCACGGCGAAACACTAGGGCGAATGAAGCCCTTATCTAGCAATTCCTGGAGTTGAATCTTCAACTCACTCAACTCGGCTGGGGCAAAACGATAAGGTGCCATAGAAATCGGCGCCGTGCCGGGCACTAAATTAATAAAGAACTCTATCTCTCGGTGAGGTGGCAAACTGATAAGGTCCTCGAGAAAGACATCTGAGTACTCACAAACCACTCTCGACAATACAGTCTGGGTCTCATCACACTCACTATTCAAAAGGCTAGCAAGAAGACCACTAAGCTCACTCCGCCCTCGTGGATCATACACCGGTGGCAACACACTACCAACCCAATCTCCCAGAAAATGGAAACACTCCCCGCTCAAGGTACATACTGTGACCCTCTGGCGGTAGCAATCAATAACAGCCCAGTATGACGATAGCTAGTCCATACCCAAAATAACATCAAATCCTGACCATGGGCATAACTACAAAAGGAAACGGAAGCCGACGATCGGCGACCTCTATCTCACAACCTCTACATCCTTGTTTCAAAATCAATTCACCCCCAACAGGTGATACAACACATATAGGAGATGCTAATTGTGTCAACTCCAACCCCAAAACAGATACAAATGCAGTAGACACAAATGAATGAGATGCACCTGTATCAATCAACACACTAGCAACTGAGTTGCAAAATAGAAAGGTACCTCTCACAACTGATGGAGCCGGTAATAGGTCCTGCACGGTAACAGCATACACACGCCCGGTAGGCCCCTGGTCCACATGCTAACCTCTAGGAGCAAAAGACTACTGCACAGACTAGGATAACGAAGCTCCCGAATTGGCCCTCGAGGCCTACACAGACTGAGCTGGCTGAAAACCCTACGTCTGCCTAAAACCAGACGCACCCGATGTGGCACCCAACTGTGGGCAGAACCTCTTCAAGTGCCCAGGCTGACCACACTGATAGCAAGACAAAGGCTGGCCTCTGCCCTGACTCTGGCCCTGAGGTCAAGCTGAAGAAGAAGCAGCTCGCTGACCTCCTCTCCTCTGCGGGCAAACTGAAGACTTGTGGCCCAGCTGACCACACTTGAAACAGGTGATATCTCCCTGATTGCCTCTCCCCAAGCCTACACTCGGCACTGGAAAGATCGATCTAGCAACACTACCCTGAGACTGCTGAGGGTTAGAACCCCTCTGTCTCCTGCCATCACCTTGGCCATCTTGGCTCCTTTTGGAGCCTCTCTGCCCCTCCTCCTTCTCCTGCATCATAATCTCTATATGGGCTGCAGCATCAACCAAACGCCCAAAATTCCAAGTCATCGAACCCCAACTCTCATCTTGAGTCCACGCCTCATCTTCTTCTCAAACTCGAGGCAACAACGTTCCTCGGACGCCACAAGTTCAGGTGCAAACCTGGACAAGCTAGTAAAAACAGCCTCAAACTCGGCCACTGATAAACCCATCTACCTAAGTTGACAAAACTGGTCCCTCAGCTTCTCCCTAACAGCTGGAGATAAATACTTCTCCTGGAAAGCATCCACAAAAGCCTCTCACGTGCCACCAATACAACCCTTCGTGTACTTCCACCACTGACCCGCATCCTCCTTAAGCTGGAAAGATGCCAAGGTCACTTTCAATGCTCCGTCCTCGATGCCAAGCATCTCGAACGTCTTTGTTATCTGTTCCAACCACTCATCCGCCTTAAGTGGCTCCTTTAGGTCCCCAACAAACTCGTTCGGATTAGATCGGAAGAATTTCCTCTTCAAGAAAGAAGGCCCTGCATCAACAACTTGGGCCTGAACCGGAGCCTGAACTAGATTCTCAGCCCTGAAAATTCCCAAAGACTCCCTCAAAGCATCAGCTATCCCACGGGCTAAGGCGCCCATAGCCTGCTGACCTGCTGGCTTAGCCACATTGGCCTGGCCAACCCCCTCCTGTTGTACCGGAATATCATCCGGTAAACGCATCTCCTGCCTACCACGCCTACCACATCTACCTCCCCATCCTCGTCCTGACATCCTAATAAAGGTAACGAAGAACGTTAGCACATTCACAAATGTGCCGAAGTTATAACACTCGCGTCCTAATGCATGGATAACTGTAATTCACTCCACGTAAGCACATAAACACATAAGCACTTACGAATTTCATTTCCGGATAGTGATAGTCCCGAGACCTTACTAGAGTTCCGGTTAGAAACAGCATTGATCAAGTGCTTTTCCAACAAGGCTCACAGAAACCCAAGGATCTAATCAACATCCTAGAAACTAAATCTCATACCCAAGTAGTCACATAAGCATGTTATCACATAAGCACATAACATTACACATAAGTCTCTAACAAGCGAGACAAACCCATTGTGATACTAATCACTTCCCACGTACCCAAAGTATTCAAACCCGATACGCTCTGATACCAAGTTGTAACATCCCCAAAATAATACATAATACTCATCATTTTAGACATACAATGATATAAGAGAAATAAACACCTTTCTATTCATCAGAGTAGTTTTTACAAAAGTATTACATGTTAACAACAAAAGCAAATGCCCTACGGGCTTACAACTTTCCAAGTCAACACTTTGTTACAAAAAAAAAGAGAGTGCTAACTCAAATACATATTAAGCCCTTGGCTTGAATTTACATGTAATACATCAAAAGAAAGCAAAATAACAACACAGTTTGTCTGCCTCTAGCCTCCCAAGCTATGTCCTTGGAGGTGGCATGCTACCTGTACCTGAAAATAATGTCCCATATAGGGTGCGCCAACGCCCAGTAGAGATATGTTAAGCATAATATGAGCAGTAACTAAGACATTAGCAATTGATAAATGTTTGACTCACATAAATCAATTCACAAACCATTTCCATTACATAACAACTGTGTCCATGTTTCATTTCATTTTTCATTTCTTATCCAATTCTCAATTCATAACTATGGCTCAGAACCTGGCCTAACAGTTCAAATGAGTTAGTAACTCATGTTAAACATTTCCCACTTCACAATAGATAAGCATACTAGCTGTATCAACACGTCAATAGATAAGCATATGAGTTGTATCAACACTTCAACAGATAAGCATATGAATTGTATCTACGGAGTCCATCCCCTATCTTCTCCCAAACACAATCCGGTTTAGAGGTCCATCCCCTATCTTTCCATAAACCGTGGAGTACATTCCCTATCTCTTCCGACACAACACAATGTATAGAAACATAGATCATATACACATTCAATCAATACATAAAGTTAATATATTATTTCAACCGTCATATTCTATGACACATTCGATTGATCAGGTTTAGTTTGCCTAATCATCATGTATTGTCTACAACAATCAAGACTACCCTCCACCAGTACCCCAAAGCAATTATTTCTAAACAGATAATAAAAGCACTAATAGATAAATTATCCGCATTTTCAAAAGTGAATGATTTATAAATCCAACTCCACTATCCCATCTCATAATGAGCCAATTTCATTATATTCAACTCAATTTCACAAATCCATAACTTTTCCAAATTAATTACACCAATTAATTTATGCACAAATCATGGCTTTCTCCCCCATCTCTCAATATTAACCCTAAGGGTCTAAATATTACCAACAACATCAATATACTCATTTTGGAGGCCAAATACATGCTTATGGTTCAAAATAGACATAACCCTCTTTTCAAAATTTCACATTTGAAACCCTAACTTTCAAAACCCAAAACTACTTATAGAAAAACTCAAAATCTAGGTCAAAGCCCATAAGAGTGAGTAGGAATCCCTACCTCAAATTCGGAGCTCAAAGGAAGAAGAAGACCAAACTCAAAGTGTTCCAAACTCTAAACTTTTTGGATAAAAAAAAAGCCCTCGACGATCAACACACTTTTTATAAAGGCCAAATGGTGAAGGATCACTCCTACTAGATTAAACCCTAGAGAGAAAGGAGATCTTAGAGAGAGAAGCTCTCAAAAAGTGTTTTTAGATATAGAGAGAGAGAGAGAGAGAGAGAGTGAATGTAAAAAGTGATTTAAAAATGCCCAGCTGCCTACTGATATGCGACACTCCTGCTCAAGCGGAGAATAAAACGCTCGAGCGTCAAACACAAAATCTGGACACGCTCAAGCGCAAGAAGGCCCACTCGAGCGCTAAGACACAAG
The DNA here is from genome assembly GCA_025200525.1 of Camellia lanceoleosa. NCBI lineage: Eukaryota > Viridiplantae > Streptophyta > Magnoliopsida > Ericales > Theaceae > Camellia > Camellia lanceoleosa. The sequence goes on along the minus strand of CM045772.1, from coordinate 99,794,839 downwards.
AATAAAATACATCCACTCGAGCGTGAAAACCAGTCCGCTCGAGCGTAGATTTTCCCCTCCTAGAACTTTCACAGACAAAGCACTACCCGCTCGAGCTCCAACTTACCCGCTCGAACGCGACCTGCTCGAGCATAAAGAAACCCGCTCGAGCGTGAAAAACACACCTGCAGAAGTTTTGCAGAGGCACAAAATACTGGGAGTGTGTAAACCCCGCTCGAGCGGACAACCAAAAACCAAACTCCGCTCGAGCGCATAATGACCCGCTCGAGCGTAACACCAAAAACCTAGGCAACTACACTTGAGACCAAAACTCAACCTACCTATTCGAAACACGCCCGTCACATCCTAAAACTCAAACATAGGGAATTAAAGAATGATAACAAGGTATACAACCACCAACTCCATGGAACCAAAGTCCGAAGTACAACCAATACAGAAAGGGAAAATTGGAATCGCTATAAAAATGATGACCCAGGCCCAGGCCCAGGGTCCCGGGCTGGGCTCGAGCCTGAGCTTAACTAGGCCTAATCGGGCCTAGCCCACCCCCAATGACGAGCAGGCTTCAGACCGCCCACGAGCCGCGAGCCATTTTTACACTCTTAGATATAATCCCTGTCAACTAAGAACTATAAGTTACTTGGGCATTTATAAATTTAACAGGATAATAATAATCATGGTCAGGGACGGACCTATGCATGGACCACAGGGGCCACGGCCCCCTACTAAAATAAAAAATATATATTATTATTATTATATATTACTTTTGAATCTAATATTAATAATATATAATTGTTTGGAAAAGATAGCCTGTTGCTTTTGTCATTATCAAGTAGTATGAGCCTCACCTATTCATTAAATGGCTCATTCCTTTTTCTTGGTCTTTTCTCTCCAAAACATATTTATATGTATATGTAAATATATACACTGAACATAGAATAAAGTAGAAAATATAATTAAAAATTCACTTCTTTTCCTGATAAGAAAGAGACAGAAAACACAAAAAGAAAACCTAATTAGACTTGTTGCAGTGCCGACACTGTTTATTCTTTAAAATTGTAGGGTTCTTCTTAGAGTCAAATCAAGGAACATAGAAAAAAAAAGTGTTGCTTTTGCTATTAGTGTTTCTTATTATTACAAATATGTAATTCATATTCTATTGGACAAATTATATTAATAGTTTTTATAATTTAAGATTCGTGTCATTTTAATTTTTGATTTTTTAATTGTCACATATTTGATCTTAAATTTTAAATCTTATTTTAAATAAGGACAATTGAAGATATCATTGTTTAATTTCAAGGACAAAATCGTTAATTTAACAAAATATAAACTAATTTGACAAAAATAAATGTCAAAAAAATATTTTAAATTTTAAAAAATTATTTTTATTCACCAATGATAAAATTATGTAAAATTGATAAAAATTAATAAAAATTACATGATTAATTTTTAAAAATTCATTTTACATGATCATTATTCAAACACATAATAAAAATTACTTTGGTAAAAAAATAAATAAATGTCTAAAAAATTTATCAATTTTATATAATTTTATTCTTAGTGAGTAGAAATAATTTTTAAAAATTCAAAAATATTTGTTTGACATTTATTTTTGTCAAATTAGTTTATATTTTATCAAATTGACGATTTTACCCTTAAAAAATCTAATGATATCTTCAATTGTCTTTATTTGGAACAAAATTTAAAATTCAGGTTCAAATGTGTCACAATTGAAAAGTCAATGACCAAAGTGACACTAGCGCCAAACTATAGAAACTATTAGTGTAATTTACCCTATTCTATTTTATTGCTATTTTCAATTTGTAATACTTTTTTTTTCAATGTCATGTTGATACAATTATATTTTTTGTAATTTTATATATTAAGAAAAATATTAATGAATTAGGACATCAGATTTCAATTACTAGGTTTTTTTATTTTTTATTTTTATAATCATATTTGGGCAAATTTAATTTTATTCAAATTAAGTGTTATAAATTCAAAATTAAAATGAATTGTGACTTGTACATAATTTATGTGTTCAATCTAAAATTTGAATTTTAAGTTTATATGAAATTTATTTTAATTGTAAAAAATGGAAAATAAATTTCTTACAGACTCTTTACTTGTATACATTGAAAAGAAAATTACTGAAAATTTTATCACAGAGTTAATCATTAAAGGCTTTCGAGATATGAAAGAACGACGAGTTCCACTTTGATAGATGATTAAGTTGATTCGTATAAAAAATTATTTAATACACAACTTTACTTTTATTCATATATTAAATTCACTAAATATATGATTGTTTTATTTTTTACGTACTAATTTAATATCAAATTTTAGTTTTTTTTTTTTTGAATTCAAAAAAATAGTAATTTATATCAATTCATATAAAAAAATTATTTATGTCTTGCCCCTGCAAATGAATTTCTGGTTCCGTCCCTAATCATGATCTATTAAACCAGTGTAGTCTGCCTATAATTTCTATTAAGTATGAACTTATATAAAAGAAAACATTTAACTTGTAATCTCTCTCTAGTGTGGACTGATCTGTTATGCAATGCAATGGGGTTAATATTGAGAAGGCTTATTTATAGAATCAATAGGCCATTGGGGTCTTTACGAATTTAATAAAATGGTCCATTAAACTAAAATAGTGGGAGAGCAATGAGTTATAACCTTCTAATTATGGACTGGCACGTTGTACAGTGCAATGGAGTTGGTAGTGTGAGTCCTTTGAAAAAAAAAAAAAAAAAGGGTCAGTTTTTAATTTTTTTATAAGGTACATTACTTCCCACATTTTTTATCTATATAAAAATTAAATAGGTTTAAAAAATTAAAAAATTAATTTTTTATCAACTTTTTAAAATACCAGATTTATTTGCTTGCTTGGACCAGTGAGAGAGTAAATTCCATGTAATGCCTCTTATTCCTTCCAACACACGATGAATTTGGTACAAGTCGTAAGAAATTAATCAAATTCACCATGTCCAAAAAGAAACAAGAAGAACGGGTATGAAACTTACTATGTGGTATTTTAGAAAGATGGTAAAAATCAATTTTTTTGCTTTTAATCAGTTTTTTGGGAGTGATTTGAGAAGCTGGTAAAAAGTTGCTTTTAACCAAACTTTTTGGGAGTGATTTGACTAAAATACCCTCACTCAACTTAAAAAAATTACATTTTACCCAAACTTACAAAATATAAATATTAAGGATAGTTATGTAATTTTTCATCTCACTTTTTGCACTTCACAAATGACAAACAAAACACAACCTGCGTTTTGCTCAAAAACGCAAACCTTGTGTTTTTCATCCTCTCCCAAAAGAGCCCTATATATATATATATATATTAACTTCTCTAATCAATGTGAATATTTTTATATTTCTAAGTAAAGTCCGATCGGACTGGAGTGTGTTATTAAGTTTGTGGGGGTCCATTACAGGACTTGTTTCAATAATTCGAATTGTTCAATATGTAGAACTCACCAAATATTTCATCTCTACAAAAAATCAAATTAATTGAATATCGATATCTACTTGATCAAATCATATTTTTGTCAATGGCAAATATGATTTTTAAAAAAATTGTTGACAAAAATCTGAACCGATCAAGTAGCTATCGATATCCGATCAACGTAATCTTTAACAATAATAAAATATTTAATAAGTTCTACACATTAACGGTTCGAATTATTAAAACTGAACCCGTGATAGGCCATATAGGCCCAAACAACTCAGACCAATCCACGATGTGGACTAGAGAGAACTCAGCAATGCCTATTGAGAAATTTTATGTGTACCATATATACTCTTAGTTATAACATTCATGATATTTGGTCATGACATATTGTATCGTTAGTTATGACTTAATGTAATATTGATTATGATATTATTTTGATTATAATCCAAAAATTCTTTGCTATACTCTATGTGTTGTTTGGTTATAACCTTTTCTTCTTTTTTTTTAGTTAGGACTCCCATAATATTGAGTTATGCCAATTGTGATATTCAAACTCACAAATGACACAACTTGCATATAATATATACATATCATAGCATTACCCATGCCTGTTATACCCACTAACTCCTCATTCATGTATCATATGGCTTAGTGGCATGGAAATGACACTTGGCTACTTGCAAAGAAGAGGTTGGGATTCAACTCCTCTCAACAACTAATCTAATAAATAACAATTAATATTTGCCGATAAAAAAGAAAAAGTCTCAACATTATTTATTCAAGAAAATATGAGTTTTTTAAAATGAATTTAAAATTAGCTTGTCTAAATAACAAATCAATCTCGAATTACCTTTTAGTAGGCTATAAACAAATCATATACAAATAACTTGGTTTATTTTACAGTCTTATCCATGCATTAGGAAACCTTTTGAAAAAACCAATTCCGTCCCTAAAATTTGAAAAAAAAAATCGCATTGCAAATAACCCACATCAATTAACAAATATCAACAATACAGTTGACAGTGTACACAAATGACAAACTACAGCCCAAGAAGACAAACCAGCAAGCTCTACAGAAACCATTTTAATAGACCCCCACACTTCTCAAATCAGAGACACTAACAACAACAAAAATGCTGAAATGGCTTTGCCATTGGTGTAACATTATTCAAATCAGATATGCTATGGGTACAAGAAATGCTACACTAACATTAAAAACGATGATTATTTAAGGGCGTGCGTACACACAAAATATACAATTTTTAATCTACAAAAAAAAGGGGATTCAGTAGGCTAAACAAAAATGTTAAGTGTTGCCATACAAATTTTGGTAACATCTCATATACTATGAGAAGGAACTATATATTCTATCACCTATATCTCCCAACCTTGGATTGTCTATATACATAACCAATCTCAAACAGTTGGATTATTCCCAGCCCTTTCTTCTTCTTCATCATCATCATCATCATCTGCAAAATCAAAATTTGAAAAATAGAAATAGAAAGAAAAAAAAATGTAGATGCCTATTCTTACTCTCTTCCTTCTCTCTCTTCCAACTTTGCCAGATCCCAACAGATTCATTTCCATCGCTTTGCACTTTTAAACCGTGTAGTGCTGCTGAATGGTCTCAATGTCAAGACCCTTGAGCTTCACCACAGATTCGACGTGTCCTTTAAGCGTGTGAAGCTCCCTTAACCTGCAAAATAATTAGAAAAAATATGTACAAAATTAAAATTTACATGATAACAGAGAATAATTAGAAAAAATATGTACAAAATTAAAATTTATATGACAACGGAGGATAAATCTTCTCATGATGTGATTATTATTACCTAGCGACTTCAGCGCGTCTCTTGGCCTGTTCAGCAATTTCAGATAACTCACGGTAGCTGTTCTTGTCATTGAAGAGCTCCGATGTGCTTGGAGGTTGGAGACCGTGCAATGTACGTTGCGCCAAAGCCCACTGGGCCTCCCTCTCTCCCCGGCCATAGTCCTTTTTCGTTGTGAAAGCAGTCTGGATAATTCAAGAGAAGTTGAGAGATCAACCAAGCATGGAAAAAAAATTCTGGACAAGCAATAGCAAACTATTGCATAAATATACCTTATTCTGAAGCATATTATCCCAGGCCCTACCGCTCAATGCAAATCGAATCAAGAACTTGAAAAGATCGAGCGGAAAGTAGAAGACAATACTGAAAAGCCAAATAACTCCGGCCCATCCCCAACCGATACCTTTGATCCTCGCAAAGGGCCAATCGGCATATACAGCAATCAATGTAGCAATCTTAAGCAAACAAGAAAAATTTATCAAAAAATTTGCAGCCAAACTAAAATGTAAAAGAAAATAATGATATATCAGCAGTTGAATTATGATTTATGCAACTCACCAGCTGTGCGATTAGGAATGCAGTAAGAAGCAGAAGACCAGGACGTTCAACAAAGGACCAGCTCCTGGACCGGGTTACAAAGATAAGAGCCTGACTAACAATGCTTACTTGAAGGTATACAGCTGCAGTAACCTCATCAGGGTTGTTCCTAATCGATCTTACCCCAAAATTTTCCTGCCAAATAAGTACAAATAGATTTTACGCTTATCAAGGAAAAAAAAATTTCTGAAAATCCAGTAACAGACTTGAAGCCATATGAAGTTTATTGATAGAATTTTCTTACAGAGAAGAAGTCAGACCCGTGAATAGCCCAGAAGAAAATAACAGTCATGACGGCAAGATAAGTGCCAAGAACCACTCCAGTGGCGAAAATTTCCTTCAGCTTCCACGAATCGGGTAGGGGAGATGGCTTGACCTTGTCTTTCGAAATGGTCATGATGGTTCCATCATTAAGAATGGCAATGACAAGAACCATGAAAGGCGAGAAGTCAAATTTCCAGATAAGAGCAATAAGCATGAAGCCCAAAACGATTCGGATTGTGATAGAAACAGCATAGATGGTGTAGTTTTTCATCCTCTGGAAAATGGCTCTGCTTGTCAAGACGGCACTCACAATCACACTTAGTCCGGGCTCTGTCAGGACAATGTCAGATGCACTCCGGGCTGCATCGGTTGCATCAGCCACTGCAATACCAATGTCTGCCTTCTTTAAAGCTGGAGCATCATTTACACCATCTCCTGTCATCCCACAGATGTGTTTCCTCTCCTGTAACTTCTTCACAATCTCATACTTGTGCTCTGCATCATTCACCCACTAGTGTTGATTGTTTTTCTCAAACACAGCAAATAGTTTGCAATTAGTCCAACTAAAACAATAATGATTACATTATTCTTCTTCCTATTGGGATAGTGAAATCCGAGATGATTTCTTTCTCCCAGTCAGGGGCAAAGCTAGGGGGTGCCATGGCCCCCCATGATTTTTGAAAAGCATGTATATAGGATTTGCTCTCATACATTAATTTATAATCAATAACATTTACCCTTGGGCCCTCTGACTTTGGAAAAAAATTATATGGTATAGTGCAGAGACATTATTTTGGAAAAGTTTTATATAGTCTAGTGCAAGTACTTTACAACTGGCTTTAATATAATAACTTTCCTACATTATAACTTGGAGACATTTCACTGTTCAAGCTTTAATATATATAGTTTTTAAGAAAAGTTTTAATCTAGAGACATATTACCATGAATGTACACTTGATATGAATTCATAAAATAACTTTCTGGTTGTTTTTTTCCCTATCATATTCATAATTTAATATACATGCTAATATTTATTTATATTTACTAATTATACTTTTGTATGAAACGTTTTTTATTAAATTGTTCTTGGCGCCCCTTAAAATAGAATCCTGGCTTTGCGTTTGCTCCCAGTCAAGTTCATTTACATTTTCCAGAATTATTTACAGATTTTACCAATCAATTTCAATGTTTAAATCTCTCTCTGTAATAAATAATTTCTCAAAATGCTAAATTGTTATTGTGGCTTGTCCCAACAGACTACACAAATAAGATAGGAGAATGTAGTCCACGTACCAGGGAAGACACCAGCAAAGCCATCGGCTTTCTCAATTAGCTCTTCGACAGGGATATCAGCAATGGTCTCATCTTTGCTCTGACCAAGGAGGGTGGAAGAGGGATACATGTTGGTCCCCATGCCAAGCCTGCGACCAGTCTCCTTGCCAATGGCTAGCTGATCACCAGTGATCATCTTAACATTGACACCAAGGTGAAGGGCACGTCTAATGGTCTCTGCACTATCATGCCTTGGAGGATCAAAAAGGGGCAAGAGACCCACAAACACCCATGGCCCTCCTGGACTGTCCTTGTTCTTCTCTGGTACTGCCTGCAAGCAAAACCAATACCACCAGTTATTATAATATTCACATGACTTCATTCATCAAGCACCTGCTCAATGACAAAAGAATACAAACTCACCTGTTGAGCAACTGCAAGGGAGCGAAGACCACGATCAGCAAATTTATCAATGATGTCATGAGCTTTCTTGCTCACGTCGTCCTTAAGTTTACAGAGCTCGATAATCTGGTAGAAATAAACAGGTATATAAATATATTGAAACTGGAGTGACAACAAATCAAAGGCTATATCCGTGTTTTCTGGATGACACCCTTACCTGTTCTGGTGCACCTTTGCTAACTCGGTGCCAATTTCCATTGGAGTCAATGTATGTTATGGCTGTTCGCTTTTCCACTGGGTTAAAGGGCAGGAAATGCACTTCTGTGATTCCTGCTCTAGCCTGAAGAGCACAAGTGAGAGATTAATTACTGTTTACCCAAGTGGACACATTCAAGTAAATTGTATCAACAAATGGACTGGAAAACTTCTTATCAAAACTAGCAGTGTTTTAAAACATGATCGAATGCTGTAGCAGGCTATTCTTTCCCTCTTTCTTTTCATTTTTCTTTGATCAAGTTAACATTGATTGAATTGATGATCGTAAAAGTTCAAAGTAAAGGAGCTTCAGATATGACTTTCCTCCATGGGATTGAGAGCCAAAAACTGATATAACATTCTCTGTTTCTTTTGATTTTCTCTTATTATTTCATCGATACCAAAGAAGATGCAAAATTAAGGTGCCCTTCAGCCAAGGAGCAGAGTGAATTCTGCAATCCATGTTAGGTTTTTAAAGGTTCATTTGGTTGGGACTCTTCAAGCTTGATCTGAGCTGAACCAACAAGACTAAGGCTTCTATTCTATTTAGTCAAAGCTCAGGACTATTAGCATGGCTGCTTGTCACATCCCTACTGAATTCTCTATATACAGATGGGAGCCTAGAAGAATGGGAGCCAATGGAAGAATCTAGAACTTCCTAGCAAACTCTAGCACATAAGAGACCATGGAGAATTCTAGAAGGCCATAGGGAATTCAAGAACATACCACATATGACTAAACTTGTAGATATTTGTATAGATATTTCTAGAAGGCATTCTAGAATGATCTTTTGGCTTGTAAGAAGGCTTCCATGGGAAGCTTCTACACACCACTTTCTTGTGTATTCTAGAATGCTCCAAAGGAACCTACAAATAAGAGAGGGGCTCATTTGCTCCAATCCATCCAAGAGTTGTACAAGCTTTCTCAAAGTGAATACAAAGGCATTCTCTCAAACTCTCTCTGTCTTCTTACTAGTCTTTCTTGCAAGCTTGTGAGTTAGGCTGACTTAGCATCATCAAGTAAGGCTTGTGATTGTCTAAGTGCCGCACGGAGTGCTTGGAAATAACCAAGGCCATGACATGCTACTCTTATTCACCAACCAATTCAAATGACACACTTGAGTTAAAAATCATTAATTCTACTTTTTTCAAATTTTACTTATGAAATGAAAGATGTGCCTTGTCTAAGCATTAATTCTACTTTTTTCAAATTTAATTTATGAAATGAAACATGGGCCTTATCTAATCAGTTCATCATACCTTACTAGATCTACCCTACAAGTCAAAAGGAGTAACCACAGTAGAAAAACACAAACTCAAACAGCTCATGAGCCTAATGAGCTGAGCTCGAGCTTCTGAAAGTAGCTCTTTCAATTAAGTTATTAGCTCAACTGAAACATGTTTGTTTGGCACTTAGTAAACTTTCCTTAATATATGATACAACTCTTTTCTGACATTACCTCCTTGGGATCAGCCAACATTCCAACAATACAAGCATCAATAGCATCTTGATTCTCCACCCTAGAAGCCCTTGCCCCTAGCAAAATTACCGTATCTTTCTCCACATCCCTTGTAAATACCTGCATATCAAGGCATTACTTCTTTGATTAGTGAATTGACAGAATTCAAGTGTTACCCAAACATTTTAAAAACTTTTCTTTACTATTTTCATTGTTGCGTACTTTTACATTCACCGTTAGATATCTTGAAACTTCATCTTAGATTAATCATAGCGTATTCTTCACCAAATAATAGTTAATTACCTACCTCAATCAGGTTTTTGTCAACTGTAAGCTTGTTAAGGGTGAGAGTCCCAGTCTTGTCACTACAAAGGACATCCATCCCAGCCATCTCTTCAATAGCTGTCATCCTCTTGGTGATGGCTCCTTGCTGTGACAAACGGTGGGATCCAATAGCCATGGTCACAGACAATACAGTAGGCATGGCAATCGGAATGCCTCCAATGAGAAGAACCAGTAGATTATCAATCCCATCCCTGTACTTGCGGTGTTGAATTGGGTACATCACCACTATCTCTATTATGATCCCCACCGCAATGGAGCATATACAGAAGTTACCAATGGCTGTCAATACCTAATCATACCATCACCCATCCAATGAAGTTAGAGAAAATAGCAAGAAGCAAAAATTAGAAATGATAATAATTTCTTTTCTTTTTGTAGGCCAACTACTACAATTTGACATTGGTACCATTAGCATATACTTTTTGTATGTAACTACAGTGTGACATATTGTCTTAGTTTTCTTATTTCAAATTATGCAATTCTACTTTACTGTTGCCAAGCATGTTTGAACAAGTTTAATTTCATATCATTCAATAATCTATTTCATCCTCAAATTTTCAAATATATCAATTCTTCTTCCTAAAGAATATGAATTTCTTTTTTCCAGCCCAAGTTCATTCTTGAGTTTTTCGAACTTAATTACAAATTGATTTCCATTTAGATCCAAAATGTTAAAACCACCTTGCAAACTGTCACAAGTTACTATAATACCTTTTGGAAGTGGCCTACTTGGTTGGTACTGTCAACAAGGTGAGCTGCTTTGCCAAAGAAGGTGTGCACTCCAGTAGCAATTACAACAGCCTCAAGCTCACCTTGTTTACAGGTGGAACCTGAGAATACTTCATCACCTGAGTTCTTCGTTACTGGCAAGGACTCCCCAGTGAGGGCAGATTGATCAATTTTGAGAGGGTCTCCTTCCAAGAGACGTGCATCTGCTGGGACGATATCTCCCAACTTAATGCTAACTATGTCACCCGGTACCAGGATAGCCGCGTCCTGCTCCCCCCATTTTCCATCTCTCAGGACCTAAACCATTAAACATAAACACAGAACTAATGTCGTTGTGTATCCAGTACTTTAATTTATTTAACATATTTCATGGGTCAGTTTTGCTATAGTCTTGTTATCTTGTAAAAGTACCTTTGTCTTGGGAGCAAGACCAGCCATTAGTGCTGATGCAGCATTGCCTGCATTGTTTTCCTCTATAAAGCTGATGGTAGAGTTGATGATAAGCAATGACACGATACCAACAAAATCTTGCCAATCTGGAGGCTTCCCCTGCATTTATTTATTGATGAAAACCAGAACTTGAGAGAGAGAGAGAGGTGACTGGGTGAGACAGAGCGTTACCCCTCCATTTGCCAAGACAATGGCCATTATAGCAGCGCACTCCATAACCCATGACAAAGGATTCCACATGAAACCCAAAAATTTTAGAAGCTTACTTTCCTGTTTCAATATTGTTTGAAAATATCAGTTTTTCAGGAGTAGTAAAAATAAAGCAGCAGAATGGGAGCACTTAGCCAAATAAAACTTTGCCTTCTTCTCCTCAAGCTTATTTGGGCCAAAGATTTCGAGCCTGTGCTGCCCTTCCTCACTTGTCAATCCTTCCTTTGTACATTTCAATTGCTCGAATACTTCCTCAACTGGTATACGCTCCTGTGCATACATAATTGGATTGAGTAGGTACTTTTTATCATCATGATTTCTCATTAAATATATTACTTCTTAACATAATAAGCATTTGGATTAATTTAAAACAAATCTTCTGATTAAACTGATGCATATAGTTTTGTTGCATGCCCCTTCAGGAAAACTCGAACTGCATGAGTTATATATATACTGTAAATGGTATCGAACTAATTATACTTGATCCACAGTAATTTTTAATTTATAAATTAGCTGAAGTTTATTATTCCTATTTCATAGACATGTAAAAAACTGATAATTTTTATATTTTCTGGTCTTTAGTGAACATTTTTTAGATTGTTTCATAAATATTTTTGTTTGTTGTTTGGTTTTTAATTTTTTTTTTTTTTTTCTTTCTAACAAACTAAAAATTAATTTAGTGATAAAATGGGAAAAAATAAGAAAGTCCAAATTGAAAGTGATATTAGGTGATAAAGCAATATGAGGTGACACTTCAAAGGGGTAAAATGTAATTTATCCAATTGATGAAAGGGTATTTTAGTGATAAAGATCTAAATTGGAAAAAACAAAAAAATGGTAAATGAAGGGGTTAGTTGTTACAATTTTAGTTGAAGAGGTTAAATAATACGGATCAATGGTTGAAATTCTTATTGTTTCGGGCTAAATCACCTCATCCAAATGAGGCAAAGCGTCAATTCAAATTATTCATAGAATCCATTTGACACCTTTAAAAGGGGTGTATTATATGCATCCCTAATTATGTAATTTTTATTTTTATTTTTATTTTTATTTTTATTTTTTTGATAATGACTAATTTTCTTCTTTAATTATGATATTATTTTAGTTATAATAGATAAGATCTTTAGTTATGCCTCAGGTTGTGTTTAGTTATGACATTTTTATCCAAACGAGACAAAGCGTCAATTCAAATCATTCATAGAATCCATTTCAGATGAGGGAAATTCTAATATACATACCTTTAAAAGGGGTGTACTATATGCATCCCTAGTTATGTTATTTTTTTCTTTAATTAGGACTAATTTTCTTATTTAATTATGATATTATTTTAGTTATAACACATGAGATCTTTAGTTATGGCTCAGGTTGTGTTTAGTTATGACATTTTTATTAGTTATAACTCAAAAAATATAAAATTATGTCATTTTTTTCTTTAGTTATAAGAAGTGTTTTCCTTGAAATTAACTACCAACATTATTAAAACATAGAGGGGAAAAAAGTTTTACTTTTATAACAAAATGAATTTTTAATTTTGTCAATTTAAATTCTAAACTTTTAATTTGTTTTCAATCTGAAGCATTTGATTAAATAAAATCAAAAAAAAAATTAGACATTTTATGTATACATTGAGATTAATCACTAAAATAACATTTTTTTTATACGGTTTTAATTAACACAAATAGACACATAATTTAGATTGGAAAAAAAAATCAAATAATTAATATTTAAATTGGTAAAATTAAAAATTCAACATTTATTTTATTATAAAGGTTAAACTTTAGGTTTTTTTTTTTAAATTATTCCAAAAAAATAACTAAAAAAGTTCACATCCATGTGAATATGCATTTAAATTAATAGATTATCGAAAACAAAGGATTGAACGCTATGTTTGGAAATTAAGAGAGAAAAGAAATGAAATGATTGCTTAAGTTATAAGAAAAAAAAAATGATTCCATTCTTATTTCGTTAGATTTTATAAAAGAAAAGAAAAGAAAAGAAAAGAAAGTGTCCTATATTATATTACTGAAGTAATTTTTTTATATTTTGTCAACCATTTTATTTTTTTTATTTTTATAGGATAAAATTAGTATTATGAAAATAAAAAAATTTGTTGGTTTTTTTTTTTCCCTCATAATAAATGAAGATTATAAGATAAATAAATTTCTCTCCGTCTCTCTCTTTCTTCTCATTTCCCTCCACTTCTGCGTTTGGTTAGAGATTTGAGGAGAGATTTGGAAAGATAAATGAAAAAAGTATGCCTTTCATCTAGTTTCACACATCTTTTCATTTTTTCTTGCTAAATCCCTCCCCAAATCCTACAATCAAACACAACATTAAGTTCTTCAAATACATCCTTTTCATTTTTTTTCTTTTCTCTCAAAATCACACAATCCAATAGTGGAAGTGTTCACCATGATAATCAACTAAAACAGAAAAAAGATCAAACAGAGAGAAAAGAAACGAAAATTCTTACGAGATCGACGTTCTCATTCTTGATTTCTTCCAAGCTAATTCCTTTTTCCGCCATGATTCTTTATATTCTTCACTCTCACTCACACAATAGTTTTCAGATTTTTCAAAAAAAAAAAAAAAAACAGCAACAACAATGCCGAAGAAGAAACGAAAACCTAAAAACACGGACTCAAATCTCCCTCTCTATTCCTCCTTTCTATCTCTGTCTATACACTCCCATAAGTACGTACAGATCTCTGTCTGTCTCTCTCTCTCTCTCTCTCTCTAAGCATTTAGCTCCATAGCCTTTCCTTTGTAACGAACTTCGAATCCCACCATATTTATATGAGGATTCAGTGAGTGACCGAAAGAAAACCCCAATGAACGAACGGGCGGGACTGTTGTGGTTCCGTGGCCCAGGTCATTCGGTTGGAGGAGGGATGATAATGTGACGTGAGGTTTTGTAGAGAGTGGATGAGAAGTACCAATTGTTTTGTGGCACGTGTTTTGTGGTTTTGAGGTGGCGAGAAATGAGTGGTGGGGTTTGATGGTTTTGGTGGAGTGGGGTGTGAGGGGATCGTTGGGAACACTTGGCGGGAATGGCGTGGAAGAAGGGGTGAATAAGTTTGGACTTTGGACTTGGCTATAAACATGTGGTTGATTAACATGTGGTTAATTTAAGTAAAGTTTTCCTTCATTTTGAAGTGTTTTCCTGATTATACGTGGGTTTTTAACATAGATTTGGAAAAAACTGTTTTTGAACATAATTTTTAGAGAGAGAAAAAAAAAAAAAAACTTCTTTAGGATTTGACCTCTTTAACAAATTAAATCTTAAATTTTTAATTTTATCAATTTAAATTTTAAAATTTTTATTTATTTTCAATCTAAATTATTTGTCTATTTTTGTTAAGTAAAATCAATGAAAAAATTAATATTTTAATCATTAAACTCAATGAAAAATGATATTTTAGATATTTTATTTATACTTATATTGGGTATGATAATTAAAATATTCTTTTTCTAGCGATTTTCCTTATATTGAAAGCAAATCAAAAAATTGAGGTTTAAATTAACAAAATTAAAAATTTATGATTTATTTTGTTACAAGACTCAAATTCCTAAGATTTTTTTTTTTTTTTTGTAATTATCCCTAATTAAAAATGATATGGATTATGAAAAACATATCTCGAAATTTATTTTGAAATGAACTATATGGTATAAATTTAAAATTAATGTCATATAAGCCATATCTAGAATGATTGTGATTCATATATGTGTTTTTTGACTAACTTTTTAAAAAAATTTCCCTAAATTTATAGTATTGTTGAATTACAATCTATTTTAATGAATACATGGTTAGAATTTGTATAGGAATTGTTCACTAACTAACTTTGTCCAAAGACGTAAGAATTAATCTAGGGGATTTGTTTGATGGAATTGAAAACCGAAAATGGATACATGAAAATTAAATACTGAAAATTAGATGTTAAATTTTCTAAGTTAAAAATTTATTTGATAAAAAATTTAAATTTTGAATTAAAACAAGTTATTTATATGTTTAAGATGAGATTTAAAATTTGTAAATTTTCTTTTCCAATTTTTATATAATTTTTGTGAGGAGATGGTGGTGAGAGCAACGACAATAGTGATTATGGTGCTAGTGGCGATGGTGATAAAAGTGAATGAATAATGATTGTGGTTATGGTGAAAAGGGTTGTGTGATGAAGGTAGAAGGGTGGTAGTTCTAATAATGGATGATAATAACAATGGTAGTATATGTAAGGATGATGGTGGTAATAATGAAACGATAATGGTATATGTAAGAATGATAATAATGTTGACATTATATCCAAAACGACATAATTTTGGATGTGTTTTCATAACAACCATTGGATTCTCTCATTTGTAATGTGTCCCCCTACTTGATTTAAAGTTTCATATGATCACTAAAAATTTGGATAGAGAAGCCAAATCCAACCAAATGAACGTGGATTCAATCCTAAGTAATGAAGCATGGTATTTACCGGCATATGATATTTTGTATGATATTTTTATATATGTACTGGGTACATAAAATATATATTTAATTTTTTTTTTTAATTTTTGACATATCTAAACGTACTTAGTTAATATTCAAGACGTATCATACCTCAATCGAAATAATATTTTCTTCTACTACAGAGATATAGTTCTTTTTACTAGATTTCTTTTTTATTTTTAATTTTTTGTTAAGCATGATTTTAAAATTAAGTTATGATTTGTAAGTTATTTAATATAATAATATTTAATTTTGGTTTATACCTTCACTTTGGCTCTAAATGTTAATTGTAGATTGGATCTTAACAAATTAAACTATTTAATCAATTTTTGCATTACTCCAAATTAAAAATAAATATTTTTTTACAAATATATCAAGTCATATTCATACCTTACTTTTTGAGATTTCACCGTATCAACTTGCCCATAATAGACTAGTACCAGTACTCGTATCTGTATTCGTACCCGTACTTCATAGATCATGAATCTGCAATCCGACTATAAAGATATTTAAACAATAATCTTATTAACAAGTCCCTTAAGAGTATAAGAACAAGACAAAACAAGTATAACCCAATACACTTTTTATGAGTTTTATAGCACTTTTTTTTACTCATTCTGAAATATTTTTTAATTTTTTCATCATTTCCAAAATATTTTTATACTAATCCCAACGTTAAACAATGCATAGGAGGTAGTTGTTAACATTTGCCTTTAAACAATAAGTAGTCGACACTTTCAGTTAACCTATTTAGCCTTCGTTTGGAATGTGGGTTGACTTTTTTGCTGTTTGACTTTTTAACTATTTTAGCTTAGGGTTAAAAAGTTTCGTTTGGGATAAGTTTTTTTAACTTTTTGACTTTTGTAAGAGAAAAAATAAAATGATTATGGATTAGATGTGACATTTTATTATATTTGGCTAAACTAGATAATTTTGTCTTATATGGCTAAATTAGCCCAAGCAATCATCCCAAACGGAGCCTTAATTATTATTCTAAGTTAGTAACAATTGGAAAATTCTATTTCCACACATCAAAATATCTTTATGTACATCTTTTCTCAATCCATACATTTAGTAATTTGATTTTAACTTCTTTATCTCAATCCACACACTTCACATTCCAAATATACCCTTACATTCTCTGTGCATATCCTCTCCTTCTATCCTTTCTCACTGCAAAAACTTTAACCCTAACTACATCACCAATCGGCGACGGCGACAGCGACGACATCAACCACCGCCCCTTTCTAACCTCTCAGCCATTCTCACACAACCCCTCACACTGCCCCTCACCTCCATTGCGATCTTCTCTCCCAAAAATCCTAACTCTCACTTTCTATTTCTCTCACACACGAGGTTCAGGTGTGATTAAGCTCATCGATTATTTAATTTTGTCTCATAGATACATATATATATATATATATATTTGGGTTTGGATACAGTGTCTTAGGGTTTAAGAGTTAGAGTGAAGAAGACAAACAACAACCATGTTGCTTAGGCCTAGTGCATGAACCAAGGTTCGCCGGAACTACATCTTGCAGACAAGTGCCAGGCTACCAACTACTTTCTGTCACCACAAGCATGGCTAGGACAGCAACTTTTCAACACCATTCACGCCACTCGCCCAAGGCATGTCGCACCACTCCATCCTCTTCCTTAAAGCTTGCTCCACTCCAGCCATGGCAAATCGAAACAGTACTGGTGAAGTCAACACCAAGCACTGAACCAAAACCAGCACACCACTGGTGGAGAACGTAACCTCATAGTGATAGAGAAACCAACAAGGCAACCCAAAAATCTAAAGAAGAACCCTCCCTGAAGAACCCTCCCTACACACCGGTGGATACCCATAAACCAACACCACAACAAAAAAAAAGGTCTTTGGTGACGAAAACGCATGACGAAAAAAAATTTCGTCTCCAAATATACATGTTTTAGAGATAAAAGTAAGATTTCGTCTCCAATTGTAATATTTTTAGACAGGAAAACCAAATTTCGTCACCAAATGCTTAAAATCAATAAAACAATAGGAGACGAAAATTTTATTCGTCTCTATATTTTATTTTTAGTCACAAAAAAAATTCTCGCCTTTGGAAAATTTCGCAGAATATTTGGGTGCCATTTTAGAGACAAACATTTTCGTCACCATTGTACAAATTTTTCCGCAAGGAAATAATTTCGTCTCCTATAGTTTTATTATGCAAAACGACGTCGTTTCATGCCATAATTGAGAAATTCTCTTTGTTTGCCCAAATCAGTTCCTATTTTGCAAAGCCCTCTTTGGGTTAGATATGAGTACCTGTTTAAATGGATTTTTCTACCACTATTGCCACCACTCCAACACCATCACCATCTCTGCCGCCATGGATCCATTACCACCGCCGCTACTACTGCCACCACTCTACCATCATCTCTCTTCCACTTCCATGTTGCCACTACTTCACTACCGTTGTCACTCTACCACTACTATCACTACTATCACCACATATTTTCCACCACCGCCATCACCATTGTACCACTGCCACCACTAACTCTCTTCCACCACCACTCCTACCGCCGCCACTTTACTACCACTACTATCACCTTTATACCACCACCGCTACTACTTCACCACTACCATTACCACCATCGCCACCACTCCACCACTGCTGCCCCTGCCACTGCATGACCACCACTACCACCATCACCTCTCCACTACCTCAACTACCACTACCACTACCATAACCATCGCTGCCGCTACCATTTTTCTTCCATCACCACTGCCTTACTTTACCACTACTGTTGCCGCCATTCCACTTCCACCACCGCCGCCGCTCCACTACCACCACCACTAGCACTCCACCTCAACCGAAACCATTTAAATCCCTTTATCAGATAGATGAGTTTGAATCGATTTCATTTGGTTTTAATTTCGAAAATTAAGGTTCAAGTTTCAATTCTTATTTTTTAAATTTTTTAGTGAACTTTTTAAATATTTTAATTGATTAAAAAAAAATTTCACTAAAAATAAAAAAAATATATTAATTAAAAACTCAAAAAATAATTTTAAAAAATTGAAATAAACTTTTAATACAAAACCTATTTTGACTCGTTCAAACGCCACCCATTTGTCACGTCTGATGCAAAAAAAAAAAAAAACTAACAAATTATTCCCAAAATTCCCCCAAAAATTTCCCCCCCGTCCTTTTTCTTTTCCTTCTCTTGCTCACAATCGCTCATCTGTCTCTCAGTCGTGCTCAATGGCGTAGGGCAAGGAAGGCGGCGGCGTGCAGCGGCGTCCAGCGGCGGCAGCATCTCTTTCAGTCACTCATCTCTCTCTCTCTCTCTCTCTCTCTCTCTCTCTCTCTCTCTCAGCAGCGTCTTTCTTTCTCTCTCACACGCTCACTCAGTATCAATCGCCTCTCTTTCACTCACTCAGTGGCGTAGAGCATCGAGGTAGCGTAGAGCGACTGCGAGTAGGGGTAGTGGCAGCAGCGTCCCACTTCATCGTCATCATCTCCAAGTCCTACTGTCCGTATGCTCTCTCTCTCTCTCTCTCTCAAAATATTGTTAACGATTCGACTCAATTTGAAACATGTTCGCACCTTTCACTCATGAATTCGCCGTTGTCTGGAACTTAATTGAATGGAATTTTAGTTCAATTCAGGTATTTATTATAATAAAAAAAAAAAGAATTTTAGTTCAATTCAGGTTGCTAGGGCTTTAAATTGGTTCAGATTAGGTTCAAATCCATCAGATTTGACTCAATTTTAAATGATTTTGCAAATTCAAACTCGAATTAGGGCCAGAGGCAGTTTCACGGAGCGAAGAAGTTGTTCTTGTCGGACCATTATGGTGTACAGAGTGCTCACATGATAGAAGGAAAATGCATTGTCCATACTTTTAAGAATTACACAAAGCTGCCACTGGAGGGTTCACTCTGGACCGTGTGGCTCTGTGAGTTACATTTCTGTTCGGTTTTGGGTATCTGTTATTTTGTGTGATTGGTAGGTACAACAAGGTAGGTACACTCAACAAATAAATATATTTTTATGTATACACTCAACTAAAATTTTGATATCGGATTTGCATTAGAACTGGTGAATTTCGTCTAGGTAGGGCTTTTGTGCTAATTTTGAGATCAGTGCATTTGTATGAGTAAAATTTTTCTCTTGCTTTGATTCAATTAACAGTTCATTCCTAAAGTTGTTGACGAAATGGACCCTAAAAATATATAAATTGGAACTATGAGGAGCTTGATGTGTATTATGTTCAGATCTTCAAATTCATAATTGTCAATATCTGATTATCTGATTCATTTTTAATTATGGCTTTTGATGCTCTTTTCTTTTTTTTTTTTTCTTCTTCTTCTAATTATTTACTATCCTAGACATCTGGAAAAGTTTTTTTTTTTTCTTAATTTATTCTTTTTTTAAATGATTCTAAAGACCTTATCTACAAGAACTAAACGAGATATTTTAATTTATGAACTTCTTTTTACGAAATACATTATTTATTTATCCGATTAAAGGGTATGGATGCGGAAAATAGACAAACAATTTGGGATGGAGGGATTATTATTATTATTTTTTTTTTTTTTTTGACAAATGCTGGTTTCGTTGTTACATATTATGGAACTTTATGGTAATAGGAAGAGCTCAGATGTAGATTGTGTATGACTATTATTGCTGCTAACCAACTCTGAGCCTGGGTTTGTACTTTTTTTTTTTTTTTTTGGAGTGAAGAGAATAGGAGATTTGTTTAATAATACTAAAGTTGGGAAAAGAGGTCTATTATTATAATCTAAATATAGCCTTTTTGAGTTTTAATTTGCTTTTATGAACAGTTCTCATAAAGAGGAGCCTGATGCTGAAACAATTACATCCATGTTGGGTTTCCAAAGTTATTGGGATGCAACTTATGTAGATGAATTGGCGAATTTTCACGAGCATGGCCATACTGGTGAAGTTTGGTAAGTTTTGCTCTAACTATTGTCACTTCTCTTTGATCTTCTTCTTTAGGGATTGGAAGTGGTGCTTTACTGTCTTTACACAATTATTAAGGTCATTGTCTTGTACCTGGCAGAAAAGGAGTATCCTTGGTAGTTGCTATTAATTGTATATTCCCACATTAGAATTATTTTTCTTCTTTTTGGTTTGTTTTTCTTTGAGAGAGGAAGTTCAACTCAGTTATCACTATAATGTAGTAATAAATTATTTGAGGATGGTATCAATTTGTAAGTATGAGAATAAGGTTCTTGTTGTTATTGGCTTGGAGCTAAAGGGTAATCATAGGGCTCTCACTGACAACTCTAACAGCATGATTGCTGTTATGAGCTTTTGTCATCTCTGATCTGGACTCATAAACAACATGGAAGTTATTCATTTTAGAATTCCTAAAATAAAAAATTCTAAAGTAGAGAGATTAATAGGTATAAATTATAGTAATTTTTTTTCAAAAAATTATCATTACATCCCAAATTATTTTCCTCAAACTTTCAATGTGTTTAAGTGATAACCATGTGTGTCCCCCAATTGTTGGAAGCGTGTTTGACATAAACGTGACACCTTAGAATTGTCTTGTGTGTTTGCTTTGTTGAACATTATTTGTTTCTATATATAATGGGGAATGTTGGATTTAATTTTTCTGGCAACCCAATACTCGTACAAAATACCCTAAATACAGAAAATAATTTCAGTACTTTCATGTGAAATGATTTGAGCAGGCTTTTGGACAGCAACCAACTCAGTGGCAACATCCCTTTAACGCTAGGATCAATACTGAATTTGGAGGCGCTGTGAGTATCTCCATGTCATACCCAATTAAAATCATAAAGCTGTGAATTTCCATGAAAGTTTTGAATTGAGTATATCTTGTGTTGCTACAAATGTCTTGATAGGAACTTATTAAGTGGGTCTGTACCATCAAACCTCAACAACCTTGTAAATGTCCGAGAGCTGTAAGCAGAGAAAACAAATATTTTTTTCTGATTTAAGCATCTATACTTGTTTCCAAGTAGTCAACTTAATTTGCATTCAATTTTCAGCTAAGTATTACCGACTTTTGATTTTCTACTTTCAGGTTCTTGTCAAACAATCAACTGTCTGGCTCCTTGCCCAGTCTTATGGGCATGGCCACTCTCAACTACATGTAAGTAGTTACCATGTTGTTTACTTAGGAAAAAGCATCATGATTCTCGAGCACTTTTCTAATGGATATCTTATTAATTCCTTGTTTTTTTCCTTCCTAAGAAAATTTACTTTTCTTGCCATCACCTTGTTTTTGTTATTATATTCCATACATGATACATATCAATTTATTTATTGACTAAAATGTGACTTGCAGGTCTATTAGCAATAATTCTTTTAACGAGCCAGATGTTACTACATGGTTTTCAACCTTATAATCTTTGACAACATTGTACGTCTCTCTCTCTCTCTCTCTCTCTCTCTCAACAAACAGGCGTGCATGCTATCACATACAAACACACAACTTAACAAGATTTCTTTGAACTATTTAAGGTATGCTACAAGGGTTCTTTTCCACGATTTAGCTTTATCTAGGGCCTTATGTTTTGTTGCATCGTAGTGATCATGCCTCTTTTCACAATCGTAATCATTTGTTTTGGCCTTCTTTTTGTCTTTGGAATATTTTCAACTTAAAATATTTCACTCCTTGCTAGTGTACTCTTAGGATTTGCTACAGATAACTGAAAAATTGGAGCCAATTTTCTTATATTTTTCTCAGTTTTGGGTGATGCAGTGTAGGAATTTGATTTTTGGACCAATTATTGATTGCTAATGGACATGGTTGTAGGGCCTCTAGTAGAGTTTTAAAAGTACTGAAAAAAAGAAAAAAAAATGCCATTGAGAGCTGGAGATAATAAGGCTTCATCCTGACATGTACGAGGAAGATTTGATATAAGAACTGGCATATTTTCTTTGATAATGTCAGCTAATTATTTGACATGTACAGGACTCCCGGTTTGAAAACTAAGTCTAAAATTACACTTTTTCACACATAAGCTTGAAAATAGGCTTTCGGAGGCCAAAATCGTGTAACAGTTATGAGACGGCCCGAGTAACAACTCAAACACCTCGAGAGGCACAAAAGTAAGTTATGGAAACTTACGCAACTAGCATGGGACTCTCGGTTCAAAAACTAAATTAAAAAATGCATTTTTTCACACTTAAGCTTGAAAAATAGGCCATCAGAGGCCAAAATCGTGTAACATCCATGAGATGGCCCAGGGAACACCTCAAACACGTCGGAAGGGACCAATGTGAGTCATGGAAACTTACGAAAATAGCACGGGACTCCCGATTTAAAAACTAAGGCCAAGTTTGGCAAGTTGAAAAAAAGTCAAAAAGCCAAAAAGTTACTCAAAAAGTTAAAAAGTTATCACTATTCACCAAAAGTCAAAAAGTACGGCTGCACAACTCCCAATCCTAATTTCCCTTTACACACTAATTTATACAATTTTTTAATACATATTTTTTCATAAAAAGTCAAAAAGTTAACCCAAACAACCATATTTTTTTTCTCAATTTTTTAGTCTAAAAAGTCAAAAAGTGCACTTATTTAGGACATCCCAAACAACCTCTAAGTCCAAAAATGTACTTTTTCACACTTAAGCTTGAAAAATAGACCATCGGAGGCCAAAATAGTGCAACAGGCATGAGACGGCCTGGGGAACACCTCAAACACATTGGGAAGGACCAATGTGAGTTTTGAAAACTTACAAAACTAGCACGGGACTCCCGGTTTGAAAACTAAGTCAAAAATGCACTTTTTCACACTTAAGCTTCAAAATAGGCCACCGGAGGCCAAAATCGTGCAACAGTTATGAGATGGCTCGGGGAACACCTCAAACACCTTGGGAGGGACCAATGTGAGTTTTGGAAACTTACAGAACTAGCACGGGACTCCCAGTTTGAAAACTAAGTCGAAAAATGTATTTTTTCACACTTGAGCTTAAAAATAAGCCATCGGAGACCAAAATCGTGCAACAGCCACGAGACGGCTTGGGAAACACCTCAAACACCTCAGGAGGGACCAATGTGAGTTGTGGAAACTTACAGAACTAGAACGGGACTCCTGGTTTGAAAACTAAGTCGAAAAATGTACTTTTTCACACTTAAGCTTCAAAATAAGCCACCGAAGGCCAAAATCATGTAACAGCCACGAGACGGCCCGGGGAACACCTCAAACACATCGGGAGGGACCAATGTGAGTTTTGAAAACTTACGGAACTAGCACAGGACTCCTGGTTTGAAAACTAAGTCCAAAATTATACTTTTTCACACTAAAGCTTCAAAATAGGCCACCGGAGGCCAAAATCGTGTAACAGTCATGAGACGGCTCGGGGAACACCTCAAACACCTCGGGAGGGACCAATGTGAGTTTTGGAAACTTATAGAACTAGCACGGGACTCTTGGTTTGAAAACTAAGTCCAAAATTGTACTTTTTTACACTTAAGCTTCAAAATAGGCCACCAGGGGCCAAAATCGTGCAATAGCCACAAGACGGCCTAGGGAATACCTCAAACACCTCGGGAGGGACCAATGTGAGTTGTGAAAACTTACGGAACTAGTACGGGACTCCTAGTTTGAAAACTAAGTCGAAAAATGTACTTTTTCACGCTTAAGCTTGAAAATAGGCCATCGGAGGCCAAAATCGTGCAACAGCCACGAGACGGCTCGGGGAACACCTCAAACATCTCGGGAGGGACCAATGTGAGTTGTGAAAACTTACGGAACTAGCACGGGACTCCCGGTTTAAAAACTAAGTCCAAAATTATACTTTTTCACACTTAACCTTTAAAATAGGCCACCGGAGGCCAAAATCGTGCAACAGCCACGAGACGGCCCGGGGAACACCTCAAACACCTCAAGAGGGACCAATTTGAGTTGTGAAACTTACGGAACTAGCATGGGACTCCCGGTTTGAAAACTAAGTTCAAAAATGCACTTTTTCACACTTAAGCTTGAAAAGTAGGCCATCGGAGGCCAAAATCGTGCAACAACCACGGGACGGTCTGGGGAACACCTCAAACACCTCGGGAAGGACCAATGTGAGTTGTGGAAACTTACAAAACAAGCATGGGACTCCCAGTTTGAAAACTAAGTCGAAAAATGCACTTTTTCACACTCAAGCTTGAAAATAGGCCATCGGAGGCCAAAATCGTGCAACAGCCACGAGACGGCCCGGGGAACACCTCAAACACCTTGGGAGGGACCAATGTGAGTTGTGAAAACTTACAGAACTAGCACGGGATTCCTGGTTTGAAAACTAAGTCCAAAATTGCACTTTTTCACACTTAAGCTTCAAAATAGGCCACCGGAGGCAAAAATCGTGCAACAGCCACGAGACGGCCTGGGAAACACCTCAAACACCTCGGGAGGGAGCAATGTGAGTTGTGGAAACTTACAAAACTAGCACGGACTCTCGGTTTGAAAACTAAGTCGAAAATTACACTGTTTCACACTTAAGCTTGAAAATAGGCCATCGGAGGCCAAAATCGTGCAACAACCATGAGACGGCCCGGGGAACACGTCAACCACCTCGGGAGGGACCAATGTGAGTTGTGGAAACTTACGAAACTAGCACGGGACTTCCGGTTTGAAAACTAAGTCCAAAATTGCACTTTTTCACACTTAAGCTTGAAAATAGACCTTTGGAGGCCAAAATCGTGTAACAGCCACAGGACAGCCCGAGGAACACCTCAAACACATCGGGAGGAACCAACGTAAGTTGTGGAAACTAACAGAACTTGCACCAGACTCCCGATTTGATAACTAATTCAAAAAATGCATGTTAAATTGTATATTTTATGGATAAGATAATAATTGTCTAACTTGCATTTTTTTTTTTTTTTTTGTCTGTTTTATTTTTTGGCAAATTCGAGATTTGATATGGACATGTTTGGTAATTTGGAAGGCAGATGGTAGTTCATTTTGTGTTTTTGTTCATATTACCTTACATGTATTTTGATTGCGTTGTAAATTTTATATTTTTGTTGATATTGCAGGGCAAGTTTGGTAATCCGCCCTTGATATTTTATTTTTGTTGATATTGGTAGACATGTTTTTTGTTGGATATTCGGAGATGTGTTTGGTAATCCGCATGCGGTTGATATTATATTTTTGTGGATATTAGTAGACGTTTTTTGTGGATATTAGGAGACATGTTTATAATCCGCATGCTGTTCATATTGTATTTTTGTGAATAGTGCTGAAATTCGATTGTGATGTTTATGAAAATAAACTAATTTCTGTATTGATTTGTAATAGATATTTTATTGAACATGTTATTGAAATGCGCGATGAATTGTTACTGGAAAGAAAAAATTTCGGAAGAAAATAGTATCCCCATTTTAAAAATTTTTAATTTTTATTAGTGACGAAATAAAAAATGTCGCCATTAGTTTTCAAAAAAACGTGATGAATAATTTTGTCACTAATGATATAATACGAAACAAATAATTTCGTCACATTTGCTGAATATTTCGTTGCTAAATTGAAATATTTGGTGACAAAATATTTTTTGTCATTGAATAATTTTCTTTTTTGCTCATTTTAGTGACGAATTTTTTTGTCACCTTAATCCATATCATTGGTGAGGAAAACTTTTGTCACTAAAAATATATTTGGTGACGAAATATTTCGTCGTCAAAAACAATTAAAATAAAATATTATTTAGTTTTGGTGACGAAATTGATGGTTCAGAGTACGAAAAATTCAACATTTGGGGACGAAACATTTCATCACCAAAAATGAAAAATAAGCGACGAAACTGTTTTTTATCACTGGATACTTTCAGCGACGACGTATAGGCCACGAACGTGGTAACAAATTTTTTTCGTCGCAGTTCACTTTAGTGATGAAAATTTGATATTTGGAGACAAAATCAGTCTGTCACCAAAGGCCTTTTTTGTTGTAGTGCAAAACTATAACCAGCATGTATGTTGTTCCCTGCTTTGTATGGTTGAGGTTTGGGCATGGGAGGCGATGGCCGACGGTGAAGTGGTTGGTGAGATGGTGGTGGGTGAGATATGTATAGAGAAATTGTGAGATGTATGGGTGAGATGGTGGTAGGTGAGATGATAATTTTTGTTAAAGAATAAAATTGTGATTCTGAAAAAATTTATTAAATGTGTGGAGTAAGGAAACTTAGTGTGTGGAAATAGAATTTCCCATAACAATTGCCTACCATGTAGAAAACACTAGGATTCAAATTTCATGTTTACCCTTCTTACTTGTGAGATCAAAGGAGTTTTTCTTTTTAATTTTTTTTTTCTTATATATGAAGACTTTGTTTGTTTAGAAAGAAACGACTGATAGAAAGTGAAATAAGAGACAGGAAAATAAAATAATTTTTTTTTTCTTTCACGCATTTAAATAGATGACAAATTTTGTAAGAAAATGATGAGAAAAAATATATTCACTGCATAATAGAGACTTGTATAGAGAAATATAGATAAAGAGAAACAAAATAAACATTATCATGTTTTGTGGAAAAAATAAATTTTCGCATATATTTTGTAAGAAATCATAAGCCCACTAACAAGCTATATAAACAAACATATAAAATTTTATTTATTTTCTTTTTCTTTCACATTCTTGTATTCTCTATCTAACTAAATTGAGTCTAACAGAAAAATAAATTATATCGCACAATAACAAGATCGGAAATTGATCATGGCACTCAACAAATTTGTGTCTCATTTATGAGGGTAACACCTTCATTTGAAAACAGAAAAATATTAGGTCCAAACAAATTAAAATTTTCAAAATAAGTACAACTAAGCATGGAGGTCCAAGCCCATCTTGATTATTTCTGGAGACATGGAATAGGGTGAACAAACATTCAGTCGATCCGTTCAACCTAATCTAACCTGAGCTCAAATGGATAATTCAGTGAAATGGACAGGCAGATGTAGATATAGCAATTCTCAAAAAGTTATTTTCAGTCGAGTTACGGGTGTATATAAGATTCTATTCACAGAACTCGACTTGACTACCTGAAATTACGCTTTTAAGTAAAATAGTGATATGTCTACAAATTTTGTATATATTTATTTGTTAAAATATTGACAGAGAACAACAAAATACATAAGAGGTCCTTTATGGCATTTTGGACAGCACCCTGGCTTTGTTTTCAACTTTTTAGTGCATCAAAAGCGATTGGGACCTCGAATCCCCTTCTCCCGAATCCCCCGAATTGACGAAACGACGTCGTTTCGTCATCTGAATTTTTTTTTTTTTTTTAATCAGAAAATCAGAAGAAGAAAGAAAGAAGAAGAGAAGAAGAAAGAGCGGAGGCGGGGGTGAGGAGGCGGAGGCTGGCAGAGGCGGAGCAGACGCGAGCCGGCGATGGAGACGGGCTGACGATCGAGCAGAGGCGACGCGGGCGGAGGACGACTACGGAGGCGGGCGGACGATAGGGCAGAGGGCGACGGCGGAGGGTGCGATCCTCTCTCTCTCTCTCTCTCTCTCTCTCTCTCTCTCTCTCTCGGGGGATTCGGGGGAGGAGGGATTCGAGGTGCAAAACATTTTTGTTAGTGCATAATAGGCCCAAACATAAACCCTTGTTTTTCTATATTAAAAAAAAAAAAATTAATGGGAAAAAGCCCAAAAGAAAGCCTAGACAAAAAGAAAAACAATTGAGAAAAAAAGCCCAAAAAGCCCAAAAAAAAATAAGAAAAATAACTAAGAAACTAAGCCTCAAAAGGCCCAAAACATTAATGTCCAATCCGACAACCTGATTTGTATCAACTAGCCAATTTGTTCAACCATTCGGTTGATTCTGAAACCATAGTTTGTCGGCTGTAGATGAGATTTTCTCAACCTAAACTTATTCGGTTTCATGCAACTCAACCTTGACCCCGACCCGGACCCCGACCCTAACGCGTGAGCAAACCCAAGAAGCACAGAAGTTAATTGTTTACATGTAGAATAGAAGCTATAACCCATTCAACGTTTGAGGTCTTCTATGGCCCTATTGAGTGGCTAGACCTGAGGCCTTGAACTTTATCTTACAAGGCAATCCTGGAAGGTATGGGCTCTATGGGTCATGCGGGAGATTGCTATGGGCTTATGGCCTGCACAATATAAAGCCCAATTGATTTTCCAATCACCTTATTTTATGAATTTGCTTCATTTTTATAATATTTTCACAAATTCATATACTATGTGAATTTGTAACTAAACATTGAAATTTGTTGATAAACAAAATTCTAATCTCCTTTTAAAATTAGGAGATAAATACAAAATTATTTTCTTTACCGTGTATTGTTTCAAATCCAAATTCTTGTTCAACTTTAAGTTGACACAATTGTTCTTAAATAATCAAATGACCAAAAGACGAGAAAGGTCACTCTGGTTACAAAATTGAGTTTTTATTATTTTTTATTTTTTAAATAAAGAATATAGCAATCTAAGATATTTTGGAAAAAGGAATATTTTGAAGATATGATAGATTGCACAAAGTAGGGTTTTGTCAATTTTGCAACTGTTTAGACTGAAAAAAATTACTATAAAAAAAATTTTAAAAAAATTATGATTGCTAACAATTTAACAAGAAATGGCAACGCTCCCCAACCATTCCAATTGTTTTGTGTGAGAGAGAAAAGTTATCATCCTAGTCTCTTGTCTAGGTCTCTCTCGTTTCACAAGCACAAATTAAATAGCAAAACCATGTGCATGCATTGCAATGGTGCATATGGGCACACACCATTTGGATAACATGGCATGTATTTACAAATTTGGGTATTTTATATTGCATATTTTGTGTTAGTATGTATATATATATAGTAATATATATAGGTTGATTGATTAATTGATGCACCTTCCATAGTTTAGATGATTTGATTGACTATTCCTTATTTAACGTATGTATTTTCTTCTATATAAAGGAGCTCATTGTACACATATGATAATATACAAAACATAAAATTTTCTTCTTCAGTCTCATGAACACACCAAGCTAGAACGTTGTTCTCATCTTTGTTGTTTTCTTGGGTATGCATTGAACATAAAGGCCATGTTTGTTTGGGCGGACTGGATTAGCATTCCCATGACTAATAGTCCTAGGATTATAAATTCGTTGGATTATGTATCCTATCTTAACTAATAGTCAAGTTTAAAATAATTAGTCCGTACTTTAATTGTTTAATCAAACATCGGATTGATAATTTTATTGGACTATTAGTCCAATCCCAAGCTCATGTCCACCCAAACAAACATGACCAAAGGGTATCGGTGTTGGGATCTCATTACTTCTGCTGATATCTTCACCAAGGCTTATCCTCGCCGACGTTTCATTGATTTAGTTTCCAAACTCATGATGGTTAATGTCTTTCCACTTTGAGTTTGCGAGGAGTTGTTAGTATGTGTATATACATATATATATATATATATATAGATTGATTGATTAATTAATGCACCTTCCATAGCTTAGATGATTTGATTGATTGTGATTGATTCATTCCTTACTTAACATATGTATTCTCTTCTATATAAAGGAGCTTATTGTACACACTTGAATCATATACAAAACACATGTTCACTCTCTCTTTATTTCTCTCAATATCTTCATCATTTTGTAGTGCATTAAATGACAACATTATATATCAACAAAAAAATAATAATAATAAGAGTTGAAATTTAAAATAAAAAATGATGTTATTTTGGAATCTATTTAAACTTGAGTAAAGATTTCAAAACTGCATTATTTTTAACTTTACTCATTTTGAAACATTACAAATTATACCACAATATAGAGCATCTAAATTCCATACCTCGCAACGATGGTAGCTAAGCTAAAACCATGTGCCCAACTAATATGCATAAACTATTTGGATGGGGTATATAGCATGGTTAGCACATGTGATGGGATGGGTAAGCGATAGAATAGAAAGAGAAAGCACATACTCATGACATGTCATGACTGAGAAAGGGGAACACATACACCTATGTTTTGGATTTTTTTTTTTTTTCTTTTTTCAAAAAATAAAAAGTTTTGGCTTTAGGGAAAATTTTCCAAAAACAATTCACCTTTTTAGCAATGTAAAAAAGAAAATACTTTTCAAAAACTATTGTATCACAAAATAGAAACTGCATAAAAACGGTGGGTGTGTGTTTTCAAACTTTTTTTAAAATTTTTATTTATTTTGTTTTTTAAATTTATTTTTTAATTAAAAAAAATAAAAATCAGTTTGGTGTAAAAATTAAAAACAAAAAACTTTTATATAATTTTTTCTTTCTTAAATATTTTTTATATTTATTTTCATCAAATTAATTTTTAGTTTTAAAAAAAATAGATTTTGAAAATAGAATAAATTATAATTGCTTTTTAGTGGGTCTTTGTGTGAGTCGCTTAGACCCCTAGTCTCTAACTCTCTGTTTTTTAGATCGTGAAGTGAGAGAAGAAATAAATGGCTATATTTTTTATGTTCTTATTTGGATGAATAATGAATAAAAGATGATAAACGTTTTTTTTTTTTTTAGATGAGTAATTTAAGTATTATAATTTTTTGTAAAGAGTAATTTTAATTACTCATCAAATTTCACTATTTTTAGTGAAACAAAACTTGAGTTTAGAAGAATTTATCTTTCCCATTATTTTTCACATCTTTAATCAACCAAATAAATGATGAGAAATCTTAATCTCCTCATCCCTTTTATTTTCTCAGCAACAACCTCCATCCAAATAGAGGGTAAATCCAATGATAAACATGTCCAAACTTAATAAGGATTGAAATATGTTTTTATATGGTTTAGGATATGTATCAGGGAATATGGTTGATGATTGTCCCAACATGGTATAGACATGAGGTACCATTAAGCCATTATTAATTTTGACTGCTTTTATGCTTTTATAGGGAAAATCCAAGACTGAAATAGATATTTTCATTGGCAATATATGGACTATTTTTTTTTCCAACCCTTGTGTATGGAGTTTTTAGGATTGTAAATGAGTTCAGTCGAGTTGAATAGAGTTGAGTCGAATTAAGATCCTGAATATTTAAGTTTGTTTACTAAAAAATAGTTAAGCTTGATATCAAACTGAGCTTAAATAATTGAGCTTGAGCTTGGTTCGTTAAATATTTGAGAAACTTGAGTTTGGCTCGACCCAACTCAATTACATAAATGAGCCGAGTTTGAACTTGAGCTCACGTTTAAAAAATAATAATAATAAATAATAAAAAAATAAACTTTAATTAATTTACTTATTAAGATAAAAAAAATTTAAGTACAAGAATGATTATATTAATAATACATTTTATTAATCAAATATATAAATTTACACAAATACAAAACACAAATTAAAAAAAAGATTAATAAAAAATTATTTGATATATTATTAAAATTAAGGATAAATTACAAATACACCCTTTGAGATTTGATTAAAATATGAATTGACCCCTGTGGTTTTAAAAATTACATTTCACCCCTAAGGTTTCTAATTTCATAACAAATCACCCTTTTTATTAATAAATCATCAAGTCAATTAATAGTTTTTAATGATATTAAAAATATTTTTCAATTAATAATTTAAGTGATTTTATTATTGTATAGGAAAGTAATTATGAATTTTCATTTTATGTTAAATAAAAAATTTTAATAAGGGAATATTTGTAATCTTTTAAACCACAGGGGACAATTTGTATTTTAAGCAAACTTCAAGAGATATATTTGTAATTTATCCTAAGATTAAATATTAATTTATTTTCTTTATATTCACGTGTCTTATCGACCTAAATTTCGAGCTACTGGAGCTTGCCTTGATTAATAAACGAGTTGAACTTAAACTTGTTTATTTAGTAAACAAATCGAGCTCAAACAAATTTTAAATGAGCCGAATTCAAACTGTTTATAAACAACTCGATTCATTTGTAATGGTAGTAATTGCATCATCATATGGTGCATATGATTTGGTAAGTATATTTATTGGACCAAGATAAGAATTTCTCAAACTTTGATTCTGTGGATGGGTCAATCTGATGCAAATAAAGGGCAACTGGATTTGTTTTTTGGGGGAAGGAGTTAATTACACTTATAACTCTTATAATTTGACTTAAGTTTACTTTGGTCCCAATTATTTTAAATAGAAAAGTTTGGTTCCTATATTTTGATTCTAGTTTTAGTTTGGTCTTTTTATTCAAGTTGGATGGTAAAATTAACGATTTTTGAACACGCAAGAAAATTAATAAAAATTTAGATAAAATGACTAACTTGAAATTAGATTTAAAGTGTAAAGAATAAATTGTTGAAATTAAAACTACAAAGACCAAAATAAAATTTGAATTGGACAATAGGAGTGAAAAATATAATTAATCATATTTTTTTTTTCCATTTTACTTTTAACTTGTTTTCCATATATATGAATAGGTTTTGTTGAAAATTTAGGATTGAGCTTGTCTGAAAGGTGAGTAAGTAGGGAGGGAGCTCCGTGGACCGCTCGTCGAGCCTGTAATCATGTTAAGAGAACCCCTTTTTGTTTGATATGATGACTTGAAAGGAATCAGTAGTTTGGATTTAGGGTTGAGTTTGGATTTATTCATATACGATATCATTATGTATAGATTATTTATAAAATTAAAAAAAAATAAATTAATCTGATAATTATAATTACATAATTTTATCAGATTTATTTTATAAAAATAAAAATAAAAATCGACGATCTATTTTTTAAATCATATTTGTCATATATTTTTTAAAGACAAATTAATAAAATCAAATAATTACGATTATCAAATCAGTAGTTTTATTCTTTTGGTTATGAATAATCTATAAAATTGGACTTATAAAATGAACAAATCATGTCACCGTAATAAGATTTGTAATGGCCCACCGATTCAATCCATAAAGTAAAATAGAGATAAACTACTCTTAGAATGAAATCCAAATTAAATTGAAGGAAGAGTCTACATACCATATGCAACTTATCATAAATTGGTATAATTATTATAAAATTTTGTAACATCAATCACAAAATATATAATTTTACCACAAATTAACATAATAAAATATTTAAAATTTTGTGACTAATGTTATAAAAATATGTCAATTTATATTAAGGTGCATATGTTAAATGGAATAGTTGAGATGATTAGTGCATTTTTTATTTTATTTTTTATCAGCATGATTAGTGCATTACCTGACCTTTCTCATGGGCTATGATTGATAACAAGGTAAAAAGGAATTGGGTTATTTTGTTATCACCCAGATTAACCATGCAGGGTCATCAAGCTAAATGAAACTTTTGATCATCATCATCATCATAATAATAATAATAATAAAATATTGAAGAATGTATGAAGCATTGTACTGAAAATGAAGAGTCCAGTAAATGGCAATTATGTCAAATCCATTTTCCTACAACAATATTACATACCAAAAAAATTATTTAAAAATACTCTAAAAAGTGTGTGGGGGGAAAACTTACGTTATGGCATTGAAAAATATCTTTGCATCGTTAATTACTTTCTACAAACACAAGTGAAGAAACTGGCTGGGGTGCTCAGCCGAGGAACTCTTTGATGCCTTAGTATTGATAGAAGGATATACTCAATAGAACAGTTAGCCTGAGTGATTGTGATTGTGTACTTGGTTTGCGGACTTCTCTCCTTAATTATTGTGGAATTTGCTTACAATTAAAAGACTATTGAGATCCGTTTGTTTTGAGAGATATACGGAGATTAAGGACTTGATATTAGAAAATAATTTGTTAGAATATTTTTTTTATTTTTTAAATGTTAGGCTTTTTTTTTTTGTGGTATTTTTTGTTAAGTAAAAATTATTATTTTATTTATTTTATTTTATTTTTTATTTTTATATGTTATTCATTTTTTTTAAATATTAATATTTAATATTTTTATATTATTTTATATTTATTTTATTATCAAATTCTCTGCATTTTATCTCTAAAAACAAACAAAGACGAGAGTTCATAGAAACTATTCCCTAGTACACTTTCTTGGGGAACGTGGCCCATTCGCAATATCCCAAGAAATGATAAGCTTGTCACTGAATCGTGGACTTTGGTCTATCCTCTGCTCGGGTTAAGTTGTCCAAGCTTAGCCGTTAGTTCGGGGACTATGTTCGGCGATGTTATCATGTGTTCTACTCGATTGACGTGTTGGTGGCTCAGTCGTGCAACGCAATTGCTTTGATATTACTTTCTATCAAAGTTGAGAGGGGAATTTACATATATAAATTGGGTCGAGCTGGGTGTTGGGCCAAGATAGGTCCAAATACGAAAGACAGTGGATACACCGGTCAAAAGGAGTACTACAGTTAGTTCGGTTCAAAGGAGTACTACGGTTAGTTCGGTTCAAAGGAGTATCACGGTTAGTTCGGTTGTCAGATGGGCACGGGGTAGCTCGGTTGCGGCGTATTACGGATTAGCCTGGTCATCTCCTCTAACCGGAGTATGAGAGAACCTTCTTCAGGACTATTTAAGTTAGTTCGGCTTGGCACTTCTATGGATAGCTCGGTCTTAGCATTCGCAGCCGGGATAGAAGCAAGGAAGGGAAGAGCCGAACTAGTAGTTAGATCGGCCATACCTGCCTGTATAGTATGCCAGTGTTATTTCGGTCGTATTATAGTTCGGCCATGGTAAAACCATCTCACTTGGTTTAAGCAGTGAGGGGGGTGTTGGAGGATAAGCATTATCCTTTAGGTATATGAATCATAGGAGGACTCTACATGGAGAAGTAAGAGTCCTACTTGGATTTGCCACTCGAAACTTATAAAAGCTCACCAATATCACCTACGGGGAGGTAACACAACTTTATTTTCTGAATACACAGAGCTTTTGTCTATTTGTCAAATTTACTGACTTAGGTATCGGAGAGGTTTCCGGCACACACCCGCTGGCTAGCTTACGTTTGTGTTTTCAGGTGATAAAGCGACGTCGTACGGAGGAGCGCAGACTTGATCAACAGGATTATACGAGAAGGTGTATTTCTTTCCCGTACAATTGGCGCCGTCTGTGGGAATACAGACAAGAACAAAACCTTTTGATCAAGCTTTTTCTCTCAAAAATCAATGGCGAACAACGAAGAGTTACCACAGTCCGCCCTTGACGGACTAACTCCAAAAGGGGGTGCGAGGCGCGAAGGTCTACCCTTGGTCACTCCCATGGCAAGCCTGGAACCACAAAGACAAAATTCCAGGAGGGATGCGAGGGGTAGAAAGCGAACTAACAGCCCTCATCACTCTCGTTCGCAAAGCCCAGAAAGACAACGGCGAATGATTGATCCTCAAACTTCGGAGGATCGCGTCAGGGAACAAGACGAATTGATTCGTCGGATGGCGGCGGACATGGAATCTCTTAAGCGCCAGGTAAAAGGAAAAGAAGTAGCGACAGGAGAGGGGCGCACAAACAAAACGCCCCCTCGCCACTCGGAAGGTCGTAGTAGGAATACTACACCCTCCCAAGCAGAGAACAGAAGCCTCAGGACAGGCGATACATCGCCAGATCTTCGTAACTCGTCACCAGTGTCCGAGAGCGAGAGCCGAGAGGTCGACAATCGAGGGAAGCACATATTGGCCCTCACATACGTACCAAACAAGGTCTAGACAGACGGAGTTGCCCAGATCGTCCGACCTACGATCCGTTCTAGAAGAGAAGGCACGATGGAGGGAGGACGCCAGGGCACGTGATCCACATAGAATTTCTGCCTTGCAGCGGTTGGCTCCTCGAACACACGGAAGCGTCGAGGTTGGAATGCCAATACCGCGCCCTGCTTACGAACCAACGGAGAAGGCATTGGCGAGGCTGCAGACCTCACCGTTCGTTATGGCAATAAAAGAATGCACCCCTGCCGTCAGGCTTCTTACAGTCCAAATTCACCACGTACGAAGGAAAGATGGACCCCTACTCACACTTGAGCCACTTCCGCCAGGTTATGGCGGTATATCGACGCAACGTGGCCTTAATGTACATCCTATTCCCCTCGAGCCTTGGCGACCTAGGCCTGACTTGGTTTGAGAAACTTCCAGAGGGGCAGCATAGCCTCCTGGGCGCAATTGGCGGAGGCGTTCGTGACAAGGTTCCGAACAAACACGAAAACTCCGGTGGAGATCGACCAACTACTCTCCATCGACATGGGCAACAAGAAGACCCTAAGATCATACAGCAGTCGCTACTGGGAGACCTTCAACCAGATTGGGGACTGCCCCACCAATCTCGCCATTGCACAGTATAAAAGAGGCCTTCCAATCGGCAACAGACTAAGGGACTCAATTACCATGACACCGCCCCTCACCATGGAAGCCTTGATGGAAAGAGTGCACCAGCACATCAAGGTGGAAGAGGATGGCGCACGTACCAAAGCAAAATCTGGCACGACCACAGCACTAGAAAAGAAGGCCTCAGCAAAGGTCAACGCGGTAGACCGACCGAACAGAAACGGGCGCGGCAGACGAACCAACGGAGAAAACCAGGACAAAAGATGGTTGAGAGTCCGCACTGCCATAACTACGGTATTCAAGAAAATGATCTACCGAATACTTAGTGAGATTCGAGACAAGCCTTTCGTCAAGTGGCCAGCCAAGCTAGGCGAGGCCCAGAAGGACTACGACGACAGGTCACGGTGCACCTTCCATAAAGAAAAGGGGCACCGCACTGAGAATTACACGCCATTGAGGCAGCATCTGGAGGAGTTGGTGACAGCAGGCCACCTGGATAAATACATTGAAGGAGGGGCGCAACCAGCCCCCCAGGACCATAATAACCCCAATGGGATGCCGATCGACGCCCCGCCTCAAGGCGTTATCAATGTAATACATGGAGTCTTCGAACCTGAGCGCGTATGCGAGCTCAGAGGATCAATTAAAAAGGCTGAGCACTTGAGAGAAGTGCTAAGTGCCCAACCTACCATCAAGAAGGGGAAGACAGAGGCCATGAATGTCATGTCTTTTTCGGATAAAGACTTGGCAATGATATATTGCCCTCACAATGATGCCCTGGTCGTCACTCTCCGAGTCAAGGATTTTGACGTCAAGTGGATTCTGATTGACCAGGGTAGTTCATGTGAAATCATGTACTACAAAACATTTAAACAATTGAACTTACAAGATAAAGACTTGGCACCCGCCGTGTCTCTCCTGATCGGCTTCAACTCCATGCCAGAATGGCCCGTCAGCAAAATAATCCTCCCAGTCAGAGCAGGGAGTGTCATGAAACAAGTGGAGTTCTGGATACTGAAGGTCCCCTCCACTTACAACATCATCTTGGGCAGAACATGGCTGCATGCCATGCGCTCGGTGGCGTCCTCCTACCACCAAGTAATGCGGTTCCCCAACAACTCCGGAGTAATAGAAGAAGTCTATGGAGACCAGATCATGTCAAAACAGTGCTTTGTCACAGTGAATGGCAGCCGTGCTGCCAAAGGATACGTTCATTCGGTGGAAGAACCTGAGAGTAATGAACTATTCGCAGATGTTGGCAAAGCGGCTAGCCAAAAAGCAGTGGAAGACTTGGTAGAAATAAGAATAGATGAAAAGAACCCGGATAAGTTCTTTCTGCTCGGTTCGTCGTTGTCCAGCACTGAGAGATTAGAGGTCTTGGAATTTTTGACCTCTAACATCGAAGTGTTCGCCTGGACACCATACGACATGCCAGGCATTGATCCCAACTTCATCTGTCACCAACTCAACGTCCACCCGTCCGCCAGACCAATCATACAGCGCACCCGCAGATCGGCACTCCACCACGCCGAGATAGTGGCGGAAGAAGTAGGAAACCTGCTGGAGGCAGGAGCGATAAGAGAGGTGCACTACCCAAGATGGATCTCCAACACGGTCGTAGTGCCTAAAAAGAACGGCAAGTGGCGTGTCTGCGTCGACTACAAAATAGTCAACAAGGCGTGCCCAAAAGACAGCTTTCCTCTACCACGGATAGAACAACTGGTCGACCTAACGGCAGGGCACAATTGACTTAGCTTTCTGGATGCATACAGAGGCTACCATCAAATCGCCATGCATGAACCAGATCAGGAAGTGACATCCTTCACAACTCCAAGAGGACTATACTGTTATAAGGTCATGCCCTTTGGCCTAAAGAACGCAGGGGCGACATTCCAGAGAATGGTCACCAAGATGTTTGAGCCGTTGTTAGGCAAAACAATGGAGGCTTACATCAACGATATGGTGGTCAAGAGCAAGAATGAGAATAACCATCTCAAAGACCTAGGTGAGATGTTTGAGATCCTGAAGAAGCATAAGTTACGCCTCAACGCGTCGAAGTGTGCATTCGGAGTAGGATCTGGCAAATTCCTGGGCTTCTTGGTGACCAACCGGGGTATAGAGGCAGACCCCTTCCAGATCAAAGCAATTCAGGATCTGGAAAGGCCGAACTCAGTAAAAGAAGTACAGCATCTCACCGACATGGCCGCTGCGCTCAATCAGTTCATCAGCCGGTCGTCAGACAGACTACGACCATTCTTCCATGCTCTGAAAGCCAAGTTCGAGTGGGACGATGAATGCGACCAAGCTCTGGAAGGCTTGAAGGAATACATGTCTTCTCCACCACTACTCGTAACTCCAATTCCTAGAGAAGAACTCTTCTTGTACCTAGCAGTCTCACAGCACGCAATCAGCGCAGTGTTGGTCCGTGCAGGAGGAATCCAACATCTGCCCATCTATTATGTCAACAAGACATTACTAGGTTCCGAAACAAGGTACTTGCCACTGGAGAAATTGGCATTGGCCTTGATGATGGCCTTAAGAAAGTTGTCACACTACTTTCACGTCCACACTATAGTTGTCCTCACAACCTTCTCATTAAAAGCTCTGTTTGAAAGGGCTAACTTCTCCGGGCGAATCCTAAAGTGGGCAGTTGAGTTGGGGCAATATGACATCAAGTTTCAACCCAGAACCGTAATAAAGGCACAAGCATTGGCAGATTTCGTTGCGGAATTCACCCCAGGAAGTCATCATATCTGTCCAGTTGACCTGACTAAAGCAACCAAACTAGGGATGGAAGTTGACGTCAGAATAACGCGACCCCTAGTACCGGCAACCTAGTCAGACCTCAAGGCAGACCAGAGTAGAGCAAGGAAAGAAAAAGCAAACCATGCTACACCAAGTCAAGACTCACCAACAAAGCAAGACTTGGTACAACCAGATGGCGAGGGACAAACAACAAGCATGGACCCTGAAGAAGACACCAGCAACAAGGAAGATCCCAAGGCATCATCTGATCCCTCTACTTGCTGGAAGTTGTTCGTGGGAGAGATGTGGAAGCTCTTTGTGGATGGAGCATCCAACCGGCATGGAGCAGGGCTTGGCATAGTCCTCATCTTTCCAGACGGCCTAGTAGTGGAGCAGGCGATCAACCTTGGCTTCCCAGCATCAAACAACGAAGCGAAGTATGAAGCGCTTCTTGCAGGTCTCAAGTCAGCATTCCACATGAAGGCCACCGAGCTAATGGTCTACAGCGACTCACAGCTGGTGGTAAATCAAATATCTGGCGACTACGAAGCAAAGGATGACAGGATGGCCAAGTACCAAGAATTGGTCAGAACAGAGGTCAAAAAATTTGATGTAGTCAGGATAGAACAAATCGACAGGGAAGAAAATAGCAGAGCAGACGAACTAGCAAGCTTCGCCTCAATGGCAGACACCTCCATCTCTCATCCATTGCTGATCGACTACCTACCTAGACCAAGCATAGAAGACCCCGAAGCAGAAGAGGTATGTTGTACAGAATTAGGCCTTTCTTGAATGGACCCCATCATACTGTTCCTAAAAGACGGCACCCTACCGGAAGAGAAGAAAGAAGCCAACAGAAAAAGAGCAAAGTCGCAGCGATTTTGGCTCTCTCCATCCTTGGCATTGTACAAAAAGTCGTTCTCAGGACCTTACTTAAAGTGTATTCACCCCAGCAAAGTAGAAGCATTCCTGTTCGAAATACATGAGGGTGTATGCGGCAGCCATCAAGGAGGAAGATCACTGGCATACAGAGCAATCTCGCAAGGATATTGATGGCCATACATGCAAGCAGATTCCGAGAAATATGTCAAAAAGTGCAAAAAATGCCAAAAGTTCGCACATCAAATACACCAACCTGCCAGAGAACTTCTACCTCTAACTAGTCTATGGCCCTTCGCAATGTGGGGATTGGACATAGTAGGACCACTTCCAACAGCACCCGACAATAGGAAATTCTTCCTTGCAGCAACCGACTACTTCACAAAATGGGTGAAAGCAGAAGCCTTGGCGTCAATCAAGGAAAAAGATGTGAAAAAGTTTGTCTGGCAGAATATCATAACTCGATTTGGCATACCAAAGGCACTGATATCAGACAACGGCACTCAATTCGACGGTAGGATTTTCAGGGGCTTTTGTGAAGAATACAAGATAGAGTTCTACAATTCTACACAGGCATATCCCCAAGCAAATGGTCAGGCAGAGGCATCAAACAAGGTAGTCTTGGATGGATTGAAGAAAAGGTTAGAGAGAGCAAAGGCCAAATGGGCAGAAGAACTCCCTCATGTTTTATGGGCTTACCGCACCACACCTCGCCGCTCAACAGGGGAAACACCATTCTCCTTAGCTTATGGTATGGAAGCAATCATCCCATTAGAAGTTGGCCTCCCCACAATTCGAAGCGAAAACTTTGACCCAAACTTAAATGGCGAAGCCATAGCATTGGAGCTTGACCTTGCGGAAGAGAGAAGAGATAGAGCATTGGTTCACATCGCCTCCTACCAACAAGAATTATCCAGAAAGTATAACAAAATAGTGCATCCAAGGCAATTCAAGATTAGAGATTGGGTACTGCGCAAAGTGATGGGAAATACCTTGGTACCAGGAGATGGAAAGCTAGGGCCTAACTGGGAAGGACCTTACAAAGTGGTCAGACTAGCAGGCAAAGGGGCATACCACTTAGAAGATGAGGACGGCAAAATAATTCCCAGGCCATGGAACACTGCTAATCTCAAGTTATTTTATTTTTAGCCTTTTTTCTTTTAAACATATGTAATTTTTTACTTTCTTAATAAAACAAGTCGATTCTTTTTCAGCATAATTGTTTTCAGTAGAAGGTAACTTTAGTAAGTTAGGAGCATTGTAAACATAGTTGGCCGGAATAACCAACTATGAACCCCTCCTGAGCCCAGGATAAGGATCCAGGCTGCAGGACATTTGGTCGCAATAACCAAACATTTTATTCTAGGTTGGCTGGATTAAACCAACACCCCTCCTAGGCCCAGGATAAGGATCCAGGCTGCAGGACGTTTGGTCGGCATAACCAAACACTGTATTATAAGTTTGGCTGCAAAAACCAACTCTTTGTACTCTTCA
Source organism: Camellia lanceoleosa (assembly GCA_025200525.1). Classification (NCBI taxonomy): domain Eukaryota; kingdom Viridiplantae; phylum Streptophyta; class Magnoliopsida; order Ericales; family Theaceae; genus Camellia; species Camellia lanceoleosa. The sequence goes on along the minus strand of CM045772.1, from coordinate 99,752,774 downwards.
ACTGAAATAAGTTTATGGCTGAAGAGTTGTTGGCTGGATTAAACCAACTCTTATTACTCTTCAGCCGAAGTAAGTTTATGGCTGAAGAGTGGTTGGCTGGATTAAACCAACTCTTGTTACTCTTCAGCCGAAGTAAGTTTATGGCTGAAGAATGGTTGGCTGGATTAAACCAACTCTTTGTACTCTTCAGCCGAAGTAAGTTTATGGCTGAAGAGTTGTTGGATGGATTAAACCAACTCTTGTTACTCTTCAGCCGAAGTAAGTTTATGGCTGAAGAGTGGTTAGCTGAATTAAACCAACTCTTGTTACAATTTAGCCGAAGTAAGTTTATTGCTGAAGAGTGGTTGGCTGGATTAAACCAACTCGTGTTACAATTCAGCTGAAGTAAGTTTATAACTGAAGAGTGGTTGGCTGGATTAAACCAACTCTTTGTACTCTTCAGCCGAAGTAAGGTATATCAGCTAAAGAGTGGTTGGCTGGATAAGCTTAGATTGACCAACTAAAATACCGAAATAAAACATGCAGCAAGGGAAGCAATCATTCAAAGAATGAAAGTATAAACAGAACAGAAAATCGAAATAAGAGTTGAGCACAAAAAAGAAAAATTTTCATTAAAATAAAACAGAAGTACAAAGGAGGGGCCGCAGTCCGATTACAAGTTCAAAAAACAAAAGGAAAACAAAAAGGCAGTCAGCTGAAAAGCTCATCAATTTCGGCATCAAATCCAGCATTGGCATCATCATGAAGACCGGTTTCGGACGGGAGCTCGGTCTCGGTCTCGGTCACAACAGGGGTTTCGGTCGGAAGCACGATTTCACCTGGTCGTTCAATGGACAGGTCTTCCACCGTGGGATCCACCCAAACTGACTTGTCCCCATTGATAACCGGACTGTCCTCAGATTCAGAATCTTCATCAGAGCCTGAACCCTCTTCAAGAAATTACTTTTGAAGATCAGCAGCGTATTCCGCCAGTGAGGCCGGAATGAAGTACTTTGGAGCGTTATATACCTCGGTCTCGGACCCGCAACCGAACTACTCCATCGCACTCCTCCAGCCGCACTTGAAGAACAGATCTTTGGCGGCTTTGCACTTCTGGGTATAGGCATCCTCTGCCTTTTTGAAGCCTTGCTTTTTGGCTCCTTTGATGCTCTTCTTCAGTTGGGTTATTTCGGTGTTTTTCTTCTTTTTCATCTTCGCCAGCTCACGAAGGTACTTATCCTTCAGCTCGATGGCGGCCTTCTGCTTCTCTGCTTCGGCCGAACTAACCAGTTCAATCAGTCGGCCATTCTCAGATCGCAGCTCGGCTATTTGCCTTCTGGTCTCTTCTAGCTCGGCCATCTTTGCTTCGGCCTCTGCCATAGCCTCCCTTGTGTTTCTCCTGAGCTCCATCACTCTCCTGTGTGTAACGTTGTTTTTCTGGATGGCCTGCAAAAGAATAGTAACTTTTTCTTCAGCCGGACTGAAAGTTGGAAAAATTACAAAGGAAGAAAAGAGAGTCATTTACCAGGATCATTGACTTTGTGGATGACCGGATAGCCTTTAGCTCGGTGTTCAGTTGCTTGTAGTGGTGCTCCATGTCTTTTGGAAGGCACACACTCTTGGCTAGATTGAAAACCATCAAGTGGTCCTTCTCAGCAACAACCAAGTCGGAGTCCAAAATATCTCGGTCCTAGAAGGTAAGGTTGGGAACCCATTTGGAGGAGGCAGCTCGGTCAGACTGCTCCGGTTGAGGGCTTGGTTGAGGATTTGGAGGAGGACTTGGTGGTAGAATGGCCTCGTCTTCGTCGGCAAGGTGTCGCTCGATTCGGCTAGTCCGGGCACGCTTGCTTGGACGAGATGAGGACGGCTGTTGAGAGGGGAGTGCTACCACGGTCTTAGTGGTCTGCCCAGTTGGTGGTACATCGGCTGGATTTGTTGCGGTTAACAGGGCCTTCAGTCTGCTCCTTTTTGCCATTTCTTGTTCAGCGGTCAACGGTACTAGGTTGATCTGGGACAAGGTGGGGTCCGGTTCTGGCGCGTCTTCTAGGAGAAAGTTAGTGACTCTGGCTTTTCGGCGAACGATGTATTGGTATGTCAGCTCAAAACTGAGGAGTTTAGCCCAACTTCTTTCTTCAATACATAGTGCGGCACGGAGAGTACCGAGGTTGGGGTAGCTATACAATGAATGTATATGGGCTGAATCTGCATGAAGAAGACAACTGTTAGTCCGGTTTAAAACCAGAAACCGAAGTAAAAAAGAGAATAATGCATGGAAACCGAAGTAACTACACCGGGTATCCCTTTATTCCAATTTATACATCGGTCAGGAATCTGGGCTTGATGATCTTCAAAATTCCCAGAGACCCAGAAAAAATCGTCATTGTTCAAGTCTTTATCCGGTGTATCCTTAATTATTTTTTCACGTCAGTGGCGTATTCTCAAATAGTATACCCACTCATCCTCTTTTGAACCTAAGGAATATTGGTGGAACAGTTCGGCTAGAGCGAGGTTTAGACCGGCTTGGCGGTTTAGTTCGGCTATACCCATTATTATACGGTATGAGTTAGTGGAAAGTTGGGTTGGGCATAGTCTGGTTTGCCTAAAGAATTCACAAATCAAGGGCTGGACGGGAAACCTTAGTCCGGTTTCTATTATTGAAAGAAGGGTAAAAGGAACGAAACCCTCATTCCTCCATGGTATGACATCTTTTTTGGCTAGGGTAAGGTGCACGTCGTCAGGTATCTTATAGTCCTTTCGGAATTCGGCAAGGCCTCCAGAAGTTTCTACCAAAAACCTATATTTACCCATTTATTCTATAAGTTAAGAATAAGTTATTTCGGTTGAATAACTGTGCTCAATAGTTCAGTTGAGCGCGCAGAAGAGTGCCTGGACAACCTAAGTCTGCAAAGTGGAAAAGAAAGGGGTTAAGCACAGATCATTGGACCGTGCCACAAATAAAAGCAAGATAAAAGAAGCTTTATTCCGGCTTGAGGAATGCTACGGTTTCTATATCGGCTTCAACAGGATGCTTGGTAGCTCGGATTGAGCAATGAGTTGGTTATCTCGGTTGGCACTAATGGTTTAGTTACCTCGGTTGAGCCTTTTAGGGGCAGCTTTCTTAGTTCGGTTCCCAACTATGAAAGCTGGCTTAGCCCCGAAAACCTGGCTCGGTCGAAGGCTAAGGTTTCCATTATGCTAAGTTCAGACTTAGTTCGGTGTATTTTATCTCGGCTAAAGTCAATCAGAAGATGGTGACTTACTAAAATTACTAATATAGTTATGAGTTCTAGCTCGGTTATGATCTAGCTATATTCGCACTTAAACGCAAACAGTATCCTAGTTCGGTTGCTTCGTGATTGTGGATCAAAGCCAGTGTTATACAGGATATTATGTGTGTTCGAGTGTTCTATGGCTGAGTTTTTTCAAGAAAAACACCAATGGAAGCGAAAGGGTGTTTTTCAAAAACAGATGCAAAAAACTATAGATTGAAGAGCAGGAAAATACAAAAACAAAGGTAGAACAGATGTTTTGAACTTACCAGAAGAAAAGGAAGGAGCTGGATTTTGTAAGAGGCACTGGAAAGATTCATGAGCTTCACGATTGCAGGGTTGAAAAACAAATAGAAGCTTGAAAGGAAAGAGAAGAAGATGAACAGTATGAGGATGATTCAAAAAAAATGAGGGTTGTTTTGTGTAAAAAAGGCAAAAAAGGCAGGACTGTTTAAAAATTGTGAAATACGAAGACGGCGTTGACAGCTGCCTTCAGCCAATGGGAGCGTGCCACGTGTATACGGAATAGGAAGCGATTCAGTTTTGGTGATTGAAAAGACGTTGTGACCGGATAAAAACGGCTCGGCTTAAGTTTAGCTCGGCTGGATAAGCTAAATGGTTGTAGCTCGGCTGGAAAGGCTTAGGGACTCTAGCTCGGCTGATGAACAGATAATCCCTATCATGCTATGCAGATGAAATTAAGGGGCAATTGAGAGGGTAATTTATATATATAAATTGGGCCGAGCTGGGTATTGGGCCGAGATAGGTCCAAATACGAAAGACAGTGGATACACCGGTCAAAAGGAGTACTACAGTTAGTTCGGTTCAAAGGAGTACCACGGTTAGTTCGATTGTCAGATGGGCACGGGGTAGCTCGGTTGCGGCGTATTACGGATTGGCCCAGTTATCTCCTCTAACCGGAGTATGAGAGAACCTTCTTCAGGACTGTTTAAGTTAGTTCGGCTTGGCACTTCTATGGATAGCTCAGTCTTAGCATTCGCAGCCGAGATAGAAGCAAGGAAGGGAAGAACCGAACTAGTAGTTAGATCGGCCATACCTGCCTGTATAGTATGGCAGTGTTATTTCGGTCGTATTGTAGTTCAATCATGGTAAAACCATCTCACTTGGTTTAAGCAGTGAGGGGGGTGTTGGAGGATAAGCATTATCCTTCAGGTATATGAATCATAGGAGGACTCTACATGGAGGAGTAAGAGTCCTACTTGGATTGTGCCACTCGAAACTTATAAAAGCTCACCAATATCACCTACGGAGAGGTAACACAACTTTGTTTTCTGAATACACAGAGCTTTTGTCTATTTGTCAAGCTTACTGACTTAGGCATCGGAGAGGTTTCCGGCACACACCCGCCGGTTAGCTCACGTTTGTGTTTTCAGGTGATAAAGCGACGTAGTACGGAGGAGCGCAGACTTGATCAACAGGATTATACGAGAAGGTGTATTTCTTTCCCGTACAAAAGTATATTTGTAAACCACAATCATTCATGATGTAATTTACATCATACTAAATTTAGCGGTAGTTTGTGATAATTTAAATAAGTATATTTTTTAACTTTTTATGAAATATAAATTGGGTATAAATTAGGTTTAAAGTGATGTAATAAAGAGATGATGTGATTTAAATAAGATAATATGAATTAAATAGAATAGGAACTTTTTAACTTTTTTATATTATAACAAATAAGGCCATAATTTATACTCGGGTTTCAATGTACAGTTGGCATTTTCATTTTCCTAGCATTGGAGGGTTGATCATGTCATCACCTTTACAAGATTGGAAGTGTAAACCAGGGCGGCCATGAAGGTTGACAGAAGAGGCCTGCGCCTTAGCCGTTTAAATTTGGGCTAAAAATAGGAGTTCTTAAATATAATTTTATGTTTTAGATATTAAAAAAAGCTTAAATATTATAGACCCAATAAAATATGGGGCTAAAAAAAAAAACAAGATTAAATTTTTATTTTTTTAAGTATTTGTAATGATTGCTTCCTATCTTAATATATGAAAGTAATTTTTATTTATAATTTTAATGATTATATCTGCAAGTAAATTTTTTTGTAACTAAAAACAAATAAAAAAATTGTAACTTATCATTTTATCTATGAATTATTTTATTTTTTTTTAATATAAAAGGGCTCCATTTTCGAAATTCGCCTTGGGCTCCCTAAATTTCAGGACCGGCCTGGTATAAACAAAATGAGTAATGTTAGAGATCATAAAAAAAATATTATGAAGATGATCGTGAAATATTCTGCACCTTTAGATTACATATATAATAAAATATTAAATACTAATTAAAGGATGAAAAATCTTCAAAATGTATTTAATGATATTTTTTTCATAATTTCTAATATTATTCAAACAAAATCACTAAACTTGTTATCAGAAACAAAATAATGAGACTTCTAAAACTTTACTATCTTGCTGGATCGTTATGGGGGACAAAATAATCAATTTTTCCAAATACCAAGTTAATCATGAACTTAGGTAATTAGAAGGGAGAGGCTCCACCCATTTCCCACGCCCACCCAAAAAAAAAAAAAAAAGGAATAGAAACAGAATAAACATTATTAGGTGTGATTTAAAGCTAGGATTAAAGCCCATTCTTCTTTTCTACTGCAGCTGTACTTTGATTTTGACAAGGCAACGCTATTGTGAACTGAGAAGACAGGAGAGGAAAGGAAAGGAAAGGAAAGGAAAATAGCATCAAATAGAGTGGAATATTAATCGGGATTATTGATGTGCGAGTATTGACTAAGCTTGAATACCATGGCATTATTTGTTCAAACTTTATGATAAAGAATGTGATTAAACTAATCGTATTTGTGATATAGGATTGTTTTGAAGAGTACAGTAGTTATTTTAGTTATTTTTTTGATTTCTTACAAAAAGACATTAAAAAATAAATAGAATAGTTGATTATTTTTTAAAGACTTTTTTGACTATTTTATGGTGTTGACACTTTCGTAGATCCAACATGAAGCATTGCAACCAAAGAAAAAAAAAAAAAAATTGCCAAATCATAGCAAAAATTGAATTTTTATAGTTTTGGTAAGCATTATTGTGCATGATGATTTCCATGGAATTATGCTACCAAGCTAAAATTTGGTATGAAACCTTCTTTGCCTCATCACAAAAAGTCATGTGCATGCCACTATATGCTTTTTCTTATAAATCTCTCATGCTAATCAAGATAAGGTTACAATCATATCAGAATTGAGAATATCTTTCCAAAGTCATCAATATACCAATTTTATTAGGAAAGCTGTCCACATCACTTATCATAAGAAAATTAAGAATTTTATAGTAAAAATTACAAATCTTTGTAGTGTATGTTGTGTTGCTTTGTGATAAAAGTTATAAATAACAAATTTACAGTGTGAATTCTTTAAGTGAAAGTTATAAATTATTGTGATTGTGTTTTGAATGGTATAGTATAAATGTTACAAATTGTTTTTGATGAGAAATGGTCCAAACTAGTTGTGGTGGAAAATGTTATGACATGTTGTCGTACTTGTTATAGAATGTTGTGATTAGGCTGTAAATTGGTGCACGATGTATATAGTATGTCCCTTTTTTTAATAGTGCATTTTGTATCAGCTCCTTTTATTAAGGTTGTGTTTGAATTTTGAATTTGGATAAAGATTTGTAAAGACTGCATTTGAATCTTAAATTTGGGTTGAGATTTATGAATGAAAATGTAAATGAAATAGAAATTTAATTTTTTTTTTTTTTCACGTTTCTCTTTCCTTTAGTTCTCACTCCAAAAATTTCTACTTAATTCCAATATCCAAACACAGCCTAAAGGATCTCTAGCACAGTAAATTTTTGTTAAGATTGCTTAAACTGTGGTGATGTAATCAAATTTTGTAACTCCAACGTAATACTATTGGGTAGTGTGAATATTGACAAGTAATGATATTTTTAGTATATTTATGTTTGTGGTATGTAGTTCTAATTTTATATTTATGTAGTTGAAGGTACAGTTATCTCTATATCTCATTTGTAACTCTTTTAAATTATTGTGAAAGCGCATGAATATGAACATAACTCTAGATTTGGGGAACTATTCAAAGAAAAATGCTTGGAAGCACTAATTAGTGCTACCACTAATTAGGTGGCAGTGGGTCCCGCCAGTAATGATGTGATGTTTTGATCTTGGAGTTGTATTTTTTTTTTTTTTTTAACTTTTTTAATGCATTAGTGTTATTAGTGGTGGTGTTTTTAGTGGGATGAATCATTGTTGCTATTCAAATCATATACTGAAACACAACTATGGATGTAACTCTACTTTTGAAATAAACTACATAAATCTTGTATGTGCGTTTTATTTACCCTTCTTATGTATTATTATTTTTTATTTATGTATCTCACCGATTTTGATTAGATGTTCTGAAATTCTTAACATATACCAACTCTAAAAGTGCATCTGCAGAGAGTGTAAACTTAATTTCCCTTGTCAAACAAATATATGGCCTCTGTGGGAAATCTAGCATTCGAGAAGGTCCCAAAAAAAAAAAAATGTGATGTTAAAGTGATCATGTGAGTCAAAAGTGACACTTCTGAAGGAATATAAAGGACCAAAGCTTGTATGAAATGTGGAGCTGCTGTCTATTTATCTAGAAAAGAGGCAGTAAGAACACAGAGAATGTCCACTAGGAAAGTGCACATCAGGATCTCCAAATTCCCAAACCTTGTTCATACTGATCCACACTTGCTTTTTCTTTGATAAAGTTAACTAAATCCAGTCTCTTTCACCTCTACCATATTGGCATCGTATATGTGAGAGATCCGAATCTGTCTCATATTGGTCTGCTGGGAACTCTTGACCTACCTTATAAAATGTGCCATACTCACAAATTTTCAAAAGGCCTTTTCTAGTGAAGGAAGAACAATAGCGTGCATGTCCCCGTGATACAAAGCGGACAATATCTTGGTGCGTGCTATGACTGTAGGGTGGTCCACACAAATGGTGTTGTCTACAGAAAACCTAGCTCCACCACATGGACCCACAAGCTTGGGAGGCTATTGTGGGGGGCCCAAATCATTCCGACATTTACCTTATAAGTGTACTATTACAAACCTTCAAGAGGTCTTTTCTAGTGAAAGGAACAAAATCGTGCGTATCCTAGTAGTAAAAAGTAGACAATATCTTGATGCGTGCTACAATAATGAAGTGGTCCGCACAATATATATCAATACTTCTCTCCCTCACAATGAGGCTCCCTTGATTCGAACCCACAGTTACTTGGCTATGCATAGCTCTTCTCAAGTCGAGCTTCTCTATCTTGCCTAAAATCAATTGGTATTAACAAGAGCTTCACTTGATATAAGCATGTTTTTAAAACATTCATAAAGAGAGGCATTATGTACACCAATACCGACAAAACAAAATATGTGAGACCCACAAAGTGTAAAGGAGTATTGAACCTTCTAATTCCTTCATCTTTAACACCTCAAAAGTTTGGCTTGTTTTTCCTTCTATTTGAGATCACGAACAAAATGCATAATCTGGATCACACCTCTACGGATCTTAGCCACTCCAAAGTACTATATACTTATATATATATATAGTGATTTATAACAAGAAGTGAGAGAAGAAAAGGCTGGCATTAGCAGATGGAAGTAGATGCTACATTTTACAATATTGCCTAATTTGACACAACAGAGCAAAGCTCAATAGACCCACAATCTAGCAATTCCTCTATCATCTGCTCTATATGATCATCTTCAAGAGCCTTGAATTGTTGGGCACTACTCTCCACTTGATCACCTTCATTAACTACCCATTTTGCCGACAACCCGGTACCCATTTCCCCCTCCTTTTTCACAATGCCACCATCTCTGGCCACACGCGGTGATCGCACTTCATGAGGCTCCTTAGGTATCATTTTTTTGGCCATTTGTAGTGATGTCATGTGGCATTTTTGTAATTTAGCTGTCAAAGTAGCCGAAAGAAGCTTTGTCGATGATGACCGAGACTCTTCTGCATTGTAAGGGAAATTAGTACGGGTTTTCGTGCCACACATGAGCCTGGCAGCTTCATCGTACGCTCTCGCCGCAGCCTCCGCTGTCTCAAATGTTCCTAGCCATATTCTAGTCTTCCTGTTGCCATAAACAAGTTTAGAATACCAAAAAAGTAAAAAACATCAAAAGTTTAGAAAATATATTATTGGAAAAAAAAAAAGAAGGAATTTACAGGATGGGGTGGCGAATTTCGGAGACCCAAGAGCCCCAGTGCCTCTGGCGGACACCGCGGTATCGCTGTTGTGGTCTGGCCATGGCGGCAGCGCGGGGTGGAGCAGTCTTGGAGCAGTACTGATGAAAGTGTTTGTGATATGTCTCAGAGAGGTTGATGGTGGTGGAAGCACAAGAAGAGGAGGTTGAGAGAGTGGTGAGAGTAGAAGAGTTGTGTTGCGGGGCTTTTGTAAGTGTTCTTTTCTGCCTTCAAGCCATTTTGAAATGGGCCGACAAGAACCAAGGCTTTTTTAAGTTTTTCTCTTTTTTCTTCCAAAGGAATAGTAAGTTAAAAAAGCAAACTGAAACAGATCCCAAAAAAAATTACTTTAGTATTGGGTATTTATATAGGAAAAAATATTTACAAATATAATTTTAATATGGCATTTTTTGACATTTTTTTTAAAAAAAAATTCTAAAGTCACTATGATGATTATTTTGTCTTAAAATTTTAAAAAAAAAATTTTAATTCACAGAAATAAGTCACATTATTTTAGATAAAATTTTGTATAAAAATTTTATTTATGTAACATTACCTTGTATAATTTAATGAATTCACGATCTTAAGTTTCTTATCAGATGAATAGTTTCTTATTTTTCTAATCAATAATTTGATGATGATGATGATGTTTTGTTTATTATGTATCATCACTATATATATATAGTAGTGAAATACATTAAATTTGTGGCCTCACAAAAAATAATAAATAAAATATGATCATCATGATAAATGAGTTAAATTTGTTTCAAATTTAAATATGAACATGACGATGATGTTGAGCTCGTGGGACCATTCTCTTTTGTAAAGCATCGATGTATATCATTTACAAAAAAAAAAAATTAGATTAATTTGATAATCGTAACATTTTTATTTCATCACATTAGCCTCCCCCAAAAATAAAAAAGATGATGATGTGTTTTTTAGAATAGACCATATATATTTTTTATACAAATGCTTAAATTAAAAAACCATCAGGGTTGGTGGCCTGGTAGAGAATGCAATGCATTTCCCAACACTGAGCCAAGGTCGATTCCTGGGAGGGGGTGTTTGAAATCTCTTCAGAGAACACGTCATGTACTCCCCTCGACAACCTGTCCTCTGCTGGGGCGTGTGGTTGCGCTCTATTGGTGCCCTGGTGGTGGGTCCCTCACTTGGTGGGGATTAATTCCTGACTGGCAACCGGTTACCCCGGGATCATGGCTCACAGGGCCGTGATGACACCACAGAGCCCTTTTTTTTTTCTTCTCAAAAATGCTTAAATTAAAAAGATTACAATAATCAAATCAACCTAATGTTTTTCATAAATGATATACACAGTGGGTCTTATAAAATGAACGATTTGAATTATCAAAATGAGATCGATAATAACGGTACAAGGCTAAACACAACAATAATATCAAGTTGTTTTGGGAAGTGACTTTTGGATTTATTATGAAAAATGTGTAAAAAATATAAATGTGATGTGATCAAAATAAGCCAATAAACTAATAAAAGCTTCTATTTGCACCGCAAAAATTATATTGGACACCCCTATTTAATTATATTTTTTTATTACTATTAAGTCCCTATTTAAAATGACCAAAAAAGACTTGATATTAGAAAAAAAATGTAAATGAAAGTGTTTTGGACACCCCATTAATCATCAGCCTCAATATTCTTTTTCTCTCTTTTCTTCTTACTTTCATCACTTTGTATCTTCATACACAAATCTAACCCAACCTAACCCAATCCTATTTGTTTTAATTCATCATTCTTGTATTCTATTTCATATTGAAATCAACAATGGATATGTTTTCAAATAATTTTCTATAGAGAAAGTAGTTTTTAATTGTTATTCATCATTTTTCGTAGTTTGATTTTTTGAATTTATTCAGAATTAAGTATCCGAACAAACTCTATAGGTTTGGAATTAAGGATCTGGACAAATATATTTTGTTCAACACTGAGTATCTACATGAAATAACTAGAATCAATTTTTATGTGTTCGGCACTAAGTATCCAAACAAATTTCATATGTTTGGAATTAAGTATCCAGACAAATACATTTTGTTCGGCACTGAGTATCTGAATAAATTTTATATGTTTAGAATCAAGTATCCAGACAAATATATTTTTTTCGGCACTGAATATCCATATGAAACAATTAAAATTGATTTTCTTGTATTTGACATTGAATATACAAAAATCGGTAGCCATCGGTGGATGTATGTAGGGTAGGAAGAGATCTTCGGCTAATGTAGAGTGGGAGGAGACATTCGTCGCTTCGAATCCCTCTTTGTTGGATGAACCCTTTTCGTCGCTTGAAATTCTCTTTTGATTTTGTTCCTCTATTTATGGGTAATGAGATATACAAAGTAAATTTGTATAGAATTTTAGTGATTTTAGGGATTTTAGGGTTAAGATAAATATCATTTAGAGTGTCCAAACAAATAAATAAAATTTTAAATTTATTATTGGAGTGGTTAAAATAATAAAGTGTCCAACCTTATTTTTAAAATGCGTTTAGAGCCTCCCTAAACTAATAAATTGATTTATAAATTTGTTCCCAAAATGGCCCTCAAATTTAAACTTCCAACAAGTCTATCCTAATTAGGGCCGTAAATAAGCCGAGCTCGAGCTCGAATATTAAGTTCGTTTAGTAAACGAGTCGAGCTCGAGCTCGCATAAGCTCAACTCGTTTATCTTTATTTAAATTATGTAATAAATATATTATTTATATATCAAATAATTTAAATAATATATTAAATTATATAAATAATTTTTTTTATTTAAATAATATAAATAATATTTAAAAAAATTATTGAACTGAGCCGAGCTGAACCCGAGTTTCATTAATGTTAACGAGTTGAGCCGAGCTCAAATTCAATTTCTTATCAAGCCGAGTTTGAGCTCAATAAACGAGCTCGATAAGTAAACGAACCGAATTCAACCTTAACAAAATTTGACTCGGTTCAACTCATTTGCAATCCTAATCTTACTCAATTATGTTCAAATACTAATTTTTATTGTAGAGTGGGGAGAGCTGACAGTAGTTAGTGGACATGAATATATGGCCCACAAAAAAAAAAGGACATGAATATATGGCCCACACATCATATGTATATTTTAGTAACACTTTCATATGTATGCCACAAATGTTAGGCCTAGAAAGAAACGATGAATGTGACCGTCATGGGCTGGTAGGTTTCATAGCTGCTATTTTTGACCGTCAATCCTTTTGTCATAATAAACGCAATCCAAGAATGCAAATTATTATGAAAAAGATTCAAAATAGGCATCAAGGACAAAAAAAAAAATTAGAGGTACTTGTCAATTAATCCTGTTAATTAGACTTATTTACCTACAAGTCTTAATTAATAAATTTAACACTATAAAAATAAGAGAGTGATAAATTTATCACTAAAAATTTATTCATAAAATAAAGAGACTGATAAATTTATCACTATAAAATTATTTATAAAAAAAAAGACTGATAAATTTATCTTTATCACTTAATAAATTATATCAAATATGACTTAATGGGTAATAAGTCTCCAAAATAAGACCTATTAAGTAATAAGTCTCCAAAGTAAGACATATTAATAATTTACCCAAAAAATTAGGATGCAGCGAGGTAGATACCACGCGGTTACATTTTGCTCTTGTGATTAATTTGACAGAAGAGTTGGTTAGGTGTTAGTAAGACAACAAAAATAAATAAATAAATAAAATTTATATATTTGTGATTAGTAAAAAAATATCATATAATAGTGTTATGTAATACCTTCTTAACATATAATAATTTTTCTGTTAGTGTTACTTATCAACCTATGCTAAGGATAGTTATGGATCCGTTTAATTAGGGGTGCAACTCGGGCGGGCTCAACCCGAGCAATTCGAGCCCAGTCCAAATTTTTTTAGGGCTTGGGCAACTATATCTTGTAATCTGGACGGACTTGGGCAGATTTTTGATACCCGAATTGTAATTCGGGCCGGGCTTGGACAGAACCAATGGTCAACCCGAGCAACCCGAACCCGAATTAAATTTAATATATTATATAAATTATATAATATATAATATATAATATATATATATAATTTAATAAATTATATAATATATATAAATTAAGTAAAAGAGTTAGTCTTAATTTTTAATTTTTATTTTTTGGTGACCAGAAAATAACTTTGAATAATTCTCAATTCTTTGTTAATTATCAATTCTACTTATAGGTTTCAAAACAAATCTACCTACAAGTTTCTGGGCAATTCGGGCTAACCCGAATTCAAAATACAAAGCTTGGACCGGGCTTGGGCAGCAAAGCTCGGGTTCATGTTCGGGCTTGGGCACTGCTCTGGGCAATTCGGGTCGGGCTTGGGCAGACCCCCAACCCGACCGAACCCGCCCGAGTTGCGCCCCTACGTTTAACCCATCTAACTCGATCGAATCTGATTGATTTTGGATGGATGTATGTTTTTCGGTAGACGGATACAGATGAAATATTTCAAAATTCGTAGATACGATTCGGATAGTAAATCAATCATCCCACACCCGCATGAACCCGATCCGTCCGTAGACGAAGTTCAAAAAAAAAAAAAAAACTACTAATAAATAACAATATAAAGTAGAAATAATAAAATATATATTTTGTGAAAATAAAAAATAATACCTTAAAAATATGCATATGGGATGTCATGGCCTATTATAAATAAGTAGTACATATTTTTGTCAGATTACTGGTTATTGAAGATTGTAAAGATTATAAATTATAATTCAGAAAAATGTTCAAAATTTGTAAAGTTCAAACCGTCAAATTGATCATCCATCCGCTAATTTAATTTTTTTGTTTCGTAAAATTTTTGCTCGTGAGTGACCTCGTTAGAGTAAGGGTTGGTTTGGGGTGTCTTAAAAAAGTGCACTTTTTGTCTTTTTACGAAAAGATGTGCAAAAAAGTAGAGAGGTGATTTGATGAAAAAAAGATAAAAAGATAAAAAGATAAAAAGACGGATTATATAGTATAACCCAAACCAAGCCTAAATTCACAAAATGCATGTATCAATTGAGACCGCATTGTCAAAAGATTTTTTTTTTTTTTTTTGACGTTTAAATTTACATTTATCCCAAAACAAACTTGTTTACCATTAGACTGTCTATACAATTTGGTATTGTGTAGATGAAAAATAAAAAAAGGGAATTATAGTACAGTGAAATAGAGAAAAAAAATTACAAAAATATGTAAATAATTCTATAATAAGATGTAAGTGAAAAGCTGTGAGATGCAAGTGTGACTTGCACCCTTCCATCTTTGTATAAAAAATAAATTTCTATCCCACTGAAATGTAATTCCCACGGAAAAAAAAAAAAAAACAAAACAAAACAAAACAAAAGTGTAAGACTTTTGTCTCTAATTCATGGTCGATTGGATTTTTGCAATTTGAGTCTATATGACTTGTTATGGATTTCTCTCTAATTATTCAATCTATTCATTTTTTAATTCACTATATATAAATGATTTATAAAAAAAAATTAGATGGATCCAAATAATCATAACCACATGATTATATCATATTTGTTTTTTTATAAATGACCTCCGAGTATGGTTTTAAAATGTGATATTTATTCATAAATTTCTCTTCACCTATTTATATTGCACTTAGTTTAAATTATTTTTTTATATTCCAATAAGTCTTGTGGGTAATATAGTTACCAAAATATTTCTAATAATAATATTCACATTGTAAAATATGAATGTTCAAATTATCAAGTTACAAACCGTTTAAAGAATATTTATAAGAATAAAATTATTCATAAAATACCTTAAATATGATAATTAGGATTTGGTGAATCAAATTTCCAAATAATATAACTTATTGAAAAAGAAAAATATGTTACAAACTAAAAGTGATACAAGTGCTTAAAAAAAGATTTCTTAATAAATTCTCTTTTAAAATTAGACAATCTATTTTTTTGAAGTCAAATATAAAAAAAAAATAATGTAGCAATGATTATTAAATCAATTTGAGTTTTTTATATAAAGAAAAATGTTTGAGATCCCTATTTTTTTAAGACCCCCACAATTCGATGTGGATCTCCACCACTGATGTATGTATGGGACTCACTCATGTATGTGTGAAATCCACACCATCAATAATGGAGATTCAAAAGGGATTATAGGACTTCAAAAAATGGGAATAATCTATATAGTGACTTAAAAATTAAAACAAATCAAATCATTAGAATGAGGTTAGGCCATGCAAATCCAACTAGCTAGCTCAATAATTATTACTTCCAACTGGCCAAGTTTGGGAAGTTTAGAATAAGTGCACTTTTTGACTTTTCTTGTATTATGTGTAAAAAAAGTAGAGAGGAGATGTTGATTGATGTGACCTAAAAAAGATAAAAAGATGAAATAAGTGCACTTATATTGGGATGCCAAACTTGACCTAAATCCAGTTTTGTGTTGAACTGTTCATCCTAAAATCTGGTTTACTGCGTAATAAAATCACAATTGATGATTTTGAGGATTTAAACAAGTTCAAGCGCAATAAAAATGATAAAGCACAAATTCTCATGAAGACTTTTCAGCACAAATACTAAACTATAGCGTTTTTTTTCAAACGTTTCACACTTACTTTTTTTACAACCTTAAATTGTGTGGAAATTGACTAGGAACGTCGATCATGTGTGCAAATTTTTAATTAATGAAGCGAAAAATCATGTTGTTTTGGTCCCCATATAATTAGTTGGGTAGTTGTTGTGCATAATAGCTATTATCCTGTGAGGAATGGGGCTCATTTTAATAATTATTTTAATAATTTAAACTGTTCATTTTTTAAAATATATTTTTAAAAATTTAAACTAATTAGATATCGATAGGTCTTTTATCAAATTATATTTGTATTTATAAAAATAAATAGTAAGTCTAATTTAAAATATGAAATTGAATATCAGAGTAATTTGATTAAAAAGATATTAATATGCGATTAACTTAATTTTTTATAAATTTACCCTATTTCATATACTTTAAAAAATAAACCGTTCGAATTATGAAAATAAATCCCAAAATAGATCAAATTAAATACACAATAATAATTATTGTACATAGCGCAAAACAGCCACCCCTATCCGTATATTGGAATCAAACTCTTTTTTTTTCTTTTTTTGTAGTAGCTAGGATTTGATAGAATCTACCACGCACGCCACTCGTCTACTTTGGCTTATCCTATTGTTTGTTTGTTTGTTTGTTTCCTTCCCACAAAATAAAAAATTTAAAAAAAAAAAAAAAAAAAACGGAAGAAGAAGAAAAGAAAAAATTACAAATAAAACTTCAGATTTGAACTTATTATAACAAAATAAATCATAAATTTTTTATTTTGTTATTTTTTTAGAACAAATTATTTTGTTAATTTAAATCCTAACATTTTTTTAAAATTTTTTTTAATCTAAACCATATGCCTAAATTTGTTAAATAAAATTGACGAAAAATTAGTATTTTAATTATTAAACTCAACAAAAAAATTACTTAACAAATTTAAGCAAATAGTTTAAATTGAAAATAAATTAAAAGATTAGGATTTAGATAGATAGAATTAAAAATTCATAACTTATCTTATTATAATGGTCACACCCTAGATTTTTTTTCTTTTTTTGGGTGTGATTTCTCCAAAATAATATTAATATAAATAAAATAAAAATATGTATTGGAAAGTAACTTTAAAATAAACTTAATACTGTCAATTCAAACTTATTGTGAAGTAAGTCAAGCTCAAAATAAATTTGTTCTACATATTTTATTTTTAGAATAATTTGGTGTGAATTATTGCAGAAAAAAAAAATGACAATAGAAAAATGCGTCTGTACTTGCTCTATACGGCCATTAGATAACATAAACAATGACTAAGCAATCTAGACATAGGAAGGTATATGACATTTTAAAAATTATAAATTTAAAGTCCAGCTGCTCTCCAGTTCACAGTGTACTAGACAGTCTAATTTGACTCTATCATGTACTGCACTTTAATGATATACTCTGCTTATTTTTTATGTTTAAGAACATCCATAATTTATTTAAAAAATTATATTAATCAGATAATTATAATTACATAATTTTATTATTTTAGTGTTTACAAAAATAGATAATATATATAATTTTAAAAATAAACTATTTATTTTTTTCGACACTAAGTAATAAAATCACGTTTGATACAATTATCGATCAATCTCTTCTTCTTTTCATAATAAATTTCACGAGTTAAATTAGACTGTTCAATCCACTTAAATACTGTAAAGAGTAGCTTGATTGTAAATTTGTAAGTGGATATATAGTGCCTGTTTGGCAGAACTTAATTACAGCTTATTTTAGCTTTCAGCTTAATGTAAGCTATTTTGATATGTTTGGTTTAGTTTATACCTTATAACTTTTTTAAAGTCAGAAATCAGCTTATTCTTTGAGTGGGGCAGGAGATGCTTTAAGAATAAGCTGGAAATCAGAAGCTGAAAGTTATAAACTATAAGCTGTTTAGGCATAAGTTACAAGCATTTTCCCACAGTTCTACCAAACAGGGCCATAAAGACTTTGGCAACAAGGTCTTTGATGATTTATATTTTTAGAAGCCTTTTGATTCATAGGGGAAGACATGTAGGGTTAAAGTGTCATTTTAAGACTAAAAAATAAATACATAAATAAATAAAGTTAAGATTACGCGTGCCATGAAAATCAAAAAGATGGGTTCATCAAATTAGCATTTTGTTCTTTTCTTGACATTTACTCAATGGCTTGAGACAAAAGTTATACACTTGTGTTTTTTAGATGGGAAAATGAAAGACAAAAGTTATACATTTGGAAATCTAAAAAGTTGTACCATAGTTTAATAGCAACCATAACTGTGGGATGTTTGGTACAATTTATTTAAACTACTTATAGTTTTTTTTCATTTCGAAAGAGTTAGTGTCATATTATTTGGTGTAACTTCTATTTATAATTTATTAAAAATAATTTTAAAAAAAATTAATAATCTAAAAACTAAAAGATAAATACTTTTGATTTTCACTTACTGATTATTAACTAAGAGCCATGATTAATAACTTTAAATTTAAAGTTCTAACAATAGTTTCAATGATGTGATATAAAATTAAAAAAAAAAATCATATATTAAATCATTCATAAATAAGGCCACTGTCACATAACCGTGAATCATTGAATTGACACTACTAACGGCAAGTATTTCTATGAGTTGCAATGTGCTTATAGGGCAAGGTCTAGCCAGCCCGGTGACAAGGGCTTATGTTTTGTTTTTCGGATGAGAGTTTGCGCATAATGGTGGGTCCCTCTTGAGAAAATTTAAAATAATAAAAATAAAAACACAGGATTTAACTTTTGTAACAAAATAAATTGAATTTTTAATTTTATCAATTTAAATCATAAATTTTTGATATGTTTTCAATTTAAATTATTTATCTATTTTTATTAAGTAAAATTAATGAAAAAATAAGTATTTTAGCCATAAAACTCAATAAAAAAGTGTATTTTAGACATTATATATATATATATATATTGAGTTTAATAACTACAACAGTCCCAATACTATTTTTCTATCATTTTCACTTTTAAAAAAAAAAAGACAAATGGTTTAAATTAAAAATAAATCCAAATTTTAGAGTTTAAATTGATAAAATTAAAAATTCATAATTTATTTTGTTAAAAAGCTCAAACTCTTGATTTTTTTTTTCTTTGTAATTGCCCCAAAAATTTTTGTTTGAAACTTTAGTTCACTTCTATAATATGAATTATTCATTTTATAAAATTTAATAAATAAATAATTTATGTAAGAATTTAAATTGATTGCATCATCATATTATTATTTTTAAATGAATTATATAAATGTGCTTTTAATAATAAATATATCGTTAATTTTTTAAAAATAAATATAATCTAATCATGTAATTATAAATATTTAACCAATCGAATTTTTTTCATGATTTATGTACTACACCCTATAAAATGATTGGCTCATATCACAAAAGTGCATCCAGAGTAGGTCTGACTGAGGAGTAAAATAGTACAACAAAGGTCTCTCATTTAGGTAGGCTCACGAATCGGATTGAGTTGGATAATCTTTTATCTGTCATCTGTTCAAATTTAAGTAGATTGAAAAAATCAATCTATATCTGTCCGCTTAATTAGCAGATGCGGATTGAACGAGCAATGCGAGTTGGCGGGTAGATGCGGATCAATTTAGCGGTTTGAATTTTACTATTTTATGTTTTTTTAAAACCATTTTAGAATAATTTTTTACTATGGTAGGTTTTATTTGAGTCTAAAATTTTTTATTCTTCATTTTTTATGATAAAAAAGTCAAACTTTCATATTCATAAATAACTAATATTATTACTAAATATAATGTCTTTTCTTAACATACAAAACATAAAAATATAAAATCATTTTCTTAAGGAGGATTGGCGGGACGGGGCGGGGCGGGTTGGATACCTCTCATCTGCCATTTGTTTAGACATAAGCAAATTTGAATAAATTGCTTAAAAATGAATAAATTAGGTTGGATCGGTTGATTTTAACGGATCGGTCGAGTTCGTGAACCCCTATACTCTCATCTCATCCATTCTAGTTATTAAAAAAAAAATACAAAAAAAGAATTATTAATGGACAGAAAACAGAAGTTTAACCAAATATTCACATAGAAATTGTGAACTGACAGGAATAAATTACAAAATTTCTGACACCCAAAATCTTAAAGTGATTCAATTTTCAAAAAGACAATGGAATGTGGGGCACCATTACTACACTTTTTTGGATGGTTCTTAACAAGGTAATTGATCATGAGAGAGACTTCTAAATGTGTAATGTGTAATGTGAAATGAAAAGTGGAATGACACAGGAGAAAAAGGGCAAAAGAAAGAAAGAAATAAATAAATTTGTGTTATCACTATGTATACTTTCGAACAACTTAAGCCATGTTTAATTATTTACATAGACTATGAGATTAAATTAGTAATTTGATAAATTTTATATAAATTATATTTGCTTGTACAAAATGACATGAGAGTAGAGTCTCACAAGATTATGAATTCTTCAAAAGAGTGGAGTTAGCATTTCAAGATAGCACTGCTAATGCTATCTTATATACGTTTAGAAGTTGAAAAACTATTTTGTTCTCACTTTACAAAAATATGTACTAGGGGTGGACAAACACCAGGTTTGGTTTGGCTCGGCTTACATCATATAGTAAAAGTTTATGTGTCATTTCAAGTCAACTCCGACTCGATATCGAATCTAATCTAGCCATTCCAATCTCGACCTTAAAAAAAATATCTAAACATCAAACCTACCCACTTAATCCAATAGTTATGAAATATTTTTTTTGTTATTATTTTTGTATTGAAGGATTATTAAATTATTTACACTCTTTTGATAATTATTTGAATTTGAAACACTAAGAATTCAATTGTAAAATAAATATGATTTTTCAAAAAAATGTTTTAATTTAAACTCTAACAAAAGGTATATATATCCTTTTCTTTTATCTTTTATTATTTTTTTAATTTAGTTTGTAATTAAATAATATAGAAATTAAAATTAATATATTATAAATAGGCAGGTTAGGTTGTGCGGAGTTAAAACTCTATGGCCTCGTTTGCCAACACCACTTTTTATTTTAAAAGTTAAAAAGTCACTAAAAAAATCAAAAAAATAACAACATATACCTAAAAGTCAAATATTTCCTTTCTTTTTACTTTTTGTACATCTTTTCGTAAAAAATTAAAAAGTTATCCTAAACATATTAGTGTTTTTTAACCTATATTTTAATCAAAAAATTAAAAAGTTATAAAAATAACCTATTCTCAAACGGAATGAGTTCAAAATCTTTGTCCAACTCAACCTAGTGGGCTAAATATTTTTTTCGAATCTCAAAAATATCGTGACTGATCTAATTGAATTGGGTGAGTTGAACGGGCATCAAGCCTCCATAGACACCCCTAATATATACCCTATATATATGTGTGTGTGTGTGTGTTTTGTATTAATATATAGTTATTTGTTGGTTGAAGTTCTATGCTCTTTTATCATCTTCCAAATCTCTCTCTGTTGGTATCTTCTTCTTACAATTCTCTATTAGTATCTTTTGTTACTTCATTCCTATCTTGAACTGATTCTAGAAAAATTAAAACCGTAATCACACAGATAAATTATAGAATCGGATTAGAATTGAATCATAAAAATCGGTTTGATTCGGTTTGATTTTACAATTATAGAAATTTTCTATAACAATAAATATGATATATATTTTATATTAGTAAACAGATTAGTTAGAATTTCTTAATTTCACAATAAATGTTAGTGTTGAAATCTTATAAAAGACTTTTTACTTTTTAATTTTTACATATAAAAGCATAAAAAATAATAAATAAATACGTCACAGTTCGGTCAACTTCGGAACCGTAACCAAAGCCTTGGAACCAGGAACCAGACCGATTTGAACGGTTCCACCATTTTTAAAACCAAAACTAAAATTAATAAAAATCTGACCAAATTGACGGTTTGGACTGAATTGGATTGGTTTACCAATTTCATTGATTTTTTTGGTACACTTCTAATTATGAGTATAGTGGAATTGAGTGAAGAAATTATTAATATTAGTGGTGGGGCACACGCATTGCGTGTGCATCTCAATAAAAATTATAATATTTATTTTTGATTTTAATATCTTTTGGTGTCCTTTTTATTATTTGTAAATTTTTTTATTTTATTTGCTTAACCAAATTTAAAATTATATCCGTACATAATTTTTTAAGGTATCCTATCTCTTCTTTTCTTTTTTTTTAATTTAATATTTTTTAGAATCATATTATTATCTACAAATAATAAACTATTAATCAATAAATATAAAAATAAACAAATAAATTGAACCTTATAAGCTATAACAAACAAATTTAAAATTTTGATTTATCTTCAATTATTTTTGTAATTTCATTTTTTTATTTTTTTAGGAACAATCCTAATGTTTTTGTTATAAAGATCATGAAAAAAATTGATTTTTTTTTTTAAAATATCTTTTGGTGTATTCCTTATTATTTATAATTTTTTTATTATTTATTAACTTATCTCATCCTCAAACACCACGTAAAAACATTCCCAACAAATTTTTACAAATAGAAATTTCACTCTCATATAATAGATTCTACCGATATACAAAATAAGAAGTGATTTTGGAACTATACAGTAGTTTGGGAAACAAACTTGAAAAAGTAGAAATGTAGAAGTGATTGGTTATGAATAGTTTATTGGGTCCCTATCTAAATGTCACATGACAAAAGTTTCAAATCAAGTTAATGACTCATTTTATATAATAGTATAGATAGATAATATATATATATAAAATAAATAATAAATCAATACCGTTTTTTTACTAAACAATTATAAAATTTATACTAAAATAAATAAACACTAATAGAATACTTACAATAAAAGAAGGTTGTTCTTAGACAACTCCTTGAGAAGTTATTAGTTCTGAACATTACAAAGTTGTAAAGCAACTTGCAAATAATAATAATAATAAATATTATATGATTTAGTTGCAATATTTTGATTTTAAGACATTTAATTGGTTAACCATAAAGAGAGCAATTACTTAATCACAACATTTTTTTTATTTTTATAATAATAATGAACCTATTAATTTTTTTTTTTTAAGTTGAATTTATATCCAAAAAGATGATAATTTGTAGTTTAGATTGGACTTTTATACAGTGGGAAAAATGAAAAAGTTTTTCATAAAAATATGAGCCTAAAATTCACATCATAATATATACATTTTTTTTGGGGGGGTTTGGTTTTGTTTGTTATTTTTTCAATCAACATGATCAACAAAATAGAAATGTGAACTTGTTATTCAAGAATTATAGAATTTATACACGAAATTTTTTAAATTTTTTTTTGAATGTAATCAACAAAATGAATGTAAACAATAATTAAAAGTAAACAAAACACTCATAAAACATGTACACTAAAATCAGATGAGATGTGCCACCAATTTTTCTTTTTTTTTTTCTTAAATAATTATAGAATTTATATAAAAATTAAAAAAAAAATAAACGATCACTGAAATGTATTTTGACATTAAAAAAAATAAATAAATATCACTTTTTTTTACTAAACAATTTTAGAATGTATACTAAAAAAATAAACAAACACTAATAGCACACTTACCGTAAATGAAGGGTAGTGTTGTTAGACAACCCCTTGAGAAGTTATTAGATCTAAACTGCTAATTAATAAATATAAGAAATAAACAAATAAATTGAACCTTATTAGCTATAACAAACAAATTAAAATTATCTATTACTTATACATAATCTTATGGGTGTCTTATCTATTTTATGTTGTTAATTTTAAAATCTTTTGAAGTCTCCTTATTATAGATAACTTGTTATTAATTTTTTTACTTAATTGAATTTAAAATTATTTCTATTCATATGTAATTTCTGAATTTCTTATATCTTTTTACTATCTTTCAGAGTTTTTTTTTAATTTTTTTTTATTATCTCATAAGTATTCTATTTCTTTTTTATTTATAATTTATAAATATTTTGGAATATCCTTTTATTTTATTTTATTTAATCAAAACTTTGAAATTATCTTCGACGCCCATCATATATATTTTTTTAAAAATATCTTCAGTTGGAATTGTTTTCAAAAAAAAAAAAAATAGTTGAAGAACCCTGCATTAATCCACCGATGTTTTACATATTTCAAACAAATGAAAAAAAAAAAAAAGAAGAGTTTAAGAGAAGGAGAATTGGTTCATCACAATTTTTATGATACATCATAATAAAGTAATAAAATTAAAAAAAAAATTAAGAAAAATTGAAGAAATGAGTTTCAGTTAAAAAGAAATTGAGAGAGAACTGGAGGAAGAAAAAAAAAATTTACAGCACTCAATTCGTGTTCTATATACCAATAACATAGAAATAAATTGTTTAAAAAAAATATCTGATAATGCTTATTTTTATACTTTTGCTTGAAAAACAATCACCTCTAAAATTAACAAAATGTATGAAAAATTAGTGAGCAACTTTAAAAAGAAAAAGACAACAGAAATAATCAAATCTGTCAATGATTTGATGGGAAGAAAACTTTTGAATAAAATGAGAGGAAACTTGAAAATTGAGAGAGAAGGTCAGCGTAGGGAATAAGTTCTTTAAAAATAAATAAATAATAGTAAAACAGTAAAATGAAAGTAAAGTTAGAAATTGAGAGGGAACATGTAATGCCTCGTTTGAGAACATGTTAGTTTAGTATAGTAATTTTTTGACTATTTTGTTAAAATATGAATTAAAAAAAATTAATATATTTGAGATGATTTTTTGACTTTTTACGAAAAGATGTGCAAAAAGTAGAGAGAAAAGAAATTTTTTAACTTTTTGGTATGAGTTGTTGGCTTTTTAGCTAATTTAAACTTTTTGGCTTTTTGACTAAAAATGAGGGTTTCCAAACGAGGCCTTAGAAGTGTCGGGAAGAAGTATTTTTTTTAAAAAAAATATGTAATTGGGCAGTTAAGTGAGGGAACTCCTGAACGTGTAGGTGTTATTTTTTTTATCATCTAATTTATAGGTGGTAAAAGTTTTAGGAGATTAAAATTGGGCTTATTAAGAGGAGATTAAAATAGGGCTTCACTTAATAAATAGTATAGATAGCAGTCACTCTTGTTTGTTTTGCCATAAATGCCCTTGAATAAGGCCTTTAGGGCATTAGTTGAAGGGCAAAGTTGGTAATACACGCACTAAGCCTTGGACTGATTTTCAATCGCATGTGTTCCCAAGGAAAAGCTAATGCCACTGCCATAGGAGATTCACAATCCACTTGGACTAATAGTCCAGTGCACAACATAAGGTAACCAAACAAACCATAAGTGAGACACGAGTTTGGATCCCCTCATTGACTTCTCTCATTCACTTCCTACGTGCAACGGCTTTGATGCCCCCAGCCCAGATCCAACGGTCCAGATCTTGAAGAAAAAAAAATTAAAACAAATTGAAATTGAAATTTTCTCACCCAAAGCTATACAGGTTATACACATTTTATTTTAGAACTCACTCTCACTCAGCCTCACACTACCCCTTCTTCTCTATCGAACTCACCTCACAGGCGACCCACTCTCGGTGGCGACCCACTCTCGACAGTGACCTGCTCCCAACGACGGCGACCCATTCCTAAATCCCAACCGATTGAGGTGGATTGATTCTGTTTGCTTCGCAAACCAGAGCCTTCACGCTCTTCTCCTCCACCTCACCGAACCCGTCTCACCGGCGACCCTCTTGACGGCGACCCACTCCCTAAACCTAACCCATTGCTTTGCCCTCATTCTCTCTGCCCTCATTTCGCGAACCAGAGTTCCCTTGCGAGCAAACCAGTCCCTAGACCAACCCGAGTCCTAGGATTGGTGGGACCACTTCGCCAAGCGGATTACTAGTACATAGATTTTACAAATCTCATTTTTTGCTTTTCTTTTATGAGTTTTCTTGATATGGGTTGTCAAGTTTTTTATTTGATTTTGCTCTGGTCTTTCTGGGTATTCTTGAATTGGTGTTTGTGTGTGACGCCCCAAAAATTGGAAACATCAGATAATATACTAACCATTAAATATAGGGTTTATCTAAGGTTACAAGAGTAGCAAACGTCACTAATGAGTCCTTTGGCTAATAACCAAGCAAGATCCCAGGAAGGTCGGAGGAGTCAAAATAGCCTCCCTTAAAAGTCTAACCACCTTAGATAGCGAAGCTACCTTTTTGACAGATCTTGACAAGGTATTAACACAAGGCCTACATGAGTTGACGGAGTATAAGGATAGGTTACAAATGTTATATATATATATACAAGTTACAAAATCATGTCCTAAATACAACATGGGATCTATCACTTACAATCTCAAAACACGTTTACAAACTAGTTTCTAATCCTCCTAGGGCAGCCGTACGTCCTCAAATGCTTCAGCTTTGCCTTCGACCGGTCTAATAGTCTTCAATACCTGTCATGAAACGCCATGAGCTTTGAATGCCCAGTAAACGCACACACACCCCGTCCCTTTTTCCCAATCCAATACATCATCACATTTATAGCAAACAAGTAGTGAAGCATGATATTCAACTCAATAACAACAATTTCAGTAATAGAGGAAAGGAACATATCATTCAAATAGATAACAAATGTTATAATGTTAGTGGTTAGTATTCTAGAAATCCCCCAAAGAGATTTCATCCTCCCAACCACAAGAATTGGACACCAGACTATTCGGAACTCCCCCTTTTGCTGCTTTGTTGCAGAACTAACCTCGGATACCTACCAACGGTTATATACCGCATAACGCCAACCACAGGGCCTCAAAAGGGACAGCGAAAAGAAAAAGGTTTTATCTCCTGAATTTTATCTCCTGAATCCAACCTTATCCTTCCAAAAAAGTTTTATCTTCATGAATGTCCCATTCGAACCCAACCTTATCTCACCAAACAAATCATCGCAAAGAGTCCGAATACGTCCGTTCCATTCCAAGGTTTACGGGACAACCGCTTGCACAAGACTTAAACTTCAATTAGGGAGCACATCCTGTTGGGTATACCTCCTTATTGGAGTGTGGGACCCAATTGATTTATTAAAAGAGTTTTAATTTGGTTTGGTTTAGGTCTAATATATTTTTATATATTATATCTAATTTTGTGGAGACCCAATTCAATTTGGAAAACAACTAAGGGTTTGATAAAAAACCCTAGATGCACAATATATGATTGGTATTGTTTTTCCCAAAAGTAAAAGTACAGCTGTTTTTGCTTGGGAAGTTGCAACACATTTTTGATCAATTAATTCGGTGAGATAGCACTTGGTGCATCATATTTGGTGGAATTAAATTGGGTGAGTTAGTGCTGTTGTTTGGCTGATCTTCGGAAGTTCCCTTTGCTTCGGTTTTGTTGGTTCTTTGAAGCATTATCAGTGTGCTTATTCGGTTGTTTGGTGGAGTTGATTTGGGTTAATTATTTTGGGTCTTCTTCAACTCTGGTTTTGAAGATTTTGGTTCATCTATTTGGTGAGGTCTTTCCTCTTTGTTTATTTGTGATTATTTGGAATTCACCTAAGGGTTGTTTGTGAGACCATTTGTGTCTCATTTGTAATCGTTTGGAAACTTATTTGGTTGATAATGGAATCGGATTTCGATCCCGTTGACGTACCTCGCATTGAGGGAACCATGTAAAAATTCTGGTGTTGCTTTTAATTTATTTTTTCCGTATTAGTTTTTATTCCCATTGATTGATTTACTTGTGGGGAATTATAGATTTTCCCTAACAACTGGTATCAGAGCTTGCGGTTTATTTGGGTTTATTTATTTGTGTAAATCAATGGAGGGGAATGTGGGTCGTATGTCTAGTTTCAATAGAAGTAATTGGATAACTTGGAAAACTAAAATGGATGACCTATTATTTTGTAAAGATTTGAATGGACCCATTGAGGGTGAGAGTGACAAATCAAAAGATGGTTCTTTTTCAAAGAAAAACATTGAGTGTTATTATTGCCATGAGAAAGGGCACATGAAGCGAGAATGCCGAAAGCTCAAGAACAAGGAGAAAAGGCATGACAAAAGTGTGGATAAAAAGTAAGAAGACACAACGGCAGTTACTACCGATGATCTCATGGTTGTTTGTGAAGATGATTGTATCAATTTTGTGGGCCAAGAGAGCAATTGGGTGATTGATTCCGGTGCTTCTTTTCATGTGACTTCTCGATTTGATTTCTTCACTACCTACACCGAAGGAGATTATGGTTTTGTTCGAATGGGTAATGAAGGTTTGTCCAAGATTATTGGCATGGGTGATGTTTGCTTGGAAACAAATTTGGGCTGCAAGTTGTTGCTTAAAGATGTGAGGCATGTTCCCGACATTTGCCTCAATTTGATCTCTACTGGGAAGCTAGATGATGAAGGCTTTAACAACAAATTTGGTGATGGAATATGGAAGCTCACAAAGGGTTCTTTAGTGGTAGCTAAGTGCAAGAAGACTCATACACTTTATTCGATGCAAGGAAAAATTTGTAAAGGTGTTGTTAATACACTTGAAGATGATACTTCTACCGAATTGTGGCACAAGCGGCTTGGCCACATGAGTGAAAAAGGGCTACAAGTATTGTTCAAGAAAGAGCTTCTACCCAATTTGAAAGGTACATATCTCAAAACTTGTGTTCATTGTTTGGCAGGTAAACAACATAGAGTTTCTTTTCATAAAAATGTTGCTTCTAGAAAAGAAAATGTTTTAGAGTTGGTTCATTCGGATGTTTGTGGTCCTTTAAAAGTTAGAACACATGGTGGTGCACTTTATTTTGTTACTTTCATTGATGATTATTCAAGAAAAGTTTGGGCTTTTCTACTAAAAAACTAAAGATCAAGTTCTAAAAGTATTTAAGCATTTTCAGGCCATGGTTGAAAGAGAAACATGACAGAAATTGAAGTGTATCCGATCAGACAATGGCGGTGAATACATTGGGCCATTTGATGAGTATTGTCGTAGCCAAGGTATTCGGCATCAAAAAACAGTTAAGAAGACTCCTCAACAAAATGGAGTTGCCGAGAGGATGAACCGCACCATTGTGGAAAGAACAAAGTGTTTGCTTTCACAAGCTAAATTGACAAGATCCTTTTGGGGTGAGGCAATGAGTACAGCAGTTGACGTGATCAATTTGTCTCCTTGCTATCCTTTGAATGGTGATGTTCCTGAAAGAGTTTGGACTGGTAAAGATGTATCTTATGAGCACTTGAGAGTGTTTGGTTGCCGAGCTTTTGTTCACATTCCAAAGGATGAGAGGTCCAAGCTTGATAGTAAGTCAAGACAATGTATTTTTCTTGGCTATGGACGTGATGAATTCGGGTATAGATTTTGGGATCTAGTCAACAAGAAAGTCATTCGAAGCCGTGATGTTGTGTTTCTTGAAGACCAAACAATTGAAGACTTTGGCAAAGGTGATCAACCGGAGCCAAAAACTAGTGATCTCATTGACATGGATCCATCTCCTTCATCTTCGGTGGATGATGAAAATGGGGGAGATGTGCAGCCACCTATTGAAGATGTAGAGGATGATGCTAATCCTAATAAAGTTGAACCAGAAATTGAGGAAGAGCATCCAACTCAAGAACAGCCACCACAACTTGGGTTGAGGAAATCTACAAGGGACCGACAACCTTCAAGAAAGTATCCTCCCAATGAATTTGTATTGATTTCCGATCAAGGGGAGCCTGAGAGCTACCAAGAAGCAATTGAGCATGCAAAGAAAAGTGATTGGAAAAAGACCATGAAAGATGAGATGAACTCCTTACTTAAAAATCACACCTATGATTTAGTGAAGTTGCCTAAGGAGAGGAAAATTCTGAAAAATAAGTGGGTCTTCAAATTGAAGAATCATGGCAAGAATCTGAGATACAAGGCACGTCTTGTTGTGAAAGGCTTTGGGCAAAAGAAAGGTATTGACTTTGACGAGATTTTCTCACCGGTTGTAAAGATGTTTTCTATTCGGGTTGTACTTGGCATGGCTGTAAGTATGAACCTTGAAGTTGAGCAACTTGATGTGAAGACCGTATTTCTTCACGGTGATCTTGAAGAAGAAATTTACATGGAACAACCAGAAGGTTTTGTGGAGAAATGGAAAGAGAAATTTGTTTGCAAATTGTAGAAAAGTTTGTATGGCCTCAAGCAAGCCCCGCGGCAATGGTACAAAAAATTTGACTCTTTCATGATGAATAATGGTTTTTCTAAAACCACTTCGGACCATTGTGTGTTTGTGAAAAATTTTTCGGATGGTAAATTTATTATTCTTTTGCTTTATGTTGATGACATGTTAATTGTGGGTCAAGATTCTACCATAATTAACAGTTTGAAATTGGAGTTGAGCAAGTTTTTTGCTATGAAAGATTTGGGACCGGCAAAGCAAATTCTTGGTATGAAAATTATTCGTGATCGCAAAGAGGGGTTGATTTGGTTGTCTCAAGAAAGCTACATTGAGAAAGTTCTTGAGAGGTTCAACATGGATAAAGCAAAGCCGGTTTGTTGTCCACTTGTGGGTCACTTCAAACTTAGTTCGAATCAATGTCCTACAAGTGAGAAAGACAAAGAAGAGATGTTGAAAGTTCCTTATGCTTCAGCAGTTGGTTCTTTGATGTACGCCATGGTTTGTACAAGGCCGGATATTACTTACGCCGTTGGTGTGGTGAGTCGGTTTCTCTCTAATCCAGGTAAAGAACATTGGGCAGCGGTAAAATGGATTCTAAGGTATGTTCGAGGGACTTCGAAGGTGTGTTTGTGTTTTGGGGATGGTAAGCCGATGCTTGATGGGTTCACAAATTCTGACATGGCCGGTGATATTGATTCTAGGAAATCTACTTCGGGGTATTTGATGACTTTTGTAGGGGGAGCTGTGGCATGGCAATCTAAATTACAAAAATATGTTACTCTCTCAACTACCGAAGCTGAATTTATTGCCATTACAGAAGCTTGCAAAGAAGAGTTATAGTTGAAGAATTTTTTGCAAAAATTGGGTTTGAAGCAAGAAAAGTATGTGCTTTATTGTGATAGTCAAAGTGCTATTCACTTAAGCAAAAATTCTACTTTTCATTCAAGATCGAAACACATTGATGTGAGATACCATTGGATTCGTAATGTGTTTGATTCGAAATTGTTACAACTCGAAAAGGTTCACACAGATGATAATATTTCAGATATGTTGACTAAGACATTGTCGAGGAACAAACATTTAAAGTGTCGAACTTTGGCAGGTATAGTTGATGTCTCCACCTAAGTCGGTAGGGGGAGAATTGTTGGGTATACCTCCTTATTGGAGTGTGGGACCCAATTGATTTATTAAAAGAGTTTTAATTTGGTTTGGTTTAGGTATAATATATTTTTATATATTATATCTAATTTTGTGGAGACCCAATTCAATTTGGAAAACAACTAAGGGTTTGATAAAAAAACCCTAGATGCACAATATATGATTGGTATTGTTTTTCCCAAAAGTAAAAGTGCAGCTGTTTTTGCTTGGGAAGTTGCAACACGTTTTTGATCAATTAATTCGGTGAGATAGCATTTGGTGCATCATATTTGGTGGAATTAAATTGGGTGAGTTAGTGCTGTTGTTCGGCTGATCTTCAGAAGTTCCCTTTGCTTCGGTTTTGTTGGTTCTTTGAAGCATTATCAGTGTGCTTATTTGGTTGTTTGGTGGAGTTGATTTTGGTTAATTATTTTGGGTCTTCTTCAACTCTGGTTCTGAAGATTTTGGTTCATCTATTTGGTGAGGTCTTTCCTCTTTGTTTATTTGTGATTATTTGGAATTCACCTAAGGGTGGTTTGTGAGACCATTCGTGTCTCATTTGTAATCATTTGGAAACTTATTTGGTTGATAGTGGAATCGCATTTTGATCCCATGGATGTACCTCACATTGAGGGAACCACGTAAAAATTTTGGTATTGCTTTTGATTTAATTTTTCCGCATTAGTTTTTATTCCCATTGATTGATTTACTTGTGGGGAATTATAGATTTTCCCTAACACATCCCATCAATCCATACATAACACATTATCATCTCTTCATTATTCAAGTAATCGAAAACCTAATACCATCCCAGTTAAGTTTTCTGTTTGGATCAATGTTTTAAGTCAAGTTAGAACAAACTCAACAAGATAGTAATATCCACATAAGCATGAGCATCATTAAAGTGAAGAAGATAAGGAATATAACCATAACACATGCAATATCATACCAAGACATGACCATAAACTAATAAGTATATTCATGAACACAAGAGCATAAAACACCCATGCAAAACTAAATTTCCAGATTCAATACCATTTAAAGATTAAAATCAAAAGGGTTATTTCAGATATTTTCCGAACCTAGCCTTCGTATGGTTCGTAGAGATTTCAATCTAGTTTTCAGAACATGTTGCAGAAATGTGATAGCTTTTCTAGGTTTTTAGTTATTTAAGGAATGCTCTAGCGTTGTCCAGATTCGTCGACCATTACGAAAATTTGATTTTCTTACAAACCGCTCACTATTTTTCAATGAAACCAATTTTAGTTGAAAGATAACTCCTTAAGGAAGATTTTGACATAAAATTGAGGTCCAGAATAATTTTCTACATTTTTCTATAAATTTTGAAAATTGGCTGTGAAAACAGATTTTTAAGGCACAATGCCCAAAACAAGAAGATTTGTGAGAAAGGGATCCACTAAGGGAAATTTTTCATTTCTTTTGTGATGAAAACATGCTAAATAATATATATTAAACTCAGAAAATTATCTTGAAGGTGTGCCTTTGGAAAGTTTGAGACATTGGTATAAAAAAGATAGTTTTGTACCGAAATGAGGGGAACTATAAGAGGGGTAGAATCATGGCTCAACTCTTATCATTTTTAACACAAGGAAATCATTAATAATACATCTGAAAACAATGGGTAGAACCCTTAAGAACATGTATTTGAAAAAGAAAAATAAAAGAGAGAGTTGTGTTGTGGTTTACTTGCTAGACTAGGCCAAGTTGAACAAGATTGCTCTCCTCTTCCTTCCTCTCCCTCTCAAGACTTTTCTCTTGCTCTCCTTTCTCTTCTCTAGGCCGAATGTAGGTGTGTGTGTGTGTGTGTGTGTTGTTTGTGTATGCTATGCTAAGTGGGTGGTTGTATATATAGGCAAATTTGGTGTGAAAAGACACAAAGGCCCATTAGTTGGAATTGGTTCGAAAAGTTTGGATTTACTTGGAGTCTAATGGAATAGGGAGTGATTAGGGGACT
Source organism: Camellia lanceoleosa (assembly GCA_025200525.1). NCBI lineage: Eukaryota > Viridiplantae > Streptophyta > Magnoliopsida > Ericales > Theaceae > Camellia > Camellia lanceoleosa. The sequence continues at coordinate 99,719,471 of CM045772.1, read as the reverse complement.
TAATTATGTGATTAGACAAGATTTAGTTGGTCTCTATTTGGAATGGAACTAGGTTGGGAACACAACCCTTGTACTTGGTACTTTGCTTCTAGAATGTCATAATTACAAGTCTTGAAAATTGGTCCCTCACACTCTCCTAGGTTGGCCGGCCATGGGGAAGAGAAATGGGGAATATTTTATTCATTTTTTGAGTACTATGGACATATTCCCAATGTATATAGATAGATCCACAAATTGATTTGATAGTACTATAGTATAAAAAGTACATGTATTAGTTTGGGGCAAATCTTGGAATTAATAAAAGAAGTGAGGGCTTAAAATTAAACTCATGTATTGGAACCTTATTTGTGTATTTAATTATGATCTAGTTAGGTTTAAGGCTAATTTAAATACCTTCTAGTTAGAAATACATTCATAGCAAATCTTTATAGATACCAAGGTCATCATTGCTCCAAGATTTCAAGGGATTTGTTTGTACTAAAGTACAATGATTATAGCATAGGAGATATGATGTCTAGCCATGTGCTCAAGATTTGGAGAGATTTTCCTATTTATTTTGTGTATAAATTCCATAGATATTGTGTACAAAAAATTTGATGAATAAGAGGTACAAATATATATATATATATACAATGGTACTAAATTGGAGTCAATTTGTGATTTAAGTAAAATATGAGGGTTAAGGCCTTAATTTATGAATTGAAACATTTATTTTAGAATAGAATCTAACTAAGTTAGGGTTAGAGAATCTAATTCGGTTTGAATTTCTTGTTTCGAACAAAAACGCGATCAACCGACGAACGTGATAAAGACCGGAAAAAACCTAGGGTTTTCAAGTGGTAATTTCATATTTATGGAGTCAATTAGAGTATTTGAAATTATTTCCAAGTTTCCGAAATCGATTAGGGTTTGTGGGTTTTCAGTTGGTGCAAGTATTTTTATTCTAGGGTTAAAATTGCAATTAATTAAGAAGTTGAGCGATTTCAAAGAAATAATTTAAAAGTAAGGGACCTAATAGGGTTTGCAAAAGTTAGGGGTCTCACATTGTGAGGCTATTTAGTTAGGTTTTCTTTGTACTTGGCAAAATTTTGGGACATGGGTTGTTATATCTTTGGTTTGAATATGCTGATTTTGCTCATATAATGCACTTGGGTATCTTCCTTTTTTTTTTCTTTTTTTTTTTCTTTTTTTGGGTTACACTCCAATTTTCTCTTGTTTAATTGTAATTTTTTTTTAAAATTTTTATTTTGAAAAGCTGTGTATCCACAAATATCTAATGGTATGTTTGGCAGCTACAAAAACAATGGTGTAGGAAATTAATATATGAAGAAATGTATTTTGTATTTTTTTGATTAGATAAAAGAAATATATTTGTGTTTTACCACTTCTCCAAGAGGTTTACTGGTACATAGATCTTACAAATCTCATTCTTTGCTTTTCTTTTATCCACTTGCTTGCTATTTGTAGTGCTATAAACTTCTAAAATTTATTGACTTGATTTTGACTATGATTTTGTAGTGATATTTGTAGTGCTATATTAGAACAGAGATACATAACAAATAACAGTTATGAATTGTTAAGGCCAAGAGATATAACAGTCTTGGGTTTCACTCCTAAATTATTTTTCAGACCATTACTCATCAAATGTTTTTAACATGAAGAACAAAGGTGATTCTGCACAGGGAAAGAGGGAAAGGACATTTACCAAGTCTACATACAGCAAGATTACTAGGTAAATCCAGTAATTTAATATGATAATTCTATTTTTTTAATTTTCTATTAGTAATCTAACATAATAGTTCAATTACATCATTAAACCTTGAATACAGAGAGGAAGAGAACAAAAGCTAAATATGATGAATTATATAGCACAATTCCTAATTCAGAACAAAAACTTATAAGTTTCAGAAGCAACTTTACCTTCAAATCTACAATTCACTTTCACTTAAAAAGAGCATTGACATGGACATAACAAGAAACTTAAAACTTTCACAAGCAACATGGACACGACACCCTTTTTAAAGTGCCGGTGCTTCATATATTCTCATAGTCCTGACATTATTTTTAATTCCTTTTCTGGACAAAGAATTTATAATACTTGTATTATATGCAGTAAGAGAGTATGATGGAATGACATATACATATCATTCCAGTATAATTTGCAAGAAAATATCAGGAGAAAGAAACTACATGACAATCTTTGGAAAGAAACTAAATACTAAACAGTAAAACAAGAAAGCTTACAACACCTATAAATGACCTACAGAAGGTAAAAAGAATCATATGTTATAATGTGAGGATGTGTGTGATATGCTATAGATGTCTTTATCAATTTTCGAAAAATGGAGCTATGATATTTAATTATGAGATTGTTTGTATTGTGTATACAAATTAAAAAATGGCTTCTTCTTTTACTAACAATAGTAACATAAGATTAAAACTGAGATTGTACAATTGTGGAAGAACAACTGCCATATATATTGTAAGAACCAATGAGCATGGAAATCAAGGGTGTTTGGTCTTTGTATGCCCATCAAAATATGTAAATATGTATTGTAAAAATTAATTCTTTAGCAGTTACAAATTAATTTGTCTTATTCAATTAAATGATTATCATGCATTGTAGAGTAACACTGCCCATTGCAATTACTTAAAGTTCGTGGATGAAGATGATGAAGACATTACGTCCACAATCCGTTCCAACACTAGAGCTTGTGATGCTATAATAGTAGAAGACTTTACCGATCTAAGGACGAGGCTTAATGAGATAGAAAATGAAAATGATGAATATGGTCGAAGGCTTGAAAGGATGAAAAATGAAAATGATGACTATGGTCGAAGGCTTGAAAGGATTGAAAATTATTTGAAGGCGATGGTGTATGTCATTGTATTTTCTATCATTGTGTACTATATGATGTAACTTATTGATTGGTTCGCTTCGAGAAAATTTGAGGAATGTTATTATGGATTTTATGAAACTTAACGGATCTATTGTTAATGTTTGTAGCATTTTCGATGGTTTTGATGAATGGAAATTTGATGAATGTAGACATGGATTTGATGATTATATGATTATAAAACTTGTAAATTATATCAATGTTGGAATTCAAGTAAATTATATTGTAGTAGCCTCTTGAAGGAGGAAAAATAAGAAATGAACCAACGTGTGAAATTCTGATTTGTACAGGTCATGCCCAATCTGTTATTTTTAGCAATCGAGAAGGCTATATATATTATTTACTGGATTATGGCTTTTTTAGCTACTTTTTTTGCATTAGATTTATGGCAACAGTTTAAGCTACTTTTAGAATTTTTCTTGTTTTTTCATCATCAGCTATGTGGGGATCTGCCTTGTTTTTGGATGATCTGTTGTTAATGTTTGTACATTACATTCAATACAAAATTATTACATTATACATTCACAAGATTACTGCTTACAGTTTACTTTCATCCTTCTTGTCCATCAATGTTGTACAATACACAATATCCACTTATAAAAAATAACATTTGTTCAATCATTAGCTTAGAGTTCTTATGATGTGTATTTGGATGTGTATACAGAATCATTCTTAATATCTTGGTCTATTTCTGCTGATATCAAAACTTCCAAAAACATCTCACACATAGCACAAGTAAAAAATATTTAAAATACAAGTAAATTATACAAGAATGAACACCAATCTATGTCATTTGATGTGAATGCACACCAAAACAGAACAACATCAACAACATTTCAGCCCAATTAACAACTATGAACACCAATCTATGAACGCCAACATTTCACACCAATTTCAAATTGTAAATACAAGCCATAACATCAACAACATTAACAACATTAACAAAACACACATTTCAGCCCAATTTCAGCAAAATTTTTCAGCAACATGAACAACAACAGTTTGACCAATAATTGCAGCAAATTTTTCAAATTTTTTTTTAGCAACATTAAGGAAGAAACTTTCGTTTATGAGCTGGTATAACTGAAATTTCCAGTGCATTCCACCTCTTTGTGCATGTCGATAGCCTAAAACAGAAAAAAAAAAAAAAAAAATTAAAAAAACACAGCAATAAATTCAACAACTAAAGCAATGAGGTAAACTGAATTTCCCCCAAAAATATATATATATATATATAAAACACACAATGGACACAACAAAGAGGCAAACTGAATGTACATAAAATGTAATAACAATTGTCAAAGTTAAAAGAAGAACCTAACTATACATTGGACTACTTGATTCTTCAGAATATCGAAACCTAATGTCATATCCACATGAACCATGAAGTAGTGACTGGAATGTTGGTTGAGCAGAATAACGCTGAGGCATTGAATTTGGCACAGAATTTGGCATTGCATACATCTCCTGCAAATTGTTTGCCTACAACAATGTCATTTATTAGGCTTTGCAATCATGGTTTGAGTGACATATTATACCCAAAAAAAAATACAATGTTAAACTGACACTCACATGATATGTGAGATACATCAATGGAGGAGGAATTGAAGTATCACCCATGGCAAAAAATGGAGGAAGAGGTTGAAGAGGAGGAATATGTTAATGAACATAGATATCTCCTCCAACAAATAATGGAGAAAGTCTAACTATTGGACTTGCAATAGATTTTTAAGAAGCCAAGCTATTAGCACGGGATTTATTTTTTAAAGTTCGCTACCAAAACCACTTCGAATCCACCTTTTACCCTTCTTTTGCCCTTACTAGTTGCCACATTTTTTCTCAATTCTTTTGGTTGCACAACATGATTCTCATCTTCGTAATCCACTTCAAAGCTTTGAATTTCTTCATGATTACTTATTTCATTTTCAATAACAAAATGAGCACTTAACTTGCTTTTAACATTTACACCTATGTAGCGAGGTGTGCAATTGAAAAATCATAAGTTTCTTCTGTTTCAGCATCTCTACATGCTATTGCTCTAAATGCAGTCATCAATGTCTTACATCGCGAGGCTTGTTGAAATTTCACATCTACTTGAATGTCATTCCCCTTAATGTCCTTCATAGTTTCAACTCTTGCTTGTTTGGTCCACCTCTTTAGAATGTATTGTGAAGGAACCTCTTTTATCTTCAATATGTCTCTAATAACCTTTAAAGAATAACAACACAAAATTCCTTCCCTTTCAAACTTTGTACAATTACAACCCAAAGAGCCATCCCTCTCTATCTTCACTTTCCTTGCATGTTTCCCAGCAATATCAACAACTGTGTATATAGTACAAGCCTCGCCAGATTTAACTGCTTCTATGTCTAATTTAATGGAACGAAAGTACTCAATTTGGAACTCCTCAAAAATCTTTTTTGTGTACACATTACCCATTTGAATTAACATTATTATTGTCGCTTTCACCTTTGGCATAAAGCATATCCTGCTTCTAACTCCTTGTATCGCTTCTCATAAAATACCCTTTCAAAATGCATGAAGAATTCATATAAATTAAAATCAGAACAAATGTCATTCTTCAAAAAAGCATTAAAGATTCATTAAGTTGTGTGGTACTCATTCTCGCAGCCCATGTCGATCTAACATATGGCTAGCCCCATTTTTCTTTCACCGCAAAAGTCAATTTCAACAATGGTTATCATGAGCATCATATTTATCAAGTATTTCAGCCCACTCTAACTTCTATTCATTTTCATCTTCAATGTGAAATATGAATTCCTTTACCCCTTTATCTTGGAAGAGACAATTAACATGTTTTAATGCTTTTGGCATCAAATGCCAAGTACACAATCGGTGACTCATGTCAGGCATAACAATGGGCATGGCTTTAGCCATTGCAGTATCTTGATCAGTGAACAAAGTTTTCGATGCCTTTCTTGACCTAGCCTCTAAAAAAGTTTCAAACCATATAAACAATTCGGCGGTCTCATCATATAACAAGGCTACACCAAAGATAACTATTTCCCTATGGTGGTTGAATCCCACAAAAGATGCAAAGGGTCTATGTTCTTTGTTTAACTTGTAAGTCGTATCAAATGTAATACATCACCAAATTGGGCATAATCCATGATCGTTTGTGTATCGACCCAAAACATATTCGTTATTCTCTCCTCATTATCTAACTGAAAAGCATAAAAAAAGAAGGATTCTACAAAGATTTTTCTTTAAAATATTGCAATACATTGCCTACTTATATGCTAAACTTTGTTGTCTTTTGGTTCTCAAAGAAATTTTTTTGGTCTAATTTGGTAAACCTAAGACATTGTCTCCCATCAGCTTCCCTACCCATGAGTTCAAAAGGCTGGCCTAAACAAAGACCAGATTGTGCGGCCAAATCTAACTCAAATGCTTGGGTAGTGGATATCTTTCTTTATGATGGCAACATGTGGGCACACTCATGTGATACAAGTTCATGGCTATGTTTTTCTTTGAAATCAGTCACAACAACTTTCCTAGTACCCTTATCTAATTTAACATAAAGTCAAGCCTCACAACCAGTCCTAGTTTCATCTGTAAGGTTTTTTGTCAATGTGTCTCGCTTGTCAACCTTCCAAAATCCATTACAAGAAAAAACACTTTCCGTGACCAACATTTTGGTCGCGAAAAGTACCATATTTGGTCGCTAAAACCTTTTCGCGACCAAAATATGTTGGTCGCGAGTTGGTCGCCAAAGCACCAAAAAGCCTTTGGTCGCTAAAAGTGACCATTCGCGGCCAACTTTTTTTGTCGCGGAAAGTCTAATTTATATTAGCAAAAAGTAAACTTTTAGCGACCAAAGATAAGTTGGTCGCCAAAAGTCAGCGCCTTGATCCAAAAAAATTAATTCTTTTGTGCTACTTGGGACTCGAACCCGTGACCAAGGAGTCACCATGCACCCAATCCACTCTGCCACTAACATGCTTCTTGTTCATATTTGGCAAAACATATATATAACTCATAAAAATTGGGTTATATATTATTTTATAAAACTTTTAATGCCTAAACAAAAAAATAGCATGTAATTACAGTAATATTATTTTTTAAAAATTTAACATAACTTTTTTTTTTTTTGTGACCAAAAAAGCCTTTGGTCGCTAATAGTATACTTTCATGACCAACTTTTTTTGGTTGCCAAAGGGTATACTTACGTGACCAACCTTTTTTGGTCGCAAAAGGTGATCTTCGCGACCAAAAAAGCCTTTGGTCGCTAATAGTATACTTTCGCGACCAACTTTTTTTTTGGTCGCCAAGGTGATTTGACCAAAAAAAAAGTTAAATTTTAGTCGCAGAAAGTGGACTATTTGCGACCAAAAAAAATAGGTGGTCGCCAAAAGTGTTTTTTCTTTAGTGATCCCTCCATGTTGCATACCAAAAGTCTAGCAATAAGTTGGTCAGTGAACTTGTTCTTTCTAGAATAATCCCTTCTTATGCTAAACCACATTCTTCCTTCATATGCATTATAAAAATCATACGCACCTTATTCTGAATCATAGCACCTTGTTCTGAATCAAAGAAAATTGGAATGTAACCCAAAAAAAAAAAATGAAAGATACCCAAGTGCATTATATGAGCAAAATCAGCATATTCAAACCAAGGATACAACAACCCATGTCCCAAAATTTTGCCAAGTACAAAGAAAACCTAACTAAATAGCCTCACAAACACCAATTCAAGAATACCTAGAAAGACCAAAGCACAATCAAACAAAAAGCTTAACAACCCAAATCAAGAAAACTCACTTTAAAAAAAAAAGTAAAAAATGAGATTTGTAAAATCTATGTACCAGTCATCTGCTTGGCAAAGTGGTCCCACCAATCCAAGGACTCGAGTTGTTACAGAGACTGGTTTACTCATAAGGGAACTCTGGTTCGCGAAGTGAGGGCAAAGAGAATAAAGGCAAAGCAATGGGTTAGGTTTGGGGAGTGGGTTGCGGTCGAGAGGGTTGCTGGTGAGACAGGTTCAGTGAGGTGGAGGAGAAAAGCGTGAGGGCTTTGGTTTACGAAGCAGACAGAATCAATCCACCTCGATCGGTTGGGTTTCAAGAGTGGGTCGCCGTCGAGAGTGGCTTGCCACTAGGAGTGGGTCACCGATGATGGTGGGTTCGATGGAGGAGAAAGGGTGAGTGTAAGGTTGAGTGAGAGTAAGTTCCAAAACAAAATGTGTATAACCTCTATAGCTTTGGGCGGGAAAATTTCAATTTCAATTTGTTTTAATTTTTTTTCTTCAAGATCTGGACCGTTGGATCTGGGTCGGGACATCAGAGTCGTTGCACGTAAGAAGTGAATGAGAGAAGTCAAGGAGGGGATCCGGACTCGTGAGACACACCTCCCTAGCAATCCAATCCCCTTCTTGAGTCAATCAAACAAACATGTCCTTTAGTTTCGACTCTCATTTTCCTTCCGTGCGGGTCTACCTTTTTGAGACTACTACAATTAACATTTTTGCCTCAAAATTTCACAATAAAATCGACTATTTCTCTCTTTCCTATTTTCTCTAAAAAAATAATTGTATGTACTTTTTATATTTTTATTGTAGAAAAGCACAAAATTTTATAATTTTTTTTCTTGTAAATATTATTTTTATTTATTTAAAATATGGATGTTCAAAATTATGTATGAAAATTCATGATTTAACAAAATGAATGGATTTATACATTAAATAGTATTGGTTGTTTTACATTTTTTGAAGTGTGAAGTTGTTGAAAAAACTCATTATTTGTAATAAAAATTTCATAGTAGATCATATTTTACAAATTACAATTAAAAAACTATTAAAAATGCCAAAAATATTAGAAATATATATCAAACAAACTAATTTTTTTTATGGGTAAATTACACTCACCTCCCCTAATGCTTAGAAAAAATACAATCAACTTCACATTTTTTACATAATTACACTAATTTTTCTTGAGATTTTAATTCACATAACAACTAGACTATTTTTTTTTATCAACAATTTGTTAATCATATTAATGAAAAAATAATATTATCATCTCTTTTCAATTAAAATGTATATTTATCTCAGTTTACTTTAATGTCTATTCATTATCTACATTAGTTTTGGCCGCTTTAACTTTATCAGAAGGAATATCAGTATAATCTACTACTATTATATAATTGTGAAAAATTGCCATGTTTTCTACTTTTTGCCTATCTCGAAAATACCCTCCCAAACTTATTAAATATCAAATATCAACCTACATCTAGCGAACAACCAAACACCTTCTGGAATTCAAATACCTTTTGTAACATGCTCAGGAGGTACTCGTGCCCGTTAAATAGTTCGGACCCTCAATTTCTTTGATCTAGTCTCACAAGTGCAATGCAATGTGAAATATAAATGAGAGTCCAGATTTGGCAAATTTATAGAAAATTCATTTTATTAAAAAATTATTGCCACAAATGGACTACGTCATCAGATCTCAAAGTTGCCACCTAATATTTATTTTGGGAAAATTAGGAAACCCGTGACTCATGCCAAGGCCATTGCTCGTCATAACCAAGGATGCTTGACTCAGAACCTTAGGTATGAAGGGGGAAGGTCATTAATTGAGCACCCCCGTTCACCCGATCAAAAGATCGGCCTTTACTAAACCATGATATGAATTTTATTTTCTTTACATGTTCATGTTCTGATTATTTAATAAATTCTAAAATTTACTATGTGAAGCATACAAGTATAGACTATGCCATTCATTTTGGAATAATTTGATTTCATGTATTTAGAAAGAGTTTTGAAGATGTATAATCCAAATAAATTGAGTTTACAAATATGAAAAATCAGTATCATTCCAAATTAAGCGACATAACCTTCATCCACTGGCACTCATACAGTTATATCAAGTAAGCAAATAATCACATGGTAGGATGCTCAAACATAATAAGAAAAATGCACACAAACAGGATGCTAAAGCATAACAACTTACATATTTACCGACGTCCCACAAACAATTACAAAACAAAATTAGTAAAATATGCATGATCCTATATACAGAATCCTAATACAATACATACACAAGAATGTTTCTAAAGATCCGGCTTCTAAAACATGACATGTTGCAAAGCATGGAATAGCACACAAAATCATGTAATAATCAATTAAAGCACAAAGATGCAAATTTAATCGGATTTAGGCATGAATCGTGTATGTAAAAGCATGAATATGCATGGCATACAAGATATATACATATGTTTAGTTAGGGAAAGTGATTAAAGAATGGGATAGACAAGAAGTAGGGATGAGGAATTATTACAACGCTTTAAATATTACAAATCCGGGGAAGAATAATCCTCACAAACACTTAAAATAAAATAAACATAACAAAATAGTAGCTTCAAGCGCTTCAAAGACCATTAGAGGTTGATCTTCTCAACATCAAAGGGCTACCCGGTTTTTCCTAGAGGTCGCAGGCGCGGTCATGAAGGTCGCGGCACGATGGTGTACTTTTAAGTGCCTATCGGACCAATTAACGGGCCGGGTAGCCCAATAGGCTCGGCCAAACTCTGTTTTCTTAGATTTCTACAACAAAAATAGAACTAAAACAATATATATGGGAGTCTCAACTCACCACTTTCAATTAGATTACAACAATATATAATATAGCAAGAAATCAAAGTAAAAGAGCAAAATAAGTAACAAATACAAGAAAATGAAAAGTTTGTGAAATTCACCTTCCAAAGAAATGATGAACTCCTTAGTTCACAAACTCCCTCTTGTTCACCCTCAAGTGTAGGAAGTGTGTTCTCAAATCCTCAATTCGAAATTATGGAGTTTATGGTATAAAAAATGGCTAACTCTCTAATTTTTCTCACTTTCAATCACCATACACTCTTTCTTATGATCAACGTAATTGATCCTTGGCTATATCAGAATTTTTTGAGTGGTTTTGGTGTATGGAAATAAGGAATTTTAGTAGCTATGGAAGCTTGGAAGTATTTTGGCTCATGGTTGCACTTTAGACAATTTTTCCTATTTTGCTCTCTTTTCTCTCTGACTCTCTCGAATGATTTTTTTTCTCTCCTCATTCTATACTCCTCTTCTTCAATATACAATCTGAATGTATAAGCCATGAAGGAATAAACAAGTCAAGAAATGGGGGATAAGGTGGAAGACAAATATGATGGGGATGACAAGGATGATAACGGAGCTAGTGGAGCACTGATGGAGCTAATGACAGACAAAAGTGGAGCCTTATCTCCAATGGATCAAGCACTAGATAATGGAGGTTAAGTGTATATGGATTTGGTGATGAATATATCAGAAAATGGGTCAATGAGGTGTCCCAACTGAACCAAAACCAAAAAAAAAATGGGTCTGATGTTGTTTCCGATTAGGTCAACAAAATATGCTCTTAAGCCCAACTTCAAACAGGCATGTATCTCTTATCCTGACTCGATTTTAGGTAATTCTTGGGTCTAAATTGATATCCCAGAAGTCTACTTTCTAATAGTGGTGGCCTCACATTTAAATTCCAAGTGTACAAAGAGATCTGCCTAATTTTGTGAAATCTATTCATTTCTTTCTTAACGATTTGATGCTCATTCCTTTCCTAAATCAGTTTTCTTCTGTCCCCTTTTATTTTCTTTAATTCTAAACCTATTGTGAGGGAGTATTTTGTGAATGAAAGCATGTGGCTAAAGTGACATCAGAGTGTCAGCCGAGGTGCCACGTGGCCTAGTCACGTTGCCGACGTGATCTCGGCTAGGCCGGGGTTATCTACGGAGATACCAAATCCAAGATAAGCAGATAAGGGATAAGAATATGGGAGGGTCTCAGTCTGGATAGGGTCCAGAATGAGCACAAAGGTTGAGTCCTATGGAGTGAGGCTTCTAGGGAAACCAAGTCACTGCTGGCTATAAAAACATGGCACCCTTGTGGGTCTAAAGTAAGTTCTTTCTTGTGAGATTAATCACAATTTACTATCTTTGAGATATATTTGATTACTGACTTGATTGTCAGAGTGCCCCCGGGTGGATAAACCACCACTAGATTCTTATCTTTCTATGACAGGTTGTTCGGGCTTAATCTATTCTGCCGGTGCTCTCCAGCTGAGTTCCCCGTTTGGTTGTTTGGTCAGAAATCAACACCCACAATTTGGCGCTGTTTGTGGGAACTTAAGGAGAATATATGGCTAACAACGAGCAGGGAGAAAAGATCGGGGACGATATCCCAAGCAGGAGTGGTAAACATGCTGATCCTAACATCAAGTAAGAAAACCGTAATGAATGAGCACAGGATCAGAATCCTGATGATAAGGACGTCGGCAAAAAGGAAGACGCCCCGAAGAAATCAGGCCGAAATGAGTATTACAATGAAAGCGACCTCCAAGTATGGAAAGATAGATACCTGAGAAGGGACAGCGAGATGAAGGGAATGGCCAACAAGTTGGCAGATCAACAATCGGTTGTCAACTTCATAATGTAAAACAACGTCATGCAAGCACCGTTTTCGTTGCAGGACACACCGACGCCAGGGCCCAAGACTGATGCCCAGAAAGGGGAGGCAGAAAACAATCCCAGCAATCCCATAGCATGGCAAGGAAAAGGAGCCCTTACATCGACCTTCACAGGATGTCAAGCGAGGAAAGTCGATCAAAGGTGACTTGTAAAGGACACCTCGTACCAGGGGAATTTATGTCAACGAACCCTAGCATATTAAGGGGAAGGGCCTGTGTTTTGATACGGTGAATAAAGAGAAGTCCAAAAGGACACATAACTGTAAACTCTCCATTTTGACCGGCCCTAAGACTTGGGCGCTTTCTTTTGATTACCCGATGATGACAATTAGAATGTGTTTCTCAAAAAATTCTCAGTAAGAAAGATGGAATTTAAGTTTTAATCCCAACCTTCACCCATTTTTTGGCCAAACTATTTTAGACCTTAAAACCCTCTTTTCAAAATATTTTTTTTTAAAAAATGTTTCTATAATGTCCTGAGGCTCCCATTTCGATTAAAATATTGCACTTTTCAGTAAACCGAGTAAGGACAAAGTGGAAATAAATGGAAGGGAGGTGAAACTTTTTGAAAAATATTTAAAAACATCTTCTTATAGGTTTGGAGTTGAAGGAAATAGGAGGGGATGAAAGAAAACTGGTTTAGGAAAAGGATGAGTATCAAATCATCAAGAAGGAAATAAGCAGCCTTCACTAAATTAGGTATTTTTCTTTGTACACTTGGAATTTAAATGTGAGGCCACCACCATTGGAAAGTAGACTTCTGGGGATTCAATTTAGACCTAAGAACCACCTCAGACCAAGTCCAAATAAGAGAGATATACCCATTTGAAGTTGGGCTTAAGAGCAGAGTTTGTTGACTCGGCCCAAAACAACAATAGCCCATTTTTTTTTTTAGTTTTGGTTCGGTTGGGACAACCCATTTACCTATTTTCTGAGCCATTCAAGTGCATCCACTCATTCTCCATTATACCTAATCATCTCTCATTGTCAAAAAGAGGTTTTGTTTGCATTCATAAAGGAGTATCCCATGCAACCACCTTGAAAATTTGCCCTCCTATCACACTCTTGTCTCCCACCTTGTCTCCCACCTTCTTTTTGACCTTTACTCTCCCTCATTGCCTATATAGAATGATCATATTGTAAGAGAGAAGGAGACCACGAAATTGAAGAGAAATGAGTGAAAAAAGAGAGAAAAATTGAGTTTTTGAGCCAAAAATATTCATATCTTCCATATACACCCCATACCTTCCATAGCTACTGAAATTCCTCATTTCCATACACCAAAACCACTCTAAAAATTCTGATATAGCCAAAGATCAATTTCTTTGATCATAAGGAAGAGCGTTTAGTGATTGAAAGTGAGAAAAACTAGAAAGTTAGCCACTTTTCATACCATAAACTCCATAATTTCGAATTGAGGATTTGAGAACACACTTCCTACACTTGAGGGTGATCAAGAGGAAGTTTGGGAATCAAGAAGTTCAATCTTTCTTTGGAAGATTTTGCTTGGCCTAGTTGGCCGGCCGACCTATTTGGCCGGTCAGTTAGCTTCTTCCGAACAAGATGGCGTAATCTCCAAATGTTGACCAATTTCCGCCGGCGGTTCCAAAGAACATGAAGCTTTTATTTTATTTATTTTTATTTTGAGTGTTTTACGAGGTTTTTATTTTGATGTAATATTCTCCTCATCTCTCTCTAATTTGATTTGTAATTATTCTTTAAAATGTTGTAATAATTCCCCGCTCCGCTTCTTTCTATCCCATTCTTTTACTTGCTTTCTTTATTTGTACATAAACATCATATTTATTTTTCATCATATTCATGCTTTGCATCCATGTTTTATACATCTTGGTTCGGCTAAGTCTACATTTGTGGATTTAATCAATTCCTATGTGATTATGTGCGCTACCTCATGTTCTTGAGATGATTCACATGTCATATCTTAGAGGCCGAATCTTTAGTTGCATCTCATGAGTGAATTGCATTAGGAGTTTGTATATAAGATCATGCATGTTTTACTAACTTTGTTTTGTAGCTTGTTAGCGGGTCGTCAAACATGTAAGTTTTTATGCTTTAGCATCCCGTTTGTGTGTGTTTTTCTTACTATGTTTAAGCATCCTACCATTTGGCTATTTGCTTATGTGATATAATTGTATGAATGTCAGTGGATGGAGATTGTGTCGCTTAATTTGGAATGATGTTGATTTTCATGTTTATAAACTCAATTTATTTGGGTTATACGTTTTCAAAACTCTTTCAAAACTACATGAAATCAAGTTGTTCCAAAATGGGTGACATAGTCTATACTTGTATGTTTCACATAGTAAATTTTAGGATTTATTAAATAATCAGAACATAAACATATAAAGAAAATAAGATTCATATCATGGTTTAGTAGAGGCAGATCTTTTGATCGGGTGAGCGGAGGTGCTCATTATTGACCTTCCCCTCTCATACCTAAGGTTCCGAGCCAAGCATCCTTGGTTACGACGAACAGTGGCTTTGGCACGAGTCATGGGTTTCCTAATTTCCCAAAATATTAAGTGGCGACTCTGAGATCGGACTTGATCCATTTTGACAAAATTGCAATAAAATGATTTTTGAATAAAACATTGCACTCGTGAGGCTAGATCAAAGAGATCTCGAGAGTCCGAACTGTTTAACACGCGCGGGTACCCCCCCGGGCATGTTACAATAACGCCATCGAGAGCAACACACCAAAAAGACTAAAATCTGGTGACAGCCGAGCTCCTGGTCGGACTAAGGAGGATTTGAGGGACTACCTCCAGAAGAAGCGACAGAATGCTAAGGTCACATCCCTCGTCAAGCCGAGAACACCGTTTTCAGTGGAGTTGGATAGGTTTGAGGCCCCAAAAAGGTTCCATATGCTGAGGTTCTAGATTTATGACAATAAGTCCGATCCGAACTTTCACGTCGGCTTATATCTGAATTCAATGGTTTTGTATACCGAGATCGAACAATTGCTGTGCAAAGAGTTCCCCTCATCCTTTGGAGAAATTGCATCGGATTGGTTTCAAAAGTTTCCAAAAGGAACTGTGAAGAGTTGGGAAGGCCTGGCCGAGATGTT
The DNA here is from genome assembly GCA_025200525.1 of Camellia lanceoleosa. NCBI lineage: Eukaryota > Viridiplantae > Streptophyta > Magnoliopsida > Ericales > Theaceae > Camellia > Camellia lanceoleosa. Next base: position 99,703,990 of record CM045772.1, on the reverse strand, counting down.
TGTGGCTGGGTTTGTTACAAACAAGTTGCAACCACTAAGGGAGACTCCTTGATGGCTCAGAAAATTAGCGAGGGTGAAAGCCTCAGGGCTTATGCCAAAAGGTATTATGAGGTGTTGAACCGAATACCGGGATGCAACCAGAAGTTGGCGGTTGTGTCTTTTAAGAATGGCCTGGAGGATAAATGCTCGCTTCGGAAGTCGCTGGCAAAAACTCTGCCAAAGAGTATAGAGGAACTCATGGCATGGATCGAGAAATATGCCAGAGTAGAAGAGGATACGCCGGGAACAAAGGTGTCGAAGCAAGAGAAGAGAAACGGCTCGCCGAAGCGAGGAAGAGGTAATACTAATAGGCAAGAAACAAGGCTGAGGGTTGCACAAGTAGTCACCACTGTATTCCAGATCCCAGTTTATAAAGTTCTAGAAAGGATTAAGAACCAGACGTATTATAGAGTGCCACAGAAGATTCCTGGTGAGTTCATGGGAAGGAGCCTTGGGAAGCACTGCATTTACCACAATAAGGATTGGCACCTAACTCAGGGGTGCAGAGCCCTGAAGACACACTTGGAAGATTTTGTCCAATAGGGTCACTTGAGGGACATAGTAGATAAGGCCAGAACAAGAGAAAAGCATGCAAGACTTCTCCTGGAACCAAAAGCACCATCGCCGCCACAACCACAACAGGAAAAACCTCGGGTGATCAATGTGATTCATTCGAAGGTTAATGAGAATGATATGCAAAGAGAGATCCAAAAGATGAGACACTTACAGCATGTGTATCAGATACAGCAAAAAAGGCCTAGGACAAACGAGTACCAAGGACCAATGGTGTTCTTTACTGAGGCAAGCCTAGACATGGTGCAGCATCTACACAACGATGCTTTGTTAGTAACCCTCAGGATTGGAGAATATCGGGTAAGGCACATTCTAATTGACCAAGGCAGCTCTTATGACATCATGTATGTCAGATGTTACAAGGAACTTGGCCTTTACCGAGATGATTTGGAGCAGTCCAACAGCCCAATGGTTGGATTCAATGGAATGCTGACATGGCCTTTGTGAGCAATAAATTTGGAGGTACAGGCAGGCACCAGGAATGTTAGCACAGAATTTATCGTAATTGATACCCTCTCCCCTTACAATGCTATATTGGGAAGACTGTGAAAAGACGGGAAGAGAGAGAGGAGTTTTTGTCAAAAATATGAGAAGGCGACAAAACACAATGAGATGCCTTGGACGACGTGCTTGTCAGGCGGCATGTACAGAAGCGACGCAACCTGATAGCGCGTGTTAGGTACGAACTAATGAGAAAGGGACACGTGGAGGAAATGGTTGAAAAGACCATGCATGACAGCTCATATGTAGTTAAAGCTCTTGAAATTCTTGAAAGAATATGACAAACACCTCGGCTAAAAGTGCAATCTTGGTTGAGATGCTTAAAGAACTAGGTTCTTAGTTCTTGATTCTTGATAAAGGTGGACAGTTGAGTCCGGGTACTTGAAACTGACGAGTAATGATCTCGGTAGTGGAGAAGGAATGAAATTTTAGCGAACATGCTATATGGACAAACGATATAGGTTCCATCACCTCAGGTTACCAAGGTAATAGAACCTAGGGGGCAGTTGTGGGGGAGTATTTTGTAAATGACAGCACATGGCTAAGGTGACACCAGAGTGTCAGTTGAGGTGTCATGTGGCCTGGTCACGTTGTCGAGGTGATCTTGGCTAAGCCAGGGTTATCTGCAGAGATACCGGAATTCGAGATAAGCAGATAAGGGACAAGAGTCCTAGCACAAGGGAGGGTCTCAGTCTGGATAGAGATAAGGCTCAAGAAGAGTTTATCTCTATCTAGATGAGGGTCCAGGATGAACATGGAGCCTGAGTCCTATGGAGTGAGGCTTTTAGGGGAACCAGGTCACTGTTGGTTATAAAAGCAGGGCACCCTCGTGGGTCTAAAGTAAGTTCTTTCATGTGAGATTAAGCATAATTTGCTATTTTTTAAAGATATTTGATTACTGACTTAATCGTCGGAGTGCCCCCGGGTGAACAAACCACCGCCGGATTCTTATCTTTTTGTAACAGGTTGTTCGAACTTAATCTATTCTATCGGTGCTCTCCAACTGAGTTCCCTGTTTAGTTGTGTGGTCGGAAATCAACACACATACACCTATAAAGAATATGTTTTTAAATATTTTTCAAAGAGTTCACCTCCCTTCCATTTATTTTCACTTTGTCCTTACTTAGTTTACTGAAAAGTGCAATATTTTAATTGAAATGGGAGCCTCGAAACATCGTAGAAATATTTGGAAAAATGTTTTGAAAGAGGATTTTAAGGTCTAAAATAGTTTAGCCAAAAATGTGTGAAGGTTAGGATTAAAGCTCAAATTCCATCTCTCTTCTGAGTATTCTGTGATAAATACATTCTACTTATCATCATCGGGTAATAAACAGAAAGCGTTCAAGTCTTAAGGCCAGTCAAAATGGGGTGTCTACACCTTCAAATATCGAACACCTTCAAACATCATAATATGATTTTCTTTTTAATAATTTTACTACTGTAGCTTGTTCAATATTTGTTTTCTCTATTACCTTCTCATGAACAATGAGTGAGAAATTTTGTGAGATTCAAATCAAGAAAAATCATGAAAATATATAAAGAAAATAAATATTTTTGCAATTGATCTACTTTGAATGAGTGGTGATGATTCAAAGTGATCTTGCTAGTAAACTGATAGCCCTTGGATTGTTTTTTCATTTGAGTTTTGTGTATTAACAATAGACTTTGTTTCGGAGGACTCGAAATAACAGCTAGTCACAATCCACTGCAGCACTTTCACAAATAATAATCGACTCTGCTCCGAAGGGTTTGGAACAACTCTATTTCACAATCTAAAATAGATTCTTCAATCAGTATTACCCATCCTAAAGCACTAAAGCTTGTTTCTGAACATACATGCATAGTTTTCATAAGGTTAGACAAGATAAATGACAAGGATCGCACATCAGGGAAAATTGTAGCAAAAGAAGTACAAAATGAAGAAGATTAATATGGAATGAAAAATAGCAATATAACAAATTCTCAAAGTATAACTACAAAGAGGATCAAACTAGAGAATAAATGAATTTTATAGAAATATTATAGTTTTTAATTTCCTTTACTTATTTTATTTCAAAATAATAATAAGTTGCAATAGTAATTGGATGTTTTATTTCTTCATCTTTTAATTACCAAGTGATTTCTACATACAAACATATAACAACAGTAAAACAATCTGGTGAATTATCTATTTAATAGTGATAAGTCTAATAATGTGATATAAACTGTAATTATTTTATGTGATTGGTTTTGATATACTTTTAAAATTTTAATACTTAAACATTAATATAAAAATATAGGATACTATGTAAAATGTTTATGCTAATTTTTATACTTTTATCATTCTTTTATCATACATTTAATATCTACTCATTTCAGTTTGACCAATACAATTATTATAAAAAGGTGAAACACTAAAAACTAAAAATTATTATAAAACTAATAACTAAAAAAAATAATAATAAGAAAATTTACCGCATGCAACGGACATGCTACTCTACTAGTTATGTCAAAAGTATGAAGTTAATTATATTTTTTTTCAAATCTTAGGAGAGTCGAGTATAATTTACCCTTTTTTTATTGGTTTATTTTTAACCAACAAGTTAACATTTTAGCTAACCCCCCCCCCCCCCCAAAAAAAAAAATTGTATCGTAAATTATAAGATATTTTTATCTATTATGTACTTTTTTTAAGATAAAAATAATAATAATGCATTATAACAAAATGCATTACATAATTCATTCAAATAGTGAGATTCTCTTCTTTTAAATATTTCTGTTGCACTTTAAATTGATCCATCTTACTAATTTATTTTTGAAGAGTAAAAATACAGTATATATATACAATCTATTTATAAGGGAGATGATAGAGGAGAGTCGCTAAAAGCTATTATACAATTCATAATGATTGACAAATGTTACAATTATGAACTAATAAAGTATAACTATTCAACCTCATTAGAGATAGATTTGAACCCCCAATCTCTTATATAAGTGTTGGCATCTCACGAAAGTGAGCTTAAGTCTTTCGGCAAGCTAAGCCTAGCAGGCTTTTTATTAGCGGGCTTGTGCCTAGCTAGCCAATGAGCCAAAACCTGAGACCCAAGTCCTATATAGTGAGTTTGCAGATCAGGCCAATACCTATTTTATGAAACTTTTTTTTTTCAATGTTTCCTTATTTTTTGTTCCATAATTTCTAACAAATTTGCAAGTCAACCTAACAAATGGCCTAGCAAGTTGCCTCTCATGAACCAAGCTTTGAATCCGAGGCCTAGAGGTGTAAATTTGGCCCGCGGCCCGAGTCCAACCCGGGACCCTAGGCCTGGGCTTAGGCCATCATTTTGAAGCCCGGTCTACCTGGCCTGACCCGTGGCCCAGCTCATCAGCCCACTCAAAGCCTGGTCCAAGACCCAACCTGCCCGAGGTCCAGTGTCATTTTTAGTGGAAAATAATAAATTTTTGACGAAAAAAATAAATAAATAAAATTTGTTTAGACCTACCTAGGCTCGGCCCAATCCCATGCCCGGTTTGCCCAAGACTCGAATATCCCTTGAGCTTGGACCTAAATTTTTCGCCTGAATTTTAGCAGGAGTCCGGGAGGCCCAAGTCTGAGCCCGAGCCCAAATGGGCTGGGCCGTGCCTAATTTACACCCCTAGGCCTAAGTCCAAACCCACCCTCAGGCAAGCTAGGCTGACTTGTCTATGACACAGACTTATGCCAAGTAAAAAGCCCAATGGGCCAGATAGGCCTAAATGGACCGTAACCTACAATAAGATGAGAATAGAATTCATGTTACTTTCTTCGATAACACTTAGGAATTCCTTCAAGCCAAATAATAATGCATGCTTTTATATGAGAGGATTGGGACATGCCACTAAATTTTTTTTTTATAATTATTATTCATATATGATATTACAATGAGCTTTAATAAATTACAATTATAATAATAAAAATTAAATATATTAGGTAGTTAATATAAATAAATAGGGCTGAGCAAGGAATTCGTATAATTCGCAATCCGATCCGGTCCAGTCCAATCCAGTAGGATTGGATTGATTTTTTGAATCCGTGGTTTGGTTTTGGATTAGAAATTTAAAAATCCGTAGGCCACCTCACAGTTCCGGATTGAACCTCACAGTTCCAAATTGGAACCGATCCAGACCGTATACATTTAGTCTATATTTATACCATATACCCTCCCACATAATATCATTTTTTGTTTCATATAAAATCTAAACACTAACCCTAATTCACCTCATACGCCGCTCATCTCACTCACTTGCTGTTGCCTCTCACACTCTCATCTCTCTCTTTCAGTACTCTCTCTCTCTCTCTCTCTCTCTCTCTCTCTCTCTCTTTTCTCTTTCTCAAACACTCTCCGATCATCCATCTCCGATAATCCATCTCAGATATTCAACCTCACATGCCGCTCACTCACTCACTGCCCTTCACACTCTCATCTCTCTCTTTTTGTAGTCTCTCTATCTTCTCTTTCTCAGACATTCTCAAATCTTCCATCTTCGATCATCATCCATCTCAGATCTTCAACCTCACACGCCGCTTACTCACTACTTCTCACACTCTCATCTATCTCTCTCTCTCTCTCTCTTCTCTTTCTCAAACACTCTCAGATCATCTATCTCATATCATTATCCATCTCAGATCGGTAGTTGTAGTTCTCTCTCTCTCTCTCTCTCTCTCTCTCTCTCTCTCTCTCTCGGTGAGCTTCATCTTATGTTATATTTTGTTTTTGTGGGAATCATGTTCTGTTTGTTGATTTTTCCAACTCCAGATTTGTCACATTTGATGAATAAATCTATTTAAGCTCTCTCTATCTCTCTCTCTCTCGGTGAGCTCTCTCTCTCTATCTGTTGATCTATAAAAAAAAATCTTTGTTGATTGTTGATCATTGTGTGTATCTTAGATTATTATTTATCTCTGTTGATTATTATTCGTCTCAGATTATTTTTCTATTTTTATATGGATGTGTGTATAGTTTTGTCTTTAAAAATCTTTGTTGATATGGGTGTATGTTTGGATCTGTAAAAAAATCTTTGTTGATTATTGATCATTGTATGTGTATCTCATATTATTGTTCATCTTTGTTGATCATTGTTCATCTCAGATTATTTTTCTGTTTTTATATGAGTGTGTGTATAGATCTGTTTTTATCTTTCGATTTTTTTTTATCTATTTTTAAGTAAGAGATATATGTATCATTGTTAATCAATCTATTTGCAAGTAAAAAAATTATCAGTCTATCTGTAAGTAATCAATCTGCCATACTTGTATCATTGTTAATCAATCTATCTGTAAGTAAAAAAAAATTATATGGACATATCTGTTTTGTTATTTAATTATGGGAATCTGTGGTCCTAATCCGATCCAATCTGTGTTTAAACAGATTGGTTCGGATTGGTTCCACGATTTAAACGGATTGGATTGGTTTCAACTTTTCAAGAACCGTAGATAACGAATTGGTCCTGGTTTTACCCCAATCCGGATCATGCTCACCCCTATAAATAAATTCTTAAAAAGAGAGGAAAAACCCCCAATAAATATGCTGAGACTAATTAGGAATAACAATGGTTTGATTTTTTTTTGAGTTTTGTATGTGATTTTTTAATTTAAAACTCAACTAGTTAAGTAATATAAATTTTGTACTTTATCTTAATTTTAACAACTTTAACTTAACCATCTCTATACTTGGTCATAATTTATCAAAAATTTAATTTTTTTTATGAGAATCAAATTGATCAAAATACAATTGGACAGGGCAATTTGCCAATACTCAAGTGATTTTTTTGTGGTCTTGGAGTTTTAATCCACACCATTTATTATTTGACACATGTTAATTTGTTCTCCAATAATCCAACCAAAAAAAAAAAATATTAGATATCACTGTTTTAACCAATCAATATCAAGTTAGAGCACCACATCACATTACCCTAGAAACAAAAAATAATTTCTCCCAATATCTATATCTATACTATTATATTAAGTGATGCTCCTTTTTTGGTGCCTTGAAGCTTTTGTCATATGGCATTTAGATAATAAATAAATAAATAAATAAAATACTCTACAATAACTTCTCACTCAACCACATTCTCTAAATAACTACTCTACAATAATTTCTTCTCTTTTCCAATAACTTACTTTTATCATTTTTCTTTTTTATTGTTTTCTTTATTCCTCTCTTCCTACAATAGTTTTCTCTTTGAAAGAAAGTACAAAGCTATTTGATTCAATTATGGCAAAGCAAATACAAATCAATAGAAAATTATCTTCTTTTCTTTTTTCTTTTTTTTCATGGTAAGTGATCTAAGAGTTTTCAATTTTTATATTATCAATCATTGAAATTTTTGTTTATTTGTTCTATTTTATTTTTATTTTTATTTTTATTTTTTTTGTTTTTGGTATAAATTTTGTTTATTATTTTTTTTTTCCTCTCCTTTTACAATGATTCAGTTACATACAAGAGTTGGCCATTTGGTGAGTCATGCAGAATTTACATTTATAGAATTTGTATTCCTATTTTTTTTTTCCAAGTTATTTTACACAAATTTATACAAAAAAAAATTTATATTTATTTTCCAAAAGTTGTCTTACAACTTATATACATAATTTATTTTTGTTTCTAGATTATTTTACAACTTTGTGTTGACTTTTCAAGTAGTTATCTATCAATATTTATCTTTTTTTTTTTCTTTGATTGAGTAAAAGAAATAGGTGCTCTGGATTTTTATAGTAGTATAGATAATATATATATATATATATTTAATTTTAATATCCACCAATAGTTCGTATAAGAAACTGAGTTAATCAACCAAACTACTATGAAATAATGAACCAGTTCTATCACTACAACAACTGCATCAAATTATCGGACAATTAAACTCAACATCCATGAAAAATAGATAAATAGTGACCCATATTTATGGGATAAAGAAATTCAAGAAATAAATATATGATATGTATTTTGTTTGTTTGTATGATAGTTTTTATTTCTTCATTATGTTGCAAAAATAAAATAAAAAACTCCATTTTCATTTTCTTCATTACATTGATTAAAAAAATATAAAAAAAAATAAAATGAACTGTATAGATTTTGTGCATAGATTATCTTTGTGAGTGTATTTTTATTTTCTTTGTTTATAGATTTTGTGCACATATATATTAGATGCTTTATACATAGTACAGATAGGTGTGAATTTTACAATACATACTTGAATTTAAATTACATAGGTTATCATTATGAGTATAAATTTATTTTTTTATATAAATTTTATTGTATAAATTTTAAATATATAAAAAAAAATTATGACTTCGTGTTTTTTAGAAGAAAAGCTCTTTATTTCTTTTTGTACATTGATTTAACAGGTTAATAGAGAAGTTAAAAAAAGAAAACAAAAAATAAGAAAAGAAGGTTTTACTCATTGTGTGTTCAATTTTTTTCTTTCTTTCTAACTTTTTTTTTTTTTTTTGAAAAAAAAACTTAGGCAAACTGTCTTTCAAATTCTAAACTGTTTCTAAAAAGGTAGTATTCCAAACTTTTCAAAAAAAATTTACACACACACACAAAAAAAAGAAAAGAAAAAAGGAGGATGTTCTTAAACATTTTTTGAAACTTAAATAATAATAATAAAATATTTTTAAAAAAATTCTCTTAATTCGTGGATGGCTGAGAATAGTAAGTTAAAAATATATTCTAAAAGTTTACTTATTTTAGAAAAAAAGAATGAGGAAAAAATAAATATTCAGAATATTTTTAAATTTCAATGTTTGATAGGATATATACATACTCGTGTATGTTTTGAGAATTACTTATTTTAGAAACAAACAAGAAGAAAAAGAAGGAAGAAAAAAATAAATATTCAAAAAAAAAAAAAATCAGTTTCTAGGTTTGATAATATATAACATATACACACACTCTCATATACTTTTGCATTATCTTTGAGTTTTTTTTTTTTTTTGGAGTTTTTAATTTATTTATTTTTCATGTTTATCAAATCTCTTTGATTGCAAATGTTTAAAAGTTGTTTGGGATGATCTAAATAAGTGTACTTTTTGATTTTTTAAGAAAATATATGTAGAAAAATAGAGGAGCGATATGATCCAAATAAGTGTACTTATTCAATTTATTCCAAATAGTGCCTAATCTTTGAATTTGTGTTTAATTATTTTTATATTCAATTTTTTTTTAAATTTATATTCAATTAAGAATATTGAGTTTGGCCTAAATTATTTTTATATTCAATTGGCTTTTTTTAATTTAGACATTCAATTTTTTTAATACATTGTTTCAAACTTATATTTATTTATGAGTTTGCACATGCATCGTGTGTCCAACCATTAGTCCACAACTAAGTAGAGAGATTCAAACCCCTATCTCTCTCTAGTTTCTTTTTTGAATACTCTATTTGAATCAAGAGATGAATAAATAAAATAAATTATTAGAGTTTTTCATCTAGATGAGGGGAAAAAAAACATATCATTTAGCATCTTTTGTTTTGGATCGATTATAATTAAAAGAGAATATACGTCTCTTTTTATTTTATTTACATTTGTATTTAAAATAGTAGTTTAGATATTATAATTTTTTTGTAAAAAATAATTTTAATTTTTTACCAAATCCCATCCTTTTTTATAAAATAAAAAATTAAAATTTGCTATGATTTGTTTTTCTTACAATTTTCCTTTATTTCTTATTCATTAACCCCGCCAGGAACATGTTACTATACACACTTTTTGAAAAGGGTGTACTATATGCACCACTAATTATATCATTGGACAAACTTCACTTTACCCCCTTATGGTTTAGGTTGAGTGCGGATTATCTCCCTGATATTTGAAAATCACCACTTAACTCCCATGTGTTTACTAGATTGAAGTGCACCATTAGCATTTCCATCTAACACAACAACCCGTGCATAACACACGCCTAGTGTGCAAATGGGTATGAAAAGATAGTTTTCCCTCCAAATTAAATGACTAAAATACCATCATCCTCATCATCAATTTCCAAAGTCTACCATCATCTTCATCATCAATATCAAAATCTGTAAACCTCTACTCCAAAAAAAAAAAAAAGAAAGGAGGATAAGACAAAAGGATTATTAGATCTATAAAAAAATAGAAAAGAAAATACACAATCTTTTCAACTTAATTTTCATATAATTATATTTTATAAATAAATACTCATAGATATTGTAATATATATATATATATATTACAATATATAAAGTATAATTATATATAAATTACAAGACTTAAAAAGTATAATTACCAACTCCTAACCAAGAATGCCATCCAAGAAATCTAAATAAACAAACAAATCCGGATCAAACTTCCGTTCCAGCCAACTATACAAGACTATAATAAGGTGACTCTCAAGCCAAGAAACACTGTGGTGAAGCTCTTGAAAAGTGCGCCGATTACGCTCAAACCAAACTAACCAAATCAAAGAAAGGGGCACCAAAGACCACGCACGTCGCCGCCAACCCACCCAAGCTCCATACTAGCTCCACAACATGTCCATCACCCTCTGCGGCTGAACCCAAACAATCCCAAAAAGAGAACAAATAAGGCCCCACAATCGACTAGCCACAGGACAATGCAAAAACAATTGATCTACTGACTCCGCATTTGCACAACACATACAACATCGATTCACAAGAAAATGATCACGCCTCACCAAGTTATCAATCATATGATTCCGCCCTAAGGCTGCCGTCCACATAAAGAAAGCCACCTTTGAAGGAACCCCTGGCACCTAAATACTCCTCCAGGGAAAAACCCTCCTCACCTCCTTCACCAAACTCCGATAATAGGACGAAACAGAAAAACACCCCTTAGCCTCCACAACCTTCCACCCCAAGCCATCCTCTCCCACCCCAGTCACACCCAACTCATACAAATAACCCCATAATTCCAGTAACTACGTAACCTCCTAATCATGAATTGATCGCCGCAAATGAATATCCCATACCACCACATCCCCATCCCCCAAATAAAATGCCACCATAACATTCGAATCCCTAACAATGTGTGACAACCCTCACCTCTGATTAGTGCTAATCTATGATTAAGCATGTTAACTAACTGATTGACTGAAATTCTGAACTGATTGATTGAGTGTATTAGTTTTAATGCATGTCTATCTGTTTGACTGCTAAATTATCTGTTCTTGTATTATGTTTAAACTGCAAATTGAAGCCTTATCGGCGGCCGAATCTGAAATTAATTAATGCTTTATGCTAGTTAGAATTTATGTAATTTTATGGTATATTTAATTGAAATTTGATTTGGAAGGACTAAATTGGATTAAATAAGCTAAGTTGCAATAGTTGGCTCTAATCACCATTTTGCCACTTAGTGGTCCACTTCATAAAACACATTTGAGCTTTATTTCTATCACTTTTGTTTAGCCATTTCTTGAGCCTAAACCGACTAGAGAGAGAGGGAGAGTAGGAGAATTGAGTTCAACTTGAAGGTTTTGCTTGGAAATTAAAGGAATTGAAGGTTAATTGCATAGTTGAGCTTCTACACTTGAAATACAAGGTTTAAGGTAGAGAATTTAACCCCTCATTGATGTATTTATGTATTGTCTTGCTTGGTTCATGGGAGTTTAGTGATCTAAGTCAAGAATTGGTTTACAATGTTGAATTGAGAGCTAGATCATGCATGCATGTTCTTATATTGAGGTTTTGAAGCTGTTTCATGAGAATTTCCACTTGCATGTTCATAATTTGGATCTTGACCCATGAACTCACCATGTTTAGAAGTTAAACATTGCATTTGATCTTGTTTTGTAGCATTGGAGTTCCTAGGAACCCATGTATGTGTTGAATTTACATTGTTCTTCATGTTCATGAAAACTTCTTTGAAACTGTGTTTAATTGAACTATCTTTGGGCTTTGATTTCTCAAATTGATCTTTGAAACATGTCATATTATGAGTTTCCAAGTGTTTTCCAAAAAATTAGCCCAAGAGGATCGAATTTGATGCTTTAAAATTGAGTTTTGACCTTGAGGTTCAAATCTGGAGATTCCAAATTTTGGACTTACGCTCAAGCGGGGAAATCCACGCTCGAACGTACACACTGAGTTCATGCAATCCGCTCGAGTGAGGAAAGTGACGCTCGAGCGTGAAATGCGTGTATCCAGTACTTTGCATGTGTTTACAGTCTGCTCGAGCGGGGGAATGCACGCTTGAGTGAGGACTTGTGTCTCACGCTCAAGTGGAGGTCGAGCGCCCGTCGAGCGTAAATTTCGTGCATCCAGTACTTTTACAGTCCGCTCGAGCGGGTAAGTCACGCTCAAGCGGAGCTCTTTTGTCTGTATGTCCGCTCGAGCGGGGAAACCCACGCTTGAGCAGGACCCCTGTTTTTTGAAAAATTTGAAAAGTGTTTCTAAGTACACCTTTGCATCCTCATCCCATCCTAGGCATTCCTAGGGCATGTTTAAGGCATCTTAAGGAGGATATTGGTGTAAAACCACACCGAGGCAAATTAGAGATTAAGTTATTATTTTCCAACTGTGTACCTTAGTGTGTGCTCATTCTGTAACTGTAGGGTTGGCATCCGATGACGCTCTAGCTACTTATAACCCAGTGCTCTGTAAGTAACAATGTTGTAAAGATATGTTCAATCATTAATATTTCTGAATGAACAACTGTACTGCTTTCTGAAATGATATTTCTTACTGAATAAATGTTTGTTCTATTTGTGAACTGTATTGGTGGCATCCATAGCAATTTACTGTTACTGTACTGTACTGTACTGTACTGCTATTATCACAGAGATCTCTGTCGGTTCCCATGTTTGGAACCACTACTGTTTACTAATATAATGGCCATCAACTGAATGGTCGGTTTGTTAAGACCTACTGTACTGTTGCTATTAAATGTACCACATATAACTATTATAGTTTCTGAATGACTGTTATGGCATAAAATATGAGCCACAAACTGACTGACCGATATACTGATAAATGACTGTTTCCAATACTAAAAGGACATTCATTCTTAACCTCTTTACGCATATGTTATTCACTGGGCTTTAGCTCACTGCTCATATATATATGTAGGTGTTCAGGCACCGAACCGTTGTTAGAAGCGTCAGGCTAAGCTCCCATTTTGTCAAAGCCAACCACTGTGCCTTACTGAGAGGTTCCAAGTCCTTCAAGCTAGGGATTTTGGGAGTGTTTTAGATTTTTCCCTTTTTGTATCTGTTTTTGTAATACTGTATATACTGTACCTGCACTGTACTATTATGGTGGGGATTTGGTCCCTAACCTGAATATCTGCATATGATGTATATACATACTGTTTTATTTCGAACGTGAGTGTCTATGAAAAGTCTTTTTGCATTCAGACTATCACAACTCATTGGACATCTTTGTATTACTGTTTTGGCTTCCGCCACTTTACTTACTCAGATATCTGTTATTACCAAGTGCCTTAGGTAATCTCGGATTCATCGATTCTGTACTAAACCCATAGGGGCGGGTTTGGGTCGTGACAGAGTGGTATCAAAGCGTTATTAAACCACGAGTTATACCGGACACACATGTCCAAATGAGCTGTAGGATGTCCTAGAAAGTGATTAGGGCATTGCATGAGCATAGAAAAGTGTGTGTGGCCTTGACCTGAATATATGTGCTAATGTGTTAATACGTTTAAAGTATGCAACTTCCTATGTTTATTATTATTGTGTTGCATATAGTGAAATGGATAATGCAAGAACTACTGATGAAACTGAATCATCTAAAGCCAGAATGGCAAGATTGGAAAGAACAATTGAACTGCTGACTGAGGCCTTAAGGCAAGAACAACCGGAACTGAATGTGAATGATGACATAATTGCCTTAAGACCCGAAACCACCTCAAAGCATAACAAGACATATCTCAAATACCCCACTTGCTCCGCCATTGTCCCACAAAAGATCAAAGCGTCATTAGCATACAACAAATGGGAAACACGAATAGGCGCTTCCGAAAGAGGACCAACCCAAAAACCTTCCATCAAACCTTCCTGAACAACCCTATCCAACAATCTACTCAACGCCTCCATCATTAAAATGAACAAAAGTGGTGACAAAGGATCCTCTTAATGGAGACCTCGATATGTCGGAAAGAAACTCGCTGGTGTACTATTGACCAGAACAGACATCCTAACAGTAGAACTATAAAACTGAATCCACCGATACCAAGTCTCTCTAAAACCCATACGACCCATAATATACAACAAAAACTCCCACCGTACATTATCATACACCTTCTCAATATCCAGCTTACAAATCAAACCCGGTATGTCTTGTCGAAGCCGGGAATCCACAACCTCATTTGCCATCAACAATACATCCAAAATCTACCGACCCCCCATAAAAGCATTTTGAAAATCAGACACAACCACCTGCAATAACCCACGAAGCCTATTCGCCAAAACTTTAGCCAAAAGCTTATACACACTACCAAGTAAACTAATAGGCTTAAAGTCCTGGATATCCTTCCCCTCTCTCTCTCTCTCTCTCTTAGGAATCAAAGCCAAAAAAGTTGCATTAAAGCTCTTTTCAAAGTGCCCAGACACAAAGAAAGCCTCCAAAGCTGCCATTATATCCATCTTAATCACACTCCAACAGTGTTGAAAGAAAGCCATGGTACAACCATTCGGACCTAGTGCCTTGTCCCCACTCATCGCCTGCAAGGCCCCAAAAACCTCCTCTTTCGAGACGGTACGCTCCAAAGCCATTTTGTTCTCTACCGAGATCGTGTCAAAATGAACCCCATCCATCTTTGGCCACTACTACCTTGCTTGAGACCGAAACAAATACTGATAAAATAACACAATCCTTTTCCTGAATCTCTCCATCCGTACCCAGATCCTGACTATCCACTCGTAACCTATTAATCTAATTCACCCAGCGATGAGCATTGGCTATTCGATGAAAAAACTTAATATTCCAGTCCCCTGCCTTTAACCACAAGCACTTGGATTTTTGTCGCCCCCTTTATGCAAGAGATATGAACATAATCCTGTCTAGCTACCTCCTTCCACGCCACAACATTAGCTAACAAACCCCCATGAGCCTCTAATTCGTCTAGGGAGTGAAGAAGAACCACCACTTCTGCCTTCTGGCCCTCCAACCGACCAAACACCTCCTTATTCCACCTCTTCAAATCCCCTTTTAATAATTTCAATTTTTGAGCCAACTTGTAGCTGGGCGATCCGGTCACCAAATAACTGGTCTACCACCCTCGGACCACCTCTAAGAAACCATCAAATTGCAGCCACATATTCTCAAAACAGAGAAGCGTTGGACCGCGACGAGTCCCCCCACTGTCAAGTAGGAGAGGCCAATGATCCGACATTGGACGAAGCAAACGAGTCTAAATCGCATCCGTAAAATGTTCTTCCCAATTCCCTAAAAGTAAGAAACGATCAATCCGAGACAAACTTTGTCCATTCGACCACATGAAACTCCCCCCTGAAGAAGTATATTAATCAACCTCATCTTGTCAATGAATGACTAGAAAGCCCGTATCGAACTCAACACTCGGGTACTCCCCATCTTCTCTATCGGCCATCTTAGCATATTAAAATCACCTCCCACACACCATGGCGCCGACCATCGAAAAGCCACATTTTCTAACTCAGATAGGAACTCTCATTGATCTAACTTTTGTACCAGGTCATATATCCCAGTAAGCACCCATCGAAAATGATCCTCTACATACCGAAACGGGCAAGACACGAAAAAGCCACCCAACTCCTTATCTTCCTTCACAACCACCCTAGAGTCCCAACACAAAAGTATCCCACCTGCTATGCTAATGGCTGGCAGATAGAGCCATTCCACCCAAATCTCCTTCACTACCTCCCTGCCCATTACCGCCATCTTTGTCGCCTGCAAACACATCACATCTGCTCGAGCACTGTGCAAAATTGTTTTCACCGCCACCCTCTTGTCCCTATCATTCAGGCCTCGCACATTTCAAGATAAAATTTTTAACTTAATTTCAACAAAAATGGTCCCCATGAGTTCGCCTACAGTCATGTCTTGCCTTCGAACCCCCTAGTCATAATTAATTAAACATACCAGATTCTTTAGCTCTCGCTTCCCTTTGCCAATAGTCCCTGTTGGAGTAACCATCTCCTTACTAGGAGTCCCTTTCCGCCATGACTCCTTCACTACTGAAAATAATCGCAAAGCATCCTCCTCACGTCCTTCAAACGACAACTCCAACAAATGACTGACCTCACTAATTCGATGCAACACCCAATTCAAGATGTCCTCAGTCACCGACACTCCTTTACTACCTAGCTTATTGCTACGAGGAGCATCATTTTGATTTGCACCCTTGAAACCTTTTTGGTCTGCTACTTCCACAGCTAACGGCTATAACACTAGGGCCAGATTCAACATCTTATCCTCAGAATCTAATTCTGATGCACCCCTGTAACGCCCCGTATTTTATCACTTGGATAACATTACCAATATTCATTACTTAAGTCCATTTACAAATAACATTTCATCCTTGGGTGAAATGACGAATAATTAAATATACATATTTCCTCTCATTATACAACAATGACATTTACATGCAAATAAAAGAAATCCCCTGAGGTTTACAATAAAAAAGAAGACACTACTCTTTATAAAAAAAAAAAAATAGCACTCAACCAAATAACAAATGAAATAGTACAATCCATCACAACATTACACTTATGAAATGGTAAAACCCATTGCTTGATCTTCAAATCCGAAAAGCATTTCCTATACACATGTACAGACAAGGAGTGAGCAACCACTAGCTTATCAAATAATCCCATATTAAAACATTAGAAGATAATGCGGGTACTTCAAAACCATATGATTTTATTACATAATCTCTTAAATCCAATTTATTTAATTAACCACAACCAATTAACTTAAATAAATAAACATGTTTCGATAGCAACAGGATATCCTTTTTAATTCATTCAGTTATCTCATTATCAATTGAATCAAATAATTAAACTATGAATCAAATCCATTTTATATAGTCTTACGAGATGAATGCATATGCCATGTCATGCTTAAAATATTTTTCTCATCTTTTGAAAATCTTATGCACAATGCCAATTTGAAAACACATTAATCCAACAATTTCAATAAAATTCCAAGATGGTAAATACGACTTAGGTGATCCCTAGACTGGTGTCTGCAAGTAGACTATACTACCAATTTGTCATTTTTACCAGTATTAACTGGAAGGCCCGATACTTGTAATCTGTTATTTTTACCAGTATTAACTGGAAGGTTTGACACCTATCATCTACACCACATTTCAAGGCTTACCACCGTATTTATCCCAAAATCATTTTATGAAAACTTGTTTCTCAACATTCATTTCTCAATGCAAAGTTTTCAAATCAAATTTCAAAGCTTATCATTATCAAATGAATTGATATGCCATTGCAATAATTAATAATACAATGTAATATTTTTTCCACTTTCAATACTTCCACACAATATTCTCATTGTGATCAAAATTCTCATTTCTCATTTCTATATAATTTCTCAAGATAAATATAAATACTTTTATTCCAATTCATCTATGGGACAACAAAATTTCCACACTTAGAGTAATCTCAACTATTTAATCACTTCAAGACTATTTCAACATTTTGAACAACAATTTCCAAAACTTCAACAATTCTCATATTTCATGAAAACCATCATTTATATGTAAACAAGTAAAAAAAATTTCAAACATCATTTATTTTGGCACACAAAATAAATATAACAATATCTTTAAAGATTGTCAACATCTTTCTTAAAAAATCCCAATTTCTAGGTTTTCTCACAAAAACCACTCATATTCATTTGTTGAAAGAAAGTCACCAAAAACATCTCTCTTCAATCCTCATAGTTCAACAGCCTCAATTTCTATTTTAAAATGAATAAGAAAGTAAACCTACTTTCAAAAAAAATCTCTAATCTTCTTGAACCAACAATCAATTTTCAAAACAAATCAAAGGATGATTTTGAAAATCATCTAGATCTTGAAAAAAAACATATATATAAATTTGATGTTCAAAAGCAACATATTAGCATACTCCAACTATTAAAATCAAAAATTCATTTCTCAATTGTCTTGACTCACACAAAACTTTCAATAAATTTTGTTCCACTTCAACCAAGATAATCAAAATAAATTTCACCAATATCTCACACTTATGAAATATTAACATTTTCATCCTACTATATTAAAAGCTATGGTATAATCTCAATAACACACTTTTAACCATAAATGATATAAACTTTTAACCAAACAAATTTAATCCACTAAATTAGTAATTTTCTTATATTCACATTTTTTCAAAAGAAATAATACCAAACATAACTTAACCCAAGTCATCTTTCAAGCATAATCATATTTCATGAATATAATACTTTTCGAGTTTTTAATCCCAAAATAACTCTATAATATCAACTTAACAATTTACACCATATTCATCAACATCAATTTATTTTTCTTCTCAAAAATAAATTCCAAAACTCAAAGATAAAAAAAAAATCAACTTTATATTTCTCAAAATAAATCATCTAATCATAATATGATGTAAATTCAATCATACAACTATCAATTTTATTTTCAGATTTCTTTGCAAAATTATCAACACAAAATAATTTTTCCAAATTAATCTTAAAATGCCAACATTCTTAACATTTTAACATAATTTTTCTTCCAAAAATTACCAAACAAAAATCTAAATATATGTATATATATGCAATACCTCTTATAATGATATATTTTCTCAAAATAACCCTAACATAGCTTTAATATAAAAATATGAAGAATGTTTCTACCTCAAATAATAAAGAAGAACAGATCTGGAAGGAAAATCTTGTCTGATCGTAAATTCGAGACTACCATTGCGAAGATCACGACGAGCTCTCCGACTTACATTTACAAAACTTTTACAAAATCTCACTTTAAGGACTCCTACTCAAAGCTCAAAGGTTGAGCATCCACGGTGAGAAAGAGACAAAGCAAAGAGCTAAGCTCTCTACCACAAGAAATGAAAAAGAAAGGAAATAAAGGGAATCAAAATTAGAAAAGAGGGAAAGGAAGGAAAAATGATGGTAAGGACAAAATGGGGACCCACCCACATAAGTTTGTTTCCCAAAAGTATATATATATATATGGGAAAATTGGCCTAAGGTCCCTCCTCTACTTTTGATAGGAGGAGAGGTCCAAAATAATATATTTTGATGGCTAAGGTCCCTCAAATTTATTTTAAGTTATAAAGTACCTAAATTACCCTTCCTTTATAACATAAATTTGTTTGAATATTATATTGTTGACTTAACTGATAGATTTTGGAAACCGAATTTGCAGTGGAGATTTTGTCAGAGTTTTCGTCGAAGATTTCAGTGGAGATTTCATAGTGGAGATTTCGTCGGAGATTTCAGTGGAGTTGACGAGAAAGATTGATACGATCATGTAGATTTTGTTGGAGATTTCGTCAGAGATTTCGTCGAAGATTTCAGTGGTGTTACAATGTGTTGATCGCGTATATTTTCAGTGGAGTTGAATCAGGTTTGTTTTCGATGGAGATACCACATGCATTTTGATTTTTGTTTTGAATTTTTGTTTAGAGAGAGGCGAGTTTGATAGAGTTGATTTTTATTTTTGGAATTAATTTTTGATTCTTTGTTTTTTAACCAATTTCAAAGAGTGTTGACAGTGTGTTGATCGCGTAGGTTTTTGAGTGGAGTTGAATCAGGTTTGTTTTCGATTTAGATTTCACATGGATTTTGATTTTTTTTTTGAATTTTTGTTTAGAGAGAGGCCAGCTTGATAGAGTTGATTATTATTTTTGGAATTAATTTTTCATTCTTTGTTTTCTGATCAATTTCCAATAGTGTTGACAGTGTAGGTGATTTTGATGTTTATAGTTCATTTTTCGTGCTCTGTTTTTTATCAACATGCTGATCAATGATAAGTTTTGTTCTATGTTTTTTTAAACCAGAGAAATTTCATTTTCTGCACTTTTGTTTTTGTAGTCCAGAGAAAATTATAAGTGCATATGGACATATTATTAGAAGTTTCTAATGCAGATAGAATATGAGAAAGTGAATGTAAGTTCATAAATTTCTCTGGACTTGTATTTGTAGTTCAGAGAAAATTGTAAGTTTGTTACTCACTTTCAGTTTGTAATATTGTAGAATGACGCATAAAATCACGGAGAAGCCTATAATTTCATAACAGATATTCTTTGTGATTTTTTTCTATGATTGTGTTTAATAGTTAGCAGTAAATTTCTTTGTGATTCATTGAGTTTCTGTGATTTTGTTTTTTATCATCTTGAAGGTGAATATCAGTTTGTAGATGTCTATGGACTTTTATTTTAAGTTCAAAGAAAATTATAATTTTTAGAAATTTCTCTGGACTTTTATGTTGTTCTTGTGAAGTGTTTCTATGTTAAACAAATTATTTTTCTTGTTTTTTGTTTCAGTTTCAATGGACAGTGCAGTGTTGTTGCTGTGCAAATATGGGAATGATACTATTGTCATTAATGTTTCATGCGAATTGAATTTTGAGGAATAGGTTGGAATTTTGTGTAAAACATGGGAGAATTTGAAACCTGAGACTATGTGTATTTCATATTCTATTTTGGGTCATCCGAATTGTATGGTTCGAAATAATATTGATTTTTTGAATATGTTGAGGGTTGTTTGTGCACGCGGTGTTGATATAGTTGATGTTTCAATTACTAGATGTGGTACTTCTGATGAAGAGGATGAAGTGGGTTCTAATTGGGTAGATGTTGTGGATGGTGAGTGTGATAGGCTGGTGGATATTGAAAGGAATTCACTCTCTAAGTTTTGTTCTCACCAAGAAAATGTGTTATTGTTGGTTCATTGGCGGAATAATATTACGAGTATTGGACAAAAGTTTGAGGGTGGTGTGGTTGAGTTCCGTACTTTTTTGTGCAAGTATGCTATTGAGGTTGGTTTTTAGTTTACGTATGTTAAAAATAACAAGTTGAGAGTTACGGCAGAATGTGCATATAAGGAATCAAGAGGATGTATGTGGCGTGTACATACTTCTGTTGAAAAAACAAATGGGTTCTTCTACATAAGGACTTTGAACAATGAATATACGTGTGGTGTGGCGGTTCGTACGAGTAAACATTCGAGGATGACTTCCAGCTTAGTTTCTGGGTTGATAGTTGAAGAGGTAAGTGCAAAACCTTTAACTCGTCCAGTGGATGTTGTGAAAGAAATGAAAGACAAGTATGGGGTCTCAATCAGTTATAACTATGGTTGGTTGGGTGTTGAAAAAGCAAAACGTAGTACATATGGGGATTCTTGTTTGTCATTTGATTAATTACGGTGGTATTTTGATGAGGCATTGAAGAACAATCCAGGTGGTATTTTGATGAGGCATTGATGAGGCATTACGGTGGTATTTTGAAGATAACAAGCGTTTCAAAAGAGTGTTTGTGGTTTTTCATGCATGCATTGCTGGTTTCAAATATTGTCGGTCATTACTTTTTTTTGATGGAACATTTTTGAAAGGACGATACAAAGGAGTTATGCTTGTTGCAACAGGAAAAGATGGGAATGAAGGTAATTGTAAATATATATAATGTTATGTAACTATGTGAATTTTTTATACATGTAGGAATTGAGTGAATGTGATTTTTCTCTGACACTTTGAATTTTCTCTGGTTTTGGCCACTGTGTGGATTTTCACTGGATTTGTTTTGGTCACTAAGTCAATTTTCTCTGAATGTTGCCAATGTGTGAATTTTCTCTGGAGTTGGGCACCAAGTGAATTTTCTCTAGATGTTGGCAGTGTCAAATTTCTCTGGTTGTTTATTGTTCTAATTTTCTCTGCATGTGTATATCTGATATGCTTGTTCCTATTTGTTTTGTAGGTTTTTTCCCTGTAGCTTTTGATGTTGTTGATGTTGAGAATAAAGAGAATTGGTGTTGGTTTCTTGAACATTTATGTGGAGTATTGGGATCAGAAAGGGTGATAAGTTTCATATCAAATCGACATTGTGGTATTGTGGAGGGAATTGCTAGGTTTTTCCTTAACTACTTTCATGGATTTTGTCTTGAACATCTAAAGAGAAATCTGAGGGATAAGTTGTCATGTGGAAACACGAATTTGGTTAGGGAGACGATTGTGTCCAAGTTTTCAGAATGTGCATATGCGCCAACAAAGGCATCATTTCATTTCAAGTTAAATGAATTAAAAAGTGAGGGAGGGGACATTGTGATTGCTTTCTTGAAAAGTTTACCATATGAAAGTTGGAGTGATGCATATTTTGCGAGGAAACGTTATGGTGAGATGTATTCAAATGTTGCTGAGTCATTCAATTCATGGATACGAGAAGCTCGGCACTTGCCAATAATAAATTTGGTGGACATTATACGGTTGCAAATTATGAATATGAGGTCTGATAGGAGACTGCTCTCTAGTAAATAGAATAAAGTTTTGTGTCCTCGTATGGATAGTGTATTGGAGAAGTATTTTTGGATGGAAGGACATGGAATGTGAGTTTGTCATCTGATAATGTCTTTGAAGTGCATTGTTTTCCTTTGGTTATGGTTGATCTTGGGTTGAGAACTTGTTCGTGTCGAAAATGGGAAATAAATGGGTATCCATGTCAACATGCTGTTGCTGCAATTTTTAGGAGTGGAAGGAATTTCAATTCATTTGTTGAACCATTTTTTCTTGCTGATGTGTATCGTCAAGCGTACTCGTTTTCGATTGGCCCAGTTCCAACTGTTGAAAAACCTCTGTGTAGCATTGAAGATGCTATGATTTTACCTCCATTGAGCAAGAGACCAGCTGGGAGGCCGAAGAAGAACAGAATTGCTTCTACTGGAGAGTTTAAAAGGGTGATTAAGTGTAGTCGGTGTGAGAGTATTAGTCACCATAATAAGAGGACATGCAAGGAACCTTTGTTAAATAGTTGAGGATGGTACATTTTATTGATTGAATAATACATTTGATGATTAGTTTGTGTGTTTTGTTTTGTGAAATATATTTTTTAGACAATGTATAGAATAATATCAATCAAATTCTTTCAGAGAAATTTTTGCAATATCAGTTAAAGTGTGCATTGTGTTTGTTGATATATACTATAGGCAGTGGGTTTGTAATACCTATCAAATTCATCTAGAGAAATTTTCTATGGCAGAGAAAATTCTGTGTAATGTGTTTTGAAGCTTCAA
Source organism: Camellia lanceoleosa (assembly GCA_025200525.1). Taxonomy (NCBI): domain Eukaryota; kingdom Viridiplantae; phylum Streptophyta; class Magnoliopsida; order Ericales; family Theaceae; genus Camellia; species Camellia lanceoleosa. The sequence continues at coordinate 99,680,653 of CM045772.1, read as the reverse complement.
ATCCATCAAAATTATTGCAGTGAGTGTAACCAAGAAACAAAATTAAGCTCTTTTGAAATTTCTTTGAGTTTAGAATTTCTCTGGACCAGGGAAGAATTTATTTAGAATGACTTCAACTCAAAAAAATTTCTCAAAGCTAGAGAAATTTTCCTCACCAACCCAGAGAAATTCACAACTCAGAGATTCCATTTTGTGTCACCATTCGAATCCATCAATTTCATCCGGAAAAATTTTTCACTATCACAGAAAATTATCTGGGCATTGTGTTTTGAAATTTCAAATTCATCCAGTGAAATCTTCCAATAGCAGATAAAATTACTGTGCGCTTTGTGTTTTGTTGAGTTTGATGATTGTTTTGTACCAACAGAAAGCATTACAGATTACATGATCATATAGGCATCCCCTTGGGATGATACAAGTTAAATTTCTTTGTGAATTTCTAGTAATATCATACCAAAGAAATTTCTACATACAATTTTCTCTGTGTGGATTGTGTTGACAATCACAATAAAAAATATATATATTTAACTATCGATAAGTATGAAATTTACATTAGTCGAAATAAAAAAAAATGAAATTTAGATCAGTCAAGAAAGGATGTATATGGATAAGTCAAGCATCATTATTCCTTCAATGTGTCAACAAAAAACTGAGTGGTTAATATTGTATGGATATATACATATATGTGAGACAATTTTCTCTGTCTAGCTATGTGCATTGTCTTTCTTTCACTAGTTTCACTATTACATTTTCGGTTCTTCTGGAGGTATTTCAATTGGTTTAGTCCATGATCGGCCAACTTCGGTCGCAAATCTCTCTATGAGTTCTGCCCCTCATCAACCTGATCTCTGGTGTGGACAATTTGGAGCCGATAGGTTCATGCTTGCTATATTGTTTCATTATATAGCAGACAAAGAGGCCACAATCCAGACTGCATACAAATTATAGGTATGGTTAGTTTTAAGAAACATACAAATCAGAGTATCTTATTTATAGATATATGAAACTTACGAATCACTTTCTCATTGTTGACATACTCAAAGTCGTAACTTGTGCTTTGTGAGTTTATCAATTTGAAAGAGGGTTGTGATTGAGCGTCTCTTTCAAGGCAAGCTTTCAAAAAATTCTCCACATATTCTTGCTGCAAAAAAAATAATTTTTAAATAACAGAGAAATTTACAGACAAATCAATGGGATTGTATGAAAATTATCATCACATAAAGATTATGATGGATCAAAGAAATTTGCACTCGTTACCAATTGTTTTGCATCTTTGACATATTTGTCTTCTATATCATCCCTCTTTGGCCTCAGTGAGTTGTAGAACCTCCATAAACTGTCTTGTTTGTCGCGGACAAGCAAGGTCCAATGATTTCCAGCTGTGGACTTCTCATTACCTCCAGTATTTATTGGAAAATGGAGGAACCTGTAGTTCCTCCATGCTGTTTCAATATGCTTGTCAAATAAGGACACTCGAAAAGATTGATTTTCTGTCATCTTGATGAAATTCTGTGTTCAGAGAAAATCCAAAAATGGTTTTGTTCAGAGAAAATGCAAGAAGTATCTTAAGAAGAGAAAGTAGTAAGTAAATTCCAGAGAAAATCAAATAAAATAGTAGTAACATACTAAACTCATGAATGTGAAAAAAAATGAGGTTGGTTGTTGTCTTTCTCTCATTTGGTCAGCCAAAAGTATCTCTCCATAGCCATCAATGACCTGAAAAATATGATTTGTAATTGTAATATTGGTTTATAAAGGCTGATGGAACATTGCAGAGAAATTTTGATGAAAGGGAAAGACTTACATTGTTGGCAATTTCTTTTTACTTTATTAGGTTTCCAATGTCTTCGAAGGTAATGAGGTTCAACTCACTTGTCCAAATTAAAGCCCTACAAGACGAGAAAGAAGGGATTTAATTGTTGTTAATGCAATATAAGTTTGTAATTTGTTGTTTGTTATCTTCTATTTTGTTTGTTGTACTTACTCAAGTCGAGAGACATTTGATATGTGCTGCAACATATCTTTTACGTGATCTTTTATCCATCTTGAAATCGGAAGAGTTTGTGGAAAGACCCAAGATTTTCTGATGTTTATAGGTTGAGGCAAGATGTACGCATCAGCATCAAGCACTTCTTTGTCCTTCGTGCTTTGCTCAGCTTGCTTTGCAGCTTGTTTTGAAGCTCTAGTCACTTTCACAACTTTGGGATATTGAAATTCTCGATCGTGCTGCTTTTCCTTCCTTTCTTTTGCCTTTAAATTTTTGATCATTGACGTCGGATCTTTTTTGACTGTAGACAGTGAAAATATTAGTAAAAATGAAATTTCTCTGAAGTAACAGATGATATTTCAATATGTAAATTTATGGGATTCAATATTTTCCACTTACCATAGACTTTCGTCTTGTGTTTCGGTTGTTCTTTGTGTGCCATTTCTTCTTGTTGGGTTGTTAGTGGTTGTTCAACTTGGATTCCAACTAGACACAGTAAAAATCAAACAAGCCGCAAAAATGGAATAAGAAAATAAACAGAGAAAATGAAATGAACAGTAGAAATCAATAGAAATAAGCGGCATAAACTAATGTGTTCAGAGAAATATAACTTTCAGAGAAAATTACCAATGACAGAAAATTATAATAAATCGAAATTTCTCTAAGTTATGCTGACACAAGGGCATAACTTTTTGTGGCTCAAGATTTTCACTGACCTTGTGGTTGAAGTTGTGTTCGTATTCTGTATGGTTGTGTTGCTAGTTGGACTGACAGTTCTTAAACTTGTTCATGCAATTGGCATTTTCTGTTTCAAGCTCCGAATTTGAATTCCTCAACTGTTGAATTGTTTTCATATTGTCTTCTTTTTCAACCTCCAACATCCTTAGTTTCATTTGGATTATGCTTTCTTTTTCTTGAAGTTCTGAGTTAAGTGATGTCAGGGTTCTTATTGAAATATCATTTTCAGCAAGTAATTCCATCCAATTTCTGTCTTCTTCTTGTTTAGCTTGAGAAAGTGCCTTCAGTCTTTGATGTAGATTAACAATTTGGGCATCCTTTGATTCCTCAAATTCTTGAGGCTGATGCATTGTTGAGCCAGAAATGCTATCACGTTGTTGGTCGACCTGCTCATTACATTCTTCTTCATCACTTTTCTTGTTTTCTTCTTACTGTTCATCTTCTTCTTCATGTTCTTGTTCATCTTCTTCTTCACTGTCTTCTTCTTTCTGTTCATTCTGTTCTTTGTCTTCTACCTCTATGTCTTCACTTTCTTCTCTGGCTTCTTCTTCTCCACTGCTTTCACTTTCTTCTCTGGCTTCTTCTTCTCCAATGTTTGCTTGGGCTTCTTGTCAATTGCTAGCTTCGTATTCTTCTATGTTGCCTTCTGCTTCTTCATTGAATTTGACAATTGCTTGACCTTCAGATGAATCTTGTAATGCCTCCTTGAATTTGACAATTGCTTTTTTTGATTCTTTCTTTGTCTTTTTACCAAGACAGAACTCCTCTTATGGGTTTTTGACTAGCTGTTTGTTATCTATCTGTAATAGGAGGCAAACTTCAGAGAAAATTGTATGGGCCATAGAAAATTATAGACAAGAAGTTAATTTTATGAGGCAGAGAAAATTATGAAACGAGCAACATAATTTAGATATCAGAGAAAATCAATCAAGATATGTAAGTTAATGTTTGACTATAATTGTGTCAAAGAAATTTGGATTCCAGAGAAAATTCATCAGAAGGGCAGAAATAGACAGTGTTTATCAAAGATGCAAGGTAAATAAGTTATGGGCCAAAGAAAATTACACACAAGGAGAAACAATTTTATGGGCCAAAGAAAATTATGAAACAACCAACATAATTCATATATTAGAGAAAAACAATCAGGGCATATAAGTTAATGTGTTACAATTGTGGTCAGAGAAATTTGGATTGCAGAGAAAATTGATGACAATGCAAAAATAAACCAGTTAGTACCAAAGAAGAAAACATAAATTGATAGTTCAGAGAAAATTGATCTTAATCAATCAATGCACAAGGAGGGAAACAAAGCAGTAGTCAAAGAAATTTTGGAATTTCACTGAGATTTCAGGAGCAATGGGAATCTAACCTGTCGAGGTGCAAGAGGGTGGACTGGTGTTTTCTGCAGCTGCTTTGTCAAGGTTTGCAGGTTCCACTTCGCACATCTTGGGAAGTCAATGGTGTTACTGTGTTCCGAGTCAATGATAGTTACATGTTCACATAGCCAATACTGTGATGAAAATTAAAGTAAATAAAATTTTCTAAATGCACAAATTTGTAAGTATGATAACTGCAAATTTGAATGGATATTATACTTACCAGCAATGCAATGACACACCCCGTAACTTTTTCTGGGGTTTTGTGCAATGCCATGATAGAATCAATCAATGTTGATGTGATTGCTTCTGGCCAATCATACTGTTTCATTGATTCAAGAGGTTCCACATACTGTATAAAAACCCACCCTATTGAATTCCCACTTGTTGCAAACAATAAGGTGAGACACAAGTACAATGTAACAATGATTGCTACATCTTTGTAGTCTGTTGGTTGCTTGCCTTTCATTGCTTTGACCAAGGCGTTTTTAAGAACAGGACCAGTGAGCCTTGTGTCCTTTTGAAATCTTCTCCTTAGGAATGCAAATTTTGGCTTTGTAGAGTATCTTAATGACATGGCTCCTTTACTTCCTTCCAAACCAAAAATCAAGGTCATGTCATTTGTTGTGAAGGTCAGGTTCTTCTTACCAACTGTGAATGATTTTGTTTTTTCATTGTAACATTTGATTATGGCAACTATATCATCATCGGATTTCCTAGTTTTCTTTGGGTCCATCCTTCCACTGGTTACAGCTTGGATCAAATACCAGAAAGAGGTCTTTTGAAGCTCTAGAAGTTGTTTTGAATGGAATTTAAGTGTTTAAAAAAAGGAGACAACAGATGAGAGGTTGGATCGGAATTGAATGGTGTAGTGAGCTCTCTTTCTGTGGAGTTTAACAGGTTTTTTACCCCTTGAGCTTGAGTCCTTTGAAGTTGGGGTACTCATCTGTATGCTAATTGCTTCATCACCTTGTGTGATTTGGCGAGGAGTTTGTGATGTTTTGTTGCTAGTTTTTGATCTTAGATCATAAGAAGACTGAGAGAGTTGTTCTGTCTTAGTTGGTGTTTCCAGTGTTTTGCTGCTGGTTTTTTATCTTAGCCCATAAGAAGGCTGAGAAAGTTTTTGTTTTTTGCTTGGTGTTTCCAGTGTTTCGCTACTTTTACGTTTTGCCATTTCTAGACAATGATTAAAACATAAAGGTGTCAACATTAAAACCTAGAGAAAATTGAACATGTTAGAGAAAATTGGACATGTCAGAGAAAATTACAGATAAGGGAGAAAATTACAGGTAAGAGAAAATTGGAAATGTGAGAGAAAATTACAGAAAATTGGACATTGTAGAGAAAATTGGACATTAAAAATGAAATGTCAGAGAAAATCAACAAAGCATCATAAACATGGGAGAGAAATTTTCAATTATTGTTAAAATTACGTATAGAAGTTAACATACCAGAGAAAATGAATGGCAGAGAAAAGTAAACATGGCAAGCCAAAGAAAATTTCCATGCCACAATTAGCAATGTAAAATAAATAAAGTAATGTAAACATGCCACTGAAAATTACACCAAATTGAAACCAAAAATTGAACAAAATAAACATACTAGAGAAAAATACACATTCTTGAGGAAATTTCCATTCCAGAGAAAATTTCAATTCATAATATTAAAATGCCAGAGAAATTTACATACACAAGCAGAGAAAATTAACCATGATAGAGACACACAAGGAAGGAAAGTGGTGTGTTGTGGTCAGAGAAAATTATAAACGCCAGAGAAACTTTGACAGAGGCAAAAGAGTAATAGACATTCCAGAGAAAGATAGACGTTCCAATTAAAAATACATATTACAGAGAAATTTACAGAGCAGGGAAATTTAGAGACAAAATTACAGAAACATGTTCAAGAATAAGATAAAAACATAGAAAATTGCTTTTTCAAAATAAAGATGCCAGAGAAAATTGAAAGAAGAAACATACATCAAGCAAAAATCAGAGAAATTCAAATGCCAGAGAAATTTACAGATAAAATCACACAAACATGTTCAAGAATAAGTTCAAAACACAGAGAAATAACTGTTTCCAAATTTAGGTAGCTTTTTATTACAAAATTGAAACCCTAATTTATGGAAGGTTAATATAAAATGCTATTAACTTTGTTTCGGAGAAAATCTAGTTGTATTGCGAGAAAAACTTACGAGTTAGGATGAAACATGAATGACGAAATGATATAGCTTTGAGATGAAGATGCGACGTAAGATGGACCGAGATGACGATGAGCGGTGAAAGCGAAGCTCTAACGAAGGTCAGAGAAATTTGTGAGGAAGGAATGGGAATGATTTTTGCAGAAGAACGAAGCTCTAATGTCGATGGTGAAGATGATATTGAAACCCTAATTTTGTCTTGCTGTTCGTGAAGATCTTTGGATGGTTGGAGCAGGCGAGATGTCAGAATAGTTTCGTTTCTGTGTTGATTTCGGCGAGGGTATTTTGGTCCACAAAAATAATTAAAAATGCGCACCAAGTTGTCCAGGGACCTGATGCATCACTATTTTTTTGGGTGTCCTTTATCCTCTAAATTAGTATTATTAGGGAGCTGGAAAAAAATTCCCCTATATATATATATATATAATTTTTGTAATAATATCTCATAATTTATAATATAAATTATAAAATGATATAATTTTTCTCACCACAAAATATAATATTTTGCTCACTACGAAATATATACACATTTTATTCACTACAAAAATATATAATTTTTCACCATATGATACACACCATAAAATCAACAAATAAAAATTTATTATTATCCCATATAATAAATAATAACAACTCCCAAGGTGGTTACTACCAATCACATAATCAAAAAAGACCAAACAGTTAAATATGAGTAATTAAACAAAATCAAATTAAATTAAATCTAAATCATAGGTTTTGAATTAAATTCCTACCCATAAGCCAAACATCGCCCAATTACATATCAAAGTAGATCCAACAAATCTATCCAAATCATGATCTAAACATTAAAAATTAAATAATAAAATTCTACTATAAATTAAACTGAACACTAATCCGTTCGTGAATTTTCATAAAATAAATACTCATCATTTAATTCTGAAATTTTTATCCCACGTGCTAGACTCATATGGGAATAACTCATAAAAATTTCATAATTTTCTGAGATCAGGAACTATTTTTAAAAAATAAAAAAGCGAACTGTTTTCGCATAGAATTTACACGGCAATCACATTCGAAAATTTGTTCAATTAAATTATACACTGGCTATTTTTAAAAAAAAAATTATGGGTCATTATAACCCCTATATGCCCACAATGACCCACCGAGTTTCACCTGCCCAGTTCACATCTCCTCAACTCCAGAGGAAGAGGATTCAGAATAGAAACTACAGCCATCGGCCTCAAGGGTATACCCAGGTTGAGGCACCTCGTCACTCGATGCATGGCGCACCACCAATGCGAAGTTCGGAACCTTCCCTACCTGTGTTGGCCCATCTACAACACCGGAACCAGTCCCAAAACCACCTGACCTCTCTGATTACCCGACGACATGCAGTGCCGATACCCCATCTTTCTTTCCAGTCAGTGGTCTAATATGCTTTCCCGTTGACTAACCAGGCTCCATATTCGCTGGCGACCACTGCACCGTCAATTCTGTCAGCCCCAAGTTTGAAGGGCACACCCCCACACTGTGATGCAATGATTCGAAAACCCGTCACACCGTGGGACCTGACTCTTGACGCACATGTTTAGAATTTGACCTGACGGATTTCTAACCCAACTCAACCTTATCAGAACTCCTTACATCTAAAATAACCTTGGGCCCTAATAAATCCAGGCCCACTTGACCAACCTCCCCCATTGGGTTTAAATGTAACTGAGCTTGGGCCTTAAAATTATTTGCTAGGCCCCTTGGGCCCATGCCCAGAACCTGATTACCCTGAGCCTACCCAGCCTAATGCGATTTTCCCCCTTTAAAAGGCAACCAGCAGTGATCTCTCCCTATTTTCCCCCCAAATCTCAGGTGATTCAGTCGATCCCTAAATTTCTGCCCAAATTGCCAATCACTCTACACCACTTCTCTACTTGTCTTTCTCGTCACACTTCCACCCCAAGAGGTTGTCGTCAGCGAGACCACTTCCACCATCGGCCTCATCTCCAACCAAACATGAAGAGAGTACCGCCAGGAACCCCAGCGGATTGAAATCCGCGAATCCCCTCTGTCCGCCCTTAACGTTTAATCGAACACATCCCAGCAACTCTAACAGCTCGTCCACCCCCAAAAAGCCTCCACACCGATTCCCGATGGCTCAGTTGACCGTAATCCCCTGGAAATAAATAGGTAAACCCAACACTTGAATCCAATGACTACTCTCCTTTGTTGTTGCCCTTTGTCGAGCACAAAAAACAACCGGTGACCACAATTCCAAAGTTAAATCTCGCCTAGCAATGGTCCACCTTCAACATAACACCGACTCAACTGTCGGCTGCAAAGGGAAGACAAACAAGAGAAATTGACCTTCAACCCCAGATACTTTTACCTTTCCCGATGACTTCCACCAACACTGCACCCAATCGGTAACGTATAAAATCTCTAACCATTTCTCTTCTTCTTCCCCCACCCTCCCCACCAGAGCCCTATCAAGCATACGCAACCACCCCCCTCTCTTCCACCTGGTACCACCACATCCATTTCTTCATTACCTTGGAACTCTATCGATCCCCTATCTATTGCCACTTCACATTTCGAAACCCTTCGAACCTTAAACCACCCATCCCCAAAGCCAAAACCCTCAATGATTAGAGCCAGGCCCTCCCAACCATTCCCAAAACTGGACGTCAGTATGAACACATATTCCCTTTTGCTATCTGTGGTGATTACAATCTGTACCGATAAGCCTTCTTCCTCTTCCTTTCAAACCCATGTCGCTACAGTTTGGCACCCACTAATGAGTCTGTCTAAATATGCCAACCGTCCTAGGTCCCATGACGCATTCCAAAGCTTTGTGATGAGCCAGCCTACTTCGACACCATTAAGAACAACTGCCCTTTGGAGACTGTGACAACCGCCTTCTTAATTAAACAAATTAATTATAATAATTGTGTGCTTAAAGTTAATTGTGTGATTATATGCCAATTGTGAATTATGTGCCATATGATATATGCTTGCATTAGTTAGTATTGCATTATTATTATGAACAGATGTAGATATGTATGAATTAGATCTGTTTGATTCGTAAATTTTAACTAGTTAGAATTACGAAATTGGATAAGGATTAGAGCCTAATTAACCTTAATATAATTTAATTTAGTGTAATTAAGATTATAAGATGATGAGGACTAATTAAATTGTGTGAATTTGATTTGCATAAATTAATGCGATTTATTATTAGCCTAAGTTAACCTTGAAGAATAAGAATAAAAGAATTTTAAAAAAAATAAAACAAAACAAATTCTACTCATCAATTGATAACTAGTGAGCTTGCTCTATACTACACATAGAGAGAGAGAGAGAGGGAAAGACTTAGTGTATTACTCATCAAGTTGAAGAAGAGATGTAGTGGTCATTGTAGAGGAAACTTGAGAGATGTGCCTAGAAAGAGAGTTCAACAAGGAGAAAGAAAGGGAGAGGAAGAACATTGAAGAAAACAATTAGCTCTTCACAATTCATCAATTTAAGGTAAGACTTTCATTCAAATTTATTGGTATTGAACTCTTACACTCATCATCTTCTAAGATATAAGGTTAATCAGGATGAATTCTTGGTTAATTGGGAGATTTAATGTTGTAATTGACAAATTAGAACATACAAGCTAAGTTAGGAAAGAAATGAAGGAATTTGGCCTTAAATTCAACATGCATGGCATAAATTTATGACATTTTTGTTTAGACCTATATTTTTTCGCATAATCTTCATAATTCCAAAGGTTTTGAAGGGATTTCTCTCATGAATTTTGGAATTGGACTTTTGAAACACATGGTTTATGGTTTTATAATTCTTTAGAGCCTTGATCAATTAATTGGTAGCATTACCCAAATTATGGACATGCATGGTTTTAGTGTTGTTTGTTTTACATGTCATTTCTTGCATGGTTTGACAAATTGAAGAGGAAACTTCAAAGATGTGGATTTGGAACTCATGTAGGCATATATTGATGATTTTACACTTTGGTTTCAAGAGTACGAATTTTGCATGGACAATTGTTTTTAAGTTGAGTTATGTTTTGAAATTGAGGTTGGAAATCTAAGTTGTTGTTACAAGAAGTTTTTTTGAAGTAAAATGCATGGTTTGAAGTTAGAATTTTAAGAATTGAAGGTCCCAAATGAAAAGCAGATTTCGGCCAACTTTTCAACCCAGACTGCTCGAGCGGCCTGGACCACTGCTCGAGCGGCCGACCTTCATATGCCCAAGGGTGCACACTGCTTGACCACCACTCGTGTGGCCAAAGCCACGGCACGTAAGGCCAAGCCACGGCACGAGTGGCCAAGGCAATTGCACGTGTGGCCAACAGGGCAGCGCTGATTTTGTTTTTCACTTCACTTTTCCACATTCCGAGCCTCCGTTTGCATGATTTTTACATGTTGTCATGTGCAATTGCATTCATGTGTCATAAAACAAAAGAAACTAAGGAAAAAACGTAGAACCGAGTGAGTGAACAATGAATAAGAATCAAATTTGTAAGCAACCGATTGATTGATTAAACTGTATATTAAGATTATTTGCACTTGAATTTATTTGTTTAGGCCAAATGCTGCATCGTAATGAAACTTTAGCACGTATTTTGAGGAGCCCACTGTGAGCAATAATGTTGTAAAGCTATGTTCGATTATAATTATTTTCTGAATGACTAACTGTACTGTTTTCTGAAATGATATTATTTACTGAATGAATGTTATCCTATTTTATGAATTGTACTCGTGACATCCATAGCAACTGACTACTACTGTTATTGCTACTACTATCATCATATTCTTTATCAAGTATTCTTTATTCTTTATCACATCAAGTATTCTTTATTCTTTATTCTTGCTATTATTATAAAGATCTCTGTCAGTTCTAATCTTTGGAACTACTGTTATTGTATTGATGGCCATCAACTGATTGTTCGGTCCTTAAGACCTACTGAATTTTTCTGCTATGGGATGTACCATGTATGACTGTAATAATTTCATATGACACTGAGATGTATGAATACTACTTATTGAACTGATTTATTACTGAAATTGACTGTTTCAATTGTTATAAGGACATCATTCATAAACCCTTTACGCATTTGTTATTCACTAGGTTTTAACTCACAGTTTATTATATATATGTAGGTGATCAGGCACCGAAGCAAAGTTAGCAGCGCCAACCTAATTCATTTTGTCAAGCCAACCTATTGTGTCTCACTGCGAGGTTCCAAACTGTTAATGTCAAGGCTTTTTGGGTCACCCCTTTTGAGTAGTATTTGAAGTGAATGTTATATGAAGTCAAGTGACTGTTGTTATGATTTATTTTGGCTTTGAGATTTAATTTCCTAACTTATGTCTTGTTCTGTACATAAATGTCTTATGTGTTAGACTTATTTATTTTGATGATTTATTTAATTATGTTTTTTAATTTATTTGGAAGAGAAAAATAGAATCAAAATTTATTTTGATGATTTATTTGAAAGAGAAAAATAGAATCAACATTTATTTTGATGATTTTATGTTTTAATTTATTTTGAAAGAGAAAAATAGAATCAAAATTTATTTTGTCCCATTATTTCTCACGTAAACTTTTATTCTAAATGTTGTTAGAATGTATTTAATATTTGATTAAATCAGGAGTTCAAATAGCTCAAAAACAAAAGATTCAAACAGTCCAGCACAATAGCAGTTCAAAAGGTTCAAGTGAAAGATACTCAAATTAGTAATGATGGAGTGGAAGATATTCAAATTAGTAATGATGGAGTATAACGGTTATAAATTCAAATGAATACAACGGTTATAAACGGCTATAAGTTTCATTATATATACCAAAGCCTCTAATGTAAAAAAGTTACAAAAAAAATCAGAAAATATTCTTTGATCTATAATCACTCATATCTATTCTCTGAAAAATTCTCTGAGAAGTGTTCTTCAATTTTTGTTTACATCCTCTCTCAGAAATTATACACTGAGCCTTATAGTGTTAAGCTCACTTTTCCTATGTGAGATTTACGGAAAAACCAGAACTTCATTTTTATATCTATCTTTGAGAGATAATTATTGTAGCTTTCTGTGAAAGCAAAACCACCTTATTTTTAACCTTGTAAGAGTGTAGTACACTCAGTGTTCTTGACTTAGAAAGTCTGTATAAAATCTGTGGAGGATTGCTCCATCTGTGAAAAGGTTGCTAGCACCTTGTGAAGCTAGAAGATAGTGGAAAATCTCAAGTAAAGCTTGAGGAGTGGATGTAGGCTTGGTTGAAGCCGAACCACTATAAATCTGTTTGTCTCCTCTTCCCTAATCTCTTTACTTTCCTACTACTGCTATATCTATCTAATATTTATGTGCTAATCATTTGATTTACCATGTATGTTAGGTATACTTCATTGTTATTTTGCTTGATCATTTACTGCTAAGTTTATCATTGTGCTTGTTAATAATTTGTTGTACTAGTAGTTAATTTTATTGGGGTATTATTAATTTTAATTTGTAGAAACTTAATCCACCCCCCCTCTTAGACTGCTTTTTGGGTAACATTATGGACTTAAGTGTTTGTGTGCATATATGAGGATATGAGATTTGTGTTGTTTCTTTAAGTCCTCACAGCGCTTTTGACATTATGTTTTAATATTTACAGGTTTTTGCCGACCCTTTTTATTGTATAATTGTTGTTACTATTAAGCAGGCCTTTGGCAATCACGGATTATTGGCCGGTTACGATGTTAAACCCTTAAGGGCAGGTTTGGGTCCTGACAGAGACCCTGTCCTCACTCTACAATTGACAAACAACGGTGACCAATCCAATTCTCCTCACCCTCCTCGAATTCAAAAGAGCGGCCCTCGAGAAAGAGAATCCTTTGACAAGGACCACTTTCCTTATCTGGCAAGCATTTTCCTATATATGTAGACAACTTTCAACTCTATGTATGCATATAGATACATACAAGTTAGTTCATGTGTAGGTGTTGATAAATCCATATATTTTGGAGGTTTGTGGTTCTGGATAGTTGTAATAACCCTCACCACTGATTACTGATAACCTTACTAATTACCGCTAAACTGAGACTGATTATGATTGGTAATTGAATTGATTGAAATACTGAACTGACTGACCAAAATCTGAAGCTGATTGATTGAGTATATCTGTTTGAATTGCATTCTATCTGTTTGATTGCCAAATTATCTGTTCATGTCTTTGTGTTTAGACTGCTAATTAAAGGCCTTATCGGCGGCCGAGCTTGAAATTGGTTGATGATTTGGGATTATTGGAATTTATGTGATTTTATGGTATATTTAATTAAAATGTGATTTGATATGATTAAAATATATTAAAATAAGCTTAATTCCACAAGTTGCATTATTTACAACCTTGCCCTATTAGTGGACCACTAACTAAACATTTTAAGGCTTGGTTTATTTCATCTTGGCAACATTTTGTTCATCCCATTTGAGACCCTTAGCCGACCAAGAGAGAAGAGAGGGAGAGAGTGAGAGAAATTGAATTCCTTCTTGTGTCTTGCTTGGTGAATTAAAGAAATTGGAGGATAATTGTAAATTGAGCTCCTACAACTCAAACTGAAGACTTAGGTAAGGAGGTTCAACCTCTCATTGTTGTGTTTAAGCTTGTTCTTGCATGGTTCATGAGCTTCTAGTGATCTAAATCAAGATTTAGTCTAATAATGTTGAATTGTAGCTTGATTGTTGTATGCATGTATATATATATTGAAGTTTTGAGGTTGTAGTTCATAATTCTTCACATGCATGTTCATAATTTTACATTGACCATGATTTGATCTTGTTTTGAGGCTATTGAGCTCAATAGAGCATGAAATTGAAGCTTTGAATGGAGTTAAACTCATGCATGTCATGTTTGAAATCATATTTATGAAATTTGGTTTGAAATTGGATTTAATTGAAACACCTTTGGGTTTTGATTTATCAAATTGATCTTTGTAACATGTAATATTATGGGTTTTGAAGTGTTTTCCAGAAAATTAGTCCAAGAGGATCGGATTTTGATACATTGGAACTTGATTTGAGCTTGGAAGTTCAAATCTGGAAATTCCAGATTTTGGACTCCCGCTCGAGCGGAGAAAGTGGCGCTCGAGCGGGAAATTCGTACTCCTAGTACTTTGCATTGTTTTACAGTCCGCTTGAGCGTAGGAATGCACGCTCGAGCAGAAACTTGAGTCACACGCTTGAGCGTAGGTCGAGCGCCTATCGAGCGTAAATTTCGTGCATCCAGTACTTTTGCCATGTTCTACAGTCCGCTCAAGCGGGGAAAGCGACGCTCGAGCGGGGAGCCTTTGTCTGCATGTCTGCTCGAGCGGAGAAAGACACGCTCGAGCGGGACCCTGTTTTTCTGAAAATTTTGCTAAGTGTTTAAAAGTGCATCCTCGCATCCTCATTCCATCCTAGGCATTCCTAGGCCTAGTTTAAGGCATCTAATGAGGATATAGATGTAGAACCACACCGAGGCAATTAGAGATTAAGTTATTATTTTCCCAACTGTGTAGCTTAGTGTGTGTTTAATTTGTAACTGTGTAGGGTTGGCATCAGGGGACGCGCTCTAGCTTAACTGTAGCCCAGAACTCTATGAGTAACAATTGTGTAAAGATATGTTCAACTGTGAATATTTTTGACTGTTTAACTGAACTGCTTTCTGAACTGATACTGTTAATCGAATGAATGTATGTCTTGTATTCTGAATTGTATTGTGACATCCTTAGCAACTACTGTTTACTGTTACTGTTACAGAGATCTCTGTCGATTCCCTTGTTGGAACCACTACTGTTTACTGATTGATGGTCATCATTTACTGTTCGGTCTTCTAAAACCTATTGTTTACTGTACTGCTATGCTAATGGATATACCACATATGATTATGGTGAATATGATTATAATCAATCAATGAACTGTTTTTATTACTGTAAGGACATCCATTCTTAACCTCTTTACGCATTATGTTATTCACTGGGTTTTAACTCACTGTTTATATATATATATATATGTAGGTGTTCAGGCACCAGACCGGAGCTAGGAGCATGGGTTAGACTCCCCTTTTTGTCAAGCCAACTATTGTGCCTCACTGTGAGGTTCCAAGCCTGCCAAGCAATAGCTTAGGGGTGTTTTAATTTCCCCGTCTGTCTCTGTATCTATTCGTAATAACTGTATAGACTGATAGCACTGTACTATACTGTTTATCAGGGATTAGGTCCCTATTCTGATCGACTGTAAATGTTGTACATACAGTTTTGTACTGTTCATGTATTTATGTATATGTATGGAAAGTCTTTTTGCATGCAGACTGTCACAGCTCATTGGATATTTTTTATTTACTGTTTTGGCTTCTGCCAATATCAAGATAGCGGACTGATAATCTCGGATTCTTGGCGATTCAAGTACTAAACCCATAGGGGCGGGTTTGGGTCATGATAATAGTATTCCTTGAAGTGCTTGCATTTTTAATTTACAATTTCTTCTTGGAAAGAGCAAGCTTTTGAACTTGTCATTATGTTTCTTTACATGTTTTGATGGAAATCATGTTGTTTAAATTAATTTGTTAAATCAAAATCCTAATGTCATAATTAATTTGTTAAATCAAAATCTTAATTTCATATGTGGAAACCATAAGTTCTCTCCAGACAACCTTTAGTCTTCTCAAATGCATAACTGTTGAATGAGAAATGGTAAATAAGGGTTATATATATAAGGGCAAAATAGTCTTTTTACATCTGCAGTTAGCGGTGTTAACTATGCACTTTAATCCCGTAACTACATGGGGGTTAAGTGGTGATTTCTAAATGTCAGGGAGGTAATTCGTACTCGACCTAAACCACAAGGGAGAAAAGTAAAGTTTGCATTATATCATTTTATTCTTTAGTTATAATTAATGTTCTTATTTAATTATGACATTATTTTAATTATGTCTCATGAGATCTTTAGTTATGTCTCATATAGTGATTAGTTATGACTTTTTAAAAAAAAAAATTATAACTCAAAAATATAAAATTATATCATTTTATAATGAGTGTTAAGTGGTTGCTGTGTAGCCAAATAGGCCCATTTTAGAGCCCATTTTAATGATTCAAACCATTTATATTTTTAAATATATCAAGTAAAATAAACTTATAAAAAATCAAATGAATAAGATATCTTTAATTCTTTCATCTACTCATATTTGTATTTACAAAAATAAATAATAATTGTAATTTAAAATATTAAAATAAATACAAAAATAAGTAAATAAAAAAATTAACAATATCTAAATAATTTAGGGGTTGTTTGGTGTGTCCTAACTAAATGCATTTTTTGACTTTTTGGACTAAAAAGTTGATGAAAAAATATGATTGTTTGGGTTAATTTTTTGACTTTTTATGAAAAAATGTGTATTAAAAAATTGTATAAATTAATGTGTAGGAGAAGATTAGAGTGTGAGTTGTACGGCTGTCATGTCTGCAAAGGTGGAATAGATGCTAAGAAGTAATTGTCTATTTTTTGGGCATTGCACTAGATGGTGTTGTTCGGCTCGTGGGAGCCATCACGGGTCCCGTTTTGATAATCTGAACCGTTCAATGTGTAGAACTCGTCGAGTACTATATGCTTGTAAAAAATTACATTGATCGGATATCGATAACTATTTAATCAGAGTTGTTTTTTTCCAACCGTTAATTTTAACACCTTTATTTTTTTTATACAAAACTGATTTGATCATGTTGTTATCGATATCCGATCAATGTGATTTTTTACAGACATATAGTACTCGACCAGTTCTACTCATTGAACGGTTTAAATTATCAAAACGGGACTCGTGATGGCCCGCACGAGCTGGACGATAGTGTGTTAAAATTGCACCCCAACTGTGTAATTTTTGTTACACAACGCAGATCTGAGGCTATCAAATTGATTTGTTGTAATTTTGTGTGTAAAATTAATTTTTTAATTTTTTTTAATAAAAAATAATAATTTTTTAATTTTTTAAATATTTTTTTAACTTTTTATCTTTTTTATGACAGGTAAGGCTAAGTTTGGGATATCCCAAATAATCCAAAAAGCCAAAAAGTTACTCAAAAAGTTAAAAAGTTAACACTATTCACCAAAAGTCAACAATTACGGCTGCACAACTCCCAATTCAAATTTTTCTCTAAAAACCAATTTTTACAATTTTTTATTACACATTTTTCCATAAAAAATCAAAAAGTTAACCCAAACATCCATATTTTCAACCTCACTTTTTTAATCAAAAAAGACAAAAAATGCACTTATTTAGTCTTCCCAAACAAGGCCTAATCTTTTATAAACATATTTTCCTCGATATAATTTTTTTTTAAAAACTTATTCGAATTATCAAAACGGGCAGCAGCCACCGCCAGATCCTATGCCACCCACCCCAAACCCCTCAATCCAAACCGAGTGTAAACAACTGGTGCTTCCTAAAGGTTTCGAGCGACAGAAGCTTGACTCGCTGGGGGTGGTTTCTCTGTGTCAGCTACACTTCTCTCTCTCTTTCTCTCTCTGGAATTCTTGAAGATGAGGCGTTCTTCGGCCCGGAAAGGGCAAACCAATTCTGCGGCATCGAACAATTCCTCAGCTGTGGATCTTTTCCGCTCCGGTAATCGATCATTTCTCTGTATCTAAATTCGATTTTGGTCTCATCATTTTAAAAAAGTCTGTTTCTTGTTCGGTTGTTTGTTCATGGTGATCTTTCTTCAATGCATGATGATTTCACCATTGCCTGATTGAAACATTAACGGTTTTTCATATAATTTGAACTGCCAAGTTCAGATTTTTTTTTTTCCACTCTTCTTGCTCTGCGGAGATTATTTTTTATTGGGTTCTACTAATCCGTGATATTTATTGTGTGAGTTCAAAGTAAAGAAGATGATGGAATTAGGAAAAGAATTATGAATTGAACATGGGTCAGTGTACAATTAACTAAATTCGCTGTCCAAGAATTTATAAAATTTCGCCACCATCCATTCTTGCTTGATTTGTGATCATTGTGCGGGGGTGATTTCTGCACCAAAAAAAAAAGAAAAAGAAAAAGAAAAAAAATTGGAATCGGAGCTGCACGATCTCACAAATCTATCCACAAACTGTAACCTACACACTGGAGTGCAACAATAATGCTGCCCGGCTGAGTGTTTGGCCAGAAAACTCCTCTGATAGCAATGATTGGAAAAGAGAAGGTAAAGAGTAAGGAAATGCAGAGAATTAGGGTTTTTAAAGGAGGATGAGGTCTACGTTTTGTATGGTCTCCTACCGCACTCCAAGAACCACCTAAAGGATAATGACCTCGTGTGCCTCCCTAGTTGGGTCATGATCATCCCTAGATAGGGCGGGGGGGCACCACCATTTTGTTATGTGGAATATCCACTAGGCAATTTGTTATCTAATATTATAGAACCTTCTCAGAGTGATCTCATGAAATCCATGAAGCTTCGTATGACGTGTAAGTCTAGATCAGCAAGCCCTATCCAGCTCGGCCAAGAACTATGTCTGGTCTATCTATCTAGGTAATGAGCTCAGCGAAGAACCATGGCTGGTTTATCTAGGCTCTTCCCGGTTTACTACTGGTCTATCTAGGTAATGAGCTTGGCCCAGTCCTGGGAAGCTCATGTCAACATTTATTCGTCCGGCCTGCAATCCAAGGTTTGTTCGCTTGCACTCTCAAGGCCCTGTGCATTCTCAGCCCAATCCAGCCTTGCTGGCTTAATTTGACCCTTTTCAATCACATATATATTCGTTATTAAAATAAACAGATATTATAAAGGGATTGATAGAAATTAAAAAGCTATGTTAGTCATCCTTCTTGAAGACTTAACCTAGCCCAGTCTAACTTGAAGCTGTCCAACCAGAGGTTAGGTTGACTTTATACTTGTGGAAGCCTCCTTAAACCTTTGGGTTGGTTTTGGTCTGGTGTTGTGACCCTAATTGAGAGGGGCAGTGAATGGGGGAACTGAGCTTCTATCTAAGATATAGACTGACAGATAGAATGCATAACAGGCAAGTGCCTGTTTTGGATATAACATTTCATTAGGAGGATATCTAGAGTGGATACATATAAAACATGGTAAAAATGTGACTTATGTTAAGTTGGATTAGTCTACAACTTAGTGAGTTTAGCTTATGTACTGGGTTTACATAGCTTGATTCACTACTAGCTGACTTCAATTCAAGTAATCAGCATGCTTGCTTGTGGATTTGTAATAACTATAAACTTCTCTAAGCTATAGTAACAACTATAGCTTTGTATTTTGTGTTTTGTCCACCATGTTTGTTATTTTTTGAACCATGTAATTATTTGTCCCTCTGTTGTTGTATGGGCACACAACCAACATGGAATTCTCGAAATACAAGATAATTACTCCCAAACTGTAGGAATATATGATTAGCCCCATAGTATTTTGAGTATTTATAAAAGAAATTAACATCTATGTAACTTAACTTTGGCCCCTCCAAAATCTAAATAATTTTTCCTTGACCCTCCTTTCCAAAATTTATAGGTCCACCACTAGTAGCAATCAACAAAAAATTGAACTTCTCTCTTTCTCTTCTGTTAGAGAAAGATCCCTAATGCGTGACCATTAATTCCTTTAGATCTTCTAACTAAGGAGGCTCTCCCTTGGAAGTTATAGTCAGTTGGTAACTAGGCAATTAATATGGCAGTTGTTTGTGACAAGCTCTCAAATTTATCAGTATTGTATGTAAAAGTAATACCAGTGCATTAGGCTCTCTCTTTCAACAATCTCTGAGACAGGTAATAGGTAATCTTCCCCTCTTTCAACAATGGGGCATAGAGTTGGGTTGCATGCATTGGGGTATTCTTAATTTGGTTGCAGGAAACAAGTATCTTTCTTGGAAATTTTAATTATGAAGTTGGGAAAAAATTTGTTTGAAGAAATGAAAAAATTGGAATTTGTTGAAATGTTTAATTAAAAAATAAAAATAAAAAATGAACAATGCTAGTAAATGGAACTATTATTGTAAAACTTGGGTAACAGTGTGACAAACTGTTCTTTTGTTTTATATCTTCTCTGTCCACCTGAATTTATTTCATCTATTAACCTATGCTTTTTGTTGCTTTTTTTGCCTTTCTTTTTTCTTCTCTCTCTCTCTCTCTCTCTCTCTCTCTCTGTGGTTTTGTTTGGTCTGTTTCACTTTATGAGTAAGAAAACATCAGGCAGAAGTTATAGCCTCAAATAGGTTATGACTTGCTAACTCCTTGTATGTGCAATAATTTTTTAATGGGTCTTTTCCATTTAAAAATAAGCCAAACTTCTATTCCAATTGGTCACAAATAGTACTGGATTTTTGACTCGCACCATATATACTATAAAAAATAAATCTGGTTTGCAGCTAGTTGGTTTTCGTATTCTAGTGTAAGTGAGACCCTATTGAATGTAATTGTTGTGGTTTATAATTGCGTTCACAGCCAATCACTCTTTAAATGGCATCCAGTATGTTGTTCTTGAATTAGCTTTACGTTTCCTCACTGGCTACTATATTTAAATCTCATTTGTTCAGCTTCGGGTAAAGCCGCTACCAAAGAGTTGGAACGAATCGACAACCTATTCTACACATATGCAAATAATTCATCTGTTATGATTGAGTAAGTGTTATCCATTAAAATTTGATCCTTTTGTGACATTGGTGCTTGCATTTATAAATTTTAGTTAGTTCTTAATCTATGCTCAAATTCAAATGCATGATACTCTATCTTATATGGACTTGGGTGTGGGCGTAAGGGAGAGTATGTATCTATGTGTTAGATTCATCTCATTCTCATGCCTAGGAGCACTCAAACATGGCTAAATTTCACATTTCTTAAATTATACTACTTTCATTTATTAAGGGTAAAATGGTATTTGTAAACCAACGTGGAGATTTTTATGAACATGATGGAAGTCTTATGCTTAATTTGCTAGTAAACTCCACTACCTAGACATATTTATATACATGTCTAACTAACCATGTCTAAGCATGTCAAACACGTTCTCATATCCTCGCTCCTCGCTCAAGTGTCAAGTGTCCAACATAAGTACTTCACATATTAAAAGAGTCCATGACCGTGACTTACCTGTATATCACTTATATGTTAAATGGACTAAGATTTCCTCTTGTGTGCCCTAAAACTTATTTTGATGTTTAGAACTCTGCTTGAATATTGTTATACTTCATCGTGGTCATTTTTATGGGAATTCCATCCATGTTTCTAAGTTGGCATTTGGAAATTTAGCAAAGAAAAACAGAATACACCTGTGTGAGATCTGGGATCCCTTGTATAAAGGCCCAGAGGGAAAAACTGTTGTCATGGTTCTGTGTAAGTTTTGCTGCTTGCATATTTAAAGTTTCTTCATGGCATTTGGTGAGGTGTGTCGCTTTTTGTGTTTCATCTTCCGGCCCCACTCCCTCTCTCTAATGGTATTTGCAATGGAGTTGATTGTTGGATGTTTGGGATGCGAGATCCACCACTAAATTGATTTAATTTTACTATGCTAGAATGGAATTGGAGAGGTCCTGGGTTGTTCAACTTTAATGTATGCATAAAATTTTGTTTTACCATGTTTTTGGAGTGGAAACTGATCATTGGTTGAAGATAGCCTTTTTGAAGTGACATTTCCAGTTCCCTTGGTAGTGTAGGTGAGGTCCGTGAGGTTATCTTTAAAATTGGGTGGCATAAAACCATGGAAAGTTGTGGAACTGGAATATTCGTGAACTATTTTGTTAAAACATGTTTTGAATAGGCTCGTACCACCTTTATGATCCTTCCTTGTGGTTTTCCAACTATGAAGCATGGGTACTTCGAAAAACATGCCATACTTGTACCGGGTACTTACTGGCGTATGGTACGTCATATGGTATGTCGTATGATACTTCTGCATACGTACTAGGTATACGGAAAACATACCCAAATTTTTTTTTCGTAATTTTTTGCATACCCAGATGTACCTACTATGTACCCAAGCCGTATCATATTTTCTTCTACTACAGAGATAAAACTCCTTTCACGAGACTTCTTTTTTATTTTTAGTTTTATACTTAGCATGTTTTTAAAATTAAACTATGGTTTGTAAGTTATTTAATATATTGACATTTAATTTTGATTTATACCTTTACTTTTGGCATTAAATGTTAATTGTAGGTTGGATCTTAACAAATTAAACCATTTAATTAATTTTTGTATTACTCTAAATTAAAAATAAATATTTTTTTACAAGCATATCAAGCCATACTTGTACGCCGTACCTTATTTTTTTTAGATTTTACCGTATCGACATACCCGTATCATACTAGTACTCGTACCCGTACCCCGTGCTTCATAGTTTTCCAATCTTGCCTCTGGATTAGGTTTGTGTTGTTTCAACACTTGTACTGCATGACCATCAGTTTTTTTTTTTTTTTGTGTAATTTTTTTTAAGATTAACTTCCCATGGTTTTCCTTAACACAACTGAAGCAACATAGTTCTAAGGTGATAATGTATATGTTACTTTTGGTTACTGGTAAGGAGGTTAGATTTTTTTGATCGGCAAAGAAAAATTTCATTTAACAGCATGAAATTAAGAGTACAGGAAGATGACTTGCTTCAAGAGAGATTCGGAAGTATAAAAATACCCCTACTACTGCTACTCGCAATCATACAACCAACCCCTAAGCCTCTCAGTTTTTTTTAAAAAAACAACAAAAAAGTTAAGAAGAACTTTACTGGAAAATAAAATACAAGATTCCCCACATAATCAACCCAACCAAAACACCTAAAGAAAACTAAAAGAACTACACCAACCCCCAAAAGGAACTAACAGATAAACTAAACCAACTCAAACAAAACAATGCGACTACAAAACCACTCACACCACTGCACCACACAGCTACACCCACCACGCCTCAAGCTTCAACCACCCACCCACCCCCGACCCTTACATCGACCCTCACTATACCACCCACCACCCAAGCCGCGCTAATCAAGCCCACGCAGGAGAACACCCACGGCACAGCCTCCACCGGAACACACCTATTGCAGGTCATCACCTCCACCACCGGAATACACCCATTGCAGGTCATCACCTCTATAGCCATCATCGGAAAAACCCACTGCAGATCATCGACCACGGACCAGCTGCTGCTGCACCCCACTACCATGGACCAGCTACAACCCACTGCCACTGCAAGTCAACACCTCCACAGCCACCACGGGGACACCATCCACTACAGATCCAAACACCAACCAGCAGACCTACTCCCAGCTCCAGTATTACATCTAACACCCCTCAAACTCTTGCACGAAGAGAAGCGCACGAGTGAACCACCAGACAGAACTGAGTCAACTCCGACACCCAGATTTCCGCCCAAACCAAGCATCGAAACTTCACCAAAAGTCTGATCCAAAGAACACCCCTCAAACTCCAACTCATAGAAGCGCCGAGTGAAAAGAAGAAACCCTTACCGGAAACACTAACAAAAACACACGAACGGCAGCACACCAAAACACTCCTCGGTGGGTAAAATAATGGGGGACTCAAGTTTATTAACAGAAATGCAACGAACTAACACGGGAGAAGCTAGCCCAGCCGACCGCCATAGCCAAAGGCGGCGGCCGGCCAGCCCAAGAGAGGGGCTCGGGGAGGAGGTTTTTTAGAAAGGGAGAGAGGTTAGATATTAACTAGATTTAAAAGAAGCTAATTTGTACTAAATTTAGGCCTTATTTTGATGGACTTAAAAGTCAGTTTATTAACTTCTTCTTTTCTTTTCTTTTTTTGTGTGTGTGGTTGTTTTATCATTTTCTTTTCAATTAACATTCTTTCATTATTTTAGTTTTAGGGCCTTCTTAGGGTGGGTTTCTTGACCTCTTCACCAAAAGTTGAAACTAAAACCTAGTAAAAAAAGGAAGAAAGGCAATCATAAAGCTACAAAAAGATGGTTCCAAGCCAGGCTTTAATCACAAGTATAATGAAATTAGCTGCTTATTTTTTAGTCTAATGATGTGAGGTTTTTGGCTATTCGTTCTTTTTTTTTTTTTTTTGCTAAATCTTTTCTCGTTAGTGATTGATACTTGATAGTTGCTGTGTTACATGGACTCTTCAAAATAAATTAAATATCCGTGTCGGACACCCAACACTCGGACAAGAGTATGGGATATGTGTCCGATACTTTCCATTGGAAAATTCTCATATATTTGTATTTAACACTATCTTACATTACATGTACTCCCTCCGTCCCAAAATAATGGTCTCTTTTGGGGAATTCAACTTTTTTTGGTAGTACAATTATTGCATTTGAAAAAAGTTGATTTTTCAAAATTACCCTTTTGATAGTACATTTTTTGGGAATATCAATGTCATACTTTTATATTGTTTATTAATTTAAAAGAAGGGCAAAATAGAAAATTTATATTATTTTTGTACTTGATTTTTGAAGAGGGACTAATATTTTGGGACAATGAAAAATGGAATAAGGAACTAATATTTTGGGACGGGGGGAGTATCATTTGTTGCGTAATTACTATAAAACACCTTTTTGATGTTGTATGTTACGTATAATACCATTTTATCTCACATAATAGATTAAAAATATAAAAATATGACTCTTTTTTGCCAAGTCCATGTACCATTAAATTTGAGATTTGATGAGCCCAACCTCTAGATATGCACCCGCACCTGAGTACATGTAACATAGGATAGCGATAAATCTGTATCCTGTAACTTTGAAATCTAATTTTGAAGATGCATTTATTTTTTATGTGTGGTTGAAGGGGAGGGGGAAGTTATTTTCTGCGTTTATTCACTGGTTAACTTGCCAATATATCGTCAAGGAAAAGAAATAGCATACTAGACATTTCTGTTATGTCACTCAATTATTTGGCAATATGAGAAGTTTGTAAGAGGCGGTTCCAGAAATATCAGAGGGGTAAAAGTTTTAGTCCAAAGAATAGGCAATCGTATAAGCTGAACTGTGTACTACTAGGTTCAGTACCTCTGAATTTGAGTTAGTACTTTATATTCTTTTTTCTGCTAGTACTTGCAAATTTTAAGAATTTTTTCCCACCTTCTCTGTACATTGTTGATTGTTTTATCATTTGTAGTTTTCTAACATTTTCTTGAACAGGCCTGAAGGAATTGAGGCTCTTTGTTCAGATCTAGAAGTTGACCATACTGACGTCAGGATATTGATGCTTGCCTGGTAACTTTCATTATGTAGTCAATGTCACTTCCTAAGTTCTAGATTATGGAATAGCATGACTAATGGACACATTTCAGGAAGATGCAAGCTGAAAAACAAGGATACTTTACCCTGGTAAGCAGAATGATTATGATTTACCTATCAAAATTTAATAAATCTTATTTGTTGAATCTACTTTCTAGTGCTTTTGTCATATGCCATAATCTGTATGAAACTGCAACTCCTGCCGTCCGTTCTTCATCTAAATCTAATATGTAATACTTAAAATAAAAATTAAAAAATTAAAAAAATGACTTCAAGAAGCATCATCTTGATTTTCAATGAAAGATTTTTTTTTTTTTGGTAAATATATTTGGCATAACATATTAATGTTCTGGATGGATGTTAGTTTTTACTGTTGTATGCAAGCACTACTTGCAGATGTCAACCACACTTGGGTTGACTTAAAAAAAAATTTCCCCCTTGTTAAGATGAAATAACTACACAACAGAAGCATTTTTAATATTATCATTTTAAAATGAAAATGGGCATGAGTTCCTAAGAATGAATTACACAGATCTAATTTAGCTCAAATAAATAATAAATAAATTGTAACTTAGTGAAAATTGCATTAGACTCCTTAAGAAGGATGCTGGAAACTTGAGCTAGCCTAAAGATACTCCTTCCAGTAGAATCATCAGTCACATGATGCAAATGGTCAACCTTTTATTGCTGGTTCATGCTGAATGTCTAATGGGCCAACTTTATCTACATGTTACTTATTTTTTTGTTATATCCTATGATGTGATCTACCACCTTAATTATTCACCTTGGACAACACAATTGGATGTGGCTTACCCAATCGTAAAATGTCAAAAGCCATGTTCTTTTTAAGTGTGTGCTAGTTTTTTTGGTAAATTGCACTGTTGGCCCCTGAACCATGTTACTAGTTTCAATTTATCCTCTTAACTACATTTGGTCTCAATTTACACCCACACTATGAAAAGTGCTGCAGTGTCAACCATCCATCCATGTACTTTAGGTTTTCTAACAGAACTGTACATCTAAAAGGGCATTTAAGAGATAATATAATTTCTTAGCTGTCCACTTTTATTATTTTAGCCGTTTTCCCATGAATCTACAACAAATGCATCAAGTGGTTCTAAAATGCCAAAAAAGTGTGGTGCCTGATGAAATTCTGGGGCCAAACGGCTAAAATGAATCAATGATAAAAAAATAAAAAAGGGTTAGAGGTTGGTTAAGAAATTGTTTTATATCTTAAATGCCCTTTTCATGTGTAGGTTTCCATTAAAAAATCTAATGGATATGGACAAAGGATTGACATTGAAGCACTTACATACTTAAGGGGGTTAATTGAGACAAATGTACTTGAGGAGCTGAATCAAAACTAGTAACATGGTTCAGGTTCCAACAGTGTAATTCACCCCTTTTTTCATGGTGCAGAAGGGGGGGGGGGGGTTAAGAGGAACACGGCATTTCTAAGTTAAGTGAAGATTCAGAGTATCAATATACAGCTCACGGCATGTCTGTTAGTTGCTTTGATTTCCATGGTTGCTTTACGAGTTTGGTTCCATGAACATGTATTGTGATGAAGCTTGGTTAGTTATTGGTCATAAACCTTTAGTGTAATCTCATAAAGCATTTAATAAGGAAAATGAAATTACGAATACAAAAGTTATATGCTGGTCATATTGGTACTCCATGTGTCAAATTCGTGTTTCAAGTTAGCTTTGTCGTCACTGAGAGCTTCCAAGCTCTGTTATTGGTGACCATACAAGATGAATAATGTATCTTTGCTCCTCCTATGGAAATATTTGGACAATACCTGGCTAAGTATAATTTAGATTGGTGAGATAATTCTTCTGCTGAAGGATAGTTTTGTTCTTGCAAATTAACTTTATAATCACAGGCCCTTTTCTTCCCCCATTTTTTATTTTTCATCATCCTCATGCTTAAT
This sequence comes from Camellia lanceoleosa, assembly GCA_025200525.1. Lineage (NCBI taxonomy): Eukaryota > Viridiplantae > Streptophyta > Magnoliopsida > Ericales > Theaceae > Camellia > Camellia lanceoleosa. The sequence continues at coordinate 99,653,228 of CM045772.1, read as the reverse complement.
GAATCTGAAATTTAATCATTTTATCGCACAATTTCTACCGATATCCTGAATATTTTGTTTAGTTTAGTTTTTCTAAACTCATAATTCTTTGAGATGACTCCACTAATTGTATGATTAATAGGAAGAGTGGCGAAGAGCCCTCAAAGCACTTCGAGCTGACACTGTAACCAAATTAAAGAAGGCACTACCAGAGTTGGAGAAAGAGGTAGTGTGTTTTTATTATTACGTTTGGGCACCTTCCTGGAATCATGATAAATTCTGTGGGGGGTTTGACATTCTGTGGTGATGGAAAATGCATTTACTAATTCTGATTTCTCTCTTTTTTCTTCCTTCCATTAAAGGTCAAAAGGCCATCAAATTTTGTGGATTTCTATTCTTATGCATTTCGATACTGCTTAACAGGTATGGTGATCCATGGAAGCCTGTAGTTAATCTCGGAGAGCCTTATTTATTTCTTTTATGCTGCTTACCAGGTTTTTTCTTTTTTCTTTTTTTGTTATATGGTTTTCAGAGGAAAAACAGAAGAGTATTGACATTGAGAGCATCTGCCAATTACTTGATCTTGTTCTAGGGTCCCAATTCCGTGCCCAAGTCGACTACTTTGTTGAGTACCTGAGGGTGAGTAGTAGTTTTCTCATGATCCTCATAATGCAAAAGGTTTTTATGTATCTGCTTCCTTGATTGTCCAATGCATACACCCTCATTTCTTTTTGTGTATTGGTGAGAGTTTCCTTAATTTTGGACTTGTGATTCTAGGATTTGTCATATTAGTGAATATCATATGGGGCTAGCTCCTGTTTGCTAGTTTTTTAGTTAAAATCAGAAATTTAGCCCTCAACTGTTTCATTTAGCAGTCTCACATACAATGATGCAGCATAGTTTGAGTGGTGACGTGAAAAGGACCTTATAGGCATGCACAAGATAGGAGCCAGTCCCATTTATTTATCTCATTTGAGTGTTTTTGCTCTGAATGCAGACACAAATTGATTACAAGGTCATAAACATGGACCAATGGATGGGTTTCTATCGGTTTTGCAATGAGGTAATCCAACGATTAGTTGCTAATCGTTATTTTAGAATATATAGATATCTTCTTCTTTTTTCAATTGATCCTCTAGTGTAAGTTGACTGGTTGATGTGTGTGATACGTTTAAAAATCCATAAAGATGTTGTATATTTGATATAACCTTTTTCTTTTTAAGTCATCCAGACACATGCACATTATTTAGTATACTTCAATATGTTACTTTGTTTTGCACGACATGAAGTTTTATCTGTAGGTATATTTCCCATGTAACTTGGCAGCAGCTGTTTTTTTTCCCTTTCCCTTTTGGGGGTCAACTGGTAGTTATTGACCCCTTTCTTTGACTACTAATTTATTTTTATTATGTTTAAACATTATTGAAATAGCTATTGGCTTAAGTGTTTATGTTGGGACCAACCTTGTACTTATCTGTAGATGTGTGTGCCGTGACTAATTTTTGACTTCAAACTTTTAGTAATTTTATGATTTCTGACAGCAATCTAAGCTTGTGGAGCATGCTAATTTTCACAAACTAAGAAGAACATTTGTGTGGTACGTTTAATGCCCAGCGACATTTTTAAGAATGTAGGATACATTATACATGCATGAATGTTGGTCTTATTCTATGTACGTATGCTGGCTGACTTGTCTTTGTACTAATTTTTAGAAATTGACAGTGTTGTGTGTTCATGTCGTGTCATGTCCATGCCAATGCAACTTATTTCGTAATTATTTGTTAACACCCTATATATATGTGGCTGAATTCTGTCATTTAAGAAAAAAGTAAGTTTTCCAAAAGTGAAAGGAGTGATTCAATCATTGTGCTATGAAGATTTTTCTTCCATTAAATGTTTTATGAAAAGAATTTCCTTTTAAGACTCTGTTTCACATTTTAATTATTTTCCAAGCTTCTTGGTTACTTGAAAATTTGAGATAGTAAGACTTTTCTAACTTCAAATATCTATTTTTTTTTTTTAAAACAGATAAGTTTTCCGGACCATAGTAATTATGATGCTGAACTTGCATGGCCCTTAATTCTGGACAACTTTGTTGAATGGATGAGAGCAAAGCAGAGATAAACCAAGAACCGATTGGTGGATCGGTTCTCTGTCATAATCCAAGCTTAAAGTACGTCACCATTTGAATACCATATTCAAATTTTTTCGCTCCACTCTCTACAACTTAAATTATATTGTTTGAATATCAATTTGTTTGCAGGATTGTCTCAAACAACACACATCAAAAGTGAAGCAATCAATTTTCTTTTGTTTTTTTTTTCCCTTGATTTTTGATTGAAGGGAGGATCTTTTCTTCTTTTCTGAATATACTCTTGTTAGAACCCACCCCCCCTCATTGTTAGAAGTTAGTGATGTGTTATGGATCTCTGTTTTGGTAAAGACTCAATACATTTTATTTGTCATTATTTATGCAACTTTGTTTCAGTTTTATTGTTATGTTGTCTACTTTTGTTTTAGGAGAAATTATACTTTACCCCCACTTAACTATGCTTCTTGTCACTTTACCCCTCTCAACTCAAATTGCTGCATTCCACCCCTTTGATGTTCTGATTTGTTTCTATCCCAGCCTTCTATCTTTGTTATGAAAAGAGGACAAAAAATGGCATGTGAGCTGCACGTGTCAATTTTATAACCAAAATATTCATTCAAAGAATTGGTTTATATACATATATGTGAGATACCATAAAGAAATAAGTGAAAATATATCCACATGTCAATTTTATTATCACAGGGTAGGGGTGGGCGCGGGTCAGTTGTGGCCACGGAACTTCTAATTCGTCATCCATCTGTCAAATTGGTGGATTGAAGAAAATCAATCCGCATCTGTCCGTCAATCCGGCGGATGGGGATTGAGCGGATTGACGGTTTGGTGAGTGGATGTGAATTAGTTTGGCGGTTTGAAATTTTATAAATTTTTAATATAATTCAATTTGTGTACTTTCTCAAAAAAAAATAAAAAATAAATTATTACCGTCAATAATTTAAAAAAATATTACAATCATTTCATGTCTCATCCAAAGTAAGAAAGTTTGAAACTTTAGAATATCACAATCACTGTATGTCTCATCTACATATTATAATCACAGCATATCTCATCCACATAAAGTATTACAATCTGTGATTCTTAAAATATAAAAACAATTCAAATCACTAAAATCATGAACAGAGCAGTAGTAGAGATTATATGTTTCTATATTGTTACATCTATATCTGTTTTTGAAATCAATCAGCATATATCATATTTTTTATTTATTATTTGGAAAAATATGGGTGTTCGAGAAGAAAAGAAGGGAAGAGAAGAGAGAGAGAGAAGGGAGAAAAGAGGAGAGAGAAGAGAAGAAGAGGAGGGAGGAGAGAGAGAGGAGAGGGAGTCGGGGAGAGAAGGATCGCGAGGAGGTCTCGTCGCACGGGCCCTCGTCGTCGGTCGACTCTCCTCTCCTACCTGCCTCTGCCTCGCTCTCGCCTCTGCCTGTCTGGCTGCCTCACTGCGCGCCCCTTGCCGCGGCACTCCGCCCCACCTCCCCTCCTCCCCTCTCCCTCCTCCCCTCCCTCCTCCTCCTTCTCCTCCTTCCTCCCTCCCCCCTCCTCCTTCTTCAAAAAAAAAAAAAAAAAAAAAAAAAAAAAAGGGCAAACGACGTTTTTTTTTTTTTCATTCGACCCACGTTTTTTTTCTACCACCAACCGATTGTTATTATTTTTAGAGATGGATTTAAAAATCAATAAATATAGATAAATAATACGTTTATTTTTTTCAATTCAAAAAAGATATTTAAGTTGAAAACTTTTTTTCAATAGAATATTTGAACTTTTTTTTAATTGAAAACATAAACAGAATATTTAAATAAATTGAAAACACAAAGTATTATAAATTACTATGGGTGCTTGTGGTTTGGCAGTTCGGTTGCGACTAAAGGAATGTCAAATCCGCCATCTGTCTGCCAGATTGGCAAATTGGAGAAAATCAATCCGCAATCGTCCGCTCATTATCATGCATCCATCTAAAATGCGGCGGATTGGTTCGGTTTGGTTCGGTCGGTTTTGACGGATCGGTATATCCGCTGTTCATTCCTACCACGGAGATATATACATAAATAGCTCTTGAATTGCCACCCTTATAATTCCAAAGGGGAAGATATATACATAAGGCGTTACTAAATTAGCCAAAAGCCAACAACTCATACCAAAAGTCAAAGATTCTAAACATACTAATTTTTTAGCTCATATTTTAATAGCTCTTGATTTGTCATCGTAATAAAATTAGTATGTAACCACTAGGGTTGGTGGCCTAGTGGAGAATGCAGTGCATTCCTCAGCACTGAGCCAGGGTCGATTCTTGGGAGGGGGTGTTTGAAATCTCTTCATGAGAACACGCCATGTACTCCACTCGACAACCTGTCATCTGCTGGGGCGTGTGGTTGCGCTTCATTGGTGCCCTGGTGGTGGGTCCCTCACTTGGTGGAGGTTAATTCCTGACTGACAACTGGTTACCCTGGGGTCAAGGCCCACAGGGCCGTGATGACACCTCAGAGCCCTTTTTTTATGATCAAAAAAATAAAAATAAAAAATAAAATTAGTATGTACAGTTTGCATTTTCCCTTTTTTATCCTCCTTTTTAGAATGAATTAGACGAATTTGAAGAAATTTGTAGCAATTTTTTAATTTAGGGATGTAAAATGACAACAATCTATAATTGGGGAAATTATTGTCCAGTGATGTCAGCAAAAAGATAACACAAATTTATGATTTTAATTATTAATATTTATAATATTTATCATCTATTTGTAATCATTTTTTAAATCTCGGTAGTGTGATTTGTCCAAATATAATTGAGGGGATGATGTGTAATTTTTTTTTTTTTTTTTATTAGAAAAAAAAGAAGATGTTTTGAAGTGTCATCACTGCATCTTTGGATTCAGTCTCCGGAGTAATCGGTTACTGACTTAATTTGACCCAATCCATAAGAAAAGATTCACCACCAAGGCATCAATAAAATTCAATCATATGCTACAGACGAACTTAAATTTTGATCGAAGTACAAGCCAACTACAAAGTAACAAATTCACTCCCCTTAAGATTTGAACTTAGATCACACTTATAAAAAAGAATGCCTTCTCTATTACGCCACTACCCGTGGTGGGATGATGTGTGGATGATTTGTAATTCGTAAGGAATCTTAGCTTTTTTCTAGTAATTGTTGTTGAATTATACTATTTTGATTGATTAGAATGTGGGTCCATTATGGGCATTGTTTGGACTTCCCCAGTCCAAAAGAAAAAGCAGAAGACAGCCAAGTCAGTGGTTTGGTAGCACAATAAAAAGTGCTGTGATGTGGAAAAAAACAGTTTGGAAGAAAGATTAAATACTATTTCAAAAAGCAGATACTCTTAGGAGCACTATCATGTTCAAGAAGATTTGCCCCACCCCACCCAATTGTTCTGACATTATTTTGCAGCTGGTATAAGAACTTGTCATATCAGATTAGTTGATTATTATTTTTTTATTTTTTTTTAATGCCTTAGGGTCCAACTTTGGTGACCAACAGCATTTTTGGGGTACCATGCCCTAAAAAAATTGGCTAGTAAGATCACGATATGCAAAATTAGTTCTAATGATAAGTAATTCTCATTTTAAAATGGTAAATAGTAGGATCAGTTCTAATGATAAGTAATTTTCATTTCAAAATGGTAAGTAAAATAAGTAGATCCTATTTTTTTCCTCAAGAAAAGCTGAAAATCACCTCATTTATTTTGCATCCAATTCTACTTATTATTAATCAATGGTTGAATCTTCCTATCCAGATCGAATGGATGGGATTATTAGGGCATAGTGCCCCAAAACTACCATTAGCACACCATAGAAAAATCAAATGTGACACCAACCATTGTATGTGCCAAGTAAGATCAAATTTTGTGGCGAGTAGAATCAGTTTGAATCCATTTTTTAGAGGTAAATAGGATCAGTTCCAGATTGCCAATTGGAGGAGAGAACATAAACATCCAAAGATTGGCATTAAGTTTATCTTTTTGCACTGTTTTGGAGCATTGTTTGAGAACAACAATAATTTGCAAGAATGAAAGCATGTACATGTGAAAATACTGCAGAGGCTTCTCAAGAAGCTGTTAGCATTACAAGAAGATCACAGGAATTAAGGAAAGAAAAATAAAAAATTTAGGTTTTCAAGAACAAGAATTCCTAGGATGAAGGAGGACCAACAATCAAAGGTGACGACGGAAGAACCGAATGCTTCTTTCTACTACGACTTCTGGTTGCTTTGGGGGGAGAAGATGACGAAGAAGATGAAGAATTAGAAGATGAAGCAAACCTTTTTGAACCGCTTCTTAGTTTCTTCTTGTCTCCTTCGCAGACCTTATCTTCGATTCTATGGTGACGAACTTTAGTTGAATTTAAACTCACTGGGATAATACAATTGCAGAACATACCTACACAAAATGGGTATCCAACAATTTATATTGCAACAAAAACAAAATGGGTATGGACAATGCATTTGGACTATCTGCAATATGACATGTCAACTATGTACTTCAAATTTTATGTTTTCAGAGTATTCCTCTTTTTATCTACTAATTTCATTGTCATCAAGCAAACAACAAACATGAGGGTACATTCATATAAATGCTAGCAACTTGATGCATGAAAAAAATAAGAAGTCCAAAAATGGCCTTACCGATTCTAGCGAGCCGGTTAACCCAACTGGGGATGGCATTGCTAGTGAGTCTGGTACAAGCATCATTGCAGAAATGGTTGCAGTTCTTAGTGATCAGATTGTATGCATTCCCTTTATACACTTTTGATAGTTCTTCCATCACTCCCCTCACCTCTGCCAGACCCATCTCTGTCCATCCAATCAAGATCGCCTTCCTAAAAGTAAACCCATCACACTGTTTTGGTTCTCCTTCAAAAATCCCTGTCGTCGGATACTCATGAGCTCCAAATGCATACTCAATTCCATGAACTGCCACCACACCACCACCACCCATTAACATTAAAAAAACCACCGAATCAACTCTAACAAATTGAACATTTCAGTACTCTTCTTTCCAAATTGACTCATCAAGTAAAATATATGATTGATTTTGTTAGTATAGACTCTTTTGGATGAACAAAATTTCTTGAGTTTGTACTTTTGGAGTTTTGAGTTAGTAGAATTTTTTAGATAAGCAAGTGAGATTGAGTTCTTAGTCCTATAAAAGATCTTTCTTCGATAAGTGATATCATAAAAGATACAAGTGAAAGTACTCCCTAGTGAGATTGAAAGATTTTCTTTAACAATAACCGCTCTAAAAAAAGATATTGAATTCCGATAGAAGAAAAAAAAGTAAAGTAGTCTTAGCAAATAGTCATATTCATCAAGAAGATGAGTCAATTTCAAGTTGATAAACCGGAAATGCTTAAATTGATATGAAACGAAGAGCAAAATTGAATCGATTTTCAACGACAGATCTGATTCGACAGTACTGTGAGAAGATCATAAAAAAAAAAAATGAAAAAAAAAAAAAAATGAAAAAGATTTTGAGTGAGTGAGTGAGTGAGTGAGCACTGACCTTGAACACCAGAATGGTAGACTCCGAGACCAAGCCAGTAAGCGTAGCCATTAATGGACGTTAGATCGTAAACATTAAGGTGGACCGGTACCGATCCACTTCCACTCTTAATTGAATTCTTTCTGCACAACATCATGAAGAAAAGATTGAACAAAACACAACACTTTGGATGCAATAGCTCTGCAACAAGAAGAATTAACTGAGTTGATTGAGAGAGATGAGACTGAGATTTTTGTGGGTTTTGGTTGAAATCAGAATTTTGAATTTGTATCATCGAAATGGGGTGGTGCCACTCCCGCGGCACTTGGTGCCGCTGCCTCTGCTTTTTGGCGCACCATTCACTGTGCTTATATGCCACACTTCGTTCATCTATGATAATTTTATTTTATATGGTTGAATTTAAAATTTAATGATTTGAAAAAAGAAAAAACATGAATTTATGGTACAACTACCCACCTAATTCATATACTAATAATGCTATAAATTCAGATTTAACTATTCAGAATTATCATCTTATATTTCAGATTTATTTTATTCATAAATTTCCCATTACATAAATTCAATCTTAACCATACATTTCTATTCAGGGTAAATTTAGAGTCTACTGGATCGATAAACTTATTTATTGCCATAAGGATAGTTTGCATAACCAAAAATATGAGACATAAATATCAAGTTAGGCATTCTCTTCTCCAACTGAGATATAAGATTGTGAATAGTTAGGCTCGAGTCGAGCCTTTTTTCCTAAACTTTTCTTTTTTTTGTTATAAGGAAAAATTTCACTTGACACAGAGAAGTCAAAGCTTCAAGACACCAACATGAGATGCTCATTGTGTTCATTTTATATATAAATAAATAGATATGTAAACACTAAAAGTGGTGGTGTGCATAAGATCATTTTCTTTCAAGAAAATTTAAATTTAAATTCAAAATAGAAACATTTTATAAGTTTGAAAAAATTAAGATTTAAATAAAAGAATTAAATTTAGAGTATAATTAAATAATAACACAATTGTTATTATAAAATATTTTGTGAACATTTTCAAATATATATATATATATATAAGTCATTCACATACTAGGCATTTGAATCAATTAGAGTTGATAATTGTACATTAAAATAGTTAGATAGGGTTTGCAATTGTTTCAAGCCATTTACATTGTTACTATTCCAGACAATTTCAGCCTTATCTGGCTTCGATTTACAACAATTTAAGCGTAATAATATGGATACAAATATAGATATAGACCGATAATAGTATAGATTGACGTGGGTATACACATTATATAAGCTCAAAATATATGTAATTTAACAATGACGAAAATTAATAGAATTCATTTGTGAAAACTTGAATATATAAATTAATTTTATCATAACAATCCTTATAGAGCGTTATCAAACTTTTAGGGGTATTATAAAATAATTATTAAAAAAAATTGACCAAAAAAATATATATCAATTCAAGCTTTTGAGAAATATATATACATTAGTAATATATATTAAGACTAAATGAGTTAAAATTATAAAATTTATAAAATTTTATTTGATATTGATATGAATAATTATATGACTTAAGAAATTACATGTAATTATGTGAGTATATTTAAAAAATAAAAAAATAAAAACCTAACTATGGATATCAAATATATTATGACTATAATTTGTTGGAATTGCAGGGAGAAGGGGGGTTGTGATTGGTTGGAATATGAGCTGTGTTAATCCTATTTGATTTTTAAAATAATTTGAAAATTTTTCTTTTGGGAGAAAGTAACGTACAGTCATTATAGTTTGTAGTGGATGAGTATGATATTATATTATGTTCAATATATTATGGTATGATGATCTGTGATTACAGTATTAAAATACAGTAAAGGAAGCACATTAATTAGTTGGGTAGGGCCAACGGGTCCCATGTGTCAAATATCAGATGGTGGAGATTGACGTGACCTTAGTAACCATCCAGGCGTGAGCTGCTGATGTTAAACACTATCACATGTTTGGTAGTATGGTACGATATGAGATTTAGCTAACTTATAAATATTTTTGAGATTTTAAAAATTATATTTTACCTTTTAAGATCATCTTCAAAGCTTCATTAAATTTGAAATTTAGTAAAAAAAACACTTTTTAGAGCTCCAACAGTTTCATTAAATTAATATCAAATTGAGAATTCACCAAAAATTTCACCAAAATGATAACAGGCTCCGCATTTCACCAAAATATTGTGCATGACCGTTGGGGGAGACCAACCGGTCGACCGGCAAAAGGTTCAAACAGTTCCAAAAAAATGTTCAAACAGTTTAAAAAAAAAAAATTTTTTTGCCTTATCGATCGACCGGTCGACCAACCGATCGACCACTAAAAGGTTCAAACAATTCAAAAAAAAAATTTCAAAAAAAAAAAAAAATTTTTTGACTTAACCGGTCGACCAACCAGTTGTCCTGGCGCAGATTTAATAATAATTTGATAAAAATCAACCGTTGGAGCACTCGGTATCAGATTGAGAAAAAAGTCATTTTTTTACTTAGATTTGATGAAAATTTTGGTGAACCGTTGGAGATGCTCTAAGGTTTATATTTGTGTAATAGTTTGACCCTTGTTGTGAATTAAATTGTTACAAAAGTATGCTGACATCACCAAAATGTATATTGATGGACCATATTACTCTCTCTCCTTATTTCCATACTTGCAATGGTGGAAATGCATTTTAAGATAATTCAACAGTCTAGATCTGACTACTTTAAAAAATAAATATATTAAATAAGTCAGATCTTAACCGTTGGATCATCTTATAGTACATCTCCACCGTTACAAGTAGGAAGGTAAGGAGAGAGAGGAAGGAAATGATCCTAATTCCTTTCGAAGCGCCAAACAATCTTCTTCTCTTTTTTTTTTAAACACAACTAGAAAACCTGATTTAACCTGTACCAAAACACCAAACAATCTTTCTTTTTTTCTTTTTTTCTTTTTTTTTTTTTTTAACACAACCAAACAACTTGATTTAACCTAAAATTCCTTTGGTTTGTTGTTTAAAAAAAAAATTCAAACTTTTAAAAAAATAAAATAAAAACTAATTTAATAAAAATAAATATGAAGAAATATATTTAATTTGTAAAAAAAATATTTCTAACCACTAGAAAGACAGAAATATATAAAAATAATAATTATTTTTTATTTTTTATTTCTTAACCAAATTAATTTTTAATTTTAAAAAAAAATTCTAAAACAAATTTCTAAATATCAAACCATACATAACTTACGAATATTTTGATAAGTCATTTCTTACGTTGGTAACTTATTTAATTATTTGTTAATTTTACGACATTTTTATCATATGATAAATGTTTTTCCATTTTAATTTGCATTCCATAAATTATTAAATTAATTAATTTTGTATTCACAACTTATTCAGTTAATTTGTTATTTTTTGAGTTTTTTTTTGGTGAATAGTTATTTTTTGGGTAATAAATAAGTACCATAGAATCCTCTTCAACAAGGAAAGAATGAAGAAAGAGCACTCAAGTAGCTTGAAATTGAAATATTATCTTAGAAATTTAGATACACAATGCTGAAATATTAACTTTAGTTACATATTCATGTCCACCAAAATAAACCTTGCAATACTAGTTACAAATTCTTGTCCAACAAAAACTTTGCAAGTCAATAAAAGAGTAGTACCCAATTCAAAACCTATGGTAAGCAAGGATGCATGCCTTCCGATATGTACTAATATGAAGACATTGTTAGAAAAACATACCCACTAATTACACAAAAAAAGTATAACGTAGCCTTTAATTCCTTCCAGCATCCCTATACAAAAAGCATCACTTGAAAAATAAAAAAACAAAGAACAACAAATTAATAAACACAAATGAATATATTTTAAGTGTTATGCATGATGCAATTATATGCATACTTATGGTTCAAGTCATGCTCCACTGAGTTGAAAGCACTCCATCTTGTCCTTCATCCTAAAAAATGAATTAGATTAGTTGGCCTCAAATTCCATGTGGAAAAATAAAATAAAATAAAATAACACAATCATTTGTCATTTACACTTACATCAACAATGCTCCTCTCAATAGCTGTGGACTTTCCAATAGTGCTCCTTTCAACAATAGTACCAATTCCTCTCTGAGCAGACTGATTTGTGCCCATTTCCCTACCCCTAATAGGTGCCCTCTGGCATGTCCTCTTATTGTGCCCAATCCCCTTGCAAATGATGCACCTCACAGTGCATGATCTTTTTGATGGTGCAGCCTCATCAACTTCTCTTCTCTTACTTTTTCTAGGTCTTCCAGGCATTCTCTTAAGAGGTGGTGGCTTTAACTCATCTCCAAGAACTGGACCCCATATACTCTCATCATGCATTGGATGTATAATTTCCCCATATGCCTTAAAATAAATGTGTTTATAGTACATTGTGTCACAATAGGTCTCCAAGTTCATCCTCTTATAAGTAATGCAAGCTGTTGCATGCTTGCAAGGGACTCCACTTATGTCCCATATCCTTCAACAACATGACCTTCTTTGTAGGTTCACAATATAAGACACCACACCGTCAACTACTTGATACTCCTCTTGTCCTGCAAAAGCCACTTTACAATAGGGCTAAGCAAGGAATCCGTGAAATCCGTAATCCAATCCAGTCCAGTCCAATCCAGTAGGTTTGGATTGGTTTTTTGAATCCGTGGTTCGATTCCGGATTGAAAAATTAAAAATCCGTAATTCACGGATTGGTTCCGGATTGAACGCCACGGTTCCGGATTGGAACTGATCCGGACTGTATACAAATAGTCTATATTTTTATTATACACCTTCCTGCATAATATTTTCTCTTATTTCATATAAAACTTAAATCCAAACCTAAACTTGCATAGTATCTTCTTTTATTATTTTTGTTTGCTAGTTTTTCGTGTTAATTTGCAATGGTCTAAATACTTATGGTGGAATTAGTTTTCTTATGGTTGTTTAAATTCTAGAATAGTTTGTTGCTATTATAAAAAGACATGTTGTTATTGTGAAAGTAATATGGTGCTATATTTATATTTTTATGAAATTAAAGTGTTATATATATTTTTTTGTTATTTAATTATGTAAATCCGTGGTCCTAAACCGATTCAATCCGTGTTTAAATGGATTGGTTCGGATTGGTTTCACGATTTAAACGGATTGGATTAGTTTCAATTTTTCAGGATCCGTAGATAACGGATTGATCCTGGTTTTACTCCAATCCGGACCATGCTCACCCCTACTCTACAAAGCCTAGACTGAAGAACCACTCCATCCAATTGTTTCTTAATGTTAGGGGTTACCAAAGATTGCCATGAAACTGCCTCTTCAAACCTCTTATGTAACCTGTTCATCAGTTTCAATCTAATATTTTCTAACAATGTCAAGATAGGTTTACCCCTAACATTACCGATCCAATTATTAAATGACTACACCATGTTGCTAGTAACATGTTCACTCTTCACCCTATGAACAAATGTGTGTCTTGCCCATATTTCAACTAGCAATTTAGAAAGCCAGCTATGTGCTTTAGAAGATAACTCCAACATTTGTCCCATTGCAATGTTAAAATCCTTGACAGAGTAAGCTTTAGTTGTAGCCCAAAAGGCTCTTTTCATCTTTAAACTAGGGAATTTGCCCTTCATATTGCTAAAAATGTGTCTATAGCACCTCCTATGAGTTGTTTGGGGTATTACTTGTCTCATGACTAGCTTAATGCCCTTTTGACCGTCAGACATGATTGTCAATGACATGTTTTGGAGGCCATTACCAAAAATGGTGTTCAAGTGGTAAAGGAAAAAGGCCCAACTATCTTTACATTCACTCTCCACCATAGCAATTGCAATAGAATAAAGACCATTATTTCTATCAAGACCAACTGCAGCTAAAAATATGCACCAAAATGGTCCCTTCAAATAACACCCATCCACAGCTATGAAAGGTCTACAACCTTCTTTAAAGCCATGTTGTATGGCTGCAAATGAAAGAAAAATTCTTTTGAATGTTAGTAAGGAAGGAGGTAAGTTTGGATTAGATGGTGGCTTTCTTTCCCTTTCAATTTTGACCAAACTACCAGGATTGGTCCTCAACACTTCTACAGCATACATTGGAAGTTTGGTGCAAGCCTTTGCATGATTACCCTCAATTGCCTCCATGGCTTTCCTCTGTACAGTTGCGTCCTTGTAGTCTCCAATTCATAATTTTCAGCTATTTTATCATGCATTGCCTCTAAAGTGATCCCAGGATTCCCTCTAAGAGTTTTTTCAAACTTTGTAGCAATCCAAGATGCTGTTGCTTCAATATTCCTTTCTACTCTAACACATGTATGGTCAGGGCCCAATGTCTTAATCTTATATGTCACCCCATCAGGTAATGAAAAAGCATGAATTCTCCATTTACACATCGAGTAATCTTATATGTCACCCCATTAGGTAATGAAAAGCATGAATTCTCCATTTACACATTGAGGAAGCACATATGCAAGTCACTCTTTTCTTGTCATTTTTTATTTTAATCAATTTAAAACCTCTTTCAATTGCAAATTCCTGGAGTACAGTCCTGAAGTGATACACATCATCAAATATCATTTCCTTCTCCAATATTATTTTCTCTCCTTCCTTATTTCAAACATTTTTCCCCTCATATATCTGTTAACATTAACACCTTGCACATTTTCTTCATTAGTAGAATAGTTCCCTTCTATATCATCAGATTCATAGTCTGATATCCCCTCATCATTAGTCTCAATTGGTTCATCTGACCCATTACTACCTTCATCATTATCTGAAATGTCCTCATCATCCTCATCACTAATGATATAAGCATTTTTAGCACCTATTTCACTAAATTCAAAATCCCCTAACGCAGTCCAATCAACATCATTGTAGTCATCCACATTGCTAAATAAATCATCAAATATTACCGATCTATTTCCAATGTTACTACCCACACCAACTCTCATACTTGTGCCACTACTACTCACGTGTCCCTCTTCACTAGTAGGAGTATCAATTACGACAAATGAAGGTAAAAGTTGATCAAGTTTTAGAAAAATATTAATCACCTTAGTACCATAATTTGAACTAAATATTTCAATGACATCTTGATCAAATTTAACCTCCATCTTACTCTTAGTGTGTGTATTTGTAAAGTGCAAATTTAATCCCATACCAAAATTCCCAGGTACATTAGTGAGTGCAGCTTCACAAGTATCAACCAACAATGGCATGTAGTTATACTTGTAGGGATTAACATTCAAAATGCGACTGACATAACCATTAAAGTGTACTAGTATGTTATGAAGCATAGGATCAACCATTGTCCGAAATACAAAAAATTCATCACAAATATCATGAATATCAGAAGGCATCTACACAACAAGCTTATATTACAACATCAGAATTTTAATAAATAAAAGAGTAGAAAATAAACCCAAAAAAACCACCTAAGATATTGATTGAAACCCAAATTTTAGAAAAAGAAAGAGTAGAAAACAAACCAAAGAAATTCCCAAAAATACTAATTGAAATAGACCCAAAATTTTAGTAAAAGAAAGAGTAGAAAACAAATATAAAAAAAAAAATTCCATAAAATACTAATTGAAAACAAACTCTATAACCCCAAAATTTTAATTAAAAAAAAAGGTAGAAAGAAACCCAAAAAAAAACCCAAAAATAGATTGAAAACAAACCTTTAAACCCTAAATTTTTTTTAACAGGATAAAATACAAACCCAAAAAAAATTGATTAAAGACAAACTCACAAAATTTTGTAAGCAAATAATCCTAAAACAAATTTTATAAAAAAAAAATCATGAACAAAGAATTCTAAACCTCCAAATTTCAATGCTTAATATGAGAGAGTTAAAATGGATCACTTACAGTGTTTCAACGCAATATAGACATACAAATTTCAATTTTTTCTTCAACCAACGATCTAAACTTCTTTGCATTGTCTCTTCTTCTTTTAGATCTACGCATCCAACGATAAACAACGATACCTCTCATTTTTCCCTTTGCATTGCCTCTTCCATCTCTTTCTCAAATGAAGAAATGGAGAAAGTGAAGCTTATGAAATTGTTAAACCTATATAAAATGCAAGTACTAATTTGACATGATGTACCAGTAAAGGGCATTTTAGTCAATTTAATGTCTTGGTTAACGGAGTTAATAATCAGGGGACGGGATGTAATTTCTGAAACCTTAGGGGGATATCTGTAATTTAGCTAAACCTCAAGGGGGTATATGTAATTTTCCCAATAAAATAAAATGAAATGAAAATAGAGTGAAAGTGAGAATAGAATATAAGGTTGGATGAAATAGAATGTTCATTTTCATTCTATTATTTGGTTGTTAATATGGAATGACATAGGAATATAATGATAATTTTTATTTTCATATTTAATTATGCCTGTTAAACCCATGGAATGAAATAAATTTTTATTATTTATTTATTTTTTTAACAAGTTAGTAACAAATAAATTAAAATTTTATATAGATCATGATAATGTTGATACTTGTGAAAGTGATGGTGTGAGTCGTAGTGGTAATGGTGGTGGTGGCGGCATTGGTAGTGGTGATAGCAGTGATAGTAGGATGGTAGTAGTAGGTTGTTATGGTCTTAGTGGTGGTGGTGGTGGTAAGGTAGTATTGTGGTTGCAGTGGTGGTGGTGGTGGTGGTGGTGGCAGTAGTAGTGACGATGACGACGGTCAACGGTAGTAAAGTGATAGTTCTCGCGATGGTGATGATGGTGGTTATTGGGTATATCTCCTTATTGGAGTATAGAACCCAATTGGCTTATTAAAAATATTTAATTTGGTTTAGTGTTGGTTATAATATATTTATGTATTATATTTGACTTTTGGAGGCCCAATGGGTATTTAATAATATATTTAGTAACAATTAGGGCTTTGATAAAAAGGCCAAGAATCAACAGTATTTTTTTGATATTGTTTAGTTTTCCGAAGGAAGAGTATAGCGGTTGCCGATTCATATTTTCGGTGAGACTGTGCTGGGAGTTTTTCAATTGAGGACTAAGATTAATCAATGCTTGCTGCTTGATTTGTTGATGCTGCTACTGTCTCTGATTTGATACTGATTTAGTTCAGATTTGTGATCTTCTTCAACTCTGTTTCGAAGACAATTTATTTATCTATTTTGGTGAGGCATTTCCTTTATTTATTTGTGATTATTTGAAATTCACCTAAGGGTGATTTATGAGACCATTCATGTCTTGTTTGTAATCGTTTGAAAACTTTTAATTGATAGTGGAATCAGATTTTGATCCCGTAGACGTACGTCACATTGAGGAAACAACGTAAAATTCTTGTGTTCTTGATTTAATTTTTCCGCATTAGTTTTTATTTTCATTAATTGATTTACCTGTGGGAAATTATATATTTTCACTAACAACTAATATCAGAGCTTTATTTGGGTTTATATATTTGTGTAAATCAATAGAGGGGAATGTGGGTTATATGTCTAACTTCAATAGAAGCAATTGGGTAACTTGGAAAACCAAAATGGAGGACCTTTGTAAAGATTTGTATAGACCCATTGAGGATGATAGTGGCAAACCTGAGGGTATGAAAGATGATGAATGGAAGAGGCTTAATCGAAAAGTCGTTAGTGTTATCCGTCAATGGATTGATGACAGCGTGTTTTATCATGTTACTACTGAAACCTCGGCGCATGATTTATGGAAAAAATTAGGTCTTTATGATAAAAAAATAGCCACAAATAAATTTTTTCTATTTCGAAAGTTGGTTAATTTAAAATATAAAGACGACAACCCCATTTCAGAACATTTGAATGAAATAAAGACTATTGTTAACCGACTTGCTTCTATGAAAATTGTTTTTGATGATGAGTTGTAGACTTTGATGCTACTTAGTTCTTTGCCCAAAAGTTAGGATACTATGGTTATGATGGTTAGTAATTCAGTGCCTGATAGAGTTGTCACAATGAGCCAAGTCACTAGTAACTTGTTGAATGAAGAAACTAGAAGAAAATCAGCGGGTTCTTCTCATTCAGAGGCAGTTGTTATGAGAGGCCGAAGCAAAATCAGGGAGAGGAATAAGACTCCTCGTGGTCGTGATCAAAGCCGTGACAAATCAAGGATGGTTCTTTTTCAAAGAAAGACATTGAGTGCTATTATTGCCATGAGAAAGGACACAAAGCGAGAATGTCGAAAGCTCAAGAACTAGAAGAAAATGCGTGACAAAAGTGTGGATAAGAAGCAAAAAGACACAATGGCGATTACCGATGGTGATCTCATGGTCGTTTGTAAAGATGATTGTGTCAATTTTATAGACCAAGAGAGCAATTAGGTGATTGATTCCGGTGCTTTTTTTTCATATGTCTTCTCGAGTTGATTTCTTCACTACCTACACCAAATGAGATTATGGGTGTGTTCGAATGGGTAATGAAGGTTTGTCCAAGATTATTGGCATGAGTGATGTCTGCTTGGAAACATATTTGGGTTGTAAGTTGTTGCTTAAAGATGTGAGGCATGTTCCAGACATTCACCTAAATTTGATCTCTACCGAAAAGCTAGATGATAAAGGCTACAACAACAAATTTGGTGATGGAAAATGGAAGCTCACAAAGAGTTCTTTGGTAGTGGCTAAGTGAAAGAAGACTCACACACTTTATTCGATGTAAGAAAAAATTTGTAAAGGTGTTATCAATGCACTTGAGGATGATACTTTTACCGAATTGTGGCACAAGCAGCTTGGACACATGAGTGAAAAAAGAAGGCAAGTTTTGTTCAAGAAAGAGCTTCCACCCGGTTTGAAAGGTACGTATTTTAAAACTTGTGTTCATTGCTTGGCGAGCAAACAACATAGAGTTTCTTTTCATAAAAATATTGCTTCTAAAAAAGAAAATGTTTTAGAGTTGATTCATTTGGATGTTTGTGGTCCTTTGAAAGTTAGAACACATAGTGGTGCATTTTATTTTGTTACTTTCATTGACGATTATTCAAGAGAAGTTTGAGCTTTTGCACTAAAAACTAAAAATCAAGTTTTAGATGTATTTAAGCATTTTCAAGCCATGGTTGAAAAAAAAAATATGGCAGAAATTGAAGTGCATTCGAACAAACAATGGTGGTGAATACATTGAGTCATTTTATGAGTATTGTCATAGCAAAGATATTTGGCATCAATAGACAGTTAAGAAGAGTCCTCAACAAAATGGCGTTGCCGAGAGGATGAACCGCACCATTGTGGAAAGAAAAAGGTGTCTACTTTCATATGTTAAATTGCCAAGATCTTTTTGGGGTGAGGCAGTGAGGACAGTGGTTGACGTGATTAATTTGTCTTCTTCCTATTCTTTGAATGGTGATTTTCCAAAAAACGTTTAGACCGACAAAGATATGTCTTATGAGCACTTGAGAGTGTTTGGTTACCGAGCTTTTGTTTACGTTCCAAAGGATGAGAGGTCTAAGCTTGATAACAAGTCAAGACAATCCATTTTTCTTGGCTATGGGCGTGATGAATTTGGTTATAGATTGTGCGATCCAGTCAACAAGAAAGTTATTCAAAGCCGTGAAGTTGTGTTTCTTGAAGACCAAATAATTGAAGACTTTGGCAAAGGTGATCAACCGGAGCCAAAAACTAGTGGTTTCATTGACATAGATCCATCTCCTTCATCGTCTGTGGATGATGAAAATGGGGGAGACGTCCAACCACCTATTGAAGATGTGGGGGATAATACTAACCTAATGAAGTTGAGCCAGAAATTGAGGAAGAGCATCTAACTCAAGAACCGCCACCACAACTTGAGTTGAGGGAATCTACAAGGGACTGGCAACCTTTGAGAAAGTATCCTCCCAATGAATATGTGTTGATTTCCGATCAAGAAGAGCTTGAGAGCTACTAAGAAGCAATTGAGCATACAAAGAAAGATAATTGAAAAAATGCCATAAAAGAGGAAATGAAAGATAATTGGAAAAATGCCATATAAGATGCTTTTTCAACCTTTACTTGAAAACCACACTTATGATTTGGTGGAGGTGAACAACTTGATGTGAAGATTGTATTTCTTCATGGTGATCTTGAAGAAGAAATTTAAATGGAGCAACCAAAGAGTTTTATTGAAAAAAGGAAAGAGAAATTTGTTCGCAAATTGAAGAAAGTTTGTATGGTCTCAAGCAAATGTCGCAGCAATGGTACAAAAAAATTTGACTCTTTCATGATGAATAATGGTTTTTCTAAATCACTTCGGACCATTGTGCGTTTATGAAAAAATTTTCGAATGGCAAATTTATTATTCTTTTGTTTTATGTTGATGACATATTAATTGTGACTCAAGATTCTACCATGATTAACAAGTTGAACTTAGAGTTGAGTAAGTTTTTTGCTATGAAAGATTTGGAGTCGGTAAAGCAAATGCTTGGTTTGAATTATAATTGCAAAGAGGGACTGATTTGGTTATCTAAAAAAAGCTACATTGAGAAAGTGCTTGAGAGGTTCAACATGAATAAAACAACCCGGTTGGTTGTCCACTTACGGGTCACTTCAAGCTTAGTTCGAATCAATGTCCAACAAGTGACAAAGACAATGAAGAGATGTTGAAAATTCCTTATGCTTTAACGGTTGGTTCTTTGATGTATGCCATGGTTTGTACAAGGCCAGATATTACTCACATTGTTGGTGTGGTGAGTCGGTTTCTCTCTAATCCTGGTAAATAATATTGAGCAGTGGTGAAATGGATTCTAAGGTATCTTCGATGGACTTCGAAAGTGTGTTTGTGTTTTAGGGTGGTAAGCCGATGCTTGATGGGTTCATAGATTTCGACATGGCTTATGATGTTGGTTCTAGGAAATCTACTTCGGGGTATTTGATGACATTTGCAGGGGGAGCTGTGGCATGGCAATTTAAATTATAAAAATGTGTTACTTTCTTAACTACCGAAGCTGAATTTATCAACATTATGAAAGCATGTAAAGAAGAGTTATTGTTGAAGAAATTTTTGCAAGAGTTGGGTTTAAAGCAAGAAAGGTATGTGCTTTATTGTGATAGTCAAAGTGCTATTCATTTGAGTAAAAATTTCACTTTTCATTCGAGATTAAAACACATTAATGTGAGATACCATTGGATTCGTGATGTGTTAGATTCGAAATTGTTACAACTCGAAAAGGTTCACACGGATGATAATATTTCGGATATGTTGACTAAGACTCTGTCGAGGGACAAACATTTGAAATGTCAAACTTTGGCGAGTATAGTTGATGTCTCCACCTAAGTCAGTAGGGGGAGAATTGTTGAGTATACCTCCTCATTGGAGTATGGGACCCAATTGGTTTATTAAAAATATTTGGTGTTGGTTATAATATATTTTATATATTATATCTAACTTTTGGAGGCCCAATGGGTATTTAATAATTTGTTTGATAACAGTTAAGGCTTTGATAAAAAGGCCAAGAATCAACAATATTTTTTTGATACTGTTTAGTTTTCTGAAAGAGGAGAGTAGCGGCTACCGATTCAGATTTTCGGTGAGACTGTGCTGGGAGTTTTTCAATTGGGGACTAAGATTAATCAATGCTTGGTGCTTAATTTGTTGATGCTGTTACTGTCTCTAATTTGATGCTAATTTGGTTCGAATTTGTGGTCTTTTTCAATTCTGTTTTGAAAATAATTTATTTATCTATTTTGGTGAGGTTTTTTCTCTATTTATTTGTGATTATTTGGAATTCATCTAAGGGTGGTTTATGAGATCATTCATGTCTTGTTTGTAATCATTTGAAAACTTCTGGTTGATAGTGCAATCGGATTTCGATCCAGCAGATGTACCTCACATTGAGGGAACCACATAAAATTCTTGTGTTGTTGTTGATTTACTTTTTTTAGTTTTTATTTCCATTGATTGATTTATCTGTGAGAAATCATTTATTTTCTCTAATAGTGGTGTGATGTTTGTGAAGGTGGTAGTAGTAGTGATAAGTTAGTGATTGTGACCGCAGAGGTAATGATGGTAGTGAGAGCGGTGGTAATAGGTTAGTGGTTCTAATGATGGTGATAGTGATGGTTTTATGGTTTTGGATGTGGCGGTAGTGACGGTGGTAGTATTGGAGACATTGATAGTACGATGGTGGTAGTACAGCGGTGTGGTGGTTGTAACGGCGACGATGATGATGGTTATAGTTGTGGTTGTGGTTGTGGTTGTAGTGGTGGTGGTAGTGGTGACAATAATGTAGCGGTAGAGGTGGCGGTAGCAGTAGGGTGGTGGAGTGGATGGTAGGAGAACGGGATAGTGGTAGTAGTTAAATAATAATATTTTTTTAAGTGCCAACAAAAATAATAATAATAAAATTTCATAATAATTCTATGATGGAATGAAATGACCATTCCTTAAATTGGAGGAAGAAATAGGCACTCTCACATTTTGTTGGAATAACTATTCCAATAGAATGACTATTCCTACTGAGATAAGGCGTACCAAATAAGGGAAATGGAATGCAAAACTATAATATGCATTCCATTCCAGTCCTTTCTATCGTACCAAACGTGCTGACCTTTTTCTTTTTCTTTTTTTCTTTTTTGTTTTTGTCTTGATAACAAATATTCCTAAGACAAAAGAAATAGATGGGAAAAAAAAATGCAAGACAATTTTACTGAATTTAAAACAATTTTCATTAAATTTTATATAAATTTTGCTCTAATATTTGAGCAGAAAGTACGTAAAATTTAATCATGATATATTCACATCACTTCTATTTATTGTTGTGATCTCTACTCTCACAATAGCGTCACCCACCTTTCATAACCTCTCACACTCTAATGCGCACACCTCTAGCTGAGAGAAAAAGACAGATTGGTGGGAAAAGAGAGAGGGAGCGACTGAAAGAGATCACAAAGAGAGGGGGTGTGAGTCACAGAGTTAGGGCATTGAGATGGGAGGGATTAGAATGGTGATGGGTTGCGAGGTGAAAGGCTAGGGAAGGGTTGGGGGTGGTCACTAACACTAGGAAGGATTTTGGATAGATGCGTGATTTTAGACGAGCAGATACAAGTGTAATAATATGAATTTTGTGGGTGCAAGTTGGATGGTGGATTGACTGCCTCTGAACCACTACAACCTGACCCACCCATAGTAATTTTTTTCCCTTCCTCTCTAGCCTGGCGCAGTAGCCCATCTACAAACAAACAAATCAGCCATGTTTGGTTTGTATTTGTGAAATACTTCTAAAAAATAATTTTTTAGAAAGAGTTTACAAATTTTTAAAATTTATTTAGTTATATATTTTGAAAATAGTTTTGGAATTTTGAAGTTTTGGATAATTAATTTTTTTTATTTTTTATAGTTAAATAGATAGATGTGAGAGAAAAAGTGATTGATTGAGAAAATTTTTGGTTGGTCCCCAGGCACCACATGGCCATGCCCCAGGCCAATCACAAACCCCTATGCCCCCTTATATTTCTCAATCACTCAATACAAAATTATGGGTCTCACGCTCTCCACCAATTACATATGGAGCGTCACATGGCGCTATCTTTGGATCAACCAATAACTTCTCATTGATTAATGTGTAAGATGTAAGAGAAAAAAATGATTAATTGATGTGTATTAGAGAAAATGGTGATTTTGAAATTCCTTTTTAAAAAATTTTAACCAAACAAATTTTTTGAGATTTTTTCTCAAAAATAGTATCTCTAGATACAAACTAAACAAGAATGTTTTTCAACTTTTGAGATTCTAAACCCCTCTCTCTCTCTCTCTCTCTCTCTCTAAACCCTAACCTTAGTCGGTGATGCTACTGTTTGCATCCACTCGAGTGGTGAGTGATGAGTTGCGGAGGTATCGTATCTCTTCTCTTCTTTTCTTCTATTATTCTATTCTCTTCTCTTTTGTATGTTCTTCAAATATACAATTTAAAAACTATTTTCTAATTCAATCATTTTTTTATATATATTTCATTTCAGATCTAATTCTTCTCATTGATTTGGGATTTTTTTGGCCAAAGGAGGTAATATTTATTCCATTTTAGTTTGTTTGATTGGTTTGTTTGTAGACTTTGATTGATATTTTAGAATATCAGTATGTAGTTAGAAAAAAATTTGATATGTAATTAAATTATTTTTTTTTTTATATTTACTTGTTCAACCAAACCCTACCTCTCTCATTTTAAAATTTGAATATATTTATTTTTGAAAAAATTGTTATATAGTGTAAACTTTATATTAATGATAAATATTTGGGAAAGATACACATCAATGAAAAATAAACTATGATTCACCTGTGTAGTAAGGCAACTCTGTTTGGTTCAATTTGATTCTATTTGTAAAGTTCAAATCGCCAAATCGATCACATTAATTTGTCAATTCGTTCTACCCGCGCAATCTTTATTCGCCAATTAAGCGGATGGATGGGAATTAATTTTTTTCAATGCGCCTCCTTTTGGGAAGATGGTGGATGGGATATCATCCGACCCGACCCAAACCGCAAGCACCCCTAATAAAAATAAATCTACGTGTTATGTAAATTATTAAAACTTCATGAGAACTCAATGCAATTATGTTAAAATTATGAAACTTACTCCATTTTTTCTAAATCTCAAAAGAGATCAACATAATTTACCCTAGAAGGAATTAATTGAATTCGGTCCGATTATAAATAATAATAATAAAAAAATGTCATTTGAATTCGATTAATTCAGATATTCGATCTGAAAAATTGACCCAATCTACTTTTTTTTCTTCTTCTTTTAAATCAAGAGAAAAATGTAAGTGTAGCGTCCAAAATTTTGTATTTTATTTTATTGTTTTCTTTATGAAAGGAGAAGGTGAGAAATAATACAATTATAATAAGAAGGTTGCATTGATACAAAGTGACAAGAAATTCATGCATTATACCAAGCAATTTAGGAGGTAACTTGGTAAGAGTATAAAATAATTAAGAAAAACAAGAGGGAAAATTATTTTAAAAAATAAATAAATAAATAAAAATTCAAGGTTTGATCTTTGTAATAAAAAAAATTGAATTTTGAATTTTATTAATTTAAATTCTAATGTTTTAATTTGTTTTCAATCTAAATAATTTGTCTATTTTTGTTAAATAAAGTTGGCAAAAAAGAGTATTTTTAGTCATTAAACTTAATGAAAAATGATATTTTAGACATTTTATTTACAGCTGATGATACAGTTATGATATAACGAGTTCCAGATGGAATGGGTCGGATTGGTTCATGCTTCTCCAACCGGTATCTGAATGGTCAAGCCCACCAATGAACCTACACACGAGTTCAACGGGGAACGGGGAGTCCCCCAGTGAACCCTCCGACGAGCAAGTTAGAAAAAGAGGAGGTGGGATGCAGGGATATGAATTAGAGATAGAAAAGCTTAACATTCTTCTTGTCTTCAATGTCTACTTATATCCTTTGGTAATCATTTCGTTGTCCCTTCCGACCTGTCACCTTGGCCAAAAGTCTATGTTGTAGCTTACCTTGTTTAGGGTGAGGGCGTGCCGTCCTGACAGAGAGGTGTTGTCGTAATAAATGCTGTGAGGGGCTGCATTAATGACAATGTGCAGTGGCAATAACTTTGCAGATCTTTGTCTGCTGATGTGGCTTGCCATTTACCTGCCACGTGTCTGAATATCATTGGTCCTTCAAGTCATGTTGACTTCCAGCTGTGCTGGGCCTTATCAGTTGGGTTATGTATTGGGCCCTAAGTGGTAGACTTGGGTTGTTCATAGTGGGTTGTGGCCTTTATGGGCCTACCCACGTCAGTAGTCCCCCCATTCCCAAGTGCAGCTTTAGTCCAACGAATGGAATAATGAGAAAAATGGAGATCGAAGGTCGAGTGAAAGGAACGACCGACCAGAAGTGGCTGAGTGAAGAGACCGATCGTGAGAAGGGCCGACCGCGAAGGGAAACTGAGTGGAGGGACTGACCATGAGGAGGGGCGACCGCGAAGGGTAGCCGAGTGGAGGGACCGACCATGAGGAGGGCCGACCGCGAAGGGTAGCCGAGTGAAGGGACCAACCATGAGAAGGGGCGACCGCGAAGGGTAGCCGAGTGAAGGGACCGACCATGAGGAAGGCCGACCGCGAAGGGTAACCGAGTGGAGGGACCGACCATGAGGAGGGGCGACCGCGAAGGGTAGCCGAGTGGAGGAACCGACCATGAGGAGGGCCGACCACGAAGGGTAACCGAGTGGAGGGACCGACCATGAGGAGGGGCGACCGCGAAGGGTAGCCAAGTAGAGGGAGGGCCGACCGCTGGCGGTAATCGAGTGGAGGGGCTTGAAAGGCGGTGGGTCACGTGATGATTTGAAGTGGAAAAGACAGGGTAGGGGAAGGGAGCAGTGAATCGTGGTCGTACACGTGGTAGCATCTCGTGGTGGGGGAGGTTAGGCTTTGGGCTAGAAGTGAAACGATAGGCCATAATGGGTGTTGAAAAGACAATTTTGGCGGATGGTTGAAAATTTTTCAAACTGGCGAAAATTAATTGTGATCCCCGGAATACAGGCAAGCCTTGGGCTTTTGGTATTATACATTTTACCTACCTTTTTTCAAAAAATCAAAACACTCCAAGTATAGACTCTTTCGTTGCAGGTGATACACCATTGCGACATTTTTTGAATTTCTTTGCACCCGCATCCGAAGACATACCACAGAAATGGCCCAAGAATAAACTGCAAACGCCAGGGTTGATCCACTGGGGGACGACGACACGGTGGATTTGGCAGAGCCGTCAGGGCGACCTCGTTCGTCCACAATGATGGCGGCGCCAACGCCAATCAGCCAGGTAGAGCCAGATCACTGGCATACAAAGGCCGATAAGTCGATTATCACTGCGAGGAAGTTGGTGAGTATACGTGAGAGGTACCAAATTCCCGCCGAAATAGAGTTGAAGCTGCCGTCCACGAAGGAGAGGCCATCCGACGCCCGACCGGAGGAGTTTGCCCTCTACAAGGAGGCGTTGAAGAGAGGATTGAGGTTGTCGATTCCGGAGGTAGTAGTTGGTGTCCTAAACCGGTTGGAAGTGGCGCCGGGTCAATTGATGCCCAACGCATGAAAGATTGTACTAGCTTGCGCGAGCGCATGGCCAAAGGCGAATAAGGGGGCGGCCATGACAGTGGACGAGTTTTTTGCGTGCTACAAGGCGTCGGGGCAGCAAGAGATTTGGGTCACTTTGCAAGCGGCGGCAGGGAAGGGGTTGGTAGCGGGGTTGCCGTCATCGATAAAGGGGTGGAGGCCGCGATGGTTCTATGTGTCCGCCAATGGAGGAGTTGGAGTGCGCACGGTTTGAAAAGTGCCCACAAAGTTTGTGAAGCCAAAACTGGGGGCAGCAGCGGAGGCTAGAGTGAAAAAGGTGAAAGAATTGAGGAAGAATGAGGGCGCCCAATGGGACGAGCTTGTTCAGCCATCAACCTCGTTTGCGGCTGGGTTGGGCCCTCAGCCGATCAGTGGAACCTAGGACCGGCGGAGTTAGAGGCGAGAAGAAAAGCACAAGAAGCTGAGGATATGACTATCCTCGCCAAAGCCAGTAAGTTCAAAGAGTCCCAAGCAGACCGACCGTCGAAGCCGATCGCGGGGGAGAGGATCTGACCGCGCCCCAAACCCCTGGGGGAAAAGGACTTAGGTGGGTTTGAGCCATGATCGCCCCCAGTTGATTCGTTGAAGGAGAGAGCATACAAGGAGATAGGGGGTGTGGTAAAAAAGAAGAAGAGATTGAGGAGGAGTGAGGGGGAGCCTGCCTTGAAGAGGAGGAATGAGGCGACAATGGAGCAGGCTCCCTTGGCGGGGGAGGCAGAAGGGACACCTGAAATGGGGTTGGAGGGGGAGGCCAAAGAGGGAGAGGGTGGGGCAACTGGCCTTGGTGAGCAAATGCAGAGTGATGGGGTCGGCGCTGAGCCAAGAGTGGAACCAAGGGAAGAGCCACAACCGCATAAGGGTCTGGCACCCCAAGGAGAAGGAGAGAGGCCTGTGTTGAAGACCGCCTTCTACCACGTCCCTGCGGTGTCTAGGCGAGTAGAAGGGGAAGGGAAAGAGGCCAAGATGGCTGCAGACCGCCTCTTGGGGGTGATGGAAGACGCAGCCGTCCGCTCGGTGGCTGGTTATACTGAGGCTGAGCTGATAAAGGGGTTGTGCTCAGCCTAGATGGAGGCGACTGCTTTAGCAGGAGCCCTGTTGAATAAGGCGGCAATGGCGAAGGGCGAATGGAGGAGGGAGAGGGAGAAGTTGGGGCAGGTGGAGGCCCAACTTGAAAATTTCCAGAGGGAGAGCGTGGGTTGAAGAAAGGCTGCGCGGAGTGCGTGCGCCAGGGGGTTAAAGGAGGCGAAGAAAAGGAAAAAGATGGAAGTATTGGCGATCGTGCAGGGCAATGTTGCCGACCGTACCCATGCTGAGCTGCTTGCGGTCAAGTTGGAGCTAGAGGACGAACGCCGCAAGGTAGTGTCGCTCGAGTTCCAGCTGGCTGGCGAGCAGAAGAAGCTGGAGGATGCTCAAAATGCCTGCACGGTCACCATCGAGCGGTTTGAAGAGGCTATGATCAACAATGAAGAACTGCGCACCCAACAGATCAAAGAGAATGATGAAGCACACGTGAAGATTGCTGGGTTGCAGAAGGAGCTGGAGGATGAGCATGCTAGGGCAATGGAGGAGAAGGCAAGATTGCAGAAAGAGTTGAAGGAAGAAAAAACCAAGGCAGCCTCTGAAAGGGCAGCATACCCCGATCTGTGCATTGCAACAGCAATTCAAGGGGTCTGTTGACTTCTAGATGGCGATCGATGCCGCGGTCGCCAGCAACTTGGCGAGAAAGGCGGCTGGGAGGGCTGGCCCGTCGGGAGCAACCGCTGAGGACAGGAGTGAAACAAAAGTGATCGAGAGCTTCCAGCGGTCGGACTTCTACAAACACGAAATGGCTGAGTTCTGGGACAGCGGGTGGAAAATGTTCAAACGGAAAGTAGAAGAGCTGTTCCCAGGCATAGACTTCAGCAGTGTTAGAATTGACGAAGACAACATGGCCCAGACCCCCCTAGATGAGGGCATTGAAGAGGAGGATCTCGCCTCAAGTGAAGAAGAGGAGTGAGTGGAGCGGAGAAAATATGTACTTAAAGTTTTTTTTTTTGTAATGAACTTATGTACAGGTTGGTGAATAAATAAAATTTGAGTTATGTTTTCATTCTATTGTTTTTGCTTGTGCATCTGGAATGAATGAGAATGGTGACTTGTGTATGAGGCTTGTGTGAGGGAAACTCAACGCAAAGCCAAGGTTGAAATGTAAGAAAAACTGAATGCAGAGTAAAGTTAAGAAAAACTCAATGCAAAGTGAAGTTGAACTTGTAATAAAAACTCCATGCAGAGTGAAGTTGAAAATGTAATAAAATTATAAGTTTGTGTTCGCCACACTGCTGTCTTTATTTTGGTGAGTCTGAAGTGAATGAGGGTGGTTTATTCAAGTTAGGCTTGTTTGGTAAAGAAAGAGTAAGAAGATAATCTGACTTGTAAAGGAAACATGTAAGACTGTCAAAGATATGGAGGTTCAAATTATGTCCAAAAATGAAGTTGTAAATCATGTTGCAAGAGTGTTGGTAAATAAAAGATGAGTTTGAAATTTGACTAAGTGAAGAGTGGTGTAAAAGCATGGACCTGGAATTTTGGCCAAGTGTGTCTACTAATGCCACAAGTATGAAGTTTACATGAATAGCCTTGGCCGAGCACTACATGCGTGCTCAGTTGGGGTTAAGCTATGATTAACTGACTCTGCAAGTAATTCAGTAGCTTGAAATAACTCAGTCTAGCTGAGGCTGTG
Source organism: Camellia lanceoleosa (assembly GCA_025200525.1). Lineage (NCBI taxonomy): Eukaryota > Viridiplantae > Streptophyta > Magnoliopsida > Ericales > Theaceae > Camellia > Camellia lanceoleosa. The sequence continues at coordinate 99,623,852 of CM045772.1, read as the reverse complement.
TAGGCTCGGTCTGACCGAGGCTTTTACGCTCAGTCTGGCTGAAGCTTGTCATGCTCAGTCTGGCTGAGGCTAGATATGCTCAGTCTGGCTGAGGCTTGTCATGCTCAGTCTAGCTGAGGCTTGTATGCTTGGTTTGGCCGAGGCTTTTATGCTCAGTTTGGCTGAGGCTTTGTATGCTCGGTTTGGCTAAGGCTTTTATGCTCAATCTGGTTGAGGCTTTGTATACTCGGTCTAGCCAAGGCTTTTATACTTAGTCTGGCTGAGGCTTTGTATGCTTGGTGTGGTTGAGGCTTTTATGCTCAGTCTAGCTGAGGCTTTGTATGCGCAGTCTGGCCGAGGCTTTTATACTCAGTCTGGCTGAGGCTTTGTATACTCGGTCTGGCCGAGGCTTTTATGCTCAGTCTAGCTGAGGCTGCAATCAAAATGTTATTTGAAAGATCACACATATATTTGGAATATAAGCTTGTCGTCATTAAAGTGTAGCCTATTTGATCAGAAATTTACATCATAGGAGAGAAGAATGAGAGCAATGAAGTGTGCAAATTGTCAAAAGGAAATACAGTAAAAGATTGATACAAGAATTGAACTTTTATTGAAAATAGCGCTTCAAATGCTCGGCGTTCTATGAGTGGGGGAGATCGCGGCCTTCCATGTCCTGAAGCCGATAAGTGCCTGGACGAGGTCTGGCGTTAACAATGTAAGGTCCTTCCCATTTGGCCGCCAGTTTCCCCTTAGTCGGGTTCTTGGTGGCGAGGGTTACTTCGTGCAAAACAAGGTCTTCCACGGCGAACTCCCTTGGTCGGACTCTGCGGTTGTAATGTGTTCTCATTTTCTGTTGGTATGAGGCCCGTCTAACTGCAGTTGTTTCTCGGAGCTCTTCAATCAGGTCTAGGTCTGTCCGACGCAGCTCTTCAGTTAGTTCTGGATTCGAATGTAGAACCCTTGGGGTAGGAAGACCGATCTCCACTAGGATGACCGCCTCAACGCCGTATGTTAAGCGAAAAGGGGTCTCCCCAATGGGAGTTCGAGCGGTAGTGCAGTAAGCCCAAAGTACATTCAGCAATTCCTCAGCCCAGAGTCCCTTAGCAGCTTCTAGCTTAGTTTTGATAATCTTGAGAAGAGAACGGTTGGTGACCTCAACTTGGCCATTGGCTTGGGGATAGCCGGGGGAGGAGAAACATGGCTGGATTTGGAGCTCTGTACAGAATTTCTTAAATTTGGCATTGTCAAATTGTTTGCTGTTGTCAGAGACGATGGCTTGAGGGATGCCAAATCTGCAAACGATCGACTGCCAAATGAATCTGGTTGTGTTCCACTCGATAATGGTGGCAAGGGATTCTGCTTCAACCTATTTGGTAAAGTAATCGATGGCGACAATGGCGAATTTGGTTTGGCCTCGGCCAATGGGTAGTGGGCCAACCGGGTCAATCCCCCATTTGGCGAAGGCATAGGGACTGCAGAGTGTGATCAATTTTGTAGGAGGGGCGTGGGGGATGTTGACAAAACGTTGGCACTTGTCACATTTGAGCACAAAATCTATCGCATCTTGATTAAGAGCCGGCTAGAAATAACCAGTGCGAAGTATTTTATGGGCTAAGGACCTGCCGCCCGAATGATTGCCACATATACCCTCATAGACTTCTCTCATTATGTAGGTCACCTGAGCAAGATTGAGGCATCTTAGGTATGGGCATGAGAAGCCCCTTCTGTACAAGAGTCTGCTGACACGAGTGTAATTAGCCGACCGGTATCTGAATGGTCAAACCCACCAATGAACCTGCACACGAGTTCAACAGGGAACGGGGAGTCCCCCAGTGAACCCTCTGACGAGCAAGTTAGAAGAAGAGGAAGTGGGATGCAGGGATATGAATTAGAGATAGAAAAGCTTAACCTTCTTCTTGTCTTCAACGTCTGTTTATATCCTTTGGTAATCATTTCGTTGTCCCTTCCGACTTGTCACCTTGGCCAAAAGTCTATGTTGTAACTTACCTTATTCAGGGTGAGGGCGTGCCGTCCCGACGGAGAGGTGTTGTCGTAATAAATGCTGTGAGAAGCTGCATTAATGACGAAGTGCAGTGACAATAACTTTGCAGATCTTTGTCTGCTGATGTGGCTTGCCCTTTACCTGCCATGTGCCTGAATATCATTGGTCTTTCAAGTCATGTTGACTTCCAGCTGTGCTGGGTCTTATCAGTTGGGTTATGTATTAAGCCCTAAGTGGTAGGCTTGGATTGTTCATAGTGGGTTGTGGCCTTTATGGGCCTACCCTGGCCTTTATGGGCCTACCCATGTCAATAGCTATTTTGAGTTTAATGATTAAAATAGGGAGCTTTTTTGATAAGTCCCATTTATAACTGTTTAGTTCCATAAAACCCAAACTTTTTCTGAATATTCCATTAGGTCCATTAAATGTAAATGGACAAAACAACCCTCTCCGTCTCTCCCGCGTGTAACTGATTCTTCAAAACCCATTCCTATTCCAACTATTCAATCCACAAAATTTCCAAAACCAAAACTCAATCCACGAAACGAAAACCCTAGATTCACATCGCCTCGTCGTCCATCGTGCTCCATCGTCCTCGTCGTCCATCGTCCTCCATCGTCGACCATCGACCCCATATTCCTCTTCATCTCACCACTGCAAAGGTTCACATCGGAAGGAGCGTGCTTCGTCGTTCGGAATTCCTGTTGTCCCACTGAGTTTTCCATACCCACCAACAATGACGAACAAAAGTAAGTACTAACTTCCACCTTCTGCTTTTCAATCATAATGTCATCACCGATGTATACGTCCACCTTTCTGGTTTTTCGGATTTGAAATCATAAACACAGATGTTTTCGGAATTGATTTTGTAAAAATAGATGATGTCAACATTCACATAAGCGTTGATTATTGGGTAAACTTACAGTAGTATACACTGCTGTGTACATTTACAGCACTGTGTAATGATGTGAACATTCACATCAGTGTATGACGATGTGAATGTTCACATTACAGTCAATGTTGATATTGTTCATTGTTGATGTCCACAGAATCCCCAAACTTCAGTCAACAATGTGATGGAATGTGATGTAAATATTCACATTGCGACATCAATGTTGGACTTGTTCGTGTCATTTGGTATAGTTTGGTTCTGTTGGTTCCCCTCTTTGATTTTTAGCAAATTGTAACATAATGTGATCAAGCATGTAAACATTCACATTGCCTGTAACTATTGTACTTTTCGAATTTATTTGGTACACAAGGATGATGTGAACTTGCACATTAGTGTTCTCTTGGGTAAACTTACTGAGTAGACACTGATATGAACATGGACATCATGTGAATGGTCACATTAATGTCAGAACCCCCAAACTTCACGCAACACTGTGATGCATTATGATGTAAACATTCACATTGCCCCATAAATGTCCAAGTTGTTTGTGTCATTGAGTGTAGTTTTGGTGCTGTTGGTTCCCCCCCTTTGATTTTGCTCACATTGGCTAGTGCTTGTTGTCATTTTGTGAAATTATTTTCCAAACATGGATGATGTGAACATTCACATCAATGTAAACATTCAAATTGTGACATCAAATTCCTGTTTTTTTGAGTTATTGGGTGTTGTTTGGTGCTGTTGCTTCCCCCCTTTGATATTTCACAAATTATAACGTAATGTGGTCACCCATGTCAATATTTACATTGCCTTGTAACTGTTGTCGTTTTCGGTAATTATTTTGCAAACATAGATGATGATAACATTCAAATTGGTGTTGACTCTTGGGCAAGCGTCTAAAGATATACATCGATGTCAACATTCACATGAGAATGTTGACATTCTTGTCGAACCCCAAACTTCACTCAAACTTACTGTTGTTGATCGATCGAACATTAACATCAAGATACAATGATGTAAATGTTCACATTATCACAATGGTTCCATATTCATGTTTCATCCAATTAAATGTGCTTATTTGAACACAGGTCTTCCCACAAAGTTGATGGCAAGCGAAAGGGAGGGGAATCCCGTGCCAAAACCAAGACTGATCAAATAGCTATTCCTGAAGAAGTTAACATGAAAAAAGTTAATTACCGGTCAAACCTAACAGGGTTGGTCAAACTCTTAAAGGATACAAAATTCACACATGGCCAACTGAAGTGCCTCAGGAAAACACCATTCTGGCCACTATTTGATTGCTTGATCAGTAACGAAATCGACCTCAACCACTGCATGAAATATGATGATGTCATTGTACGTATAGTACAGACATTCAAGCAATCTAGTGGGAGGTTTTACATTGGGGATAAGAACATCCAGATTTTTAGGAGCGACGTGTCACTGATTTTCGGGGTGGACTGCGGCACCAAGTCGATGGACCTCTCTTATGGTGCAAAACCAACAACCGCATCATACCGAATGTGCAAGGATGTTAGTCGGTTATCTATTTGCCAAAATACGAGAAATCCTGAGCGAAGCGTTGAAGGGCACAAAAAAACATGACAACGAGGAGGTCGCAAGATTAGTTTGCATATACGCATGTGTCAAGCTATTCTTCTCTACATCCGGCGAAACAATTGGATGGGCTTTTTACTCATACATGGACCCATTACAGAAGATGATCGAGTATGATTGGGCTGAGAGCATCCGGGCAATCTTGATGGGTTCATTGGGCCAAAACTGTGGAAAACCAGGCCGAGTCACCGGATGTGTAATGTTGTTAATGGTAAATCTCATAAAACTTATTCTATGTTTAATATCAACATTTATGGGCTCTGGACACTCTGATGTGGATGTTAACATTTCTCAACACTGCTGTGGAAGGTGACAACAAGATGGAAACATTCACATTCTTGTTTTGAATGTACAAACACACATTAGCGATCTTTGGTGGAAACATTCACATTAACGGATGTTAACATTCACGCAGATAGTACCAATCACATTAACAGATGTGAATATTCACGATGTGAACATTCACATCATTAGTAACACTTACCATTACGGAATGTGAACATTCACATCTGTTAATCTTTGGTGCAAAATGTGAACATTGACATCGTAAAGTTGATTAAGCGATGTGAACATTCACATCATTAGTAACACTTACCATTACGGAATGTGAACATTCACATCGAAACATGCCTCCCAATTAGCGGATATGAACATTCACATCAACAGATGTGAACATTCACATCGGTGTTAATTGATGTAAAGTTTCAATCTCGCTATTGGTGTAAACATTCACATCAATGTTAATTGATGTGAACATTCACATTACTCATATTTGTTATTTGTTTCAGTACTGGCTGTGTGAGCATACAACAATCTTACAACCCCTTAACCCCAATGCTATTCCACGATGCGTAAAATGGGACCTCACAGCCTTACATAGCAACATGAAGTCCATATATTTGGCTAAGCTGGGGTTAAATGAGGTATAAGTACAACCAAATATATTGTGCCTATTCACATCATGAGATGAGGAACTAGCTAACTAACATACTGTCTCGAAAATGTATATGGCGGCGAGCTAATGGCATCACCAAGCGAAGATGTACCGTCATACAAAATTGAATGTGGAGCCCAAACCTGAGATTTTGTCAAGTGCAGTAGCAAAGAAAAATGAAAGCAATGAGGATCAAAGCGAAGACAGTCAACGCAGTGATGATAGGGATGCATTTTCTATCGATGCAACGGACCTGAATGATGTTGGACATTATACCAACCCGGTTACCATCCCCAATCTTGAAAGGAATCATCATAGCACAACCAAGCGAACCCGACATTGTAGAAGTACTCATAGCGAAAACCCGAAAAGCTTGGGGTCTTATGCGGCAATGGGAAGCGAAATACAAACAATTGGAAGTATCTTGGGAATTGAGGGCAAGGGTGATTCTGCCCTTGAAGCCAAACTATTTGACCAATCAAGCCCATCCAATGTGCACATGGACATGAAGACTTGCATGGAGTTGAAAGATCAGAATTCGGTGACAAAGTTGGTCATCAACTTGGAATGTGAAAAACAATACTTCAAGACCTTTTGACGATCGGTCGTCCACATCATCACCCAATTTGAAGCACAAAGGCTCATGTGACTGGACAAGCATCCCATGACATTGGAACACATTGTCACCCCCATCGAGGTAAAGCGATAAAGCAAAAGGTAAGGAAAGAACACGGGTTGGACGAGTTTGAATACCCCAACTTTGCTGGTCAAGAAAGGGAAAGAGGAGCGAAGAGCAATCACATACTGATCCAAAGCGCACAAGATTCGGACAAACAACCAAAAAGCGACCAACAAAGTCGAAGAAGTTAACCTTGAACAACAAAGCTGAAGGTGCAGGCTAACATGAACAAACTCAACAAGCAAAAGTCCAAAGTTTGCACAAGAATGGCGGTGACGAGTAAGTGATCTTACATATCCCAAACTGTTTTTTTAATTTTTTTTCGGGATCATGTTCACTTCACATACATATTTGATAAATTAGATCATTTCATAAATGTGCAATGTTGACATTAACGTTTTCTGTAATCACAATGCACAGGTTGCTAGTGTGGCGAGGGGACTCAACGACTAAAGATGTGTACTTTGATGACATCATTCACATAATCAAGGAAGATTCAATAACAAACAACGTATGTGAACTGGAAATGTGAACAAAATACACACACACACACAGACACACACACACACACACACACACACACAAGAAAAATAATGTCTTGCCGCCACCCTCCGGTTCTGCGGTGATAGATGCTTTCGGTGCAATTCTCCTTGAACTACAAGGCCTAGTCAACCCAAGTTTGGAGGATTCATCATTCATCTTCACAAGCACATGTTTGGTAAAACTAGACTTTAATGTTGATTACGTTTCAATACATGTGAATGCTCATCAGTAACATCACTCACCATTAGCATATGGAAACATTCACATCAGTAATAGCACTGACATTAACAGATGTGAACATTCACATCAGTAGTACCACCCAACATTAGGAAATGTGAACATTCACATCAGTTGTCTCAGTCACCATTAACAGATGTGAATGTTCACATCAGTAATATCACTGACAATTAGGAAATGTGAACATTCACATCAGTAGTATCAGTCACCATCAACAGATGTGAACATTCACATCAATAGTATCAGTCACCATTACGAAATGTGAACATTCACATCAGTAGTATCACTCGCCATTAGCAGATGTGAACATTCACATCATTAACAGCAAACATTGATATTCAAACTCATATGCATCATTGTATGCCCTTTGTGTGTAGAAAATTGTGCAAGAGTACCCCCCTCACAAGAGGAATAAACTGATTGATGTACACATCAAGGAGTATCAAGGCCAGAGATTCTTAATCTTCCCAATACACGACAACTTCCATTGGACGGTTGTTGTATGCATTTCTGAAAGAATGTATGGAGGCATTACAACTCACTGCGCCCAAGAGAAGGCATACATGACCCTCATATTGACAAAGCACAAATACTGGTAAGTGGCTGCCAAACATAACACTTGTCGTGACGTCTAATATTTGAAATTGGATGTATGCCTATGTTGGTTGGTGCCTAATATGAAATTTAATTGTTGGCAGAGAGACTACATCACAGGGTTGGTGCACAACATTGGACCATCATCACTATTATGGACCAACTTATCATGCCAAAATACTTCGAAAACAATCATATCAGTGGACATCTGTCCTCAACAAGCACCAAATTCGTAAGCCTAAAATTGATTTCTACACATGTTCCACAACCATTACCCACCTAAATTCCAAAATCTAACAACATGTTAGCATTTTCGGGGTGGATTCTTGAACTGTTTGTTACATCATGAGGGCACATGTATACCGTGAAGACATTGTTGCCGGCCCTAGCTCGCTATGAATGGTGCCAAATAAGAGACTCATTAGTACATCTTTTCTGAACCACGAAACACAATATGAAAACCTATAGGTGGGGGTTGTCCACCTATCCTTTATTACCCAACTCTGTTATCCACAATTAAGACAATTTAGTGTCAATAGATTTTTGATATTGGGCGGACTAGCAATTGTAAATCAAGTCTATATCCTTTGCTTATGCAGATATTTTTCATTCAATATATGTATATGCATTTTCGAACCTATTTTGCGTTGGTCATACACATTGAGATTGTAAATTTTTGTTTTTTCGAATGCACATGACATGATGTGAATGTTCACATCACGTAATCATCGTGCACTTTCTTACATTTTAAACCATCTTGATGAATGTGAATATTGCTTAAAGTGTTCAAGTAACACAATATGGCGGTGTGCGTATAATATTTCTAAACACAAGTCAATATTCACATCTAATATTTTGATGACGTGAATATTCACATCATAACCGATTATGCGAATGGCAACAACGATGTCATGAATATTCACACCTTATGAGTTGATATTTCTAAACACAAGTCAATATTCACATCTAATAATTTGATGATGTGAATATTTACATCATAACTTCGATTCGCGAATGGCAACAACGATGTCATGAATATTCACATCTTATTTCAAAAATGAATATAAGAATCCAATGTAAAGTACAATGTTAAAATGGAAAAAATTACATCCTATATCGGCTCGTGCATGACTTCCTATTATGGCTCCCCAACTTATCACATCTCCGCACCTTATTTGCTTCAATTTCTCACCCCTTGATGGGATCCTATTCTTCTTGACCTTCCGGTGGTCTTTTCACGGTTGGCGGGTATATAGTGAAGTCCGTGGGATCAAAAGCGGCTTCTCCACCGATGGTATAGGGAATATGGCTCGAATAGGCCGCACGATATGTCGAACATGAAAGTAATGTTCCACACAATCATTGATTATGCGGCTCTTCTGAATGGCAATAACATGGTCACACGAACCGTTGATTTGCCATTTGAAGCAAGAACATGTACGCCTCGAAACATCCTTTGTAATGAGATGGTATCGAATGAACTTCAAACACATCCTCATTGGCTTTGCTAACTTGCCAAGCCACTGTTATTGAGCGAATCCATAAGCCTTGTTTCAAATGTCGGACAAATAAGCTCATTCCATTTGTTTGCTTCGTCACGCCTTGCAGACATTTGCCGCATCAACTGAGTACGAATTGTGTCAACCATTTGAGTGATAGGAAGATTACGTGCTTCTTTAATCCGTTATTGAATGACTCGCGGCATTGGATGTCATCTCCCATAACGCATGCCCTGCACAATATGACAAACATTGTACAATACTGAAATTTAACAGTCGACCATTGGCGTTAATAGATTTGAACATTCATAATCTTGAAAGGAGAATACATCGATGTGAACATTCACATCGGTATAATAATGTATTTGTTACATACGCTACGGTTTATTGTAATGTGAATGTTCACATTACATGCTTATTATTTGTCAACTTCAGCGATGGACAATATGTGCATGTTAACAACAACAACAAAATATGACACGTGTCAACATTCAAATCTCTAATACATTGAATGACTATTTGACAACTTAAGATGTGAACATTCACATCGGTCATCATTAGCAGATGTGAACATTCACATCATTTACAATGAACATGAAACACAATTGAAGATTGTTACCATTCTAAATCAATAATTCACTTCGCTACCATTCTAAAATTCACAAAGATAAACACCTTAGCAAACTATTATTACGAAGTCTGAATTTGCCCGGTGCTCAAAAGCAAGTCCTTGAAAAAATTATGAGCTCGTTGTTTACCCTCCTCTTTTAATTTTGCAAGCTTTTCATGGAACCCTACCACAGTTGGCTCGTAGGCACAATCACCCAAACTACTTACTAGGTGATCCCTGAATCCATTATCAATTCCTTTCATCCGGTCTCTTAAATTGCTCTTCAAGTGTTGTAAGCAATAACCGTGATGAGCCGATGGGAACACCTTTGGCATAGCTTCTAACAGACCAAGATTGCGATCCGAAATAAAAGTAATATTTCGCTTCCCATCAACAACCTTCCCAAGTTCATGCAAGAACCACGACCAATTGGCCGTGGTCTCTGCATGAACAATCGCAAAGACAAGAGGAAACAGACCTACAACACAACATCAATACACAATTAACGACAATTCATAATTCATTGTTGATGGTTGACTCACTGACAATGTTAACATTCACAATACTGTTCATTAGTGGATCAACTAACATTAGTATACACTAATATAAATATTCAAATCGGTGTGTTGTAATGTGAATGTTCACATTCTTGTCATTTCTTCTAACAGATGTAAACCTTCACATCGATGCATACTAATGTAAATGTTCACATTACTTATAATTTACCAATCACTCTTTTGTCCAATCAATGATGCTCGAGTGAATATTGACATGAATAAACTGACTAAAAAAACTACTAACCATTGTTTCCGTCCTTTTGTCTTGCATAGTAAACGACCTTTGTACTTTCCTTTGAGGAATGTTCCATCCAGGAATAATAAAGGCCGACAAGCATTGAACCCAGAAATACATGCAGCGAATGACATAAAGAAGCAACAAAACTGTTGACTACTCACATCATAGTCAATATTGACATAACTCCCCGGATTGTACCGCATCACGGCATCCGAATACCACCGCAGCTGGTCAAACGATAACGAGTGATCTCCATGAATACCAGCCTTTGCTTTCTCCACACCCAACCATACAACATGGTAACTCACATCTAGCCCATAATCCCTCTTCAAAATAGTCACTACATCACACGGCCGAGTCAACGGCTTGTCCCTCACAATTTCATAAATGGTACTCGACACCAAATCCGAACTAACTCGCGGATTCTTTGATGTTCGAACATCCGTACCACAAGTATGCACACCACTATACCTCTTGATGTAGAAAAAATCATTTGCTCGTTGTGCTCTACAATGTATAGCCCACAAGCAGCCCCTCTCCTCTCGCATCGCGCACACAGCAGTAACTCTTGTTGTCTCGTTCTTCACGTATGTAAACTGAAACCCACATTGGATGGCATACTTACACAAAACATCACGAAATTCTTGTGCACCTCCAACAAACCGTTGTCCCACGTGCGTAATACCATTTGCCCAAGGGGCTGACAACAACACATTCTCCTTATGTTGGCAAAATCTCCGTAGTGCATCAACTTCTTCCTCAACCCCACGCACCAATCGAACTACTTGGTGACCAATATCACTTTTCAACTCAACCACAACTTCTACATGTTGTACCCCCATTGATTTAGCGGTAACATGTTACGAAATTCTTCCTCATTCTCCAAATCACACCTATTAATCCCGGGTAATTCTGAGAACAATGAAATAGAACCAGTAGACAACTCCCCCCATTTTTCACACAAACAGTCCACCAAACGTGAATAACGCAATGCACGGGCAGCATTTATTACAGTGGTACTGGTTCTATATGTACACACCAACATCATAAAGCTATCCATCTCTTGTAAAAACAAAACAATACAACAATTAACAATAATCCAAACCGATATGAATATTCACATTGTGCAGAAAATTAGAAGCATACAAGTACAGTTCAAGTGTTAAATTCAACAACCATCATTAAACAAGCTGTGAATATTCACACCCACACAAAAGCCTCATTAAGCAAACATCAAAGTAAAAGTGAGAACATCCACATTCTTCACATGATATGAACACGATGTAAACATTTACATTGACACATACACTCTGAATTATAGAAGATCCACATTCATGACTAATCTCATTACCTCCCCTCCAAAGGACCATGATGTAAACATTCACATTGATCCATAAACTCTCCATTATATCACTCACACAGAGCCTTCTTAAGCAAAACTTAAAGTAAAATGCAAACATCGACATTCTTCACGTAATACTAACAGGATGTAAACATTCACATTGTTCCACACACTCTTAAATATAGAATATCCACATTCATCACTAATCGAGGACCTCCTCCACGGGACCACGAAGTAAACATTCACATTGATCCATTTAATCTCAATTATATCACTCATGAGCCTCATTAAGCAAAACTTGAAGTAAAATGCAAACATCGACATCCTTCACGTAATACTAACACGATTTAAACATTCATATTGTTCCACATACTGTGAATTATAGAGGATCCACATTCATCACTAATCTGATGACCTCCCCTCCACATGACCACGATGTAAACATTCACATTGATCCATATAATCACAATTATATCACTCGGACATATTCAACATATATCCGAATGTATGATGCATGTAATTGAAAAGCGAGCATCCAATCAATGTCACTCAAAGAACAAAGCATCTGATCTATACTACAAATCAAAACAAAAAGTGAACATGTATTCAAAACTAAAATGATACTAACCTAAATCAGGCAAACCTACAGTCGTGCAAAAACTCATTCACATTGATCCATATAATCACAATTATATCACTCAGACATATTCAACATATATCTGAATGTATGATGCATGTAATTGAGAAAACAGAGCATCCAATCAATGTCACTCAAAGAACAAAGCATCTGATCTATACTACAAATCAAAACAAAAAGTGAACATGTATTCAAAACTAAAATGATACTAACCTAAATCTGGCAAACCTACAGTCGTGCAAAAACTCAAAAACAATTGCTTCTGAGGCAGTTATATTCCATAAATTGACAGTCGTGCAGTCGTCCTCTTCACTTCAAAATCACCATACCAGACAAGAACAACAACAATCGAACCGTAGCACATCAAAGCCTCAGCATGCAAGATAGAATCGAATCAATTTGAATTAGAAATAAAGAAACTGCCAAAACTGACAACCGAAATCACAGGAACGTGTTTTACGTACATTCACAGTGTATATATATATATATATATGGGGGCATAATTGTCCACGTATAAATATGAAATTAAAAAAATGGACTTTATGGAATAACCAGAAAACTATATGGGACTCATTGGGATATAATTTTTGTTTGTGGACTTATTGGGATAAAACGTCTCTAAATGGGATTTATCAATAAATTTCCCATTAAAATATTATTTTCCCTTCAATTTAACTTAATGAAAACAAGCGAATAATTTTGATTGAAAATAAATCAAAAGATTATGATTTAAATTGACAAAATTAAAAATTTATGATTTATTTTGTTAAAAAGGTTAAAATTTTTTTTTTTTTTTTGTAGTTTTCCAAAAAAAAAAGAAAAAACTAATTCAGATCTAATTTACTCGAATCCAACCCTTATCATTGAACTAGTTAGATTAGGATTTCGATAATATTACAAATTGAGACTTAATTATCTAGAAATTATTCAAAATTAATATAATTTTATAATTTAAATTTATTCTATACATAAATCTTACATTATAAAAATTTAATATCAATCACATATTCTCATTCGAAATAAATTCAAGATAATTAAAGTGGAGTTGTTAGGATTTTATTGGATTACCGGACCAAACTTTCCTTGCTGGGTCCAGCCGAACGGTGCTGATTCGGGTCAAAGCCGGAACCTTGCTCTCCAAATCCAAATGGATTGACTGAAAATTGTGAAAAAAGGACTCCGCCTCTCTCTCTCTCTCTCTCTCTCTCTCTCTCTGCGGCATGTTGACACAAAAATGAAAAGATTGGTTGGCGCGAGAGACTGTTGGTCCGGAATTTCAAAGCGATTCAGACTCCTTCAGAGAACACCCTTTTCCACAAACACCAAACCCACGATCCCGTCCAACAACAACAACAACAACAATAACAATGGCAGCGATAAGATTGATGGGTCTTTAACCAATTACGACGAAACATATCGTCACCTTGACAAGCTCGATTTCATGACCGCCGCGAAGATTCTCTTCACTACTCCCCCGAAGAAGAAGAAATTCGGGTACTCAACACTCTCTTCTATGCTTCTCTTTTGTCTTTTCGAATCATGTAAAACTGGGTTCTGGATTTGAGCTTCTCTGAGGCATTTTGTCGAACATGTTTGCTCCAATGCCATATGATATATGGATTATGTTTTCTCCTCCATTTGTAGGGTCTCTACATTGTATTTGATGTATTTAATGAACTTTACATTTTTTATTTACTTTTTTGATCCGTCTAGTCGCGTAGAACCTAAAAGCATTCATCAAAACAAAAACAGATGGAAACAAAAGGCATGCATGTGTGGGTGTACACATATGTTGAGAGAGTGTGTTAGGGTTTCAGGTGCACAACTAGAGGCCCTTTTGGAATATATTGATATTAACAGATCAAAGATCCGAAACCCCAATCTCAAAGAACTGAGAGACTGAATAAAACTTCTGGACACCATTCCTTCTTGGCTTTTACTATTTGAGAACACAACACAACTCAACAGACCACACAAAGTCCCAAATTCATATGATGTTGATATGGAATTTGTGTGAAAACAGTTGGAGAGAGAGCAAGAAGCAGAGAGAGAGAGGTTTTTGAGACTAAGAAGCAGAGAGAGAGAGGTTTTTTTGGACTGCAATTTTCTATCCCTCTATTCCAAAAGTTCCCAGCCATTTATAAGGCAAATGAGAACCACCAACTACAAGATGTAACAACCATAAATACAAAACGTGGCACCAATTGTGGAAGCATAAGCAACCATTACAACCATTATTGAAAATAATCTACCACTAATTCCTATTCTGGAGGCTGCAGTTCAACAGTTCCTATTCTCATGCATGAGATCATGGGTGTAAGCATGGGATAATGGGTGTGCACGTATCATTCCCCGCCGCCAGAATTATCCTTGGCCGCAAGGATGAAATTGGGCCATGGCTTGGTAGTATGCAGCTGGGTCATCCTCTGTAGTAAGGGCGGTTATAGGTGGCTTGGTTTGATCTTCGGCGGCCAAGACATCTTCGATCATGAAGAGTTGGGGTGTGGCACAACGGTGGCCGGGCTCGTATTTCTCATCACAATAGTAGCATAGGCCCTTTTCTCTACGGATTCGAGCTTCGGGGGCTGTAAGTTTCTTGAACGTGTGGGTTTGAGGAGGAGATGGATGTAGGTTCAGTTTTTGGGTAGGGGGTGGACCAAGGAGGCTAGCCGTTGTGGCGTTGGCGGGGTTATGGTTTGGAGGAGTGTTGGTGGCGACAATTGGTCGGGGGAAGATGTTGGTTTTCTTTTGTAAGGTATTGCGTTCCTCGACAAGTCGGGCCATGCCAATGGTTTCGGATAAGGTTCGAGGCTTCTTGAGCTTAACGTCCAAGCGAACATCATCTTTGAGTCCGGCGATAAAACATCCAATCACATGACTATCCGGTAGATCATCAATGCGTTGGGAGAGTCTTTCGAACTCTTCTTGGTACGCAGCCACAGTGGTGGTATGTTTCAACCGAGTGAGAGCTTCGGAAGGGTCATCGAAGTCGGTGGGTCCAAAACGGCGAAGTAAAGCTGTAGTGAGTTCGCCCCAATCGACGGGCCCTTTAAACTTGGTGAACCATCGGTGCCATTGTAAGGCAATTCCTTCGAGATGAAAAGAGGCAAGTTGGACTCGTTGGCCCGGCGCAATACTTTGAAATTCAAAGTATTGTTCGGCTCGGTATATCCACCCAGTGGGATCATCTCCGTTGAATTTAGGAAATGATAGCTTCAAGTGTGTGTGGTTTCGGTCTGGAGTGTTGTGGGTAGTGGAAAGCGGTTGGTTATGAGAGGTTTCGGCTGGGGCAAATGGGTTATCGATGGAAGGGGTGTTTTGCGAGACTCGCATGGCCTGGAGTTCTGTCAAAACAGTTTGGAGGGTGTTATGAATTTGATCGAAACTTGACTCATGACGGGCCAAAATTTCGCTTACTTCATTGCGGAATTCGGTGTTGGTTTTGCCACGGGTATCCATGGAACTTGGCTCTGATACCACTGATATGGAATTTGTGTGAAAATAGTTGGAGAGAGAGCAAGAAGCAGAGAGGGAGAGGTTTTTGAGACTAAGAAGCAGAGAGAGAGAGAGAGATTTTTGGACTGCAATTTTCTATCCCTCTATTCCAAAAGTTCCCAGCCATTTATAAGGCAAGTGAGAACCACCAACTACAAGATGTAACAACCATAAATACAAAACGTGGCACCAATTGTGGAAGCATAAGCAACCATTACAACCATTATCGAAAATAATCTACCACTAATTCCTATTCTGGAGGCTGCAGTTCAACAGTTCCTATTCTCATGCATGAGATCATGGGTGTAAGCATGGGATAATGGGTGTGCACGTATCAGATGTAAGCTTCAAGTGGGTAGTGCTATATATCTCTAAAGGCCTAGCTAGCTAATAAGGGGGGTTTGTGTCTTGTCTTACACTTGCAAAAAGATCACATATAGCAAAGCATTGGAGAAGAATGAGATCATCCCTTTGTTGTTATTTAATGCATTCTCTCAAAAACTCAAGTCTTTGGTTTTTTTGTTTTACCAACAAAAAAAAAAATCCATAATTTTACTACCAAAAATCATCCAGAAATTTCACAGCAAATTCTCCAAGTTATGTTACATAGCAGCACTAAATGATTAGCAGTAAACTAAGCTTGTATTAGGAGGCAATATGCAATTCTTTCAAGTAATGCCTAGTGGCAACCAAAATAAAACTTGAATTCTTGGTGGAATAATGGTTTATGCAATTTATGCAGAAAGACTTAAAACTGTTAAACTTACCATCATTTTCAGCCCTCCGTTGTAAAGAGTCAGCCTTATTACTGCTTAAAACAACACTATCCAATAGAGAGTGTAATTCTCATTCAATTTTCAAACAACTCTGCCACTGTTTCCTGTTTTTGAGTAGATAGCAAAAATCAGACTTGGAAAACACTGACTCGAAGATGAATTTTCGAACCATACATAAGACCAAAAAGTAATAGATTAGGTAGAACCTACATGCAGTCTGAGGCTGCTTTGTAACAAATCTTTAAAGGTGCTCTGTTCAATCCATGAAATATTATTTCACAATTTTTACAATGACATAATATAAAAGCTAGTTTGACAAGGAAGCTTTAATCAAGGTAAGCCTAATTACTTCTTTTTCCATATTGGTAACTTCTTTTTGTGGAGGTAAAGGAAAAGTGACAAAAAAAAAAAGTTGAGCTTATATTCCCTTCACAAATCCAAGATCCAAACTCAACCTTAGTTAGAACAAGAATTTAAGGTGTTGAAGATTGCGTCAGCCACGTACTCCCATATTTTTGGCAGTCATACTCTTGGCCAAATGATAGG
This sequence comes from Camellia lanceoleosa, assembly GCA_025200525.1. Lineage (NCBI taxonomy): Eukaryota > Viridiplantae > Streptophyta > Magnoliopsida > Ericales > Theaceae > Camellia > Camellia lanceoleosa. The sequence continues at coordinate 99,606,675 of CM045772.1, read as the reverse complement.
AGAGGTAGTAGGTAGGCAGCCTTACTCCTCCCCCCCCCCCAAAAGCGCTCACAGCAAGCTCCTGCATTCTTTGTGAAAACTTGAATTTTATTGTAGTTCGTCACTCATTTCACTTTCTTTCTTGGTGGACTTTTGTTTTTCTCTATACTAAATCATATAACTAGTGATGACTCAAGGGTATTTTAAATTTGACTCTCTTTTACAAATATTCTATTTTCTTTGATCCTTTTCTCAAGGATGTGGCACGGAGTGGGGTGCTGTAAATTTTTTTAAGCAGGTGGAGTCTTGTTTAGTCTTTAAGAAAAAAGTTATGATACAGATTAGTGTATACTCTTATCTACTAATCAATAAATCTTTTTGTGGTTTTATTTGTTGTCTATTATCAATCATTAACAACATTTTTATTGCAACACCAGAGTTTTTCAGTGAAATTCAAGTTCAATACAAAGGGCTAGAGTTGGTTCTGATCAAAAACTGTTGTCCAAAGTTGAGGAAACCAGTTATAATTGACAGAATATGTACTCCATATGAATTGAGGCAATTCCTTCTAAGAAATGAGTCTTGGTGTATAGGATCATGTAGTAATAGTACTAGTCAGGAACAGCTTATTAAAAACAATCACATTTGCTAATCCTTAAATATGTAATACCAAAATAAGTTATTAATACTTTGTTACATCATTTTAAGTATTTGTCAAGCTTTAACAATATTTGGGCAAGAGATTTATTATTGCTATGTTTGCATTGAATGCAGATCCGGAAGATGTTTATACTCCATGTGTAATGGGCATAATAAGATGGTGTGACCAAATTTAAATTTTGGGAGATTTCTTACATTATAGAAAATGAATCATGCAAAAAATAAATAAATAAATAAACTATGTGACAATGTTTTATTTAGTTATCTATCTTGATACCTTGTTGTGTTTAGTTATATTTTAGATTTGAGATTATTGTTTATGCTCATTGTCAAGATGTCATGAAAGAATAATTTTCATTAGATTGCATTTATAGAGTTTGCAATGCAGTCAATCACCCTTTTACCGTGGATAGGCTTTTATCCGTTTAAATGTGATGGTCCATATCTTCTATGCTCTTTGTACATGCATTCATTCTTCCATTGGGCAAATACATCTAACACCGGAAGATTAGGATATGAAGATGCTTTATTTTTATTATTTAGTCCATGACCAATGGTAAAAAGAAGCATCCTTCTACTAGTCATCTTAAAAGACCCATTTATCTGAGGAATACATCAATAAAGAATTTCAAAGCGCTTCAGGAAAACTGGGATTTGTTTGCTTGTGATCTTTGTGTGATATGGATGTTGGGTGCATGTCAAATATCAAACTTATTGGTATTTGGCACATAATTCATATTAATGCCATATTATGTATCACGCACAGGCCACAGCCCTAACCCAAAGGGGCAAAGAACATGTAGAATTTGTTGAGTCTCTGTCTAAGTTGGGACTTTCTGAGTCACCTCCTGTTTAAGTGTGTACTGAACAAATAATGGTTACCATTTGGCTTCTTCATTTTGGTTTGTTGGAACATGTTCTTATGTGTCTCTTTTCTCTGGCCAGGTTTGATTTCCATCTGGTGCAATTCTTCTTTGCTTGCCTGCCTTCATTGGGTATCTCTTCTTACAGTTTTAAAGCATACCAAATTTCATTTTTAGATGCCTTTTGGTTCAGTGTGTCTATCTGATATAAACCATTTCATGTGACAGCTGTATATTTGGTGGCTCAATATGCTCGCCACGAAATGAGAAGAATGGAGGCAGTAAGGAGACTTCATTCTTTTTGTCATTATTCATTGCTGAACTTATTTCTTTAATTATTCTTGTTCTCTTTCTATTTCCTTTGTAGTTTCATCATATGCATCTAAATCAATGTTTCTCTGTAACTAAGACAGCTCTGGGAACTCCATTCTAACACAATCTGCTTTTCCAGGATAACAAATTCCAAGGCATTTTTATTTTATTTAAGAAATAAAAAGATTTATCCCTTGTTTGGGAACTAGTTCAGATGGATATTGTCAAGCTCTTTGTTCTAGTTCTGAACTCTTATATGCATCATATATGATGATTTGAAAATGGAAATATCAACAAAATTATGCCTAAACTAGAGTTTTTGCGAATATACTTGTTCAGCTAATCAGAAGGAGTTGAACTAATTGTCTTTTCTACTAAATAATTTCTCTTCCAACTAATTGTTTGTCCATATTTTTCTCTCTAAAAGATACTTGGAAGCACAGAGGTATAATTCTACATTACTTTTAGAAGGTTTCAAAGTAAACGTTTTTCTTAATTAAAAAATGTATGTCACTTGATTCATTAGATGAATATTACTAATAAACTAATTCTTATGAGCCTCACTATTTGCAAATTCGCTGTTATGACGTGCTTTTTTTGATGTGCTATGATTTCATTTTATAGGAGCCAAGCAATTCAAAAATTTGTTGAGGCACAATGGTGTGTGTGTGTGTATATTATTTCCATCTGATTTTTGTTGCATTTTTTGAACAAGTGTTATTACTTTGTGGCATTTATTATTATATCAAGAATGACTAAAATTCCATTTTATGAATTTGTGCTCTGTTTTAACATACAAGGTATGTGCTTGTCTTAAAAATGCTAAGTGAAAATGATACAGTTCTGATCCCTTGCAAATCATCGATTGCTGTTTTATCATATGTTATTTTTGTAATATTCCTTTCCTATACGTTGGTGTGTTTCAAAGTTTTGCTTTGACAGTACGCATCTTGGAACTTCGATCATCTTCTCTGAGTTTCCCTTGTTTGATTTTTCTGTTACAAAAATTACAACCTCAGGAGCTGGAGCTAAAAAAGAAAGCTGAAGAAGAAGCTAAAGCAAAAGAGATTGAATTAAATGCCTCCAAAGAAAAAGAAGCAGGAGGATCTGATCCGGAGCTTTTGGAAGTAAAAGAGAGAATAAACAAACTGGAGGCGGCCGTAAAAGAAATTGTGGTTGAAACAAAGAAACAACTGGATAGCACCAGAAACAAACACCAGGAAGATCATAGTGAGAAGAGAAATCACGCTGCAACTAACCACAACAATGCCCCAAGTAGATCAGAAACAAGCAATTCTGCAGCCAAAGACAATTATAGTAAAAAGGTGTCCAAGAATGTAGCACCAAGCTCGAGCCAAGGAAGTGCAGGTGGCTTAGCAGCACCCGATACTGATGGAGTGCCGGCAAAGAAATGAAGAGTAGACTGTCTATCCAAGGAATCTAAACAGGCAATGGCAGTGTATTTTTGGACTACCATTGGCGTCACCTACACTTTCCCCATGGTTGATTTCTGATGTGCAGTAGTGTATACATGTTTCTCAAAATGCTTCCATTTTAGAGCTTTCACTACATGATGCTCCATGTAATTCATCAGTTCAATTTTTAGTGCATTCAATTTGTGAGAAGGAACAACTTGATTGTCAAAACTCTGTTGATTGTTGTGTTCATGTTCATAATTACCATTCTAAGGCTCTGTTTGAGGTATACATTTGAGCTAAAATAGTTATTTTAGCCAAATCAAACAAAATGTCATATCCAACTCATAATCATTTCATTTATTCTCTCACAAAAGTCAAAAAAATTGAAAAATCTATCCCAAACGAGATTTTTTAATCCCAAGTTAAAATAGCAAAAAAGTCAAAAAGTCAATTCACATCCCAAACGAATTCTATGACAAAATTAAGCAAAAGAGTTGGTTTATTTTTTGTAAATTGAACCCTCCAGTCCATTGGAGGTAAGCCGGAACCAATGAAAAAAACTAGGTACTCCAATGAAAAAAACTAGGTTGTGTTTGGTAAGGCTTTCAAAACTCAATTCCATCCCTTAGTTTGAGTGTGTTGTTTGGTTAGAATTTTCAAAAATTAATTTCACTCACTTTGAAAACACGTCAACCCGTCATCCTCCCGGACGTCTGGCTAGTTGATCTTAGTGTTCGTGTTTTTTTATTTTTTAACATCTGTTATTTTTATATTTTAAATAAAAAATATTTTTAAAATTTTTTATGAGTTTTGAATAGAATTTTGGGTTGTGTGTTTAGTTATGAGTTGTAAGTTTTTTATTCAAATATCATATGTCACATTAAAAATTTCAAACTCAATTCAAAATTCTTTTCAAAATTGATAACCAAACAAATTTTTTCACACTCAAATTATAATTCTAAAATTCACAAACTCAATCCCCTTACTAACAATCCCCCTCACTATCAATCACCTCCATTCTATCTCCCAAAACAAACGGCGCCTTAAATCATAATTTTAAAACTCTAAAAAAACGCTACCTGAATAATTCAATTTTAAGGGGGAAACATAAGCTATGGAGCCGTTGAAATGGTACTTATTGTATCGTCCAATTATGTTTTATTTTTTGAAAAATGATATTCACAATTTGTTTGTTTTTTGGTTTTTTTTGTTGTTTTTTTTTTTCCCCTCATATTGCCTTTCAAAAAATAATATTGTAAAGGGTCTGGCTTTGGTCTAGTCCGTTATCCGATTGGACCGTGTTGTTGAACCCGTGGGAGCCCATCACGGGTCCCGTTTTAAAAATCTGAACCGTTCAATGTGTAGAACTCGTCGAGTACTCTACGCCTGTGAAAAATCACATTGATCGGATATCGATAGCTATATAATCAAATCAGTTTTGTATAAAAAAAATGGACGGTGAATAAATTAACGGTTGATAAAAAACTGTTTTGATTACATAGTTATCAATATTCGATCAACGTGATTTTTCACAAACTCATAGTACTCAATGAGTTCTACACATTGAACGGTTTAGATTTTCAAAGCAGGACCCATGGTGGGCCCGTATGGGCCCTATTGTAAACAAGTCAAATCAAGTCGAGTACTAGGTTGTTCACATTTGATAAGTTAATGAGTTTTAAATGTGTTTAAGTTTGACTTATTTATATAACAAATCAAATAACTTGAATAGCTTGATTTATTTATTTTTTAATAATTATATAAGCTTATCAAACTGAGTAATAAGTTTCAAGCTTCACTAGAAATTTTAGGCCTAGTTTGGCATACCAAGAAAAATTTAAAAAGCCAAAAAGTTACTAAAAAAATTAAAAAGTTATAATTATTCACAAATTAAAAATATAAAAAAATTAATTTCCACAAATATTTTAATACAAACAACGATTGGACAGCGTAATGGTTCAGTACAAAATGATCTGTTCAAATGAATCAAAAAAAAATTAGATGTATATATTTATTAAGTTGAAGGGTAATGTTGGGCCTGTGGGGGCCAACACGGGTCTGTTTTTGATAATCCAAACCGTTCAATGTGTAGAACTCATCGAGTACTATATGCCTGTAAAAAAATCACGTTGATCAGATATGGATAGCTATGTGAACGAATTAGATTTTTTTTTCAGGCGTTTATTTTTCACCATCCATTAATTTCATACAAAACTATTTTGATCACATAGTTATCGATATCCAATTAAAATGATTTTTCATAGGCATATAGTACTCAACGAGTTCTATACATTCACAGTTCGGATTATCAAAACGGGACCCTTGGTGGGCCCCACGGCCCAACAGTACCCGTGAAGCCTCATGCACCATTTCAACCAAGTTGTACTTCCCTCTGTCGCCTGTCACTGATGATTCTGCCATGTAGGGGTAAAAATGTAATTTTGCCATTTTATACAATATTTTAATATACATTTTTTCATAAAAAAGACAAAAAGTTATCCAAAACAACTATATTTTTTTCCTCAACTTTTTAGTCCAAAAAGTCAAAAAATGCACTTATTTAGGACACCCCAAACAACCCCTAATGAGTTTGAAAATGTGTTTAAGTTTGGGTTGTTTACATAACAAGTCAATCTCAAACGAGTTTTTAATGAGTTGAACAAAAGTTGAGCTCGAATACGTTAGTTCATTTAACAATCATACTCAAAGGAGGAAAAATTATTTTTTACATCTAACATATATCACATATAGTGTGTCTTTTCAACATGAGAGTAAATATTCGTCGTTGTTCGTACTTCTCGTGTCTAAGCTTCGCTTCACTCCGAATAACCTAAGAATACAACAACGGTGAGCTACCTGGCGAGTGTGCTGCCGGAAAAACCCTCTGATGTTCAAGTTAGCACCCTTAGAGAGGAAGAGAAAAAGAGAGAGAGAAAGAGAGAAAGAGAAAGAGGAGACAAAGTGGTAGGTGAAATCTGATCACTAGATTTTCCAGACCTGTGTATGGAGGCGCAGCACCGTTTATATAGTTTCTGCGCGACCTCTGCATCCATTCCCCTCTAGATGCGTGGACATTTTCTCCTCTCACGTGTTAGCACTAATACAGTTAAACACCAAATGACGAAACCACTAAACGGTATTGACGCATGCGGACAATGAAATCTTATTCTCGCGACCCTAGTGCGCCGCATAGCACTTCCTACCGAGCTATGCTAAGTGCAACACCATGCCCTTCCATTGAGACTACACTACCGATCTAGCCTTGTCGGTCAGGCTTGAGTATTGGCTCAACTGAGCTCCACGGTCAGGAGCGAGCTCCTATTCGATTACATTCGGTCTTCTGAGGGCGAACTATGTCCGACTCACATAACACACATCTCCAAGCCATGCTAGTACCTCAAACTCACTTCACAAGACCGAGCTAATATCCCGTCCCAACACATGCCGCGCGTCTGACCATGCTCAAACCTCACTCGATCGTGTGGGCTTGTTTATTCCATGTACGAGCCTCAACTAAGGCCCAAACTAACTCGACTTACAGCAAGCTATGAATCTTCCTCTCAACTACGAATCAATAATTTTACTCATAGCTATTAATCTATTATCAATATTTGTTTTATACATGAACCCACACAATTCCAATTCAAAATTCACCATATAATCCTATTCTAGTCAAATTTTGTCACACTTTGGGGGGACTAGTCATACTATTTTAATATGAAAGAGACACCTTCATTTTTTTCTATTGTTTAGATGGAATAATTATATGTCCCCTTATATTAGGTAGGGCTGCAAATGAGTTGAGCCGAACTTTCATATGTTTGGCTTGTTTATTAAGATTTTAACGAGTTCGAGTTCAATAAAAATTTAATGAATTAAACTCGAGCCGAGTTGACTTAGACTTGACTTGAGTTTGAGCCTGTTCACGAGTTTTAATGAGCCAAAGAAATTACAAATTCATACTTGTGTATGAGATTAAAATTATAATTGAAATTTTGATTATATAATTATATATACAAACATAATAAAAGAAAAGTCAATATATCACCAAAATAATAATATCTACCACCAATATTATATAAATATATTATCTATAATTAGCTATTATTTACGTATAAATAAATTTAGCTATTATTTACATTATTTAAATATATAAATAACATATTTATTTTACTTTTTATACATATTTTTACATTATTTAATATATAATAATATATTTGTTTTTATTATTTCAATAAATGTTAAACGAACAACTAACGAGTCAAGCTTTAGTATGTTTGGATTTATTTATTAAAATTTTAACGACTTCAAGTTTGAACTTGAACACTAATAAAAATTTAAGAAATCGAGTTTGAATGAACTTTTACCGAGTCGGATTTGAACTTGTTCATAAACGACTCTATTCATTTGCAGTCTTATTATTAGGTAAACACACAGTCACATATTTGGTCTAGCATGAGAGAGAATATAATTATTTTTATTTTTTTATTTTATGAAGATAATTTATCAAAAATTGCATGCCATGATTTGGTTAGTTAAGGATTATACCACATTAAAATCTATATTAAAAATAATAATAATAAAAATAAAAGATTATACCCAGGTTATGCCCATTGCCAACATCTCAAAGAGTAAGGATACTCTCCTTAGATCATTTCCTTACTCTTTACTTGGTAGATTATTAGATTCACTTTGGATTCAATTTTAATAATTCAAACTGTTTACATTTTAAAATTTATTATTTATATAATATATGTAAAACATTAAATCGATCGGATATTAAAAATCACGTGATCTAAAAGTTTTATTAAATAATAAAGTTGTTTATTAATTTTTTTTAATAAACAATTTTTAGTTATTCTAATATCCGATCACTTAATTTTTTTTATAGATATATACTTAACAAATCTTGGAATATGAAAAGTTAAAATTATCAAAATTAAGCCAAAAAATGAACCAAATAGCCCACCAAGTTGGAGCCAAGCCAAGGAGAGGATCCTTGCTCCATCTCAAATCCCTCCTTAAACCCTCTTTACAAATAACGGCTGTGTTTTACCCGTTTATCACCAACACTCGATCATTCACTCACAGTCTCTCTCTTCTGCAACAATCACTCGATCGTCATGGCCCATCGTCTACTCCGAACCTTGCGCAGAACACTTCTCTCTTCTCTCTCTTCTCACCATGAAACCCTAATTAATCGTCGACAACCCTCTCTCTCAATTCGAACCAGAACTTACATCACTGAGATGCGAAAATCGGCCTTGGAAGGTAACATCCTCAGACTCCTCCGCAATGAGATCCAGTACGAACTCGACCGCTCTCCTCCCTCTCAGGTACTCCTCTAATCACTCCAATTTTCTGTTTGTTTCCCTAGAAATTGCATAAAGTTTTTTTTTTGTTGAGAAAGTGAAGCATATAGTCAATGTGGGGAGTGAAGCCAGGTCGTTCAAGATTGATTTAAAAACTTAACAAGGTTTTAAAATGTGTTTAAGCTTGGTTTGATTATGGGTTTAACCGAGTCAATTAGGTATGGAGCTGGATTAACTCGTTTTTTATATAATTCTAGAGGAATCTTATTAGCTGAGCTTAGAAAATTAAAGAGTTACAAAATGGGTTCATCATTATGTTTATATGGTAGAAGAGGAAATGTATACCAAATAATATATGGGGTATGTGGTTTGGCCCTTGTGCAGATTACCTCTTATCATTTTGAAATTTTGGATCATCGATTTGGGTAGGGATTTGGAAAGCAAAAGGGAAAAAGTGCGTGAAATGTAAGTTATATTTCATTCACATTTTAGCTATCTTTTCTATTTTCTTTTCCAAATTTCTATCTGAATTCATGAACCAAACATAGCCTAAAAGCTTAAGCAAAAAGATTTAAATACCTCATACATAAGTAACCTCATTATGTAAACCACAATCATTTTCATCATTTTTTTAGAGGCAAAATTCACTATAGTCCCCTCGTGCTTTACTCCATGTGCAATTTATCCTAATGCCCCGGCACATGTTTTACACTTGTTGTTAACTTGGACGGAATGTCTGACAATACACAGTACACTTTAGTCCAAAAAGAACTAGGGGTTATGTGGCTATTTCAAAATGATAAGAATAATGTAATCAACACATTGGTCAAACCATAAGGGGGTGAAGTGAAATTTTCTCTAAGAGATATTTTTATTTTCTTCATGATACCTGGCACAATCGTTTGGCTTTTTCTATATGAGTAGCAAAATCCACAGAAAATAAGTATGAGTTTTTATCTTCAAGCAGTCAATGACAGGATTATAGTTGCATTTTTAGAGTAGTTTATAAATACATATATTTTATGTTAAAGAAGTTAGTTCACTGAAAACAATTATGTTTCTTTACATTTGAATTTATGTTCGTTTACCTAAGTAATTTCACCTGGACACATTTTCCAATGTGACAAATGGAGTGTGCTAGCAAGTTTTTGAGTTCTCATGTGGTTATATTCTTACTTTGCAGCCTCTTTCCAAGTTCGATTCATTTATTGTTGATGAACGGCCGGGCGAGCAGTGGATTAGATTGAATAAGAAATTTGGAGAAAATGAGGAGATTAAAGTTGAAGTGACCATGTTTGATGGCTCTGTCCCTGTTAAGAAAACTGGAAATGTAGCCACAGAAGAAGATGTAAAGCTTCACATTACATTGATTGTTGACATCTTCAAGGGGGAAGGAAGTGATGTGTTGGAGTTTGTGTGCTCAGCATGGCCAGATAACATAGAGATTCAGAGAGTCTTCATGCGTCATCGCGACCAGATGGCTGGTCTGCCTTACAATGCATACATGGGTCCTGGATTCAAGTAATGCCTATTTAATGGCTTTCTTTTCTCTGTTTGGTTGCTGAGAATTGGAGCAATAAATATTCCATTGAATCTTGAATGTTATATGAACTGAATTTCGGTGTGCAAAATTACTAATGTATGAAATATATTAATAGCACTCTTAAGTCTTGAAATCAAAGGCAAAATGCTGGTATTTTGTTTTGAAATACTGTGGTAATGTGACTGGCCACCACATTACACAGTAACCCCTCTAAACTAAATGTAATTCAAATTTGACTAGTTGGCCTTGCCTAGTTGATCGTTTTGTTCTCATGAGAAACAATGTAACAAAAAGATTTCCTTTTGAGAATGGGTTGAGCCACCAAGCACAAATTTGGTGTATTTATTGTTTTCACTTTGGCATACTAAACTTGATCTCTTGTTTTCTTGCTTGGAAACTGTTACTAAACTCTATTTGCAAATCTGAAAACATAGGAAAAACAGTTTTGAAAATCAGTATGAAATGGGTCCGTAGTTTCTTTTTCCATTTTAGTTAAGTTTTGTTTATTCTTACCTTTGTTTACTTAAAAACTAAATGAATGGACAGTTTTACTTTGATTTTTTGGTTTTGGTGATAATTTATTTAATATATGTGGTTGGATTTTTTCAGGGAATTGGACGATGAGCTGCAAGATTCGCTTTATGATTTCTTGGAAGCAAGGGGTATAAATGATGACCTTGCTGTTTTCTTGCATGGATATATGAACAACAAAGACAAAACTGAGTTTATTCGGTGGATGGGCACTGTCAAGACTTTCATAGAAAAGAAATAGAGGGTTTAGATCTGCAATGCTGGGACTCACTTCATGGTTGATCGCTTTTAATCAATAATGAATGATTATCCAGGTAAATCATTGAACACCATTGCATTTGAGTTTCATGTTCTAGGCTTGTAGCTGCACAGAGGAATGTGAGTTTAAGATAATGGGAGTGAAACAGGGATGATTTTATGCGTCTTTTGGAGATTCATGTGAAGCAATTGAAAGCCAATGAAACATTGTCTTGTTTCATTGTTTGGACAGCAACCTAAATCTGGAATGATGCTTTTAGTTCATGTCAAAAGTCCATTTAACTTGCTACGAAGTGGATTCTTATTTGTAGAAATGGTACTCCGAACTTGGAACGAGCATGAAGAAATAAACGATATATTTGCTCTCAACACTTGAAGCAGATGTTGAGAGTATGTCAAATCAAAGTAATTAGGTAAGAGATTCAAGTGATACATATGTGGATGGAATTTAGCTTTCTGTCAGAACTTGCTCTTTTTCTTGCCAATATAAAAAGTAAAAAATTCTGATGGATGGTGGATGTCAATTTTTTCAAAAAACATTACTAGGATTTTAATATTGCTTTTTTTTTTCTTTTTTTTTTTTTGAAAATTTTATTTTGGTTGCATTGTTGGCGCATGAAATAATTAATGGAATAACAACCCTGGTTAATGAATCCTAGTAGTAATTTTACTTTTCCTTTTCTTTTCCCAACTATGGAATTAGATTTGTTTTAGTTTGCAAAAGAAAGTAGCTTGTTTGAATTTTGATGTTTCGCAGATTCTAGAATTCTAGTGACATCACTTGAAATTCTTCATTAGCGCTGTGTTTGGTTGGGGGATTTGGAAAGGGAAAGGGAAGGAAAAAGAAAAAAGGTGTGTTAAACTAGCTGCAATGTAGGTATATTTTATTCACATTTCACCTACCTTTTTCCTTTCTTTTTCCAAATCTCTCCTCAAATCCCCCAACCGAACACAGCGTAAATCATAGCTTTCAGTTCCCTCTTAGCTTCCAAAATCCCTCATAGATTTCTGGTTGTGAAATTCCAAAATGCATGAAACCACGTGGTATTAACTTTTAGCTGTCTAACGTTTTGTCATTGTTATTATTAATTATTGATAGATAACTCTTAACACAAATTAAGGTAAATTAAAAGAATGTAAATGTCACATGAATAGCTTCTAGTTGTTTCAGAACATACTATTTGTCAAAGGGACTCAACAATTACTGCTCTGGCCTCCTCACCCAATAGATTGCATGAAATTTTACCATTTAGCTTGAGAGTCATGATTATGACAATCAGTTTTTCTTGTTTGTGCATACTAGAGAAACCTTGCTTGGGACAGTTTTATTTAACTTCATCTACATATGCTTGGGTGACATTGCTTTCATTATTAGGAAAGTTTCCTCATTTACCACCTGTACCAATGTCATTATATATTCGTATGGAACTTAATTTTTCCATAAGCAAATCCACATTAACTTGCTTATACTATGCTTAACAATTCTTTATTTTGTTTTTGTTACGCTGGCTCTTTGATTAACGCTCAAAAACTACAGCAAAGAGGAGAGCAATAAAGGTAGAATAACTATAGAGATGCCACCATGTCTTCATCCAATCAACAGAGGTGAATATAATTGGCAAATGGACTTTCCCTATCAACTTTTAGATATTTTTTGACATTGAAAGGCTAAGAAGCACGGACATTTCTATGGAGGAAGTGTGTCCGACCACCGTGTCCGACATGATACTCTTAAAAGCGTGTCCGACACTTCTTCAACGTGTCTTGATTTAAAAATCAATTCATAAGATAGGACACTTTAGCGATATTTTGCGGACACTTTGGCGACAACCATCCAAATAAGTCCTATATGATGAATCCCTTCATTATAACAATATTTTCCATTCTTCATAACACAATTTATGCATCCTAAATATGTTTTGAAACATTTATAAAATGAATACATTATGTGCAATACAATGTTATATAATTATTTTGCATTGTTTAGAATGTAATTACTATGTAAATGATATCTTGATGTTTGATTTATCAAATATATAGTTTTTTAATGTAATATATATGTGTTTTTTACATTTTTTTTAATCCTTCAATAAATTATTCATATATATGACATATAATGAATTTGTAAAATATAAAACTTCAACATATTCCCAACGTGTTGTGTTTGTATTTTTTAAAATTCGACGTGTCTATGCTACTTAGTAGAAAGGGATAGTTGCTTACAAATTATTGATATTGAGTTGAGAGTAAGAAATTGTATGCAATACTTCGATGTAAACTTTTTTCATAGGGGTTGTTTGGAGTGTCCTAAATAAGTGCACTTTTAACTTTTTGGACTAAAAAGTTGAGGAAAAAATTATGGTTGTTTGGGATAACTTTTTGACTTTTTATGAAAAAATGTGTATTAAAAAATTGTATAAATTAGTGTATAGGAGAAGATTGGGATGAAATAGGCGGTACGGTGGGATAATTCAGGACAACGTGTGTAGAGTGTAGCCTAGGATATGATTCCCTGCTTTTTGGGCATTGAATTGGAGGTGCTGTTCGGCTTGTGGGGGCCCACCACGGGTCCCGTTTTACTAATCAAAACCGTTCAATGTGTAGAACTCGTCGAGTACTATATGTTTGTAAAAAATCAAGTTGATCGGATATCGATAGCTATCTGATCGAATTAGTTCTTTTTCAACCGTTAACTACACCACCATCCATTTTATAAATTTTAACTGATTTGATCATATACTTATCGATATCTGATCAACGTGATTTTTCACAGACATGTAGTACTCGACGAGTTTTACACATTGAACAGTTCAAATTATTATAACAGGACCCGTGATTGGCCCCTACGGGCCGAACAGCACCGTGTTATTTGTACACCTAAAACCGTGCAATTTTTCCAAAAAGTCACCTCCGCTTGTTGTCCCACAGAGTTGTCTGAAATGTTATTATGTGTTAAGTTAATTTTTTAATATTTTTTTTGGTGAATAGTAATAACTTTTTAACTTTTTTTTGTAATTTTTTGACGTTTTGTCTTTTTTCAAAGATCCCAAACCAGACCATAATACTTCCTGTTATTTATTGCATTTTATTATGAACTCAACTATGACTCATTTGTTTACTTATCTCTGATGAGGTTAAAAATATGAATTTAAGGAAAATCTATTGGGATAGTTTATTTGCTAAATTTCAACAATTTGGAAAGTTCTAGTCGCATAATGATGGAGGTGGATATTTGTGATGAGATAGGGAAAGAGTAATGGTGGATACCATTGGATTTACTTTCTTCTTCTTGGACGGCTTAGACCAATCCTTGAATCAATTTTTTGGATTTTGTAGTATTTTTTTGGTAGTTTTGGATGTATAGATTATGTTAGTTTTGCTTATAGGGTGCTTTTTGCATACCTTTTTGATTAATGATATATGTACTTGTGGAAAAAAAATCCCAGCAGTGGATGTAATTGGAAGTTTATGATGTTTCAGATCATGAGCTTTGATTCCTTGTGATGGTACGCGTGTGAAATATATGGTCACTTGAGTAATAGAGCAAAGATGTGAGACATTAGCCGCTAGGTTGAAATGAGTTGATTTTGTTTCGTAGAATGTCTAGTAAATCAATTTCATTCATGGGAGAGACTTGAAAATGAGATGTTTTCATATCAAACTTTGGTATCCTTTTGGCTATTGTTTGTTTCCTTGCATCTCCATTCTCTAAATTTGGAAAGAAAATAATTTATGCATTCATATGCTATGGTATGATTCCCTTTATATGGAATGAGCATACATATCTTCAGTGATCTAAAATGTTCATATTCAAGACATGATTTTAATAGTTAAGTTAATAGAATAAGAGCTTATGGTTAGTGGTTGCAAGTCAATGAGGTTTGTTTTCACATTTTGATGCAACTACGCAACATACCTGGATATTTCGAGAAGTTTTTCTAAGGCTTGGAATGTGGAAAGATTCTTTATAAGTTTACATATAGTACAATAGCACCAACTATTTTAGAGGGAGACTTGTGCATTTAGGTGACACGTGTAAGAGCGTTGGGAATACATAGGCCTCTGGCCTTCCCTTATGTCAAGGTTGGGCCCTCCTGGTTACAGGCCACCATGCTTGTGTTTCATATAATGGCTAGAGTGGTGAACATCCACTTCCCACCATTGTATATGGTTGCTGCTGTTTATGTATGTTTTAATGGCTTAAATTTGTCAAAGCGAAGGAAAAGATTCTGGGAGTTAATGATAAAGCAAGGACACTTTGGGGATGTGTGCTATGTACGGTTTTGCGGGTTGTTTGGTTAGATGGAATGATAGGTTTTTGGAATAATTGTGGTCAGTTAGGGGGTATTTGGGATAAAATATGTTTTCTTTTTGGTCTTCGTTATCTCCTTTTAAGGGGATTCTTTCTTTGTTTTTAATTCGGGTAAATTGTCCTGACCTCACTTGAGATTTGAAGATTTGAAGAGAATAAAGCTACATCAAGCTCCTTGAGATTTTAATTCATATAGCATTTAGTTCACTTTTTATCAATAATTTTTTAGTTATATATATGAAAGTTATATTGTCATCTCTTTTATAAGAAAATATATATTTTATGTTTATTTTTGTGTTTTCGTACCATTTTCATTAGTTTTGGTCTATTTAACCTTATTAAAAGGAGCTTAGTGAAATTATGTCAAAATTGTGAGACTTATTGTATTTTTTTCAAACCTCAAGGGAGGTCCGTGTAATTTACCCCTTTAATTTCTAAGGATTCTATGGATTGGAGAGGGTTTTTTTTTTGGCAGACATCTTGTTTGCTTTTACTTTTTTTTTCTTTTTTAGTAATAATTTTTATTTTTATTTTTTCTGATTGCAAAAATAAAATAAAATAAAATTTTGGTTGTTGCAGTCTAGGATGTGAACCAAATTCATGAGTCAAACTTTTATGTCCCTATTACTCCAGCAATTGTAGGTGTTTGTGATTTTCAATTCAGCCTTTTAGGGTTAGGTTGGGTTGGGTTGAGTTGAGTTGATAACTGTTTGTTTGGTCATTTATAGTAAGGTTAGAAACTCAAAATGATTGACCTATCAACTAAAGTACCTCCAACCTTAATGTTTGTGTTTGGATCATAGATTTTTGTAAGGATTTGGTGAGGGGAGGAAATAAAAAGAGAAAAGTGATAATAAAATTATAAGCTAAATTTTTGTTGTTTTTTTCTTGTTTCCTTTTCATTTACAAATCCATTTTTAAACCTTAGATCCAAACACAATCTTAAAAAATTGGTTCTAGGTTGGTAATCTTTGGATTGTAAATAGGATTATAAATGAACCGAGTTAAGTTTGTAGGGTTCGAGCTCAGCTCATTTATTTATCGAGCTCTTTAATCATCTCGATAATATTAATCAAGCTCGATCTTGGCTTGAAACTTAATAATATTTTTTACTATTATTTATATTATTTAAATATATAAATTATATATATATGTTATTTATACATATTTTAATATTATTTAATATATAAATAATATATTATTTCATAATTTAAATAATCTAAAAGATCCAAGTTTATACGTGCTTGATCTCGGCTCATTTACTAAACAAGTCTAAAAACTAGGTTTGAACTCGTTTATTTACTTAAAGAACCGAGTCAGGTTGAGTCCTTAACAAGCTGAGTTGGGCCGAGCTCGCGAATAACTCCGGTTCGTTTGTAGCTCTAATTGTAAATATGTCTAAGTTACCAGAAACCAACCCATTTAAGACAGTGAACGCACTTCCTAGTTTTTTTAGACTTCTTGGCTGGTTTAGGTTAGATTTTGCCATTTTTCAATATTGAATCATTTGTTGAAGGTCCCTTTCCTCAAAGCAAAAGTTTGATATTTGGTTGCGTTTTCGTTCTATTTTCTGTTGTTTTAAAAATTTGGCAAATATTAAAATAAGAAAAAATTTATAAAAAACTCTTGTTTGATGAACTATTTCTGAAAATTTTTTGGGAAAATTTTTGAACATAGCGCACTTTCTAAGAAATGCCAAAAGAATATTTTTGAATTTTTAAGAGCGGGTGTTTTTGATTTTTTATTGTCTTGTTTTTGATAAATGAAAACGAAGAAACCAAAACACAATCAAACACGTGCATAAAATCCTATATTTTTTAACATTTGTTTTTTCTTTTAGTGTAAATTATACTAATCTATTTTAAGGTTTGGAAAAAATACACGAAGTCCGATTTTCTTAAGGTTTTAATTCACATATAACACTCTACCCTCTTTTCATTAGTTCTAAAAAGAGAGAGAGAGAGAGAGAGGAAAGAGAGCGAGGAAGAAGAGAGAAAGAGGAGAGGAAGGCCGTGAACCATCCGAAGAGAGCGTCGAGAGACATCCGAGGGAGAGAGAGGGGCGTCGCTCGTCTCATCGAGGCGAGCCCTCCGTCGCCGCCCCAACGTCCTCGTCGAAGGCCAGAGCCCGTCATCCGCCTCCTCCGTCGCCGCCGAGCGGTTCTCCCGCAGCCCCGAAGGCGTCATTCGCTCGAGCTCAACCCCTCCCCTTCTCTTCTTCTTCCTCAAGTCCTCTTTTTTTATTTCCCTGCCCCCCCCCCCCCCCCTCCCCTCCCCCTCCTCCTCCCTCCTCCTCCTCCTCCTCCTCTCCCTCCTCTCTTCTCCTCCTTCTTCTTCTCCTTCTCTTCTTCTTCTCCTACCTTCCAAAAAAAAACGCAAAAAAAAGAAAAAAAAAAAAAAAAAAAAGAAAAAGAAAGAGACCCAAAGAACGTTGCTGGGTCTCAAGCCAGATTTTGAGCCAGTGATTCGAGCTACCAATCACTTCCGTTAGTTCTATAAATTAAAAATCGATATTGACATATCTTTTTGCACTGAAATGTATGTTTTACTCTATTTATCCGTGTGTTTTCACAGTATATGCATTTATTTGTTCTTGGTTGCTTTATCTTAATAAAAAGAAAATCAATATAATTATGTCAAATTTATTAGTCTTTATTGTATATTTTGTAGACATCAGTGTAATTTAACCTTCTTATTGTTGGTGGTAAGGTATTTTGTTGAGCAACAAGTCTTTTAATGCAAAATCATATTCATTGTGGTATGTCTTATAAAAACAAAAGGTAATGTCACTTTGAATCTTTTGGATAAGGTATCCACACAAAAACTAAGCTTGATTGGTGCATTACAGATAAGTGCTTCTGTGGAAGATGACACCATGTGTGTGTTTTTTCTTGATCCATTTGTTTGGGTATTTATGGTTGTACAAAAATGTTGTGATAAATATCTATGATGCATTTGTTGAATTTTTTTGATTCATATGAAATGTCATACATCTCTCTCAGTAACATCATCAGGAATAAGGTCAGAAGTAAGAATACATTACATTGGACATGTTTGATGGCTTAGGGAACATATAATGTTGCTGTCACTAACTGCAGATATGTAACACTACTTTTTAGGGTGGCCCCTTTTTTTTTTGCACCAATAAAACTGTCCTTTGAGATATTTTGATGAATCATGGAATGACATTTTGGTCAATTCATAGAAAAATGCTCACCCTATCACCAAGGCAAATTGCTAACCTCCACTGTTGGCTTTTGACATTGCAGTTCCCAAATTTTTGAGATATAGGTGTTCTTTTTGTAGTGAGATATAGGTGTTCTTTTTGTAGCTTGTGTTTGATCTTCATTTTGTAGAGAAATAAATCATAATTTTCTTTTTCTTTTTTCATATATATTTTTTTTCTTCTCTCCCCACATATTCAAGATCCAAATAGAGTTTTAATGTAATGAAAAGAGCATAGTTTGTTTGTTTGGTGGAACATGATAAGTGGATAAGTAATACAGTGATTCTTATATGTGTTTCTTTTTTTGGGGGTATTATGGGTCATGTTTGATTGCCGGATTATTTTTTATGAGATTAGATATGATGGATTATAAATATGATTGTAAAAGATAAATTATACCATGTGAGTTAGGTGGAATGAAAAATTGAATATATGATAGGATTATGGTTTGGAGTATGAGGGATAAGTTATACGATATGATAAATGATTGGATAGCGAGTGAGATATTTATTATATTTGGTTAGAATGAAATAAAAATATATCATTTTTTTTACCGTTAGATAAAGGAAAAAAACAATAATTCGGAGATGCCTCATTATTTTAATACCACACTACTTATGGTATTATTTTATCTCTCTATTTTTCTCTATTTAATTTTTCATATTAGAACTAAAATTATTTGGAATTTAGTATGATGCAACACAAACAATGGATTGGATATTCGGTAGGATTCACATGTTTCCTCCACTTTTAATCTCACTAATGGTAGGCAAACAAACATGCCTCAGGAATTATTGGATGGGATTGTATATATTAGAGGATTATTTTACTATTTTTGGTCGAAATGAGAGATTTGAAAAATTATTTTTGGTCGACGATTAGTACTTTAGTTAGTACCGAAACAAATGCAAGATAATGAATTCCATGGGACACAAATTCTAACATGTGATTCCTTATATTTTCGTAGTATAATCTTATTTGATTTAATCCCTCCAAACAAATGCAACCTTCGCGGAAAGAATAGAAGGGAAATAATAATAATTATTATGTTAGAATATCAATTTTTGTATTTGATTCAATAAAAAGCAAAAGAAATGTACACTCTAACGTTGTGTTTGGTTAAAGGATTTAGGAAGGGATTTGAAAATGGAAATGGAAAGGGAAAGGGAAAAAGTAGATGCAATGTGAATAAAATATATTTATATTTCGCTTAATTTCACACATCATTTTCCTTTCGCTTTCTAATTTTTTTTTCAAATTTCTAAATCAAACACAGCGTAAATGAAATTACTATTTGCTAATTTAGCCAGCCAAACTCTATCAACTAGAGATTAGAGAAGCTTACGATGTCATCTAGAGAAAATAAATTTGTAACTTGATTATAGGAGAAAATTTCATTAAAGTATCTAATCTAATTTATCTCCTAAAATATCACTTATTTTATATATATATATATATATTATGAAAATCTATATTTTTGGAAAAAAATCACCATAGTTAGATAATTATGTGAATCTCTTTGGTGTGAATTTTCTAAGAAATGTGATAGTTATAAATGTGGACATTCATTCTTTTAATAAACAAAATATTGTTAAATTTTAAAATGTGTAAAAACTAGTGTGAATATTCACACTTTTCAAAAAAATATTCATATTTTTCTTATTCACTCACATTATTCTTATTCATAACAAGTGTGAATATTTACATGTTTTATTCTATAAAATTACAAAAATCAATCAACAAAAAATTATGAATTTTATAAAATATTTTTAGGACTTGTGATTTTGTGAAATTTATTTTAGTTTACATTTTAAATATGTGAAATTTCATACTACATTAGAAATTGAAATTTAAAAAAAAAAAAATCAATTTAGAAATTACGTGAAATTTTAAAAACATTTCTAAAAAATATAAAATTTCAAAAGTGAAAATTTTCATACTTTCAAATTTAGGAAAGTGTGAAGTTTTTATATTTTTTATTTTACATAATTTCATATTTAATTGAGATCTTATTTGATTGTTGAGTATTTTTCTCAATTTGTACTTACACATAAATAAAAATGTCTAAAATTTTAAAAAATGACTTCAGTCTTTCAAACAACTTATATAATGAGACTTTATTGATTAAGAAAAAAATCATGAGACCTAATTCAATATAAGTGCATGAAATAGGATTTATGAGTAAAAATAATTTTCTACAAGAAGAACATGACAAATTATGTCATAAAGCCGTAAATCATAATAATGGACATTACATTTTTAAATAAAAGTAATTGTAATATGCCACAAGAAGCTTTTATTTCCACACAAAAAATCTCAGTTAACTTTTCTCAGTTTTTTAGTCATGATTTTACCACAATCAAATTATCACACAATCCTTAAATGCAATTCTCAATACACAACTTCACACATCACCATCTGATTAACAAAAAAAAAAAAAAAACTTCACACATCACCGGTTACCAATATGAATCCTACCACCACAAACCCTATCTCTACGAACCTCCCATTGCCGCCATGAACCTCTCCCTCTCATTCGTGCAACCTAGCTCCTTTTATCCTTAACCACCATCAGCCAGCCATGGCAGGGATGTCAGAGGAGGAGGCTTGTAGTGGCAGAGGGTGGCTAGCCGACGGTGGTTTAGTTAGGGATTAAGGTTAGGATTGAAGATTGAAGAAAGGGATTATTTTTGACATTGTAAGTTAGGTATAGAACAAAATATCAAACTTGAAAATCATTTAATATGTGTATGATTGTATCAAGAGAAAATGTGTTGAAAATTTTGTGTGTAAAAACAAAAGTATTATCACACTTAGAAATCATTTAATATAAGTATTAATAGAAAATGTGTGTTGAAAATTTTGTATGTAAAAATAAAAGTATCATATAAAAGAGGGACATATTTTCTAAAGCTCTTTTGTATTATTGTTATTGGTGTCGGTGTCAAGCCACCAACACCAACCCCTTGCACTATCAAATCTATTATTATAATTTACATAAACATTATAAGACATACACATGTATCTTAGCCCATGCTTGTCCTCAATTGTTAGTTTATTTGGGACCCTCCTCCTCATTATGAGAATTAGATTATGTATTTGATTCACAATCTCCTCTTTCCCATAGGACAATTATGTTTTCCCACAATTCAACATGTTTAAATCTCAATCAATCATTTAAATTCCAATTTTTAAATCACTTGAGGACAAATAAATCTCTTTAGATCTTCTCAAAGAAGACTCTGAGATAGTTCAACCATTAAGCTCTCGTCTTTTAAGATTCAAGAATAATATTTGAAAATAAAAATAAAAATTTATTGCTAAAAAGCTAGATGATATCTTACTTTAAATGTTTAGTTTCAAATCTTAAAAATCTTATCGACTACTAAATCTAGATGCAAGAAATAAAGTATTACGAACAATTCTATTGAGTTTTTATTTTTTTAATGAAAAAATTTGAAAGATGAGAGTGTTTCAAGAATTTTTATTTTTATTTTTTAATACATTAGAGGCCTGAGAGGAGGAATCTTAGTTTAGGCTATCTAGATTTTTAACTAATAGAATTGAAGTTGAATTTTATAAAATTATAAGATTATTAACTATTGAAGCTAGATTGATAAATTTAAATTGGAGGATTGAATAAAGGTGTGAGACATGAAAAACGATTTTTCCCCACAAATTTGTCCCCCCCGAACAACTCGAAATTTAGAAGAGAAAGAGAAAGAGAAGAGAGGGGAAGAGGAGATGGCAGCTGCGACAGCCCTCTGCCCGATTGTCGCTCGCCGTCGCCTCGTCGCAGCCCCGCCGTCACCTCCGCCTCCGCCTCTGCCTCTGCCTCGCAGCCCCCGCCTCTACCTCCGCCTCCTGCCTCCGCCTCCGCCCCCCGCCCCCACCCCGCCTCCAGCCCGATTTTGTTGGCCCCTTCAGTTCTTCTTCTTCTTCTTCTTCTTCCTTCTCTTCTTTTGATTTTCTTCTTCTGAAAAAAAAAAAAAAAATCAAAACGACGAAACGACATCGTTTTTTAATTCAGAGGGATTTGGGGGCCTCGCTTTCGAACTACCAATCACTTTCCATGAGACATACATTTTGTTAAGATCCTTGTACAAGTAGGATTATAACTATTTTCACCAAATTATTTAAAATCTATCATTATAAAGCTGTCAAATCTATTTTTTATATCTAAATCTAAAAATATGACATTGAACTAAAGGCTCCTCAAATTATTGATGTCAAATCAATCTATTTTGACTTCATAAATCTAAAGGGAGCCTCAACGCTATAGTGGAGTTTAAAAATTCTAACCAACTAAATTAGATCCAATTTGCATGGTTACCTTAGAAGTAGGGATGGATGGATCTAGAATTTCAATATGAGGGTGGCTAACAAATTTATTGACAAATTTTTTAAAAGTAAAATATAAACTACAATACCAATATCTATCGACATGAAAGATAAAAAAACACATAAAATATATATATATATATAAATTAACATGATTTGCTATGTTCATGTTGAGTTGTTAAAAAATAAAAATTGTAAGATAATCTATCAACCTTAATTGTGAGAAACTTTATATATATATATATATTTGTCCAAATTGTTAAATTTTATACTTTGTTTCATAGATGTAAAAGTGTGGGTTGTGCAACCACTTAATCTTTTGAATAAACTATCAACATGTCATAATAGTTAGACTTAATTTCTATTAAGTCTTATTAAAAATAAGTTTTAATAAAATCGTTGCTAAAAATAATTTTTTGTAATGATTTTACACGTGTCGCTAAAAATTAACAATTAGTGACTTTTTTTTGTTACGATTCTTATAAATTATCGGTAAAACTTACAATTAGTGACTTTTTGTATGACATTTTTCAAACTGTCACTAAAAATTAAAAATTAGTAATTTTTTTGTAGCGATTTTTTTTGAAATTATCGTTAAAATTTATAATTAGTGATATTTTTTGTGACAATTTTTAAAATGTCGTTAAAAATTAACAATTAATGACATTTTTTAATAGTGTTTGATGAAAAATGTCATTAATTATCATAGGACCTATTGAACAATAAATTCACTTATTAGAATCTACACGTAAATTTCCCTAATCTTTTTCAAAATTTAAAAAGGACTAGTCTATATAATTTAAAAATAATTAATAATTAATACTAAAATTTAAAATGATTTTTTTTTTTTTTTAATTATAAGAGGCGATTGCCCCCATCTTAAAGCCTCTAATGCATCCTCACTTAAAAAGAAATTATTTAATGATTTTAAAACAATACTCTACATCATTCAAATAAATGACACTCATCATATTTTCTTCCATAAACCTAACAATGTTGTCACTTTAATAATGTAGTGATATGAGGTTGATATTTTTCATCACATTCACTAGCTTTCATAATCACATGATTTTAGTTACATTATATTCTGATTCTGAGATGATTAAAGATAACTAGAGTGGTACACATCAGGCTAATCTAAGGACCTCATTTTGTGGGGTCCCATCTAAAAGTTCTCTTGGGTAAGAAATCAATGTGCAATCAAAGATCAATTTTTACACTCAAATTTTCACAAAAGGAAAATGATGTGCCAGCATAGCTTATGGTGGGGCAGTCTATATATTTTCCACATTGTTGGTCCCCAGAGATCCCTCATTAGAGTACTTAATACTATATGCATTCACATGGAGTTCACCAACCTACTGATCAGGACCGTTCAATGGATGGTCTATTACTTCAACTGCAAAGTAGGGTCCAAGATTGGATCACTAGGACAACCACAGCCGTCCAAACATAGCAATAGTATATGCTAATACGTCACCTTAGATTATAGGACTTATCCTCCATTTATCAAACTCTAAGCCCTGTTTGATAGGGTATATGACCGCGTATAGGGACAGAGAAAAACACATAGATTTTATCTTTTTGTATAATTTTTGTTTGGTTATATATGGTATATAAAATCTAGTGGTACATTCTATATACTTTTTGAAAGTGTCAGATATGCAATAATACACTACTATGGTATTGTATATCTCCATCATATGAGTTATTATTTATTGAACAGTAAAAATAATTATTCTTTTCTTATTTCATGTTATATTTTATCCTAATCAAACATAATAAAAACAACCCTACAATATATATAACTAATCTCATATCTTAAATATATTATCTTTAGGTATTACATATTCTTTTCGATCTCTTATATTCTATCCAAACAATTAAATAAGACATCATGATTGATGAATCTGAATAATTTCCAATGCTTTTTTCTTTAAGCGATTATCTAACACTTGATCTAAATGTCAAAATTTAACAATAACAACTAATCATTATTGTATTTTGTAACCTTTGAATCAATTGTTGAATAATAAGTGAATATATATATATATATATATTGGAGAGAGTTCTCTTCCAGGACTGATGGTGTCCAATCAACAAGTTCTCTTCATTTTCTCTGTTCATTGTCTGAGATAAATGAGAAATTTCACTTTCTTGTACACAACATATATGGACGATTATTACCAAAAAAAAAAACAAAAAACCCAAAAACAAAAATTAAGGTGCTGTTTGGTAATACTTACGTTTTCAATTTTCTGTTTATATTTACAAAAATTTAAAAAACTCAAATAAAAACTTGTTTGGTAAAATTTTTGATTTATAAATCAGTAGTCTCAGTTTATAAATTTGGCCAAAAAATGAAAACACAAAAAATAATGTGTTTCCATTTTGAGTTTTCAGTTTTTTTTTTTTTTTACCATCCAACACTAGCCACCACCCACCACCATTTTCCATCACCGTCTTCTGCCACCACCACCCACTCCCCACCACCACCACCTGCCACTTACCTGTCACCACTACTCGCCACCACCATCCACCAACCACCACCACCAGCCACCACCCACCACCCACCACCACCACTACCACTACCACCACCACCACCCACTCGCTACCATCTACTATTCGCCACCGTCACTGTAATGACCCAGAATTTCTCCTTCCGCTCGAGCGGGGGAGTTGGCGCTCAAGCGGGTCTCCAGGATGAGTTGTATTTCTGAGGCATGTGGACTCATTTTTGACATCCTATTAATGTATTTGGAGCGTCTTTATTTTATTTTGGGGATTTTGATTGAGGTGGCAATATGATGGTAGGGTAAGATTGAACCAAAGAATTTGATTCAGATAGTTATTTTACGAACAGCTGCCACTCTTTTGCCCTTTTCTTTGTCCACATTTTGAATTTGGATATGAGGTTAGAACCATTGGAAAGCTTATTTCCGGGGCTTCAATTTGGACACAAGAACGACCTAAAAGCGAGTCCGGATGGGAAAGTTACACCTGTTTGAAGTTTTGGAATCTGTCTTTGAGTAGGTCCGCTCGAGCGAAAAGGTGCTCGAGCGGAGTTTTCGGGACAGCAGCTTTTAAATCGTGATTTTGGATCACTTTTTGATATTTTCTTTCCCCTTCTTCTTCCTTTTCTCCTAGTCCGAAACCCTAGCTCCAAACCCTTGAATTCCTTTACTTTGATCAACAACCCACCATGATTCTTGTATCAAGGATGAAGAACAAGAGGAGATGAACATTTTTTCAACCGATTGGAATTCGAGAGATTGCGAGGATTCTTCTCTAGGTTTGGTTTCTTGCTTGGTTCTTGAGGTAGGGATTCTCCTTGATCTTTTTCAATACTTCATCTATAGATAGACATGTGGTAATTTTTGTATTGCATGAAAACTATATCATGTTGGATTTTTGTATAAATTCATGAGGTTGAACTTTGGGTTGGTTGTTGGTATTAGATCCATGATTATTATATGTGTTTTGGGGCTAATTGGGTGTTAATTAGCTAGTTGTTGTTGAAAGGAGAGGAAACCCTAATATTTATTGATTTAATAATAAGATAGAGGGGTTTGATCTTTGGGTAAATACTTGGGTATTTGGATTTAATTGAAGCCATTATTGGTTATTATAGATGATTGAGGCATTTTGTTCAATATTGAGAAAAAGGGAGTAAAACCCTAATTTAATAGTTATGATTTAATTTATATAATTAAATTGGAATGGCTTTGAAAGGAATGTGGTAGATTAAAATGAGTTTTGGCTTTGTTGCCTTTGGATTTGGTTTTGTGGAAACAAAAGGAATGAAAACGGTTTTGTGAAAACAAAAGGAAGCAAGATTGGTTTTGTGGAATGGGAAAGACACTTTGAAATAAGTATGAATGTTGGATTGTTGTATCTTATACTACTATGTTAGTATTAGTGATAAGTTGATAATCTCATGATAATTGAGTATGTTTATAGATGTACAATATACCTGCATCTAGAGGTTTTGTCCCTGGTCATCGGTGGAGGATGACACGGTTGCGTTGAATTGTTGTGTATGCATTACACCATTGATTGTTTGTGTATATGACGTTGTGTTTATATGCATTACTTGTGTATGGGAGGAGATAGGGGATGTACTCACGGTTTAGGGAAGATAGGGGATGGACCTCTAAACCGGATTTTGTTGGGAGGAGATAGGGGATGGACTCGATGGCATCACTTATGTGGGTGCTTATTTTTATTTGTTGTTGATATGGTACATCACCACCATGTGTATCGGTTGGGAAGTATGGAAGTGAGTTTGATTGTGATTGTTACGATACCAACATGTGTATTCGTTATGTTATCGGATATGTTTAACTTGATTTGTTATCCTGTTGAATTTGGAAATATTGTTAATGAGAGATGGAACCCTTGTTGAGTTATGTGGCGTGTTCGAGCCATAATTGGAAGGTGAATTGTGCCATAGACTATGTGTCATAGGCAATGTAGATATTCATGTCATGAAATTGTAATTGGATTATCTTGTGTTAATCATGTATTAGTTGCTACCCTTGTCTTTTAGAAGTGTAAAGAGAATCAAACATTTTAGAAATATGTTCTAGAAAGGCACATCTGTTGTATGTGTGGAAATTGGGGAATAGTAGTGGTCTTAGTGAATTTATTTCCTAAGTAATTGCTTATGTATAAAAGGTTAGATGCAGGGGTTAATGAAAGGAAAAAGGAAAGATGAAACGCTTATAGCATTGAATGAAATATTTGCTTTTGAGTAAAGTTTATATACATATATATTTTGTTTAAATTGTCATATTACTATTCTAGTATAAGAATGAGTGTGCATGATCATAGCTATCTGTCTTTGTTGTTATTGTTGAGGATCAAGTTGAGATCCCTCTTGGACTATATGTTCATCACGTTGTTGAATCTTTTTGGTATTAGCGTGTTGAGTTGCAAGATTTGGATCTACTTATTTGTTGGTACGGGGCCTCTTTCTTGTTGGCGGAAAGCCATATGTGTAAAAGGTTACACCCTTGAGTTGTTTATTTAAAAGTTGTAAGCCTAAGGGCAATTTATTAGTATGTTCATGTAACATTTACTTGCATACGAATGAAATCTTGATATTCATTGCTATGGATTGAATGTATGAGTTTATTTCCGCATATTATTTCTGAAATTGAATTAAGTTAATGAACTTGGTAATGACCTCGAGTAATAAAAAGTGGGGCGTGACAACTTGGTATCAGAGCTACCGGGTTTGAATACCTTGAGCTCGTGGGAAGTGGTTTTTACCACAGTGGGTTTACTACGTGTAGTGAGGACGTTGCATATAGATACCATGAGAATTAGGACTTATGTGTTGCATTTATGTGAGCATGGGATTTAGTCTCTTGGATAATATTCATAACCGGTGAACTTGCTTTGAGGTCCTTTTGGAAACACGCCTGATCAACGTGGTTTCTAATAGGAATTCCTTGGGAGTTCCGGGATGAGTGGCTATCTTTGTGGACTTGATTCGATTATGTGTTTATATGTTTAGATGTTTATATGCAGTAGAGATGTAAAGTTTGAGGCTAAGTGTGTCTTGTGACTTACCAGTAGTAGGGTGTGTCTCGGAGAAGGCTATTGTGTTGGCACTAAGTGTATTTTATTTTGTGCTTTATAGGATGTTTACGAGGGAGTAGAGGTCGGTTGAGTAGTAGGAGCGCTGGAGAGCCTGAGTTCCTTTAGTACTGCTTGAATTCTGATCGGTGTCGGCGAGGATGTCGCGTGAGATTGTGAGGCGAAGCAAAACACCCTAGCTCATCTTGAGGCGGCGAGGGCATGCTCTCAAGCTTACTAAGGAGTTCTTCGCTCAGGTCCACAGGTTTGTGGGGAGGCTAAACCGTTGGAAGCAGAGAGTTGGTTAGAGTGATTACCAAGACTCTTGATATGCTTAGAGTCGAAGATGAGGAGTTGAGGGTTTCTTTGGCGACCTTTCGGTTGAAGAGTGATCGAGTTATTGGTGAAAGAATGCTAAGAATAATGTGGGTGTACGTGGGTTGCTTTTACGAGGCCTTTTGGGCCAAGTATTTCCTCCTTCTACTCGAGAAAGGTTGAGGAACGATTTTGGAGTTCGTCAGGATGACACTCTCTGGCATGATTTGAGATACGGTTTGGTAGTTTGTCGTGGTTTGCTCGAGTTGGTGACAACGAGAGGCGTCGTTATTTGAGTTAAGCGGTTGTGTTCGATATTCGGAGAAGGTAATCGGATCCTTGTGGAAGGATTATTATACTTTAGTTGGCGGCCCATGTAGAGGCCTTGATTGCTAGTGATGATGGGGTTAAGGAGAGACCATCTCGGTCGGTCTTGTAGTTCCTAAGCACTCTAGGCTCGATGAAGGGGTGGAGCGGAAACATGCTCGATTAAAGTGGTTCCTTTCTTCGCCGAGGTTTCGGATCTTCTGTTGGGGGTTAGGGAGGCAGATTCGAACCGATCTCTGGGTAGAAGGTGGCGGTTGTTTTGTTTGTGGCGGTGGGCCATGCTTGACGTTCTTGTCCTCTGCGGCGACTAATTAGTGAGCCCTATAGTGTTACCTTGGAGAGGACTTTTTGTAATGTTGGCGGTGGTGTATCATGTTTATTGATTTTGTTGTTGACCATTGTCTTGTGGATCTTTGAGGCACCATGTTTATGTATTGCATTTATATGCATAGTATTGTTTGTTTAATCCTCATGTATTGGGGAGTATGTATGGAATTTCAAACTCTCTATTTTATGTATTGAGAAGTTGTTAATGGGGTCAATGATCCTAGTGTTGTTGCTTGCTTGGTACTGTATGTTGAGATAATCTTGTGGCGGCTTTGTGGGCCTGTTCACTTTGAGATTAATTGTTGAGCGGGAATCCATGGGTGTATGGGTTAGGCGTGATGGTTTGAGAGTTGTGTGGTATCGGCAAGGTTATGTGAGATTTGTATCTCGGGTTAGCGGGAATGGTACTGTTTGTTGGTTTGTGTTTTGGGCTTTGCTAGTTAGCGAGTCTGTAGTGACCCCATCGGTTGTATGGGGGTAGTGTTAATGTTGTGATTGGTTATCAATTGTGGAGTATGGTTTGTGAGTGAATCTTTGGCGGCGTTTGTGTTCTAGAATAACGAGAATAACGTTGGTCAAATTGTCCTTCGTGATTGGGTTGGTATGATTGAGGTTGACCTTGTCGATTTTGAGTTGAGGGATGAGCGGGCTTGTTGTGTGGCCATAGGGTGGTGATACCCTTAGGCACAGTGTTGATGCGGTTTAAATTTGAGGCGATCCTGTGAGATTCAAAATTTTGGGGATTTATGTAGACAACGCCGTGTTTGCGGTTAGTAATTTGAGTGGCACATTGTCGGTGTGTGGATTCTTGAGTGTGGGGTTTGTTGAGTTGATTAGTCGACTTATTGGTATTGTGTTTTGGGTTGATATTGGTCACCTTGAGGATAGTCTTCATTGTTGTAGACCTTGCGAGTGGCTTAGATATAAGCGAAATTAAGTCATTTATGTTGTTGTTGAATTATCTGAGAACATTACTTGTATTGATTATGTGTTGTATATGGCAATCGTGTGTTTCATTGCATATGCATGTTGTTTGGAGAAGATAGGGATGAACTCCATTAGCATTACTTTTATTGTGCTTATATTTGTTGGGAGGAGATAGGGGATGAACTCCATTAGCATCACTTATGAGTGTGTGCTTATTGATAATAGAAATATTTCTATTTGTTATTGATATGATACATCACTACAATGTGTGTCTATTGAAAGAATGATATAGCTAATATGCTTATCTGGTGAAGGAGGCGGAGGAAATTGCAAAACCATGAATTTCTTATGCCTTATGTGTTAATAGTATTGTTGTTATTTCTATTAACTATCATTATAGAAATGTCATATTCGTGTTGGTTTTGGTATCCTTGTATGAGTGATGGTTGTTGCTAGTGTTATGTTGAAAAGATTTGGAAAACAAAATTTTCCTAATGTTGGCCATCTAAGGGCATTGTTGAGAAATTGATTTAATTCAAGAGTTTTGAGAAATTCCAAATGAATCTTTTTGGTAAATAAACTGTGGATGATTTTCGTGTTTTGGATACCATCGTATTTGTGAAAAATGTTTACAAAACTCTTTTTTTTGAGTGTCGCATGGAAAATGCAAGGTTTATTTCGTAATGTCAACATTGAAAATTTGACTATCTTTGAGAAATGTCTTTTGAGCAAAAAAAAATGTTTCGTAATAATTACTCAAAAATTTGCTTTGGTTACGTTGTTGAGAATTATGTGGTTGAGTAGTAACTTAGCTTGAAGCGCTAGTCGATTGTTGGTAATTGTTTCATGAAAGGTTTGGTTTGTTAGGGTTTTCGTACCTAAATGTTGTCGTTTGAGCGTATTCCTTTAGTAGATCTCTTCCTTGGTAAGAGTGGCTTGACGGTTTGTAGTGAGAGCGGTTTCACTCTGGTATTGGGGGTGTTGGTATTGTGTAATCAGTTGGCCTTGTGTTTTGGCGCATCCTCAATTTCGAGGCGAAATTTTTTTTAGGAGGAAGGGTGTAATGACCGAAATTTCTCCTTCCTCGGCGGGGAGTTAGCGCGCTCAGCGGGTCTCGAGATGAGTTGTATTTCGAGGCATGTGGACTCATTTTTGACATCCTATTAATGTATTTGGAGCGTCTTTATTTTATTTTGGGATTTTGATTGAGGTGGCAATATGATGGTAGGGTAAGATTGAACCAAAGAATTTGATTCAGATAGTTATTTCTGAACAGCTGCCACTCTTTTGCCCTTTTCTTTGTCCACATTTTGAATTTGGATATGAGGTTAGAACCATTGGAAAGCTTATTTCCGGGGCTTCAATTTGGACACAAGAACGACCTAAAACGGAGTCCGGATGGGAAAGTTACACCTGTTTGAAGTTTTGGAATGTCTTGTGAGTAGGTCCGCTCGAGCAGGAAAAAGGTGCGCTCGAGCGGAGTTTTCGGACAGCTTTTAAATCGTGATTTTGGATCACTTTTGATATTTTCTTTCCCTTCTTCTTCCTTTTCTCCTAGTCCGAAACCCTAGCTCCAAACCCTTGAATTCCTTTACTTTGATCAACAACCCACCATGATTCTTGTATCAAGGATGAAGAACAAGAGGAGATGAACATTTTTCAACCGATTGGAATTCGAGATTGCGTGAGATTCTTCTCTAGGTTTGGTTTCTTGCTTGGTTCTTGAGGTAGGGATTCTCCTTGATCTTTTTCAATACTTCATCTATAGATAGACATGTGGTAATTTTTGTATTGCATGAAAACTATATCATGTTGGATTTTTGTATAAATTCATGAGGTTGAACTTTGGGTTGGTTGTTGGTATTAGATCCATGATTATTATATGTGTTTTGGGGCTAATTGGGTGTTAATTAGCTAGTTGTTGTTGAAAGGAGAGAAACCCTAATATTTATTGATTTAATAATAAGATAGAGGGTTTGATCTTTGGGTAAATACTTGGGTATTTGGATTTAATTGAAGCCATTATTGGTTATTATAGATGATTGAGGCATTTTGTTCAATATTGAGAAAAAAGGAGTAAAACCCTAATTTAATAGTTATGATTTAATTTATATAATTAAATTGGAATGGCTTTGAAAGGAATGTGGTAGATTAAAATGAGTTTTGGCTTTGTTGCCTTTGGATTTGGTTTTGTGGAAACAAAAGGAATGAAAAGCGGTTTTGTGAAAACAAAAGGAAGCAAGATTGGTTTTGTGGAATGGGAAAGACACTTTGAAATAAGTATGAATGTTGGATTGTTGTATCTTATACTACTATGTTAGTATTAGTGATAAGTTGATAATCTCATGATAATTGAGTATGTTTATAGATGTACAATATACTGCATCTAGAGGTTTTGTCCTGGTCATCGGTGGAGGATGACACGGTTGCGTTGAATTGTTGTGTATGCATTACACCATTGATTGTTTGTGTATATGGCGTTGTGTTTATATGCATTACTTGTGTATGGGAGGAGATAGGGGATGTACTCACGGTTTAGGGAAGATAGGGGATGGACCTCTAAGGGATTTTGTTGGGAGGAGATAGGGGATGGACTCGGTAGCATCACTTATGTGGGTGCTTATTTTTATTTGTTGTTGATATGGTACATCACCACCATGTGTATCGGTTGGGAAGTATGGAAGTGAGTTTGATTGTGATTGTTACGATACCAACATGTGTATTCGTTATGTTATCGAGATATGTTTAACTTGATTTGTTATCCTGTTGAATTTGGAAATATTGTTAATGAGAGATGGAACCCTTGTTGAGTTATGTGGCGGGTTACGAGCCATAATTGGAAGGTGAATTGTGCCATAGACTATGTGTCATAGGCAATGTAGATATTCATGTCATGAAATTGTAATTGGATTATCTTGTGTTAATCATGTATTAGTTGCTACCCTTGTCTTTTAGAAGTGTAAAGAGAACCAAACATTTTAGAAATAAGTTCAAGAAAGGCACATCTGTTGTAAGTGTGGAAATTGGGGAATAGTAGTGGTCTTAGTGAATTTATTTCCTAAGTAATTGCTTATGTATAAAAGGTTGGGTGCAGGGGTTAATGAAAGGAAAAAAGGGAAAGATGAAAGCTTATAGCATTGAATGAAATAGTTGCTTTTGAGAAAAGTTTATATACATATATATTTTGTCTAAACTGTCACATTACTATTCTAGTATAAGAATGAGTGTGCATGATCATAGCTATCTCAGTCTTGTTGTTATTGTTGAGGATCAAGTTGAGATCCCTCTTGGACTATATGTTCATCCCACGTTGTTGAATCTTTTTCGGTATTAGCGGGTTGGTGCAAGATTTGGATCTACTTATTTGTTGTACGGGGCCTCTTTCTTGTTGGCGGAAAGCCATATGTGTAAAAGGGTTACACCCTTCAGTTGTTTATTTAAAAGTTGTAAGCCTAAGGGCAATTTATTAGTATGTTCATGTAACATTTACTTGCATACGAATGAGAGTACTGATATTCATTGCTATGGATTGAATGTATGAGTTTATTTCCGCATATTATTTCTGAAATTGAATTAAGTTAATGAACTTGGTAATGACCTCGAGTAATAAAAAGTGGGGCGTGACAGTCACCCACCCACCCGCCATCGTCACCCACCCATCCACTATCGCCACCACCCGCCACCACCTACCAACACCCGCCATCCGCCACCCACCTGCTCGCACCACCCACCAGCCGCCACCCACCCATCCACCACCACCACCACCACAAACCACCACCACCCACCATTCGCCACCGCCTTGCCACCACCACCACCACCCACCATGCCACCGCACTTCTGCCCACCCGCCACCACCACCGCCACCCATCCACCACCACCACCGCCACTGCCACCACCACCACCACCACTTTCACCACTTTTCGCCGCCACTTGCCATTTCTCACTCTTTTTTATATTTTTAAATTTTTTTAAACATTTTGTCAATTACCAAACGCGTTTGTAGTTTGTGTTTTTCTAAAAATAAAGAAAAAATAAACAAAAACCAGTTTATAAAATTTTTGTAAATATAAACTGAAAACGTAAACGTTACCAAACGCACTCTAAGGGTTTGAGACTTATAACAAAATAAATTTTAAATTTTAAATTTTATCAATTTAAATTTTAAATTTTGATTTATTTTTAATTTAAATCATTTACCTATTTCTATTAAATAAAATTGACGAAAAATAAATATTTTAATCATTAAACTCCACGAAAAGTGTACTTTAGACATTTTACCCTCTTTGACAACTACAATTTGTACCAAATTGTATCATTGGTTGCTTTTATTTGAAAAAAGAAAAAAAGAAATAAAAAAAAAAGAAAAGAAAGACATTAAGGAGTCTTCATATTAAAATTGACAGGAAGGGGTGATGCCAAAAGTTATATCAACTTTTGACACGGGGTGAAGTTCATGCTTGATGTCAAAATATAACTATTGAAGTGTCAAAATCAAACGGAGGTAAGAGGTTTTAAATTTGAGTTAGAGCATCTAGTCATCCAAACCTTCAAAATTTAGTATGTCAAATTTTTTTTAAAGGCTTGGGTAACAAATTGACACATATCAATTTGACATAAAAATTCTTTACTTGATATGTCAAATATATTATTATATTATTTTTAAAATTTAAACTCTTTGACAACCATAATTTGTATCAAATTGTACTGTTGACTGCTTTTATTTGACAAAAAAAAAAAAAAGCCATCAAGAAATCTTCATGTCAAATTAATAGAAAGAGTTGATGTATAAAATTATGTCAACTTTTAATACATCAAATAAAATTCATATTTAATATTAAAATATAATTATTAGAGTGTCGCAACAAATTTAAAATTTCGATCCTCCTATGTAAAAATAATGAGTGATCACGCGCATCTTGAATCTTACCAAAGTGAAGGCAGTACGTTTTTTTTGTCTTCTAAAATCATTAATTAAATATTTATAAAGAGAGTAAGGCTTACAATAGAAAAGTTTTTAACAACACGTTAATCATGACTATAATATATATATATATATATAAAGAGCAATAATTCAAGGTAATTTGATTTTAAAAAAAATAAAAAAATAAAAATTGTACCTTTGCCAAACCAACACACATGCACTTCAATCAGTCACACTAAAATTTTGGGGACAAAATTTCATTGTAGATAGCAATGTTTTTGGGGTATCTAATTGATTTCGGTTACCAAAGAAATCTCCGCCAAAGTTAATAATTATGGTATTTGATCTACTGATTGTATAATACCTTTTTGTGATGTAAATTCTCGAGTTGAACGCTTATAGAGAGAAATTTGATATTCTTCGTGGTGATTTATTTTTTTTCCAATTATGAGAGTTACATGTAATTGTTGGGTTTGGTCTTGGTGGGTTTGATTATTGATTGTTAAATTTTGTTAATTTTCTAATTGTTTGTGATTATATATTCTCATTTCAAAAATTAAACCAAACGGAATCTAAATTTTTTACAATTACATTTGTCTATAATTTCTCAACTAAGCTCATCAATCTCTAAATATAAAAAAAGAAAATTTGACCATCATCAAACGAGAGCACAATCAAAATTTCAAACCTACCTACAAAATTTAATCAAGGCCAAAGTGAATAATACCAACCAAAAAATAAATAAATTTACACCAATTCCTATAATAAGTAGCTTCTCAAAAAGATTATAAGAGAAAAAAAAAAAAAAAAGAAGCTCTAAAATCTAATGAAAAAAAAAAATTTAAAATTAAAAGGGTAAACAAAAATTGGGAAACAAAAAGACAGAACCTAGTTATTTTAGAGCTTGAGAGACAAGTCTAGCTTTTGCAACTCATCTTGATGATTAGTCTTCAAGCGACTAAATCCTCCTCCCATTCCATCACCTCCAACCACCGCCGGAGAAAACTTCTGACCACCATCAAACCTAGCTGCGCCGCCACTCGATGAGGGTCCCACCAGCATCTCCGGCAGCCGCCCAATGGCCGGTTGTTGATCAATAGTAGCCTTTCTAGACCACCCATGATGCCCATACACACCATTAGATGGAAAGTAAGTTGGTTTCTGAATCATAGAGTGGACTTGAATGCCAAGAGACCTATTGAATGAGCCATGAAGAGGCAGAGAAGCCAAGCTCGAAAACCGTTGTGGGTATGAACCGAGTTGATCAATCTTGACAATCTTGTTATTATGTGCTCGCTTTGCGAGTGTTCGCTCTCGTTTGTGTGCATTTTGGTGGCCTCCGAGTGCTTGTGAACTGTAAAACTTTCTTTGGCAATAGTTGCATGAAAATACTCTTGGTTCGGCCTCATTGCAGTCGAATGATTGATGATCTTTAGGCGATGAATCCATGTTGAAAGATTCGATGAGGTTGAGTTCTGGTTTCGACCCTTTATCGGAGTGGTTTAGATCTAATTCAAGATCAGTGTGCTTTTGATCTTCCATTGCTTTTGAGAAACAAAGATGATTGTTGAACTTTGAGAGAGAAAGAGAGAGATCACATGGTTCTAGTATTGGTGAAGGAGTATTGATGTGAGACTTTCCACCTTGTGGGTGATGATGAAGAGATTTGGTTTTAATAATGTTTATTGATTGGGAAATAAATGCTATATATGTGCCATGTATGGAAGGAGGATTTACAGTTACAAGGTCTTATAATGGTAACAATTGAATTGGAAGTTAGACTTGAGGGGAGAGAGAGAGAGAGAGAGAGATGAATGTGTGTTGTGTAGCTTTTGATTGGAACTCATGAAGAACACCATCTACCTCTTTTGATGGCATATATACCCCATTGAATGTTTTGCTCTACTTGGGTTTGTCTTCCCACTCTTTTGTCTTTTCACATTACTAGTCTTTTTGGGTTTTGCCTTTTTGGCCAGCTTTGATTAAAGTAATATATATATATATATACAGTAATATTAGGTATCATGAAAAAAATTTCATGAAAATGATCATGAAAGATTTATGACCCTTGAATTACACTTAAAATAAATCACCACAAACTAATCAAGGTAATCCAAGGATCATAAATATTTTATGATCATTTTCATGAAAATTTTTTTATGATCCCTAATTTTTCTCATATATATATATATATATATTTATAAAATTATAGACGATAAGATTATTAATAAAATTGTGAAAGATAAATTTATACTATAGAATTAGATAGAATAAGGATTAGATGTTTGAAATGATTACGGATAGGATTAAACTCTTTTCCATAAATCATCTCTCTATACTTCTTTATATTTTTTTGTAAGTCTCAATTTAGACATACACAAAATGATTTAAACTGTTTATCTCATAATAAGAGTTTTTTATACAAAAAATTAGTTTAATTAAATATTTATAAACACGGGAATAATTATATTTTGTTTTATAAAATGAATCATTCATAAATTATAAACTTAAACCATGTATTTTATAAAATAAAATACGATATATTCATATGTATATAGTTGTGCAAAGGCTCACAAAAAAAAAAAAAAAGTATGGAAAGAGATGGAGAAGAGCTGCTCTTATGGGTAAGATTGTGAGGGATAGGATTATACAATAGGATAGTAGATAGGATAAATAATTAGATAGAATAAGTGAGATATTATATTTGATTAGGATGAAATAAAAATATAATTATTTTTTATTGTTTAATGAAGAAAACAAATAATTCAGAGAGATTTCATTCTTCTAAAACCACACTATCTATGGTATTATTTAAAATCTCTATTTTTCCTATTTAATCCTTTATGCTAATATTAAAATTATTTAAAATTTAATACCATGTCATATTGGATTATTCGGTGGAACCCACGTGTTTCCCACCTTTAATCTCATCTCTCCTATCCGACACTCAAACGTTGAATTAATCAGTGAGAATCACGTAATGATTTGTTAAAAAATTAATTAGCATTACATGAAAAAAGTTTGTATTTTATATTTTAATATTTATAAAGTTTACTATTAATTTAAAAATATTTTTTTAAATATACACTTAAGTGTAATTTTCCCAATTAATAATCTAATGAACCTAACATATTCCCTCTCTCTACATTCAATCTCCCTTCTAATTAGAGGTGTAACTTGGGCAGGTTAGGACGGGTTGAGAGATTATTCAAGGCGAATTTAAATTGTGCTGAGACTTGACCAGACCCGAATTATAACCTAAGATTGTCTACCGAAGGTCGACTCGAGTTAAACCCGAATTGTTCGAGTTGTCTAAATTGCACATAAATTTTAGTTTTTTTTTTTCCAGCTAAATGATTAATTTTTCAACATTAGATTATATTTATATATATATTTTTAGAAAATCATACTGATAACATAAAAATAAATAATTTATATAATGTAAGAGAGATGCCGCTATGGTAATGCCTATAATTTATGAGTGAGAATAAAAAAGATAAGATTTTATTTTGTGTTAGTTATGTATATAATATATATTCAATATGATTTAATAAATTAAATTACTTTAATATCATCTAGTAGTTAATAATTTATATGTATATTCTATATTTATATATATATATAATTCGGACTTCAATTTGCTCGGATTGTTTGATATCTTTACTCAAACCTATCTAAATTTAATTCGAATTTCTGAAATTTTGCCCCAATCTTGTACCGAATTCAAAAATATCTTTTCCAAACCTTAAAAACATTTAGGTTGGGTCAGGTTATTCGGATCGAGCATACCCAAATTGCATCCTGACTTACTTCAATCAAACATGCTTTTTGGTAATAGTCACCCATGGTTGTGTCCACTGAAAGGTTTAAAATTCAAGATAAGCTTCATAATCTTTTGTGGTTTGGAGAATTATATGGGGTTGATTGATCCATCATTTATTTAATTGTACAAAAAATTCATTGTATTAGAAAAGTATTTAGAAAATTATCTTTAATCTTAAATCAATAATGCATATTAAAAGTTATTGGTATGAACCACTCTAAATAACTCTTGACCATGTTAATATCTAAGAACTTTTCTAATTATTATTTTTTATTTATTGTATTTATAGCATTGCTGCTAAGTGTGTTAATGTCAAACATATCATAGTTTCAAAATAAAATCTATCTAAGAACAATTTCAACAGTGTACTTCTATTGTTGTTGTTAAAATTTGGCACCGTGAGTACAAAAAAACATAGTCGAATTTTGTGTTATTTATCGCATCAAATTTAATATGATCATTGATTTTTTTTTTTTCAAATTTATTATATTGTCTAAAAAAATGTCACATCATATATTTTTTATATGACCATCAAATTTTATTTAATATAAATTTGAATTAAGTTAATGAATTGAAAATTTAAAAAATATTAATTATTGGATTTCAATTTGTTAACTAAAATTTTAATTTTAAAACACTGCAATTAAATATAATTAGGTACAAACAATTATATTGTATAACAAAAATTGAATCATGTTAAAAAAAAAAAAGATAATTACAGATACACCCTTTAGAGTTTGTCCAAAATACTACCCTCACGTTCCGAAAATCACAATTACTCACTATCATAATTTTTTCTAATAGTAAAATGAAATTATTATACGACCCTCATTTTCATCCACTTACCACCAAACTCCTCTTTACACCTCCATAATATTCTTTAACTCTCATCGGTGATACACCAAATACTTGTAGACAATAATGACGGTGATATTGATCAAGAGTGAAAGAGGGTGGTGTGATGATTTCGTAAAGGAGTATTATTAGTTAAGAGAAAATTAGAAAAAAGGAAAGTAAGATAAATAAATAAAATGAAAAAATAAACAAAGTGATTAACTTCATAAAGGTTAATATATGTATTTATAGGGGAAAAAAATTATTACTTATGAATAGAAAAGAGGCTATTTATATGAATAGAAACTTCAAAAGTTGAGATGAATTCTCAAATGAAAAGAGAAAATCTAAATAAATCTCGTATTTATAATTTATCCTAAAAAACAACATATATAGACTGGTGGAGCTCATTGATCTCTTATCTTTGGAATATATTAGTGTGACTTTCAAGAGGGTTTAAACCCAATTAGATGATGTAATTTAGGAAACACTTGTCCGACACATTTGTGTCCTAAATCTTGCATATTAGCTTATCCATCAGAGGAACAATTAAGAATTTTATGATCTATGCTACTTGGCTATATACATACACGATCCCTAGACAAATTAGGGCAAGTTCGCAGCCACAAGATCTTGGATTAAGGGGTTGTTTGGGATGTCCTAAATAAGTGTACTTTTTGACTTTTTAGACTAAAAAGTTGACGAAAAAAATATAATTATTTAGGTTAACTTTTTGACTTTTTATGAAAAAATGTGTATTAAAAAATTGTATAAATTAGTGTGTAGGGGAAAATTAAAATTGGGAGTTGTGCAGCTGTAATTTTTAACCTTTAGTGAATAGTGATAACTTTTTTACTTTTTGAGTAACTTTTTAAATTTTTTTCAACTTGCCAAACTTGGCCTAAATTACTTTAAAAATAGAAATCTATTAATGTGATTTTTATTTTTAAGATTGTCATTGTCCTATCCTTCTATTCTAGTGTACAATTTTGTATGGATTTTCTATTTGTGAATCACTTTCTTTTATGGAATCAATCACAACTTATGATATTACAATTCAGTACAATGAATTAGAATCAAAATAAAAATTAAATACAACATATTATTGTTACCTAATAACTTTAAAAAGGGATAGAGAAATCCTTAAAAATACAAATATAAGGATATTCATGTGCACTCCTATTTTTGAGGTCAAGGGATCAATTTTTGCCAAAGGCATATGTTGATTATTTATCCCTCATTATGAGGGTTGTGATGAGTTATCTATTTCAGGGCCATTACTGAATTATAACTGTTCAATTTGATGTAACTAATCTCTTACTAATAGGCCAAAAGAAAAATAGAAAAATGTTAGGATCAAATGTAATTATTAAATATCTCATGCATGTTTCTATCATCATATTTTTTATTTCTTGTATACTCAACCAAGAAGAAAATCTAATCTATCATCATTTTTTTAATGTAGACAAAGTCGGATCCTGTTGGTAATATTTTCCATTTTTTTATGTAGCAAGAAAATGTGAGATAGTAATAATTTTAAAATTCATTGATTCAAGTAAGAATATCATAAGATTCTTTTTAAAAATCGTTGATTCACGAAAAATACCGATAATAAAAACTCAACAATGATAAATTCTAAAAAGAATACTCAAAATTGTAACAAAGAGTATAAGATTGGAAATTGTATTAATTCTCAAAAATTATTTTTTCCTAAGGGTAACAATTATTATTTATAATAAACTAATTCTTAGAGGCATGATAATTTTATGATTCTATACTAAACTAGAAGATTTCTAATAAAATAATAATACCAAAATAATAATAATAATAATAATAATAAAAAACTTATAATAATTCTAAAATCTCATTTGCATCACTTTTATTATAAAGCAATTTGGTGCTATATGTAACTGTTTCTAACTGTCATAATTAATCTAACTTTTTTATAGTGTATATATTTATTCCATTGAGTGATAAAACTTTATTCATCCTATTACGTTAAGGTCATTATCTATTTTCATGTGTCACCTTGTCCTACTATTACACTTGAAATATGAAATCACAGCAATTCCATTAGAAGAACTCTAAAAAGGAATAAAATTAATCATACCCTCTTATCTTCTTCGTCACAAAAGGGGCTACACATTAATGTTTACATAGTGTCTGTTAATTGATTTATGTGACAATGTAGTTGAATATATATGATTTGTAAATGTTAGGTAAGCTTCCAACACTGAAATGATAGGAGTTTCTTTTTTTTTTCTTTTTTTTTTTTTATAAAAAAAGAAAAGCTAGCACCCTGAAATTGAAATGTTGGGTATAAATTTAAATTTAATGTGATATGAGTCATATTTAGAATGAATCAAATCTACATATTTTGGCTCTATTTTATTTGATTTTTAAAATTTGGTTTCTGATTTTTCGTTTAAAAAAAAATAAAAACTAATTTAATAAAAATAAATATCAAAAATAATTTTGTCCCCAAGAGAATACATATCGAATGGTCTATAAGAAAGGTTAGAAAAATAATTCTGTTTTTTTTTTTTTGGTAAGAAAGGTTAGCATAACATAAATAAAATTAAAGTGTTTACAATATGAGGGTAGAAGGACCCTCTAGCATCATCCAGAAGCTGTAAAGAAATACAATCAGGTGCATTAGATAGCAAGGAAAAGTTTGAATATGATCTTTTGGCCCACTTCTCCTCTTTTTTTTTTCCCTATCATATTTTCCTTAGAAAAAAATTCATTGACATTTGATGGGTAAGTGATAACTATCTTTTTAAGATTTAATTATGTGTGGGTGTAGATTTCCGACCTCAGTTGGAGAGCACCAGCAGAATAGATAAAGCCCGAACAACCTATCATAGAAAAATAAGAATCCGGCAGTGGTTCGTCTACCCAGGAATACTCCGACGATCAAGTCAGTAATCAAAATCTCTCAAAGATATCAAATTGTGCTTAACTCACAAGAAAGAACTTATTACTCCCAATCTATCACACATACTTTAGACTCACGAGGGTGCCCTGTTTTTATAGCCAGTACTGACCTAATCCCTGTAGAAGCCTCACTTCAGTGGACTCAGGCTCAATACTTATCCTGGACTCTCAGCTAGATAGGGATAAACTCCCTAAGAGCCTTATCTTTTTCTAGATTGAGATCCTCCCCTGTTCTAGGACTCTTGTCCCTTATCCGCTCATCTCGGATTCAGACATTTCCTCAGGTAACCTCGGCCTAGCCGAGATCACCTCGGCATCAAGACCAGGCCACGTGGCACCTCGACTGATACTTCGGTATCACCTAGACCACATGCTGTCATTCTCAAAATATGCCTCTACAACTGCCCCTAGGTTTTATTACCTCGGCAATCTAAGGTAATGGAACCTATATCTTTAGTTCATTTACAACGTCAGCTAAAATTCGTTTCTTTCTTCCATGATAGATATCATTACTCATCGACTTCACGTACCCAGGACTCAACTGTCCAACTTTGTCAATG
This sequence comes from Camellia lanceoleosa, assembly GCA_025200525.1. Lineage (NCBI taxonomy): Eukaryota > Viridiplantae > Streptophyta > Magnoliopsida > Ericales > Theaceae > Camellia > Camellia lanceoleosa. The sequence continues at coordinate 99,563,367 of CM045772.1, read as the reverse complement.
ACCAAGAACCAAGTTCTTTGAGTTTTCCATCTGAGATCGTTCCTCTAGCCAAGGTTTTTGCTTCAATAACTCAAGAACTCCAAGAGTTTAATCTCCGCATGAGCTATCATGCATGGTTTCCTCAACCGTTCCTTCGACGCGTCCCTTTCTTATTGGTTCATACCTGACACGTGCTATCAGGTCGCGTCGCTTCTGCGCATGCCGCCTGACAAGCACCACGTCCTAGGCATTCCATTATGGTTTGCCGCTCTTTCAAATTTTTGACAAAACTCATACTCTCTCTCCGTCTCTTCACTTTTGAGAATTCAATTTGCCTTCGAATTTTCTCTTTCTAACGTTTCTCTCCCCATCTTCTATTTTTGTGCTTCTAAGTATCTGCAACCACTCCAACCATCTCCTCTAGTGAGCAATTCATCATTTGGTTCCGATTATTCACGTTATCCAATTCCGGTGAGACTCATTCCGGCGTCCATTCTGTCGACTTCACTTGGTAAGTCCTCAGTTTTTTCTTTTTGAGTTTTGCCATATATTCCACTCTATATCTGTTGCTGTGGAAGTTTCATCTATTTTCGTAGTTGTACTTTATTTATAAGACATCCTCTGTTCTTGAATCTACCCTGCTCCTCGAACTTTCGTCATTGTATTTGCTTGTGATTTGTGCACATTGCTTTCACACACTCATACTGTATTTGTAATTTTTCATGTTCTTGGACTGCCATTCGTATGACTAAGCACGTCCTTGGCACATTGTACTGGTCACTCTTGAATGTTTGGTACTGCTCTTGCCATATTTGTATTTCTACATTTTTTCTTTGTTCAATTCTTGAATTTTGCCTTTGACGCTTCTTGACTCTGAATCTTGCTCTTTTTCCTGCTTTTATTGTTATATTTCCAAATTTTTCTCTCAATTCTTATTTATGCGTAAACCTAAAATTGGATTTTGCCTAGAAACCAATTATTTAGAAAAAATTGAAACAAAACTCCCCTTAGATCTGAAAAAACCCTAACTCTATTGCTAGCCTAGGTTTTAGCCGAGGTATTCAAACCTACATCCATCACTTCTATTGCCCAACCCCATCTTGCCAAGATAATGGATATGTTCAGGTAGAGGGTGGACACCCCAGAGAAACTCGAGTACTTTAGGAGAGAGTTTTCTATCCCTGCCGATGTCCAGATTAGGTTGGCTGGGGAGGGGGACTCTATCATGCCAGATGGAGACTCCATGCCCTTTCTCCGTAGTTGCCTTCATAGAATGCAGACTTCAGCTTCCTTTAGACATTCTCTTTAGGAAAGTCCTTCACTACTACAAACTTAACCCTATGCAGCTAGCCATTAACTCCTATGGAGTTATCAATGGTATAATTGCTCTAGCTTGCCGAGAAAAGGCTAGGATAACGTTAGCCGATATCCAATATTGTTATACCATGTGTGGCCTGAAGTCTGAAACATGCTATATTTATTACCTCAAGTCGAGATCCACAGCCTACAAAATCATAACCAACCTTTTAGACTCTAACAAGGGTGCTGGAGATGATTACATGATCATCTCGGGTTACTGGGAGTTTGCTCATAATGATGATCTCCATCTCTTTCCTCTGCGTCGATCAGTGTTTAAAGAGGATAAGGGTAAGAACTAAGTGTTAACTTCTCTGCTTAAGACTTTATTTGTCACGACCCAAACCCGGCCCTATGGGTTTAGCATCAGAATCGCCAAGATGTCCGAGATTACCAAAAGGCCCGCCAATCGATACAAGAAATCTGAGTTTAGGCTGGCGAAGCCAAAAGCAGTAAAACTAGTGTCCATAGAGTGTTAATCAGTATGCCAAAAACATTTTCATACATTTATGCATTCAAACCAAGACAAGATATACACAATCATTACAGGACATTCAAGACGGGACTCAATCTCGATATAAGACAAGAAAAGCAGTCTATATAGTAACGCATACAAGACAAAACAAGAGGAGACTAGTGGGGACACAAAAACACCCCAAGCCATGGCATGGCGTCTCGGAACCTCACAAGGAGGCATATAAATTTGGTGACAAAGCGGGGACCAATCCCACGCTCTAGCTCGGGTGCGGTGGTGAGCACCTACATATATATATAAGCAGTGAGCTAAAGCCCGATGAATAACATACAGTAAAGAGGTTATGAATGAATGTCCTTCTGATAATGAAATCGATTCATTATCTGATATTTCAATCTTCGATATTTGATCAAGATTTCAATCAATCGGTCATATGTGGTACATCCATTAGCCTATAAACAAGAGGGTCCAAGGACCGGGCCTTTGCACCCAACAATAATGATGGCCATCGATCGGTATGGTTCCACAAGGAAACCGACAGAGCTACTCAGAACGATCAATAACAATGGGTGCTAAGGATGCCACTGTCTGATTAATCTGGGACATACATTCATTCAATAAACAATATCAATTCAATAACTTGATTCGATTCGGTAATCAAAATATAACCATTTTGAACATATCTTTACAATGTCATTACTCACAGTGATTGGGCTATCAGTAGCTAGAGCGCGTCCCCGAGAGTCAACCCTAAACAGTCAATCAATAGAACACACACTAAGTTTACAGTTGGAAAGGATGATAATTAAATCCCTAAATTCCTCGGTGTGGTTCTATGTCTACATCCTCATTAAGATGTCTTAAACTAGGCCTAAGAATGCCTAGGATGCGATGAGGATGCAAAAATGTACTAAGGAAGCAATTCCAGAATTTTCAGTGAACAGGGCCTCCGCTCGAGCGGACAAGCACACAAAGGCCCACGCTCGAGCGTACATTCCGCCGCTCGAGCGGACTGATGAAAGGTGCAAAAAAAATCTTTGGATCGCGATTTTCCGCCGGCGTTAAAATTCCCTTCGAGCGGATCAGAAACAATGCGAGAAAAATCTTGGGAGCATGCATTCCCGAAGGCACTTCCTCGGCGAAGACGTCCAAAATCTGGAAAATCCAGATTCAACCTCAGAGTTTCAAACCAAGTTTTGATGCTCCAAATTTGATCCTCTTGGGCCCATTTTCTGGAAAACTCTTTCAAACACATAGAATAACAAGTTTTAAAACTCAATTTAAGAAATCAAGGCCCAAGGGTGTTTAACTCAAACTCAATTTAAAACCATTTTCAAGAACACTTTCAAAACATGACGTGCATGATCTTTTAAACCAATTTCAAGCTTCCAATCATGCTCAAATGAGCTCAATTCTTTGAAAAGCAAGTTGAAAACATGGACTAGAATATAAACATGGACATGCATGTGACAATTCTCCAAGAATTCAACTCAAACTCATCAATACATACATGCATGCATGAGTTTGACTTCAATCCAACATATATGAACAATTCCAAAGCTTAGCTCTACAATGATGCGTGAATCATGCAAGAATGAGGTTTAAACTCAACAAGGAGAGGATGAATTCACTCACCTAAGTCTCAATTACAAGTCTAGGAGCTCAATCTAGCAATCCATGCCTCAAATCTTCAAGTTCTTCTAGCAATTTTAACAATTTGAGCTTAATTCTCCAAGATGAACTCTCTCTCTCTCTATGCTCTCTTGTTTGGGTCGGTTAGGGGAAGAGAGTGGCTGATCAAATATGTGTGTAGGCTCAAGTGATAGAAACTAAACAAATGGTCCACTCAAGGGCAATTCGGTAAATACGTCCAAGTTCACAATTAACTCTTTTAATCTAATTTAATCATTCCTAATCAATTTTCAGATAAATATATCATTAAATCAGAAATATTATGCTGATTACAAAACATCAAACGGTTTCTAAATCGGCCGCCGATAAGGCCTTCAATTAGCAGCTTAAACATAAAATGCAAACAGATAATCATGCACTCAAACAGATGCAACACGCAATTCAATAGACAAACTCATTCAGTTTCAGTTTCAGTTTCATTCAGTTTGTTCAGTAGTTCATCCAGTTCACTTATCAGTCATTAGCAGTTCAGTTTAATGGTAATCAGTATATAATTCCGTGGTTATACGGTAATCAGTACGAGGGTTGTTACATTATTACTTTATTTTCCTCCATCTGTTCTAATGTTTGCTTTCTATTCTTTGCAGCTCTTTCTCAACTATCCAAAGACTTCCGTCAATCTTTCTTCACCAGCAAAGACCTGAAAAGGCTGCTAGGCTTGCCTATAGACCAGCGCAAAGCTCCTCTGCTACTCAATTACATCCCAACATACAAGTCGGCATTATCCGACGTCCCTCAAAGAAGTCTAACTCCACCATCTGCCTTAACCCCTCAAGCTCCCAACAATTTCGAGGACGAAGACCCTGAGGCTGATGATACTGATAAAAAGGAGGCTTCCATTGGGGCCAAGTCCCTTACTTTGAATGAGCAAGTCCTGGACTTAACTCATTATGAAGAAGAATTGGTTTCCAAGGGTACTTCTCTCAAACGAACAATTTCTAAAGCTGAGGTTATGTTAGCTGAGAAAAGCTTTGGACCAAACCCTTCTGGAAATTGATGCTGAGATAACGGCGAAGAAGGAAACCACATTGCCAACTGAGGCCGACACAACACCAACAGCCGAGGTTGAGCAATTTGAGACCGATGCCCATGCCACCAATACTCAAAAGTTTCTTTTCTTTTACTCTGAACTTTTCTTCTTTTAGTTATACCTTCATTTTGTTTGAACAATTTTAAGTTTCAATTTGGTTGATATGCCTTGAACAAGTTGCTTTTTTGCCTATGAACAAGTTCCATCTTCTGAATGCAAGTCTTATATTTCCTTGTAAGTGTGTTAAATGTTTCTCTCCATGTTTGTTTATTATTTTTCTTCTATACATGCTTCTATACTTAGAATAGTTTTGTATTCCTTCAAAGTATACTTTAACTGTGCAATAACTTCGGGGTAGAACACCTCGGATATAAACCTTGACTATTTGCCTTGGCTAATAACCAGAATACCTCGACTAACACTTAAAAATATTAAAATATTTTTACAAGTGTTATTCAATCAAGCATTGCTTTTTTACCTTCATATGCTATCTTCAACTAAGACTTCACCCTTTACAAGCTTTAACAACCTGGTGTAGACGCGCCCGAACGTCCCGGGAGGATGAACCCCCGTTCTGTTCATTTGGGTTCACTACAGTTCGGACTCAAATTGTCACGGTTCTAAATCTAAACCAAAGAGTCCAAATCTAGCAAATCATTTTTTCAAGAAAACAGATTTTTAGAAAAGAAGTGCCAAACATGGACTGCTTTGCCAAATACAGAGTCGCCACCTAAATATTTTATTTTTGGAGAATTTAGGAAACCCTGACTCGCTGCCAAAGGCCACGTGTCCGTCATCACCAAAGTTGCCTCGGCTTGGGAACTTGGGTACGATTGGGGAAGGTCAGCTATGAGCACCCCCTCTCGCCCGATCAAAGATCGGCCTCTACTAACCGTGATATCTTGTTTTGAAAAACATTATATGCTCTTATTTTGGTTATTAGCCTAGAATTACTATGTTATGCGCGCAGCAAACAAGTATGGACCAAATCACCTAAATTGGAACAAAACATTTTATGTTTGTTTTGAAAATGGTTTGCTACTCGCAAGTAGGCTAAAAATACAGATTTTTGCCACCCTCAAGTGGGCTTAAAACTCGTAGTTTTAATGCATCATTCCAATTTAGGTAATTCAACCTCCATCCACAGGCATTCAAACAGTTATATCACATAAGCAACTAGCCTCATGGTAATCATGCTATTATGACAACACTCACACGCATGCGGTATGCTAAAGCATAAAAGCTTACCTAGTACTCCAAGCCAAAACAAAAACTAGTTAGTAATCATATGCACGATCCTAGTTCATATTAAGATGGATACTGCAACACATGCAGGATGCAGCTAGAATAGGCTCGGCTACCCTAAAGATGGCATGTGAAATGCTGCAACTAACAAATACTCAATTTGGAATTGAAATACAAGTGCAGTTAGCATGATGTGCCGAGCCCGGTGCATATAAGACAGATGTATGGATGCACGCATACATAGCATAAGGTATGCTAATTCAAATATGCCCTAATACTAACCATCATAAGCGGTTAAATAAAAGGGAGAAAGAAGTGGGGATTAGAAGACATGCACACACGCACCCACACTTATTACAAATTCGCCCTCACTAGGAGGGACCAAAAGAATAATACAAATTAATTAACTTACAAGCTAATTAATTATTACAATTATTACAGACCACCTAATTAATTAAGCAAATTAACTAAGCTAAGAAAGCAGTAAAGGCCTCGGGAAGAGGGTCCAATGTGCACATGCTCGGGTTTGCTCGGAAATCCAATGCCATGCACAAGTTTGCCTCTATTTTCCCTGTTCTGCTCCTCTGAAAATTGCACAAGTCCCAGGGAGCACTCTATGGACACTGTGGAACATCACCGGCTAAGACAGAACACCACCGGCCATGTCCGGATGGTCATCGACCATTTGTAAAGCCATCGGCCAACAATGGATGGCCGGTCGGCAGTATAGATGGCCGGCCGGCCAAAGCTTCCTGCAAAACCTGTTTTGACAGCAGTAGAGAGAAAAACAAGGCATGGCAATGCATTTTAAGCAAATGTATGCACCACCACATCCCTTATCATATTTATGACTCAAAGGGGTATGGTGCTCGATTCTCAGACCACCAATCGCGCATTTCAATGCGTGATGGCCCAAAAGACCGAGTATGCATTTTCAATGTAGAATGAAATGCACATAAACAAACAATGAGCTCAACCTCTATCACACTCAATTCAAGAGGCAAAGCATGCATGCTCTATGCAATGCAACCTAGGCATGTGAGCTAAGTGTGCAACATGATCATGCAAACAACCAAAACCATGCGCAATAGGCACATGAACTAAACAAGTGAGCATGCAAGGCATATAACATCAATGTTAATGGCATACATACAATAACATGAAAGGAATAACACGTGTAAATATGCAAAGCAACTTAACACAAGAAGCATGCCAAATGCGATGACACTTAAACATGCAACATGTTAATGGGCTAAGTACCTAAACATACAAACATGTATAGCATGCAACAACATGCCAAAGGGATGGTCTTAAACTAATTTGGACAGCTCTCTACTAGGTCCAAAACAGCGGCCAAAACGATGCAACAAAGGCATGAAAACACACACACACAAGCATGCATGCACAAGGGCCTAGACATGGAGCATAAGCCATCAACTCTTCAAAACATGAAAGTGATGGGAAATGCAAGTATGCAAGGATGGAACATGGACTGAAATATGGTTTCCAATGATGCCAAATTATGAGAATAGGCCAAGTAAAGCATGCTAGTGATCCACATACCCAAGGCCAGTAAGCTAGAATGCAAAGAAGCTATACAAAACATGAAAAGCATGACTCCAAAGACCCAAGACAGACCTTAAGCATGTTAAAACATGACCAAAAACTTCACAAAGCTAAGCCAAAATATGCAAGCATGGTGGTCCAAATGCTAGATACATGTTAAGGCAATTTCATGGCATTACAAGACAAGTATGCTAAGAATGCATGGTGTGTCTAAATCAACTTAAAACAGTACTATATCATGACAAAATAAGCACAAATAACACTTAAGACATGGCCAACATGCACTTAAAAATGGTGCTCACATATGAGGCTAAAATGGCACTTTTTGAAGACAACAAGGAGAATGGATGACCCTCTCCTTCTTAGGACCTCAAACCACCATCCTCACCACTGAAATCCCTCAAGATTTCAGTGGTGAGGAGGTCCAAACAAGGTGGTCCCGAAGCTCACCAAAAACACACAAAAATAAGGCCAAACAAAGCCTAAAATGGGGTAAACGACTCCAAACACAAAAGTGACCTTAATGAAGTATCTTAAACACAAAAAAAAGAACTTTTTTATGTTATACACAAAGCTCAAAACAGCAAGCAAGATAGGCTAAAAGTGTGTGCAAAAACGGAAAATAAAGAGGGAAAAGGAGTTACCTTTGTAGTCAAAAGGGGACAGCAGCCTCTTGGTCCAAAAAAACGGTCCCTTAGCCTCTGAAAATGGCCTCCAAGCTCCTTAGGTTGATGATGGAGGTGTTGTGCTAGGAGGTGTAGTTCAAATGGCCAAGAACTAGACCCTTTTGAACCTTCTAACCCACACAAATATAGAGAGAGAGGGAGATATAAAGAGAGAGTAATATATATATATATCTTATATATCAGATTTTTCAACCCTTGAAATGGGAGGAGAGGCCCTCTATTTATAGAGCAAGACAAAAGGCCTAAGCTTCTTGGAGAAGCTAAGGCAAAAGGGTCAAGGGGGGCAAGCTTCTAAGGGAAGCTAAGGTAAAGGGGCCAAGCTTCTTGGAGAAGCTAGGCAAAGGGTGCAAGCTTCTCTTGGAAGCTTAGAAGGGTTCAAGCTTCTCTAAGAAGCTAAAAAGGTCAAGCTTCTTGGAGAAGCTAAAAAGAGTCAAGCTTCTTGGAGAAGCTAGACAAAGGTTCAAAAGGTTCAAGCTTCCTCAAGAAGCTAAAACCAAGGGTTCAAAAGGGTTCAAAAGGTTTAAGCTTCCTCAAAAAGCCAGAACCAAGGGTTCAAAAGGTTCAAGCTTTCTCAAGAAGCTAAAACAGGGGTTCAAAAGGGTCAAGCCTCCCCAAAAAAAGGACTCGGCCAGAAAAGGAGTCAATCGGCCAAATAAATGGTCGGCCGGCCAAATTAATGGTCAGCCGACCAAACAAAGTGCCGACCGGCCATCACCAATGGCCGGTGGCCTCAAGCCATGGCCGGTAAGGTGTGAGGATGGCCTACAAGCTATTTTCCACCCTCAGAAGCAAAACAACAAGTGTTTGATGCAAAACCAAACACAAAACAAACAAGTCAAGAGGTCTTGAGGCAAGGTGCGTAGCCGAAACCTCCGAGAACTCAAGACGAACACGAACAGGGATGATCATCGAGTGTTCAAACGATGACGTCCAAGTCTTAAGGACGGTCAAAAATGGAGTGTGTACACCTGGTTGGTTACCTCGAGTAATATGCATCTCAGATACTTTATTCATAATTACCTCGGCGAATTTCAACTTGTAAATTTCTCCGAAATTTCAACAAGTGTTTAAGCCATAGTTATTCGTACTGGAAAAATGAACTACCGATTCGGATATGGACCGGTATACCGGTGAGAATGAAATTCGCAGCCGTAGCGTCCGATTCCCAGTACGTATCGACTTGAATCCGATACATGAAGCGATACCATTCCGATACAGATTTGCCATTGCCAGTTCAGACGAAATTGGAGCAAAGAACCACCTGTCCGAAACCAGACTAAATAGAGCACAACAAGATTGAAGCCATGGAGTTGTAATCTGTACCTCTCTTGTCAACACGCATCAATATTTCTTCAATATTCCTGAGTTGCTATTGGTTTCTCTTCTTCTACCTGGATTCTGTGCAAGCTTCTTCTATGCTCTGTTTTGTTTCTTTTATGCTTTTTCTATGCACACTTCTATGCTCTATTTTATTTTATTTTATTTTATTTTTTTATGTTTGTGGTTATATTTATATTATGATATGGGAGAATGAAATGGATAAGAAGAGAGAGGCACTCTCAGGTACATGAAGGTGTTTGTTTTTATGGTGGATTTGTTGTGCATTTTAGAAGTATTTCATTTCATTGTTGAAAATAAGTAAAAAAATATTTTCACATCAATTTTTTTATTAAAAGTTTTTTTTGGGTGAATAAAAAAGTTTTTTTTATTAAAAGTTTAACATATCATTTAGTTGAAAATGAGTCAAAAGTGCTCTTACATATTAAAATTTTGATTAAAATGTGATAAATTAAGGCTAAAAGAGTTTTAAAATGCATAAAATTGAGTTTTAGAGGGATTGTTAATAATTTTTAAAATTTCACGGCTGCGACACCCGATTCCCAATACGTACCGGTCGATACTATCGATACCGATACTCCGCGATCAATACCGTTACGTTACCTGATACCGCGATTTAGAACTATGGTTTAAGCCCATTTTAACGTGTAAATTTTTCTGAAAATTCCAACAAGTCACAAGCTCTTAAGTTTATTCCTGCTCCCTGCCCCCTAATGTGAACCTAAGTATCACTTATGTTCACATTAAGCATGCATCTTCAATTTTGCCGAAGTTTGATTCAAACAAATCATAGCCGAGGTTTTCTACCTCGGTGTCTCTGTTAATCTGACTAGATCAAAACTTAGTTTAACTCTGCCGTTATGGCTAGTCTAAATTATTCGTCATGTTTCATTCAGAAACATCGCTAACTTAGTTCAACTCTGCCGTAGGAAAGTTGAGTTCAACTCTACCATATAGTAAGTCTAAGTAATTTGTCATGGTTCATTTAGAAACATTGCCAACTTAGTTCAACTCTATTAGATGCAAGTATCATTCAACTCTGCCATATAATAAGTCTAAGTTATTCGTCATGTTTCATTCAAAAATATCGTCAACTTAGTTCAACTCTATTATATGCAATTATAATTCAACTCTGTCATATAATAAATCTAAGTTATTCATCATGTTTCATTCAAAAACATTGCCAACTTAGTTCAACTCTATTATATGCAGGTAAAATTCAACTCTTTCATATAATAAGTCTAAGTTATTCGTCATGTTTCATTCAGAAATATCGCCAACTTAGTTCAACTCTATTATGTGCAAGTATAATTCAACTCTGTCATATAATAAGTCTAAGTTATTCGTCATGTTTCATTCAGAAACATCACCATAGGACTCGTCAGTCCTATCACACAAATTTCAAATTCATAAAAAACAAACTAAAATTTTATTATTACTTCGGCTAATGACATAAATTTTGAAAAACAAAAAATCTAATGATAGAAAAACTTCAAGTTGTAAGTGTTCTCGAGTCTTGGCAACTCTTTGCCATCACTGTCCTCAAGCTAATATGCTCCATTGCCGGCGATCGAAATGATTCTATAAGGCCCCTCCCAATTTGAGCCTAGCTTGCCCTCCCTAAGATTCTTCTTGTTGCCGACTACTTACCTCAGTACAAGGTCCCTAACTTTGAATTCTCTTAGGTTGACTTTCTTATTGTAAGCCCTAGCAAGCTGCTGTTGATATGCCTCCAGCCGAATTGCTGCTCTCTCTTTTCTCTCCTCTAGAAAGTCCAGATCTCGGGTCAGGAATGCCTTATTAGTCCCATTTTCCACTCCCTGGGTTCTGATCCTTAGAATGTTGACTTCTAGTGGGATAATTGCTTCAGTGCCATAAGCCATGGCAAATTGAGGCTCCCCAATTGATCTTCTCGGTGTAGTCTAATATGCCCATAGTATATTAGGCAACTCCTCTACCTATTTTCTCTTTGCTGCTTCCAGTCTTTTTTTGATCACATCCAAGATAGTCTTATTGGATGTTTCTGCCTGATTATTGCTCCGAGAGAAACTTAGAGTGGAGTAGTAGTTCTTGATTTTGTACTTTGCACAAAAGCTTTTGATTAGCTTATTGTCAAATTGTGTACCATTGTCTGCTATTATTGCTCTTGGGATCCCAAACCTGGTGATAATGTTCTTCCATATGAATTTCTTCACATCTATATCTCGAATCTTCGCAAGGGGTTCAGTTTTTACCCACTTCGTGAAATAATCAGTTGCTACCAACAGAAACTTCATTTGCTCAGTTTCTTAGGGCAATTATCCAACTAGGTCCATGCCTCACTGAGCAAATGACCAAGGGCTAGATACTGGGTTCAAATCTACTACTGGTTGATGTATCAAAGGTGTAAACCTTTAACATTTCTCGCACTTTCTGACGTAGGCTTCGGTATCCTTTTGCATGTAGGGCCACCAGTGCCCTTGAGTAATGGCCCTATGAGCAAGTGATATGCCCCCAGCATGGCTTCCACATACTCTTTCATGTGTTTCATACAAAGTCTTCAACCTGGGAGGGATGTACACACCTCAAAAGGGGACCAGTGAAGGATCTCCTGTAGAGATGTTCGTTTGCTGTTAGGCTAAACCTTGCCGACTTCAGTCTGGTCTTATGTGCCTTTTTACGATCATCCGACAACTTGCCATCCTTAAGAAACATCACTATTGCATCTATCCAACTTTGACCCATCTCCATATACATTGCTTCATACTCTGTGATTAGTGGTTCCATACTTGGGCCTGACAAATAATCAACCATTATTGTCATTGCCTCCCTTGATTTCATTGCACTAGCCAGGTTAGCCAAGGCATTGGCATGACTGTTATCATCTCGACTAACCTGCTGTAGTCGGCAATCCTGGAATAAGGCTAGCAGTTTAACAATTTCTTTGACATAGGCTATCATTCTTTTATCTCGGGCTGCATACTTGCATGTTGCCTGGTTCACAATAAGTTGGGAGTCACAAAAGACTACTACCTCGTCGGCTTCCATTGTTACTGCTAACTTCAACCCTACAATCAGTGCCTCATATTCTGTTTCATTGTTTAAGGCCTTGAACCCCAAACAAATAGATTGCTCTAAGATTCGCCCATCTAGTGATACTAACACTACTCCTGCCCCCGTTCCTTAACGGTTTGAACTTCCATCAACGAACAAGCGGAAAGAGTCGCCGATGTAGATGTCGCAGGGCTTTGGTTTCTCTACCTTTTTCTGCTCTGCTGTTGTGGCGTTTTTCATTCCCAGCTAGGTTTCTTCTTATTTCCCTATACATCCTTAGCCACGGCTCACTAGAGCCCAACGTGGGACGGCACCAGGTGTGAACTCGGCCATAAAGTCGGCCAAAACCTGGCCTTTAATTGCCGTTTTGGGCCTAAACTCTAAGTCATATTGGCCCAACATTACTGCCCGTCTGGTTACCCTGCTTGTTAGATCTCCTTACTGCAACATGGATTTCAAAGGATGTTCCGTCAGTACCACAATCTTATGGGCTTGGAAGTAGTGATTCAATTTCTTCGAAGCCATTACCAGGGCTAGTGTCAACTTTTCCAGGAGTAAATACCTAGTTTATGCGCTTGCTAGGGTTTTACTCACATAGTATACTACCCTTTGTTCTTCTTTCTGTTCTCTGATTACCACTACACTCACTGTGTACTTTGAAACTGCCAAGTATAAGAACAATTCTTCTCCAGGTACTGGATTTGAAAGAACTGGAGCTGTTGTCAGGTACTTTTTTAACTTAGCCAAGGCGACTTCGCACTCTTCCATCCACAAAAAATCTGTGGCCTTCTTTAACAAACTAAAAAATGATTTATACTAATCCGAACTTCTGCTTATAAACCTGTTCAGGGCTGCAGCCCTTCCAGTCAACATTTGCACTTGTTTTGCCGATGTCGAGCTTTTCAAGTCAAGGATAGGCTTGATTTGATCCAGACTTACTTCAATGCCTCTTCTAGTAACCAAGTATCCCAGGAACTTTCTAGACCTGACTCCAAATGCGTATTTCGAAGCATTGAGCCGAAGCTGATATGCCTTCAGGATATTAAAAACTGCCTTCAAATAAGCCAGATGATTCTCAGATTCTTTGGTTTTCACGACAATGTCATCAATGTATACTTCTACTATCTTGCCAATCAGATGTCTAAACATTTCGATTACTAACCTTTGGTAGGTTGTTCCTGTATTTTTCAGTCTGAAGGGCATCACTCTGTAGCAGTACAACCATTTTGGGGTGATAAATACAGTATTCTCCTCATTATGGGGATACATTGCTATCTGGTGGTATCCCTTGTAAGCATTTAAGAAGCTCATCCTTTCATGCCCTGAAATGACATCTACTAACTGGTCAATCTTGGGAAGTGAAAAACTGTTCTTGGGACAAGCCTTATTTAGGCTGGTGAAATCAACATAAACCCTCCACTTGCCATTCTTCTTTTTCACCACCACAGCGTTGGACAACCAAGTAAGGTAGTTCACCTTGCGAATGGCCTTGGCTTCCAGCAATTTGCCCACTTCCTCCTCAACTGCCTCAACATGCATCAACATCGGCCTCCTCGCTCGCTAGATGACAGGTTTAGCTGACCTGTCCACATTGAGCATATGGCATGTGACCTCAGGGTCAATGCCTGACATCTCGTATGGCGTGTAGGCAAATACTTCTATGTTTGCCCATAAGAATGCTTCTAACTCCCTTTCCTCATCTTCGGCCAAGCCTGAGCCGAGAAGGAAGAAGCGCTCTTCATCCCGTTTTTGGACCAGAATTTCAAGGTTTCCTCACTCTTCTTGGCCTGTTCTTTACTGACATCATCTATAACCTCAATGTTTTCGTCTTCAATTTCTGTTGTTTCTGTTTCTCGTACGTTGCAAGTGGATTTCATTGCTGCCATGAAGTAATTTTTTGCCTGTACCTGATCCCTTCTAACTTCCTCAATTCCATGCTCCGTTAGGTACCGCAGCAGTTGGTGCAGCATTGAGGGAACAACCCTCATCGCGTGTAACCATGGCCTTCCCAAGATAACATTGTAAGGAAAGGGATTGTCAATTACTATAAACTTTGTGCTTACCTTCCTGGTGCCTGCCTGCGCCTTCAAATTTATTGCTCCCAAGGGCTATGTCGGTGTTCCATTAAACTCGACCATTAGGCTGTTGGACTGCTCCAGATCATCTTGATGAAGGCCCAGCTCCTTGTAACATCAGACATATATGATGTCACAAGAGCTGCCTTGGTTGATTAGAATGCGCCTTACCTGGCATTCCCCAATCTTGAGGGTCACTACCAAAGCATTGTTGTGTAGATATTGCACCATGTTTAGGTCTTCTTTTGTAAAGAATACCATGGGTCCCTGGTACTCATCTGTCCTAGGCCTCTTTTGTTGGACCTGACACACATGTTGTAATTGTTTCACCTTCTGTGTCTCTCCTTGTGTATCATTCTTGTTAACCTTCGAGTGGATCACATTGATCACCTGAGGTCCTACTTATTGTAGTTGTGGTAAAGGTGCTGCTGGTGGTGCCTAGGGCAGTCTTGCCTGCTATTCCTTCGTTCTGGCAGCATCTACCAGGTCCCTCAAGTGACGCTGTCCGACCAAGTCTTCTAAATGCATCTTTAGGGCTCTACACCCCTGAGTCAAATACCCATCCTCATTGTGGTAGGCACAATTGTAGACACCCCATTTTGACCGGCCCTAAGACTTGGGCGCTTTCTTTTAATTACCCAATGATGACAATTAGAATGTGTTTCTCACAGAGTCCTCAGTAAGAAAGATGAAATTTAAGCTTTAATCCCAACCTTCACCCATTTTTTGGCCAAACTATTTTAAACCTTAAAACCCTCTTTTCAAAATATTTGTTTTAAACGTTTCTACGATGTCCCAAGGCTCCCATTTCGATTAAAATATTACACTTTTCAGTAAACTGAGTAAGGGCAAAGTGGAAATAAATGGAAGGGAGGTGAACTTTTTGAAAAATATTTAAAAACATCTTCTTTATAAGTTTGGAGTCGAAGGAAATAGGAGGGGATGAAAGAAAACTAGTTTAGGAAAAGGATGAGCATCAAATCATTAAGAAGAAAATGAGCAGCCTTCACTAAATTAGGCATTTCTCTTTGCACACTTGAAATTTAAATGTGAGACCACCACCATTGGAAAGTAGACTTCTGGGGCTTTAATTTAGACCCAAGAATCACCTTAGACCAAGTCCAAATAATCGAGATATGCCCGTTTGAAGTTGGGGCTTACGATCAGATTCTGTTGACCTAAAATGAGCAGCCTTCACTAAATTAGGCATTTCTCTTTGTATACTTGGAATTTAAATGTGTGACCACCACCATTGGAAAGTAGACTTCTGGAGCTTCAATTTAGACCCAAGAATTACCTTAGACCAAGTCTATATGAGGGAGATATGCCCATATGAAGGAGATATGCCCATTTGAAGTTGGGCTTAAAAGCAGATTTTGTTAACTCGGCCAAAAACAACAGCAACCCATTTTTTTGTTGGTTCAGTTGGGACACTCCATTGACCATTTTTCTGACCCAAATATGTTCCAATCCATGTATACTCATCCCTCATTACCTAGTGTTTGCTCCATTGAAGATAATGCTCCATTTTTGCTCCCATTAGCTCCATTAGTGTTCCATTAGCTCCATTACCTTCATTTATGCTCTATCTTGTCTTCCACCATATCTTCCACCATTTCTCCACTCGCTTACCCTATAAGTATACATATGATTGTTGAGAGGAGGAGGAGAATAGATGAAGGAGAGAACATTTGAGCTAGAGAAAAGAGGAAGAAAAGAGAGAAAAGTTGAGTTTTTGAGCTAAACACACTCCTATCTTCCATATACACCCTATATCTTCCATACAAACTGAAATTTCATCTTTTCTACATCCAAAACTCCTCTAAAAATTCTGAAATACTTGAATTTTAGTAGCTTTGATCAAGAGGAAGAGTGAGTGTTGGTAAAAGTGAGCAAAAACAAGAGAGACAATCACTTTTTCACCACATACACCTCCAAGCTATCATTCTAGCAAGAATTCTAAGCTTTCAAATTGAGGATTGAGAACATGATTCATACAATTGAGGGTGATCAAGAGTAAGTTTGGAAATCAAGAAGTTCAATATTTCTTTGGAAGGTGAATTTCTAGTATTTCATTTTCTTATATTTTCTATCTCATATTTATTTTCTTACTTCTTATTTCATAGTATTTTGTTATAATCCAAGTAGTTTGTTTATCTCATATTTATTTTCATACCTTATATTTCATAGGGTGTTGTTGTGATCCAAGTGGTTTGTTTAGCTCATATTATTATTATTATTATTATTATTATTATTATTATTAATTTTGCTTATTTACTTGCTCTTGTTTCATATTAATTGTGTTGTAAGCTAACCGGTAGTGGTTAGTTGAGCCACCTACATATTTATTGTTTGTTCATTTTCTTGCTTTCGTAACAAGACAGGTTTTGCTCGGCCTAGTTGGCCGGCCTGCCTATTTGGCCAGTCAGTTAGCTTCTTTCGGACAAGATGGCGTAATCTCCCAATGTTGACCAATTTCCACCGACGATTCCGAGGAACATGAAGCTTTTATTTTGTTTATTCTTTTTTTGAGTGTTTTGTGAGGTTTTATTTTATTTTATTGCAATATTTTCTCATCTTCCTCTCATTTGGATATGTAATAATTCAAGTGTTGTAATAATTTCTCATCCCCGCTTCTTTCTATCCCATTCTTTTACTTACTTTCCTTATTTGTACATAAACATCATATTTATTTTTCATCATATTCATGTTTTGCATCCATGTTTCATACATCTTGATTCGGCTAAGTTTGCATTTGTGGATTTAATCAATTCCTATGTGATTATGTTCGCTACCTCATATTCTTGAGATGATTCACATGTCATATCTTAGAAGCCGAGTCTTTAGTTGCATCTCATGAGTGAATTGCATTAGGATTTTGTATATAAGATCATGCATGTTTTACTAACTTTGTTTTGTAACTGTTCGCGGGACATCGATAAATATGTAAGTTTTTATGTTTTACCATCCCGTTTGTGTGTGTTTTTCTTATTATGTTTAAGCATCCTACCATGTGGCTACTTGCTTACTTGATATAACTGTATGAATGCCAGTGGATGGAGGTTGTGTCGCTTAATTTGGAATGATGATTTTTCATGTTTGTAAACTCAATTTATTTGGGTTATACATCTTCAAAACTCTTTCAAAACTACATGAAATCAAGTTGTTCCAAAATAGGTGACATAGTCTATATTTGTATGCTTCACATAGTAAATTTTAGGATTTATTAAATAATCAGAACATGAACATATAAAGAAAATAAAATTCATATCATGATTTAGCAGAGGCCGATCTTTTGATCGGGTGAGCAGGGATGCTCATTATTGACCTTCCCCTCTCATACTTAAGGTTCCAAGCCAAGCATCCTTAGTTACAACGAACAGTGGCCTTGGCGCGAGTCATGGGTTTCCTAATTTCCCAAAACAAATATTAGGTAGCGACTCTGAGATCTGATGACGCAGTCTATTTTTGACAAAATTGCAATAAAATGGATTTTCAATAAAAATTGTCAAATTTGGACTCTCATCTATGTTTCATATTGCACTAGTGAGCTAGATCAAAGAGATCGAGGGTCTGAACTGTTTAACGCGCATGGGTACCCCCCTGGGCATGTTACAACAATGCTTCCCAAGGCTTCTCTCCATAAATTCACTAGGAATCTTCTCTGGTGCTCTATAATATGGTTGGTTCATGATCCTTTTTAGAACCTTATAAACCAGGATCCGGAACACAATGGTGACTGCCTGTGCAACCCTCAACCCTATTTCTTGCCTGTTAAATCCAATATTACCTTGGCTTCGCTTCGGCGAGCCGTTTCTCTTCTCTTGCTTTATTGCCTTCGTTCCCGATGTATCATCTTCTACTCTGGCATATTTCTTGATCCTTCCCATGAGCTCCTCTATACTTTTTGGTAGAGTCTTCACTAGTGACTTTCGAAGTGTGCAATCATCCTCCAGGCCGTTCTTAAAAGATACGATCGCCAACTCCTGGTTGCATCTTGGTATTCGGTTGAACACCTCATGATACCTTTTGGCATAAGCCCTAAGGCTCTCACCTTCTCTGATTTTTAAAGCCATCAGGGAGTCTACCCTTAATGGTTGCAACTTGTTTGTGACAAACCTAGCCACGAACATCTCGGCCAGGCCTTCCCAACTCTTCATAGTTTCTTTCGGCAACTTGTGAAACCAATCCAATGCAATTTCCCCAAAGGACAAGGGGAACACCTTGTACAGCAACGGTTCGTCCCCAGTATATAAGCCGATTCAATTCAGGTATAAGCCGACGTGAAAGTTCAGATCTAACTTACTGTCATATATCTAGAACCTTGGCATATGGAACCTTTTTGGGGTCTCAAACCTATCCAACTTTACCGAGAATGGTGTTCTCGACTTGACGGGTGATGTGATCTCAGCATTTTGCCGCTTCCTCTGGAGGTAGTCTTTCAAATCCTCCTTAGTCCGACTGGAAGCTCGGCTGTCAACGAACTTTAGTCTCTTGGGTGCACTGCTTCCGGTGTCATTATACGTCCTCTTAGACTTCTTTTCATTCACTGTGTCAAAGCAAAGTTCCTTCCCCTGAACGTGCCGATGTTCCTTGACACAAGTTCCCTTGGTACAAGGCGTCCTTGAAACTCTCCTTTCATTGATTCTGCTCACCCGGCATCCCGTGAAGGTCGATATGGACGTTCCTTCACCTTGTCATGCTGAGGGACTGTTGGGATTGCTTTCTGCCCCCCCTTTTAGGCGTCGTTCTTGGCCACTAGAATCGGCGTGTCCCTCAATGGAAACGGTGGTTGCATGACATTGTTCTGCATCATGAAGTTGACAACCAATTGCAGGTCTGCCAACTTGTTTGTCATTCTCTTCATCTTGTCATCCCTCCTCAGGCATCTATCTTTCCATACTTGGAGGTCAGTTTCGTTGTAATATTCGTCTCGGCCTGATTTCTTCACTACGTTTGCCTTTTGGCCAACATTCTTCTCATCGGGATTCTAATCTCGTGTTCCTTCGTTATGGTTTTCTTCCTCCATGTTTGGGTCGTCATGCTTACCACTCCCACTAGGGATGTCATCCCCAATCTTTTATTTCTGCCCATCGTTGGCCATCTATTCTCCTTACTTTCCCACAAACGGTGCCAAATTGTGGGTGTAGATTTCTAACCTCACAACCAAACGGGGAACTCAGTTGGAGAGCACCGGCAGAATAGATAGAGCCCGAACAATCTGTCACAAAAAGATAAGAATCCGGCGATGGTTCGTCTACCCAGGAGTACTCCGACGATTAAGTCAGTAATCAATATTTCTCAAAGATAGCAAATTGTGCTTAACTTATAAGAAAGAACTTATTACTTCCAATCTATCACACATACCTTAGACCCACGGGGGTACCCTATTTTTATAGCTAGTACTAACCTGATCCTTGTAGAAGCCTCACTTTAGTGGACTCAAGCTCAATGCTTATTTTGGACTCTCAGCTAGATAGAGATAAACTCCCTAAGAGTCTTATCTTTATCCAGATTGAGATCCTCCCATGTTCTAGAACTCTTGTCTTTTATCTGCTCATCTCGGATTCCAGCATCTCCATAGGTAACCTCGACCTAACCGAGATCACCTCGGCATCAGAACCAGGCCACGTGGCACCTCGGCTGATACTTCGATATCACATCGGCCACGTGCTGTCATTCTCAAAATATGTCCCCACACTATGTATATATCTTTTGCTTGTGTGTTTTGAGGTAAGTGAAAGGGAAAAATGGTTAGTAACATTTCTTGGGGTTTCAATTTTGAGAAAATATTGGCTTCAAAAGGGGTTGGAATAGGTGAAATTACAATAAAAGTAGATTAATTAAGATTGTGTAACATATAAGTAGGCTATTTTTTTTTTAGATTCATATATAAGTACTTAGGGGTTGTTTGAAGTGTCCTAAATAAGTGCATTTTTTGACTTTTTGGACTAAAAAGTGGAGGAAAAAAATATGGTTGTTTGGGTTAACTTTTTGACTTTTTATGAAAAAATGTGTATTAAAAAATTGTATAAAGTAGTGTGTAGGAAAAGATTAGAGTGTGAGTTGTATGGCTGTCATGTCTGCAAAGGTGAAATAGATGCTAAGAAGTAATTGTCTACTTTTTGGGTATTGAACTGGACGGTATTGTTCGGCTCATGGAGACCATCATAGGTCCCGTTTTGATAATCTGAACCGTTCAAAGTGTAGAACTCGTCGAATACTATATGCCTATAAAAAATTACATTGATCGGATATTGATAGTTATCTGATCAGTATTTTTTTTCCCAACCGTTAATTATAAATCTCTTTATTTTTTATATAAAACTAAATTGATCATGTAGCTATCGATATCCGATCAATATGATTTTTTTACAGACATATAATACTCGACGAGTTCTACACATTGAACGGTTCAGATTATCAAAACGGGACCCGTGATTAGCCCCCACTGGCCGAACAACAACAATGTGTTCAAATTGCACCCCAACTGTACAATTTTTGTTACACAACGCAGCACAGATCTGAGGCTGTCAGATTGATGTGTTGTAATTTTGTGTCTAAAATTAATTTTTTAATATTTTTTTTTGATAAATAGTGATAACATTTTAACTTTTTAAATAATTTTTTAACTTTTTAATTTTTTTTTTTTGTAACATGCTAAACTTGACTTAAGTAGGTTATGATCTAACTATAGGTTGCCCCATTTTTAACTATAACCAACATGACAACATTGTAACTCTCTTTGATGTCCCTTTCAGGATTCAACAGTCTACCTTTTACCTCTATTGGTTTTATAACAATGACAACTGTGAATCCTAGGCAAGATTAATTTTTTTACCAAAAATAAAATAAAATAAAAATAAAAATAAAGAAATTGAAGATGAGGATGGTGTGAGTAGAATGGAATCCAAATCCTCTACATTTATATTCATGAATGTAATGGAGTTCTTAATTTCATAATCAACGACTGTGAAAGATTCTCATCAACAATTTTTTATTTTAAATTTAAAATGGTTAACAAAAATTTTAATAATTTTAAATTTTAAATGTTGATGATATGCTTTTATCTTATAGAGAATTGAAAGCTAAGAAAAGAGTTCTCTTAAATAAAATTTGAAGTGTATGAATTTGAGAAATTCTTGATTTATAAGTCTTTACCATATTGATATAGACATGGTATCATTTTTCTCCCAATTTTAATATATTTCAACTATTAAATCATATATCAAGATTTATATATTCAAAATTTCTATATAATCTAATGATTAAAAATATATTATAATATACAGACAAAAAAAATTTAAGAAAAGAAAATCCTTAACATATAACATATCACAAGTTTTACTTGACTTGACTCGTTTTCAACCCTTGCACATGAGAATTGATAAAATGAATAATTGAAAGAATAATGTTAGGGACCCCAAATAATTTATTGAATTTTCTATTAAATAAGATGATGTAACTTAAATAAAATAATGACTTTTTAATTTTTTAATTTATTTAATACATGCCGAACTAGCCCTTAAAATTTATAACATTTTTCTTATGCACACCCAGGAAATGCCGACGTGTGCATTGAGAAACCAACGTCCTCTTGAAAATACCCGTGTGCAAATGAAACTTGACCCAAAAGCCAATAGAGCTCTTCCACGTGTCAATAACAGATGTATTACGTGGTTACATTGCAAGTGGCCGACAAGTAGATGGGGGATGAAGCTGGGGTATTTTCACTATTAGTTTAAGAAAAGCACTAATGAGAGCACATTATTAACTTTTCTTATGCTCTCATTAGTGCTTTTCTTATGCTAAGGTCTCGTTTATGACATGTTTTTTTTAATAATTTTTTAATTTTTTAGTTAAAATATAATGTTAAAAAAATTAATATATTTGAAATGATTTTTTAACTTTTTATGAAAAGATGTATAAAAAATAGAGAGAAAAGAGAATCTTTGACTTTTTGATATAAATTATTGACTTTTTAATTTTTTTAGTTACTTTTGACTTTTTAACTAAAAAAATCACTTGCCAAATGAGACCTAAGGCCTCGTTTGGGAACAGGTTAATTTAGTAACTTTTTAGCTATTTGGCTAAAATATGAGCTAAAAAAAATTAGTATGTTTGGGATGACTTTTTGACTTTTTACGAAAAGATGTGCAAAAAGTAGAGAGAAAAGAGAATCTTTGACTTTTTTATATGAGTTGTTGACTTTTTGATTAATTTAATAACTTTTTGATTTTTTAATTAAAAGAGAGGGTTCCCAAACGAGGCCTAAGTATCACTTTTATAAATTATTCTCATCATTCCTCTAAAAGTAAGCCCTTGAGAGGTAATCAGCATCATTTTTAACATATCTTAACAAGAAAAAGAAAGTGAGGGAATGGTGCTTTGGTTAGAAAAGAAGAATGAAATAATTAGGTATGAGTCCATCATTTTGAATTTTTTGTTATGTTACTTATTTTAAAAAATAATGTTAAAAATAATTAAAATTTATAATGTGTAGATCAGTTTCATTTTGAGATCAGATTATATCAAATTTAAATTTATATATTTTAAATGTTTTACTTGGATACAATAGTTTTACTTTTTAACTTACTTTACATAGCCAATGCATTAAAAGAACCCTACATTACATGATTCTCTCCACAAAGGGATGCTTTGTCTAATCAAATAGGACCCAAATCTCTTATTAGATTTGCTTGTCTCTATATCTTGTATATAAATCAATGTTTGAAAGAAGTTTGAAGAGAAAGGCTTAGGCTGTGTTTGGTTGTTAATTCAAAACATGATTCTACACGTGAATTCTTGCTTCACGTTTGGATAGGATGTTCAAAAGTTGATTACGCGTGTTAATTCAAATTACACTTTGAAAATCTGTTTGGCAGCTTGTATCTCCACTTTCAACATTTCTGAAAAACTTTCATGTCATGCTCCTCCATCGTCTCTATTTCATGTGAACCTCATCTCTGTATCAAACATCAGTACTTCAGATTCGGATTTATCACGAGTAGCTTCTCTGTATCAAACATCAGTTTCAACGTTTCTGCCTTTTGCCTTCTTTCTCATATTTCAGAAAAGCTGAATTGGTGTGAGATGGATGACCGGCCGGATGACCACCCGATAGTCCCTTTTCGACTTCCTGGGTTCTATCTGAAGGTTCCACTGAAGGTTCATAAGGTTCAGCTTGGTTTTTATTTTTATTTTTTACGTTATGATTTCTATTTTAAAATATTAAACTTAGTGTATTTATGTTAATTTTTATTAATATGTATTCTCAAAAGTTGCTGACTTTAACAAAATTTTAGAGAAAAATAAAAAACGTATTGTAGAAGATGTTTGTACAGGCGTAAAAAATAAGTTGATAGAAAATTTAATTGACACAAAATAATTGACATAGATTTATTTTAAAATGAAAAAAAAAGTTTGAAAAAAAAATTATTCAAAAAAATTTACTGAAAAAAATTAATTGAAAAAAAAAATCTATTTTTAATTTCAGTATTTTAAAAATAGTTTGGTTATTACTGTTGATAAAAAAAACAAATATCGATATATGAGTTGTGTGGTTGATTATAAATTATTGGTTGAATTAAGTTTTGAAAACTATTTTCAAAACACATCACCAAACAAATTTTCACCTTTCACATGTCACATCAAACTTTCAAAACTTAATTCAAAATACATCTTCAAAACACAATTCAACACTCTATTTAAAAACCATAACCAAACAAATTTTCTACACTCAAATCATAATTCTACAACTCACAAACTCAAAATACAACTCATACTCTCAAATCACATTTACAAAACACAACCAAACGCAGGCTTAAGCTTTTCCATCATTATCAATCCATATTCACATAAAAAAGATGAACCAAAAAAAAAAAATTCAATTACCACTCAAATGTGATTACTTTGTATCCTTCTCTCCACTTCAGAAAAAGGTGACACTTGAATTCATAACTGTACGGGAAAGATTTTCACCTTCTCGTATAATCCTGTTGACCAAGTCTTCGTTCCTCTGTACGATGTCGTTCCTCCGCCTGAAAATATCAACGTGAGCTAGCCGGCGGGTGTGTGCCGGAAACCTCTCCGATACCTAAGTCAATAAGCAAGACAAGAAGGCAAAAGCTCAATGTATTAAGGGAGCAAAATTGTATTACCTCTCTAAAGGTGTTATTGATGAGCTTATATAGACTTCACATGGCACAATCCTGGTAGGATTCTTACCCCTCCAAGTGTAGAGTCCTTCTAGGATTACTCCTCCTTGCATAGAGTCCTCCTAGAACTCATACTCTTGGAAGATAATGTTTATCCTCCAACACCCTCCCTCACTGCTTAAACCAAGTGAGATGGTTCTCCTTATGACCGGACTACTTCAGGACCGAAGTAACATCTCCAGACTAGACACTTACTACTCCCTCCTACCTCGGTTTTCCATGCCAAAACCGAGCTATCCATAGGAGTCTCTTACCTCGGTTTTCCATGCTTGGACCGAGCTAACCATAAGAGAGTTGAGCCGAACTATCTTCACACCAAAGTCCCCTCATGGACTTGGTACACCTCGGTCATCATGCGTTTCAACCGAACTACCAACATCATACTTCCCAGCCGGAGTAAAAGTAAACATCACTCGGCCGGACTAACCCTTAACCGGTCTAACTCAGAGGCTATTTCTCGCATCGAGCAACTCCCACAGGGCCATTCGCCGCCTCTTTTACCTCGCCCAAGACCAGCTCGGCCCAATTTTGCGTATAAATTGCCCTCTCAATTGCCCTTAATTCCATCCATGAGCGTGATAGGATTACTTGTTTACCAACCAAGCTAGAGTTTTTAACCTCTCGGTAGAGCTAACAATCCGTTAGCCTTTCCAAATGAAAGCTAAGACTTTTATCTTTCCCAACCGAGCTAAGCTCAAGACCGAGCTATACTGTCCGCTCAAACGTCTCTTGATTCTGCAGAATCAAACGCTTGTCCTTCCCATGACACGCGTGGCGCTCTAATTGGCCTCCCATACCAGAAGGCCGTCCCTCGTGCCATAACATTTGAGCAGTCCGCCTTTTTGCCTTTTACACAAAACAAACTTTTCAATTTCAAATCACACTATCCTCTGTTCATCTCCTCCTCTCTTACCTCTGAGCTCTTCTGTTCTTCACTCTTGAGCTCGTGCCCTTGCTGTTTTTGAAGCTTCCATCTCCTCTTCATCCTCTTTACCTGGTAAGTAACTCCATTCTACTTCTCTTGTTTTCTGTTTCCACTTCAATCCATGGTAGCCTATGTTGTATGTTTTTGCAAAACATTTCGTGTTTTCTTCATTCATATCTATACTTCTTGAAGAACTCCGCAAGAACACATTGAATACACTAATTTAGCTAGTAGAACACCCCTTTCGATCTTTATCCATGCCTCAACCGAACTAGAATACTGTTTCTGCTGTCTAGACAAACTGAAACCGAACTAGAACTTAGAACATACCACAGTAGTTCCCCAGGGCCATCTGATATTCCTTAGCCGAAATAAAAATACACTTTGAATTTTGAAATTCACCCTCGACCGAGCTATGCCTAGGGGCTAGGCCGACTTCGAAGTTCTAAACCGAACTCAAAGGCGCCTTGAGGCATAACTCAAGTAAGAAAACCTTCTCTGAAACCGAGATAACGAGCATTCGGTGAACCGAGATAACGAGCACTAACAAGAAACCATTGTAAACACCATAGCACCTTTGTAGAGAAATAAAACCAGTCTTTTTCTTGCTTTGTTTCTGTAGCACGGTCTAAGATCTGTGCTTAACTCCTTGTTTTCCTACTTTGCAGACTTAGGTTGCCAGGCACGTCACTGCGCTCAGCCGAGCTACTGAGCACACTCTTTTCAACTGAAGTAACTTATTTATAACTTATACAATAAAATGGGTAAATATAGATGCCTTGTAGAAACCCCAGGTGGCCTAACCGAATTCAGGAAGGACTACCAAATCCCAGCCGATGTAAATCTCATACTAGCCGAACCAAATATAGATCCATGGGACAATGAAGGCTTTGTCCCCTTCACCATTCAATCCATAGTAGAGACCGGACTCAGATTCCCAGTCCAGCCCCTTATATGTGAATTTTTAAGACAAACCAGACTATGCCCCACACAACTGTCCACCAATACATACAGAATAATAATGGGAATTGCCGCTTTAAACCAACAAACCGGCCTCAACCTCGGTTTAGCCGAAATACTCCACCAATATTCAATAGGCTCAAAGAATGACGGCTGGTGCTATTACTTGAGGATACGCCGTGGCCGAGAAAAAATAATAAAACACACACCGGACAAGGACTTGAACGATGATGACTTCTTCTGGGTCTCTGGAAATTTTGAAGACTTCCAGGCCCGGATCCCTGGTCGAAGAATAAACTGGAAGAAAGGAGAGCCCGGTATTCATACTTCGGTTGCATTCCTTACTTTGCTTATTTCGGTTTTCCTCTCTCTAACCGAACTAACACTTAATTCATTTTTTACAGATTTAGCTTTCCTCCATTCCCAGTACGGTCATCCCAACCTTGCCGTACTCCGCCGACTCGGGTGAGAGAAAGAAGTTGGGCAAAACTTCTTGACTTTGAGCCGACCCTCTCTACGATTTACGAAAAGCAAGAGTATGATTTTCTCCTCGAAGACCCACGAACCGGACCCAACCTTGCAGAATTATCCTCGTGCCTCTCACAAATTAACAGGAGATGGCGAAGAAAAAACAAGATGAGGGCCATGCTTCTGCAACCACAAGGGCGAAGTGCCACCATCGACCAAATTAATCAAAACCATCATAGCTCTTCCTTCACAAAGAACCATCATCCTCACGCCCGAGCTAAGCGCGCCGGACTCTCGAGACCGAGCGGCGACGGTTGTGGTGACCCCATCCTTCCACCGAGCCCGAACTCAACCTCCAACCGAATCATCTCACCAAGTCGCTAGAAAACAAATGGGCTCCACCGCCGTCTTCAACAACCGAGATATCGGCGAAGATGACTCTGTTGTTTGCGACAAGGATCACCTTCTAGCCCACAACACGGCTAGGGGTGTTTATGCGCCCAAAGACATGGAGCACCACGATGGCGGTGAACAAGGCCATCAGGTCATCTACCAAATCGATGATTTTGGTAGCGATCTTGATACATCTTTGATCAATCTAATTTTCAAATTCTGAGCTCGGTCTCACAAGGAACTCTCCTTTTGCAGGCCATTCAGAAAAACACCATTGCCCACAGGCAAATAATGGAACTCCGCAAAACCACGAGGCCGCAATAAAGGACGCCGGTTAGGCGGATTTGGCGATTTCAAAACAAAGGTCGGCGAACTAGAGGCCGAGTAGCCGTCTCGACCGATGGTTGCCTCGGTGATAGTGACAAACAATGGCCGTGATCAAACGAAGATAAATACTGTGGAGATGGCGGCTCTTGAAACCAAGAAAAACACCGAAATAACAGAGCTGGAGAAGAAGATTGATGGTGCATCCAAAGAAGGATTTAAAGAAGCCGAAGCTGGCTACTCTCTGCAGTGCGAGGCTGCCAAAGAATTGTTCTTCAAGTGTGGCTGGCGAAGTGCTGTGGAGAAGCTCGGTTGTGGACCCGAAACCGAGGTCTACAATGCTCTAGTACTTTATTAAACCCATTGAAGGAATATGCCGACGAGATCCAGAATCAATTTCTTGGTTCATCTGATGAGGAAGATGATGATGAAGAAGAAGCAGCTGAGATTCCGGCTGACCCAGATCAAACCGGTGACCAATCAGCTCGGTTGGAGGAATCAACCGAAAATGCAGTGTCGGAATTCCCAACCGAGACGGGTCCTGTGGCTGAAACCGGAGTAAATGCTGACTCCGGGGCCGGTCTTGATGCCGAAATAGATGATCTGTTTGATTGATCTTGTAATTTTTTCTTTCTTTTGTCCGAACTTTTGTAACCGGGCTATGGCCCCACAGTTGTACTTCCTCTGTTTATTCAATGAAAAATTATCAACTCTAATTCCGGTTCTCTACTTGCATGCTTGAGTTTGTAGTGAATTTTTTCATGAACTTATTTGTGCAACTGTGATCTCGGTTAGTATCTAACTTACTAGCCAACCACTCTTGGTAGATATAACTTACTTGGTGAAGAGTACAAAGAGTTGGTTTAATCGATAACCACTCTTCGGTAGATATAACTTACTTGGTGAAGAGTACAAGAGTTGGTTTAATCGACCAACCACTCTTGACCATAAACTTACTTGGTAGAAGAGTGACAAGTGTTGGTTTAATCGACCAACCATTTTTCGACCATGCCCATACTTTGGTGAAGAGTCAGAGTGTTGGTTTAATCAGGCCAACCTCTATGTAGCCATTCCCATACTTTGGCTAAGTGTTGGTTTAATCGACCAACCTCTAAGTTGGTTTGTCGACCAACTTAAAATAGAGTGTTTGGTTATTCGACCAAGCGTCTGCGGCTTTGGATCGATCACGGGCCTAGGAGGGTTAATAGTTGGTTATTCCGGCCAACTATGTTTACAATGCTACTAACTTGCTAAAACTACTTTCTATGGAAAACAAATATACTGAAAAGAATCGACTTGTTTTATTGAGAAAGTAGAAAATTACACATGCTCAAAAAAGAAAAAGGCTAAAAATAAAATAACTTGAGATTGGCCGTGTTCCAAGGCCTAGGAATTGCTTTGCCGTCCTTATCTTCCAAGTGGTATGCCCCTTTGCCCGCTAGTCCGACCACTTTGTAAGGACCTTCCCAGTTGGGACCTAACTTGCCATCTCCTAGGACCAATGTGTTGCCCATAACGTACACAAGGCATCTCAAATTCCTAACCATGAAATATAATTCAGGACTTTTTGGCCAAGTTTATCAAGATCAAAATATGACTCATTCATAGTGTACAACAATTTGGATATATAGGGTTTGGATAGCCTTTTGGGATATCCGTAACAAAAAGGTAAAAAAAGAAAAGGAAGAAAAGGAATTTGGGGTGAAAATTTTCATAAAAATGGTGAATATTTTTTTAATTATACTAAGAATGGAAAGTGAAAAAATAATTGCAAAAGAATAGTAATTTTTGGGATTGACTCAGACTAATCTCGACTTATTTGGTGATTGATCATTGGTTCTCTTATGGGGTTCAATTGTCTATGACCAATCACAATCAACGTCATAGTAAATTGAGAAATGACTTGTAGCTCGAATTTTTTCCGGCTCGAATGGCTTGAACTGCCCAAAATGACGTCGTTTTGGGCAGTGTTTTTTTTTTTCTTTTTTCTTTCTTTCATTTTCATTCTTTCCTTTTCATTCTTTCGAACAGACAGAGCAAGAAGAGAAGAGAAGATGAGAGAGAGAGAGAGAGAGAGAGAGAGAGAGAGGAGAAGAGAAGAGGCGATCGACAGTGATGGTGGCGACGATGGTCGGTGATGCTGGCGGTGATCGCAGATCTGGATCTGAAAACAAAAAAAGATTCTGCATTTTTTCTAAGTAGATCTGGATCTGCAAAAAAAAAAAAAAAATATTGATGATGATAATGTTGATTCGGATCTGTAGAGGATTTTTTATTTTTTTGGTTGATGAAGATGATGATGATGTTGAAGATGATGAAGATGAAGATGATAATGATAATGATGTTGAAGATGATGAAGATGATGATGATGTTTTTTTCTCTGCATTTTTTTTCTCCGTTTTCTCTGCATTTTTCTTCTTCTTCTTCTTCCTTTTCTTTTCATCAGAAAAATCTGCAAAAAAACCAAAAAAAAAAAAAAAAAAAAAAAAAAAACATCAAAACGACGTCGTTTTGATGTCGAGCCATTCAAGTCATGCTAATTTCGAGCTACGAATCGGAACTGTAGTAAATTTTGACATGAAAATTTAGTGTGTACACATCATTTTGCTTTGCAGAAACATGGTATTCTAATTTATTTATTTATTTTCAATTTTGTTTTACCTTCTCTTTTTCTTCGCTTGTCCCTTTTTTTTCTCCTTATTCCCTTCCTCGCCTCTACTGTCAACCACTTCTCCCCTACCTTCTCACCTACAACCAGCCAAAGCCTCCTCTACCATTCCTAATCCCCATACCTCGTCTACCCTCCCCTACCTCAAACCTCTTTTCCAACCTTAGTTGTTCATCCATGTGCGGACATGGAATTTCTCTCGTATGTTAACTTCTTGTAATCAAGTAAGAACTTCTGCGAATGGCGTCGTATGACATGAAAACACAAGCACAGTGAACTTGTTGGCGGGTGTGTGCCTGAAAACGTCTCCGATGTCTAAATTAGAATTTAGGATCAAATCAAGAAAAAGCTCTTTAGAGTAGTCAAGTGATTAGAATTGCCTTACCAAATTAGGTTGAACTCTAAGACTTTTGTATCTTTCATCATAATAGAGTCCTAGAAAGAGTGCATCTCCAATCGATAATCTCAATCCACTAAGAGTCTATCTCTTAAGGATAACGCATATCCTTAAGCTCCATCACCGTGCGGGTCTTTGTGAAGTCTATCTACTTATGAGCTGACAATTGAGCTGCCAAACCATCTGTCCGATTGTTCTCCGTTTGCTTAGCTACTTAGCCATTTCTCTCTCATTTTGGTCCAAAGTGTGACAATCTTGTTCCATATTATACTGTTAATCCTTAGTTATATTTAGGATAAATTATGCAAATAGTTCTTATAGTTTACACGTTGTGTCATTTCGGTCTCTCTAATTTCAAATTGCTCGATTTTGACCTTAAATTTTGAATTCTGTATCATTTTGGTCCAATTAAAAACGGAAGTTAAGAAATTGGACGAAAAATTTGCACGTGAACGACATGTGATTGGTTTCCAATGGCACAATAGACATTTTGCTTTCATTTTCCCTTTCAGCCTCTTCTTACGCTTCTTTCTTTCTCTCTGTCTCTCTCTCTCTCAAAACCCTAGCAGCGCCACTGCCTTGACGAAGTCGAGACCAAGCATCGAAGCTTTTTTCCATGCTATAATGGCAGGTGAAGGAACCTCGCAGGGTCCATCACCACCACCTCCGCCTCTGCCACTTCTCTTCCTTCTTCTCTCACACATTCTTCAATTGTCTCTCTTTACTCTTTGTCACTTGCGCTGGCTCTCATTGACACTTCTGGAGCCATCTTATCATTCACTCGTCAACGGTTTCACCTTTGAAAGAGCCACTAACCACTGTCGTTTGTCGTTCCATTGCCTTTCATCTGTTTGAGTGAATGAATATGTGTTATGTTTTGGTTCATCCGTTGTCATAGCCAGTGGAAATGTACTGCCTAGTTTGGTTCTGTCGGCGTCACGGTGGTTTCTTGCAGATGATGTTAAGTCTGGATGTCATGGTGGAAATGTACAGCAATATAAGTATACTGAAACGTGGGTTTAGTTATAGGAGTTGCGTGAATCGCCGTTCATAGTGGGTTTATGCCGATCTTGTGGTTATGTTTAAGTATGGAGTGCACCATCTACTTCTATACTGAGAGTGCGTTCGTCCGACTCTGAGTGGAATCGCCGATTGAATTTGGTTCGACCATGTATTTGGGCGATTCTGATGTGGGTGGGTTTGGCTTTGCTGACGGTTGACTGATGCAAGTTTGTTTTCTCCGGCATAACCTTGCCTCTTCTCTGATACTGGTTTGGTTCTACTCTAGCTCGGGCTATGTTTTGGTTCAGATTTATGGCTGCCTTACTGGTTTTCCCGGCGTTGTGAGGTTACGTTTTGCGCCGGTGGTGTGCTAGTTTGGTTTTAGTGCTCGGTCTTGAATTAGGTTGACTCCATCAATGTTATTCCTCCATTCTCTCTCTCTCTCTTCTGTGTACAGATATATATATATATATATATCATTGAGTTAAATGGGAGTGAGTTAACTCACTTTGAGTTAGATGGATTAATCATTGAGTTAATTGAGAGTGAGAGCATATTGACTTTTTTGCCCTTAAAAACTTTGCACATGTTGTCCATGTGCAAATTTCCATCCAATTTCTTAACTTCCATTTTCAATTGGACCAAAATGATATAGAATTCAAAATTTAAGGTCAAAATCGAGCAAATTGAAATTTGAAGGACCAAAATGACATAACGTGCAAACTACAAGGACTATTTGCATAATTTACCCTTATATTTATAAAGTTCTGCTTTCGCATCTAGCCCTATGTTATTAATTTTTAGTGGATTTCTGTCTAAGGCCGTAGGTAATCTCATAATTATTGGCCGGTTATGATGCTAACCTATAGGGGTTAGTTTGGGTCATGACACAAAGGCTACTAAGCTGCAAATTAAGGTTGCTTGTCATGATCTAACCAAACCAAGCCCATTGACCTATAGCATAATCTTGCCTAGTCTAGAACTTGTGCAACATATCTTGGGATGCTTTTGCTTGGCCCAAGCATATGCTAGGCCCCAAGTATGGGCTACATCTTGCCAAGTTTTTATGTTCAACCTTGTTAGGCTTTGTCAGGCCCAACACTTGTGTCATGCTCCAAGGTGAAATACTTCGATAGTGCTAGGTCACCAAAGCTAGGTTATGCCCGATTTTGCCTAGCCCACCAATTCGGTGGAAATATTCCTTTCAATCCCTAACCTCCCCACATGTCTACCTTAACCACCCACCCCATTCCCTTACCTCGAAACCATAAAGTCACATTTAGAAAACCATAAGTGAAGTTGGACAATAATGAAAGGTGTAATGGGGGACTATAGTAGTGGGGTGGTAGATGAAAGGAAATGGAAGGTGGATTGGGGGAAATAAGGTTGGGCAATAATAGAGAGTAGGGTGGTGAATGGTAGAGGGGAGGGGAAACTGAAGGTGGAGGGAGGCTAGCCTATTTGGTTGTGATGGGTAGAGTGGAATGGATTGGAGTGGAGAGAAGCTAAGGTTGAGAGAAGAAGGTTGCTTGGTTGTGAGGGGTAGGGATTAGAGGAGAATGAAGAATGGAGAATGGAGGAGGAGAAAGGATTTGGTATCATGAGAACTAGCCTATCACCCGTGCTATGCACGGGATAATTATAGATATTTATATTTGCTTTCATTTTTTTAATATATAAATTAAATACATGGGGTTTGACCGAGGAGTTTAAAAGAATTTAATAAGTGTTTATTTATTTATTTAAGATGCATTTACACAATAATTACATGGGTCTCTTGGGGATGCAAAAAGTAAGGAAATTAGGATTTCATTTATTGCGTTATTCATTTAATAAGTGTAATTATTATAAATTAAGTATTTATTGTAATCAATAGTGTAATTATTACAATCTTTGAACCAATCACCAATCACCAAGTCAATTTTTTTTTAAAAAAGATGTTAAAAAATCAGGAAATTAGGATTTTTTAATATATAAATTAAATACATGGGGTTTGACCGAGGAGTTTGAAAGAATTTAATAAGTGTTTATTTATTTATTTAAGAGGCATTTACACAATAATTACATAATATATAAATTAAATACATGGGGTTTGACCGAGGAGTTTGAAAGAATTTAATAAGTGTTTATTTATTTATTTAAGAGGCATTTACACAATAATTACATGGGTCTCTTGGAGATGCAAAAAGTAAGAAAATTATGATTTCATTTATTGCGTTATTCATTTAATAAGTGTAATTATTATAAATTAAGTGTTTATTGTAATCAATAGTGTAATTATTACAATCTCTGAACCAATCACCAATCACCAAGTCAATTTTTTTTAAAAAAAATATTAAAAAATCAAAAAATTAGGATTGACATGTTAGAGCTTCCACAAGTCTTGAGTTTTAAAAAACCTTTTGCTTAATATATAGATATTTGATTTTCACTCTAATTGATGGTGTGGCAATGATGTGAGGGTAGGGGCAAAACCTTGTGTTACTTTAAAATTTATCACATCAATTGGAATCATGGTAAAAATTTATTTGCTCCACCCAATGTTGTGACACTCATTATGGAGTCCACGTTAAAAGAAAAACAAATTCATTATAACAGTGATATTATATTATTAATACATAATATTATTAATTAATCTTAAATTATCATATAGTCATAGTGTTTCTCACTATGTAGATGTGTGTTAGTAGATTGAATTTGATAGAACAATTACGTTTACATAGTAGGATTCATCATCCTAAAATTTTATTGAGTAATATTAAAGATCTTAAAATAAATATTAAATATTCTACATAATATTCATATAAGTATGTGACTTACATCAGATAAAATCCACATCAATAGTAATATTGTATAAAATATTTAATAATTTATTTAAAATATCTAACATTTTAAATTTTAATATTGAATGCATATGAAATTTTACTCCAAGAGTTGGTCATGTGAGGTGGGCTTTCGGTCTCATCCCAATCTCATAAAGAGCCAATCACAAACCAACCCACGTGCGCGGCTGTGATCCATTAGGGCCCGCTCTGATACAATCGTTACGGCCCATTCAAAAGCAAAAATAATTTTTTTTACACATATAATAAAATTGTTTTTATTCATTGATTAAAATTTAAACACAGTATAATAGACCTTATTTAAAATGTAATAAATTCTATGTAAAATGAAAAATTCTTACTATTTTAATCAGAAAGGTCGTAAAAATATACAAGCAAATCACTGAGCCTGTTAGAAATCACTATCACCGGCCCAAATTAACCCATGATAAATAAATAAATTGATAAATTACAAATATATCTCTGAGATTTAAAAATTACAAATGCTTTATTGCTAGAATTTTTCAACAACTGACCTAATAGAAAAAAGAAATAAATTATGCAAATACTCTCTAATATCAAAATAAAATTATCATACTATACCTATATTTTCATCCATCTATCACCAAATCCCTTCCTCTACACTATTATAATATTCTTCAACCCTCATAAACAACGCACCAAATGCTTGTAGACACTAATGACGCTAATATTGATTGACAGTGTAAGAGTGTGGCGTAAAGTAGTGTAAAGTGGTGTTACTAACTGAGAGAAAATGAAAAATACGTAAAGTGATATAGAAAAAAGTTAAATTAAGTATTTTTAGAAGAAGAAAAAATTGTTGGTTATGTTGTACACTTTGTTAGTTTGATTTACACTCCGCTTGGACGGAGGGATTTGGTGAGAAAAGAAAAGAAATAGTGAGAATAGAAAACTCTTTCACTTGTTTGGATGGTTAAGTAAATGAAAAATTGTGAGAGATGGTGAAAAAGAAAAATCTCACCAAAGTTGTGTTTTGTTTCTCACAAAAAATAATGAGATTTGGTTAGAAAAGAAATGAGTTTAATGAAACTTTTCAAAAATTCCAAAATAACCCTATAGTGGAAGAAACTAGAAAAATAACTTATTAATGTGGAAAGTTATTTTGGTAAAATAAAAAATAAAACACTTCTTTTTTTTTTTTCTTTTCTCTTATTTATCGTATCCAAATAAGATGGGTAAAAAATCACATTATCTTATTTTTTATTCATCCAAATACAATGATGAGAAACTATATTCATTTGTTTTATTTTCTCACCTAGATAAGAAATTATAATCATTTCTTTTCTTTTTTTACCTTACAATCCAAACAATCCAACTGGATTTGTTAATGATGGGGTAAAATTGTAAATCTCAAGAATTTCTATTTGAGATAGGTTTCGCTCTAGTCCATAAAATGGACTAGACTATATTGTTGGGCTCATGAAGTTTACTATGGGTTTTGTTTTGATAATCCGAACCGTACAATGTGTAGAGCTCGTCGAGTATTTCATCCCTACAAAAAAAATCAAGTTAATTAGATATTGATAACCTCTTGATCAGAATATATTTTTGTTAATAATTTATTTTTAAAATCATATTTGCTATTGAAAAAAATGCGTTCAATCAAGGGACTATCAATATTCGATTAACGCAATTTTTTACAAGGATAAAATACTCGAAGAGTTCTACATATTGACGGTTTGAATCATTGAAACGGGACCTGTAATGTACTCCACGGATCCAACAGTATAATCCAGTTTGAAGAGAAGCCGATCCCTTTGTATTTTAAAGAAATTTTTAGAAATGTATTTGTAATTTTTCTTAAATAAAGCCTTCGTTTGACATAAGCTAAAATGAGGTGTTTTGGCGAAATAGCCCCAAAAAGATAAAATAGATTTTTTAGACCAGTAAGACAAAATGTCTCATTCAAATTATAGTCATTTCATTTATTTTTTTTTCAAAAAAATCAAAAAAGTTAAAAAATATATTCCAAACAAATTTTTTTAACCTTAGACTAAACAAAATTAAAAAGCTAAAAAATCAATCCGCGAATCCAAAAACGAGTTGGGCTTGGGCGGGCTAGGGTTTTAGGGTTTTTCCTCATCCGTTCTCCGCTGGCTGCGATTGGAGAGTGATTGAAGGCTCTCCAAACTCTACACTGAAGTCTCTCCTGCGAAATCGATCCTCTGCATCAGCGCGAAATCGATCTTCTCCTTCAGCGTCGTCTGCAACTCCCTCCATCTGACCTCTTCCTCAAGGTATGGATCCTTCTATCTCTTTGTCTTCCCCTTCTATGCAACTCATAAACCATGTCTCTCTCTCTCTCTCTCTCTTCAACTCTTCCCCTCCCATAACTGCAAACCCCTATCTGTGAATCCTTTTTTCCCTTTTGATTTTTAGTTCCCCTTCTATGAACCCCATTTGTACCCATCTCTGCGAAAGCCCCTTCCCAAACCCATCTTCGAACCCCCATCCATGCTTCTTCGTCTATTAGCTGCATGTTATTTTCTTTGTTTTTCACATGTATGTATCTGAGATTGGTAGTCTTGTATGTTGCTGCTACAGTTGTTTAGATTCATGTATGTGAAAACAATGCTGATTTTAATTGGTTGAAATCTTATTTTTTTTTCTACATTCAATTATCTTAAGACGCCAATTTGATGGGTTTTGGGAAAGATCAAATTGGTTTGTTTTTCTTTTATCTAGTTCTTTGATTTGCAGGTTATGTTTATGTGTTTTAATTGGGCTTTGAGTAAAATTTCTGTGAAATTTTGAGGTGGTGTTACCCTATTTCCTTCAATATAGATGATGTTTAGTTTGGTGGGGAGTGTGTAATAGATAGTTAGCCAATTGTTATGTCTGGTTGAAGAGGCTGTCCTAATTGTTGTGTTTTACTTTCAATGATCAATGTTAGTTTTTGATGTGTCCTTGATAACCATGGAGAATATAGCCAGTCCTATGCAAATCTCAGCGTAGTTTTTTGGCCTCCAAAGCAATGCCCTAGTAGGGAAGACGACACATTGAACTGTTGGAGAGTAAGGGCTCAGCCAGCGCACGAATGTGCAGCCCCAATATAGTTTAAGCATTGACCTGTTCTTGATATTCTTGATAATCACTTCAGCATTGGACTCAATAATTACTTGTCAAAAATTCCATTCGAGGACAGAATGAAAACTGCAATCCTTGATGACTAGGAATAGCAAATATGGAGATCATTAAAATGCAGGGAAACAATATGGACAATGCTTCACTCTCCCTCCCTCTGTATCTACAAAATAGGTTTCTCTTTATAAAAATTGTATGCTCCATTTAATTTATTTATTTTTTCCCATGCTTAATAAGATCTCTTTCAACATAGATAGCTACATATATGAGGTACAAATTACAGAGAGACACAATAGCTAATCAATTGCTAAAATAAAAATTTTTTTAAAAAAAATTTCTCTTTCTCCAAAATTATAGCAAGGCATGAAAAGAGATTTATTGTTATTCATAATTTGCATAAAAAGAAATGTCAAACAGG
Organism: Camellia lanceoleosa; assembly: GCA_025200525.1. Taxonomy (NCBI): domain Eukaryota; kingdom Viridiplantae; phylum Streptophyta; class Magnoliopsida; order Ericales; family Theaceae; genus Camellia; species Camellia lanceoleosa. The sequence goes on along the minus strand of CM045772.1, from coordinate 99,525,172 downwards.
TAAAGGAAGAAACCAAAAATAGAAAGAAATTAAGGGAACAAAAGGAAATTTTTGGAATTTAGAAGATCAAACATAACTATTTATAGATTTTTTTAAATTGAGAGTCAAATCAGATTCCAAGCATATCTTGGAAGCAGCCTAGAGAGAGAGAGAGAGAGAGAGAGAGAGATGAAAAGGGTACCAGCAATTCCAGCTGCATTAATGAAAGCTGAGTAAGTGGAGAGTAGCACAATTGGGAGTCATCGATCTCTATCTGTTCAAACTTCATTCATCACCCAAACAAATCTCTCTTCTCTGCTCTCTCTCTCTTTCAATTTTGAATATGGAACATTGCTGTTAGGCTTTGAGAGATATATATATATATAAAATTTATTATAATAGAATGGAACAAATTAATGGTGTAAAGCCAAAAGATAATAATTAATGGTATAGATTTCTTTTTAGCTTAGCTAGTCCATTGAAGTTTTTCATGGAGTTGTTACATGGCCAACATTTTAACAAGAGTCCCATTTTTATTTTTGTGTATACTTTAGCATATTTATTTTTTAACTTAGTACATAGATGGTCTTATGAAGTTTGAGGTCTCAGTTTTTAATATACAAGCTTGATATTTATTTCAACCTTTGCTTCCCGAAGTTGTGGAAGCAAAGGCTGAAAAGGGTTCACAACACTCTCAATGGCGTAAGTTTGGGTTGATATTTACATGTTTGTTTTATGGGTTCTTAGATACACTGGAATCTGTATGATTGGTGTTATGACTTCAAGTTGATATTTTGATGAATGGATTGGGCGGTGTGATGGGATTTTGATGGCCTTTGCCCGATTTTAATATTTTGATTAGAGCTTGTGAATAATCTACATTGGATGATTGGAAGGTTAAACACTAATTTTATGCTCTGAATACATTTTCATTTTACTTGCCTATGTTTGAGATTTTAAGAGACATTGAATTAGCAGTCATTCATCATGAATTTTGGTGAATTGTGGCCAGCTTTGAGGTATATGGTCAACTAAATTGTGTCACGGGATTCTACTTGCAGACTAGTTTGAATAGTTGAAAAACGTGCTTCTCTTTTTTGAATTGTCATAAATTGCTAAAATCTTTCATGAAAGCTCACTCTGGTTTAATTTTTAATTTTTTATCTCTTGAATTTTCTACGCTTCCTGTGTTGATGTTTGGTTGATGTATTTATGAAGTGACACTAATCCATGAAGTATGTTATTCATTTAGTTCTGTTATTTTTCCCCTTGTGAATTGGTACTGCTCTTGTTAAATATCATTAGAGAGTTGGTTGCAACTGTCATTGAAACCCTCATTATGAAGGCATATATAATATTGCATAATATGATTGTTGAGGATGAGCAAAATGAACAAAATATAGATCGTAATTATGATGCAATCGATGAAAGTCTCCCTCCAAAGATGTCGCATGAGCGCACACCCAAACTTTATGAATTCATTCAAAATCATCATCGCATCGAGATAGCAAACTCATTCTAAACTCCAAGCCAACCTAGTTGAGCATTTGTGGCATCAACATGGAGATTTGTAACAACTTGAATTAGAAATAGTTTATTTATTTTGAAATTTATTCTTAACTTTGCTATTTATGTTTTTTTTTTTTTCTTTTCTTATTTTATTCATTGACCTTTGTAAGGTTTTTGATTAGTTAATTTGTGTTCTTTTGGTTCTTAATTTGATAAATTACAATGATTGAAGAACTTCCCTTGTATTGTTATTTTTTAAAAAATTCTTTATTTTTTTCTTTTAGTTTTCCCCTCCCTTCCCCTTCTAGATGGTTCTACAAAATTCATATGTTACTATACATTTTATAAAAAAAAATTAAATATTAGTTAAAAATTAATTTTTATAATATTTTTAAAACTATTATTAAAAAATATTATTTTTAAAAATATTATCGCAAATGTCACATTGACAACCATATTAGCATTTGGTGCGTATGTGGCATTTTATGAAAAATACAGTATATATATAGCATTTTTTATTTTGAAAATTGGTTAAGTTAGTTTGAATGACTAGTTAAAATAAAGAGTATGGTTGGAACACACAATAGCTAAACTAATTAGGTAAAATAAAGAGTGTACTTTTTTTATACTTTAGCTAGTGAAAAATAAAGAGTGTGGTTGGAGTTGCTCTAACAACAGCTATCGTCTTGCTCGTCATCGAGATTTAGGGCTTAGCAATCATCGTCTCTCTCATATCTATGTTCATTGAAATCTAGGGTTTGTATCGAAGGATTGACGTTTGTTCTGTAGAGAAAAGGTACGTATGTATGTATAAATATATAGATCTATTTTGTTGTTGATTGCTGTGTTTTTTATTGTGTGATGTGTGGTTGTGAATGAAGAGTAAAGAAACATGGCTGATGAGGAACCGAAGCAGCTGAATTATATACCAGAAGTGATATTGAAGAAGAGGAAAAACAATGAAGATTGGGCTATTCGAAGGAAGCAACAGTTGGAGCAGAGGATTAAGAAAAGCAAGGGTGATAATTTCATTATCAAGAAGCCTGAGCAATTCATTAGGGAGTTCCGAGACAAAGTAATCACTTCAATTTTGCTTCTTTGTAGTAGTTTGTTTTTATTATAGTATCTATAAATTTCGATGATTGTATGAGTTGATTGATTGATTGATTTCTTTAATTGCTTGAATTATCATTGTTTGTGTTTGAAAATGTGAAAATTTTGGATGGTGGAGATTGATTTAGTCTAGCACATAGCATGTTGAACTTTGATTATCAATTTTAATGGGATTTCAAGGCATTAGGTGTAGGTGTTCTGGTGTTAAATTTGTCAAATTCGATTTATTTTTTCTTTTTTCTTTTTATTTTATTTTAATTTCTAGGAAGATATACATAGGTACATCATTAAAAAACCCCTTCTTTTTTTTTTTTTCATTTTTTTTAATGAGTTTTGTGCCCTTAGGGTAGGATGTAATGAACTATCTATTAACTCTGAGGGTTGTCCTGGGTGGTTGGGGGGGGTGTTTCTTTCACACAATTACTCAAGGTTCGATTCTTGGAGCGAGGATGTGAGAAAGTAATTCCTTGTGAATTCCTTAGTCCCAGCATGAATGGCCTGCCTTTGACCGGACCAAGGAGAGGATTAGTCGAGGTTCACGTAGGCTAGCCCAGACACCCTTGACCACTGAACCAAAAATAAAAAATAAAATGAACTGTCTGTGTAATACATTGAGCTTGATGTAGGTATTGTGTGAAAGGTTGGCATCTACTAGACGTAGAGGAACAAATTAGAAATCTTCTCTTATACCTATTGTGAACATATTGTGTGATCCATACATACTTATATGTCCTGTTTTAAATAACACCTAATAACTTCTTTTGTTTATATTATTGATCATACCATCCAGTTTATAGGCATTACATAGGGTCTTTTTCACAATTAACAATTGATTATGAAGAGTGATAGTTGAACTTCTAAAACTGTTCAAGTGGCATGTTGAGAAGATTGTAGGCTAGTACTTATTTACAAATTTGTTAATTCAGGACTCACTTTGTAGATTATTTTTACAAGAAATACGTATTCCGTAATAAGATGGTGCTTCATTTTGTGATGCACACACCTTTTCTATTTCTTAAGGCGCCTGTCTTGTTAAAGGAAGGTCAATTGGAAATCTGATACCAATTGTGTTTTTTTCTACATCACTAGTCTTTTTATGTTCCAATTCAGCCCCTGATAAAACAATATCTCACCCAGGAATTGGACCTCATCCAAATGAAGCATAGGACAAAGCGGCAAAGACGAGCACTTGTAACACCAGAATCCAAATTGCTTTTCGTCATCCGCATACGGGGGTAAATTTATTGTTGTAATGGTTGCAATATTTTCCCCCGAGTTTTCTGCTATTTGTTACTTTGAATTCTGATATCCACTAATTCTTTTCAGGAAAAATGACATGCATCCCAAGACTAGGAAGGTTTTATACTCTCTAAGATTGAGGAAGATATTCAATGGTGTCTTTGTGAAGGCAAATGAAAGGATTATGGAAATTTTGCAAATGGTGGAGCCTTTCATTGCATATGGGTATGACAAACAAATCTTTATTGCTATTATTTGCTACAATAACATGTGATAAGGGATTGCTCTCATGCTTATTTATGTTTTGCTCGTGAATTAATCATCCTATAAATCTACCTGTGGAGATAATGGAATGATTCATATTGGTTGTTTCTACGACTTCTATCTTTTTTGTATCCACTATTTGCTTGTATTGCATATCCTTGCTTGTTATATGATAGAATATAGTTCTGCTTAGTATAAGGCTTCCCCCAATCCTGATATACTCCCTTGATTGGTTCTTGAACAAACTGAATGAACAACTTTCTTGGGTAGAGCATCAGATGCTTTTCCCAGCGTGATGATGCAAGGTTATTCAAAATTAATAAATTTCAATGAAGTCATTATGCTCGGTTTGAATTCATGGTTCTTCTTGGGGCTTACATGGGTGCCTTTATGCTCTTTGTGCTTCCCCTTTTGGATTACCTAATTTATTTTTATTCTTCTCTTTTCTTTTTTGTGTAATGAGCAAAGGCAATCTGATTTTTCATCTAAAACTCAGCTTGATTTAACTTGGTTTGAATCGAAGCCAAGACCTTATCTTCATGTGTGCGTGCTTGCAACCATGCTGTTGGGTGTGTAGTAGATTTCGTCAAGTTGGAACCTGTTCATGAGCATATGCTATAAATTTAATGAAATAACTACTAAACAGGTCAAACTAGATAAGTAGATATGCTTCATGGAAAATTGATGCAACATTTGAGGACTCCTATCTCAAAATTCTTCTTCTGTAGCTTCTTCAATTGAAAAAAAAAAAAAAAAAAAATTAAGAATTTTTTGTGAAATCTATTGCAATAATTAGTAATTATGGAAATATGTAAAAATTTTATTGCTTTCTTAACACTTTAAATATTTTAATTTTTAGGTATATAATTTGTTGAAGTGTTGTGTTTCTACTTCCTACAACAGTTCACAAGCTTGGTCAGTTTGATCATTGTCTAGTCTAAGCTAACTACTGTTTCTGCTCATGAGTGTATTCAACATGAGTTAATTGTTTGGGCATGTTAACAAGCTTGAATGAGCTATGAATGGTCCATGTGCAGAGCGCTTCTATTCATCATGCTTATAAACTAATTTCATTTTTTTTTTTTCCAATTTCATTCTCTTATCCTGATATTATAACAAAGGAAATAAAAATAAATAAAAAATTAAAGTTTTCTTTTTGTTCCTTGTGTCTATAATTCAATTGAGCAAATACTGCTACCAGGAAAAGTAGAAAAGCATTGATGTTCATCTACAATGCAGAAGTCATTATGTTATTGATGACACAAGTCTTATTTTCTTGAATGATTTGATATTAGATGAATGGTGGTAGGCAACAATTAGTTCTGTACCAAACATGTTGCTATCATTGATTCCCTATTGGTTTAACAGATTTATAGTTATGGAATCAACTTATAAGAAAATAATAATAAGCAGCAAAATAAAATAAAATATAAAAGATTTATAGTTGGGAGGAAACCCCTAAAAGTTGTTATTTGAATGCCATCATCTCTAGACCTTGCATTAATGCATTCAACTCAGCTAAGTTTAGCTAGCTGAGTGTTAGTTACTGCAAGCATCTTTGTGTTTTCATATTTTCCCCATTAAATGATGCCAGGGTTTTTAATAAGATTTTTTATTTTTATTTTTGGAAGATGCCCCAATCTGAAGAGTGTGAAGGATCTGATTTACAAGAAAGGCCTGGCTCAAATTAGCAAGCAGAGAGTTCCTTTGACAGACAATAACATCATTGAGCAGGTAATCAAAATATGTCACTAAATTGTGTTGTATGGTTTGTTTGTCTCACTTGTTGGCAAGTTGTCTGATCTAATATTAGCATTATTATTATTTTCATTGTTTGGCAGGAACTGGGGAAGCATGGCATTCTGTGCATAGAAGATATTGTAAATGAGATTGCAACTGTTGGTCCACATTTTAAAGAGGTTACTAGTTTTCTATGCCCTTTTACTCTCAACAGGCCTGAAAAGGCATTGCAAGGGAAGAAAAAGCTTTACGAGAATGGAGGAGACTCTGGAGATCGCAAAGACAACATCAATGAACTAATCAGTAAAATGAACTAGCATTTAAGCAAATCAGACCCACTTAAGTGATCAAATTATGTTGACTGTAGTTCATGTATTTGAGATTGAACCTCAAATGGGTACTAGCATTAAATTCCTTTTTTTCTTTTTCTTTTTGATCTCATCTGACAGTTGTGGATGTCTTGGAATAGTATAACCATTGTAGTGCCTTATCCGAGGGACTTGATGGATCTTGACGAATTGATTATCTGTGGGTGTTTTAAGATTATGAATGCAAAGCTTAGCATTGGATTTCTCTCTCTCTCTCTCTCTCTTAATTTTTTTTTTTTATATATATTAAAGTAGAATGGAGATAAATTTAGAGTAAGAGTAGCAAATCCACATCAATTAGAGGATCATCCGTTACAACACAAAACAGAGGGGGAGGGGAATGTCATAGACAAAGAGATTGGGGAACAGAGTAATTAGGGTCGTAAATGAATCGAGTTATTCATGAACAAATTCGGTTTGGTTTGGTTTGGTTTATTTAGTAAATGAGTCGAGTTCGAATATTAGGTTCGTTTAGTAAAAAAGTTGAGTTCGAGCTTATATAAGTTTGGCTCGTTTGTCTTTATTTAAATTATATAACAAATATATTATTTATATATTAATTAATATTTTTTTTTTAAATAATATAAATAATATTTAAAAAATTATCAAGCCGAGCTTGAATTTTATTAATATTAACGAGTCAAGTCGAGATCGAGCTCAATAAATGAGTCAAGTTTGAGCTTAGTAAAACTCTACTCAGCCCGATTCGTTTGCACTCCTAAGGGTAATAGGGAAAGGTCATAAACATCATCGTTCAAATCAAATGGTTCCAATGTGATTAATGCTCTTCGTTTGGCTGAGATTTTTAAGTTTGTTTATTAATTTAAAAGAATTATTTTTTTAAATAAAGTTAAAATTCATTTGATAAGCTTAATTTCCTGTAAAAAAGTTCACCTTAATTAGGTTTGTTTGGTAACATGGATTTGTGGTTAAGAAATTATTATAAATTATCATCATTTTGTGTATATATTTTCATAAAAAATCAATTAAAATAGTTAATTGTCAAACAAAACTTTACTATAAAAAGTTATTAGGAAAGTAAAAGAAAAAAGAAAAAGTAAAGAATGTACCAAATTATAAAACAAAAAAAATAATAATAATGATCTATACTGTTATTAAGTGAAAACTTCAATTAATATAGTGAAATTTTAATCTTATCATTTCACATGATAGTAGTTTTTAATTTTATTTTTTATTTTTAAATTAAACAAAGAGATAGATAAAACTTAAACCCATGACAGTATAAGATAAGATAACTCTTACTATTTAAACTAAAGAATTGTTTGGAATATCTTAAATAAATGTATTTTTAAATTTTTTAGACTAAAAATTAGAGAAAAAAAGATGATTGTTTGAAATAACATTTTAACTTTTTACGAAAAAAATATACATTAAAATATTGTATAAAATAGAAAAATTATGAAATTACCCTCCCTGACACAATACATTACTGCGCTGAGTTTCTATCTCTTTTCAATTTTATTTTATTTTTTTTAACGGGAATGTGTGGCTTCAAGTGTGCCATGTTGTCTTTTTGACTTGAGAAGTTGTGGCTGCCCAGTTTTGTGGCGGCATTGTTATTTATTTATTTATTTATTTCATCTGATAGATTTCTTGCCAAACTAAAAGGTAAATAGTATGAACTTGTTTATTTTTTAAATAATTTTTTGACATTTTAAATTTTATAGGTGATGCCAAATCAACCCTAAATATATATTATAATATTAATTTTATTATTATTATTATTATTATTTATTTAAATTGTAAACGCATTAGGTGTGCGGTGCTAGTAATAATAAATTAAGGGCTATTTTAAAAAGATGGTTATAATAAGTTTTTTGAAAAAAAATTATTTATAAATTATTTATAAATAATTTTTTTTGTGAGAAAGAAAATAAGTTATAATCTAAAAAGTGAATCTCAAAAGTATGGCTAAGTGGCCAACATGGGTGACGGATTAGTACAACCCTACTGCATGCCCGTGTGAATCGACTTGTAAATTTGGGATGGATTTTTGTTGACCTAAAGGCTGTCAATGAAAATATATTAGTTGGTGGAACACGTGATAGGTGCATAATTTAAATAAATAAGAATTAAAAATAATAATAAAATTAATATTATTATGTGTATTTAGCTTAATGTTAGAAAAATAGTACTAAATTATATAAAAAATATATATAATTTAAAAAATAAGAAAACAATTTTGGACAAAATCAAAACCGAAATAAATAGTCATAATAACGTAACAAAATTTATAGTATATGAATAGATAAAACCTGATCGAGTCGAGTGTATGACACTCTTTCTTTAAGACAAATTCGTCCTCCTACCGGTGCTCAAGATTCAATGGATGTCTATCTCCCAAGATACAACGATCAATGTCTTGCACTAGCAGCACTACTGTTGCAAGCCTAGCGAACTTCGCTATGCATGCACTCTTTTTATAGGAATTTTAGACTCAGAAAAATATGAAGAAAAATGCAAAGATAAAGAAGAAATGGCAATTCTCTATTCAAATTGAAGTGAGGGAGATGGAATTTATAGATTCCCCCGTAACTCTTCAGAAAGGTTGTGACTCTTTAAAAGAACACACACTTCCATATCAAGAGACACAACTATTGGAGCAAATTTTAATTCAATTTTTTCAACAATCCCCCACATGAATGGAATTTACGAAAAGGACATGCAACAACACGCAGACAAAGAGAGAGTACATTAAGGAAATATCCTGCATGGGGAAAGGTAGTTTTTGGCTTTCAACATTCCCTAGTGAAAACCTATCGAACTTACTAGCTAATCAGTGGACGTGATACTTTGAACTATTTACTTGTTTGTGTAAATCAAGACAATAGAATTCATACATAATCTCTCCAGACACAGTTTAGTTCTCACGGTTGTGCCCGTTTTGGCCTTGGACATTTCCTGATATTTTATGAGTACTTTAGAGAATTTAACCTTATCAATTCTCATAGAAAGCCCACTTCACACTCATATAGGTGATCCTTATTTCGAGTCTCTTAAATACTCCTCTTAAAAGATACCCCTCTAGGGTTTTCAAGATATAAGTGATCATTAAAAGCATTGCTTACCATAATTCCCCTACATACAACACATGTTGCAGATATCACTTTCATCATAGGAATTGATAGGAGATAGACTCCTTTAGTGATTTCTGGCGAGCCACACGTAACTTAGTTGTCCCTTTGAACTTAGTTCTTGGGATCTCCAATCATCTAAGTAAGGTTTCCATTATGACGACTCTGATATAATAGGCTTTAATCACATTCCTCTCGATGAACTTTCTCTCATTTGCTCTCTAATCAAATGGAAATTTGTTTAGCGGCCAGTATTTTCCGTTTGACCTTCTTAGTTATATATCATTGCGTAGTTAGTGGATCCTCTATATTATCCTTAGACAATATTCGCAACTAAAAGCAAATGTCCTACGGTGTTAAATCTTTGATTACATCGAGACTTACCGTTACTCTATGTTACTCTCATTATCAAATTTAAATAATAAACATAGAGTAGTTCCTTAGGAGTTGTTCATATTTTCCTGAGTTTAATTTTCCTATAAAGAGAGTGCTGTCACGACCCAAACCCGGCCCTATGGGTTTAGCACTGTAACTGGCCAATAATCCGAGATTATCGAAGGCCTACTGAATAGTAATACAGTTAAACAGAGTACAGGGCCTGGCGGAAGCCAACACAGTAAATAACTAGTGTCCATTGAGCTGTGAAAATCTGTATGCCAAAAACATTTTTATGCATTCATACAGTTCCAAACAGTACGATCTATACAATCATATACAATCATTCAGTACGGGGACCTAATCCTCAGAATAAAGATCTGATAAAAGCGATGCGATCTATCTGTTGATACAAAACAGTAAGGAGACAGGTGGGGACAATAAAAACACCCCAAGCCATAACATGGCAACTCGGAACCTCGCAGTGAGGCACATAGGCTGGCTTGACAAAAACTGGGGACCAACCCACGCTCCTAGCTCCGATGCAGTTCTTTGAGAACCTACATATATATATAAGTGAGCTAAAGCCCGGTGAATAACATACAGTAAAGAGGTTATGAATGAATGTCCTTCTGATAATAATGAAATCAGTTCATTAAACAGTATTTCAGTCTTTCAGTATTTCAATCAATCAGTCATATGTGGTACATCCATTAGCCTATAAACAGTAGGTCCAAAGACAAGGTCTTATGAACCAACGGTAATGATGGCCATCGATCCAATAATAGTATGGTTCCACAAGGGCAAATGAGCTCAGAATATGCTTGATAAGTGCTACGGATGCCTGTCTGATTGAGAATCTGGGACCTACATTCATTCGATAAACAATATCGATTCAATAAACAATTGATTCATTATTCAAAAGATAACCATTTTGAACATATCTTTACACAATTGTTACTCACAGAGATTGGGCTAATAGCGACTAGAGGCGTCCGAGAAACCAACCCTAAGCGAAACGAAATAGAACACACACTAAGTTCACAGTCGAAAGGATGATAATTAAATCCCTAAATTTCCTCGGTGTGGTTCTATGTCTAAATCCTCATTAAGATGCCTTAAACTAGGCCTAAGAATGCCTAGGATGGGATGAGGATGCAAAGATGTGTACAGAAATCAGTTTCAGAATTTCCAATGAAACAAGGCCTCCGCTCGAGCGCAGGTTTCCCCACTCGAGCGGACAAGCAAACAAAGGTCCCCGCTCAAGCGTCAACTTCCCCGCTCGAGCGTGACACACAATCCTCTGCTCGAGCGCACATTCCTCCACTCGAGCGGACTGATGAACAGTGCAAGATGCTGGATGCTCGATTTCTCCGTTCGAGCGTGAAACACTCCGCTCGAGCGGACTGTAAAACAAGTCGAAGAAAATCTTTGAGCATGATTTCGCCGAGCGGACAAGCAAACAAAGGTCCCGCTCGGCGTCAACTTCCCGCTCGGCGTGACACAATCCTCGCTTGGCGCACATTCCTCCTTTCGGCGGTGATGAAACGATGCAAGATCTTTGGATGCTCGATTTCTCGCTTCGGCGTGACACTCGCTCGGCGGATCGTAAAACAAGTCGAAGAAAATCTTTGGGAGCATGATTTCCGCCGGCGACTTCGCCGGCGGACATCAAAAATCTGGAAAATCCATATTCAACCTCCAAGTTCCAAACCAAGTTTTGATACTCCCAACTCGATCCTCTTGGGCCCATTTTCTGGAAAACTCTTTCAAACACATAGAATAACACGTTTTAAAGCTCAATTTAAGAAATCAAGGCCCAAGAGTGTTTCAATTAAACTCAATTTCAAACCAATTCTCAAGAACATACATAAACAACCTTCAAACATGACATGCATGCAATCAAATCAATTTAAAGCTCCAATGTGATGCTCTAATGAGCTCAATACTTTGAAAACAATGTAGAAACATGGACTATGATAAAAACATGGACATGCATGTGGCAATTAGCCAAGAACTCCACTCCAAACTCACTAAACTCAACATGCATGCAACAATTAAGGTCCAATTCAACATGTTTGCACTAAATCATGGCCTAGCTCTCTAATTGGGCATGAACCATGCGAAATGAGGCTCAACGACAACAAGAAGAAGATGATTTCCTTACCTAGAGTGTCAATTTCAAGGTGTGGAGGCTAGATTATGCCAATTATACTTCAATTCTAAGCAATCTCCAAGATGAATTCCACTTTCTCTCCCTCTCTCTATGTTTGGTCGGTTAGAGGCAGAATAGGAGCTGATCAATTGATATGTTAAGTGTAAAAGGGCTCCAATATGTGACTAGATAGTGGGCCACTATATGTGGCAAAATAGTAAATAAGGTCAACATTGCAATTAACTCGTTTAAATCTAATTTAATCATTCCTAATCAATTTTCAGATAAATATATCATTAAATCACAAATATTCTCTTGATCCCAAATCACTAAACGGTTTCTAATTAGACGCCCGATAAGGCCTTCAATTAGCAGTTTAAACACATGAATTCAAACAGGTAATCAATCATTCAAACAGATACAATATGCAATTCAATAGTTAAACTTATTCAATTCCAGTTTCGATTTCAATCAGTCCATTCAGCACTTCGGTTAATTCAATTATCAATCATTATCAGTTCAGTTTAACAGTAATCAGTACGTAATTCAGTGGTTAATCGGTAATCAGTACGAGGGTTGTTACAAGTGCATACACAACAAAATTCACTAGGCTTGCAATGGTAGTATTGTTAGTACAAGACATTGATCGTTATATCCTAGAAGATAGACGCCCATTGAATCCTAAGTATCAATGGGAAGACGAATCTATGTTAAGAAAAGAGTGTCATACACTCAACTTGATCAGCTTTTATCTATTTATGTACTGTAAGTTTTGTTACATTATTATGATTAAAATATTTCAGTTTTAGTTTTGTCCAAAAATCGTTTATATATTCTTTAAATTATGTTTTTCATATAGTTTGGTACTATTTTTCTAACACTTAAACTGTCACGTGACATGTCATGAAAGTTTGGACATCAAGTCTAGCTTTCAGTTAATAATAGTACACCGGGTAGCACAGGTGATACATGTGTAATTCAAATAAATAAAAATTAAAGAAAATAATAAGGAAATTAATATTATAATGTATAGTTAGCTTAGATGGTATGAGTTTTTCTATTTTAAACCCATGGTTGTGGATTCAAGCCTTATCCACCTTTTTGTGTAATTTTTTTAAAAAATAAAAATAAAAAATATTGTCACATGACATGAGGAGAGCAAATGCTTCACTACACTTAATAATAGCATAGATAGATAAATAATGTTAAAAACACTTTTAATTTTAATATACATTTCATATATTTTAAAATAATTTTATATGTTTTACACATTTCAAAAAATAATTCCAAAAAAAGAATAATGCTATATGTATTAATTAATGTACTAACTAGTATGTTAATAGATAATATGGCATAACATTAGAGATTTTGAGTATTTATAATTTGTATAATAGGTAGGATCAGTAATAATGGCATAACACTAATTGGTACATTAGTGTGTACATTAATTGGTACATGTAGCATTACCAGGAAAAAAAAAAAACACTAACATTTTTCTTAGGGGTGAGCATGGTTCGGATTGGGTTAAAACCCTGACCAATTTGTTATTTATGGTTCCTGAAAAATTGGAACTAATCAAATCCATTTAAATCTTGAAACCAATTCGAACCAATCCATTTAAACACGGATTGGATTGATTTAAGACCACAGATTCACATAATTAAATAACAAAAAAAAGAGAGCATTTTAATTTTATAAAAATATAAACATAGTATCATATTAGTTCCATAATAGCAACATGTCTTTCCATAATAGCGACATATTGTTCTAGAATTTAAACAATCATAGGAAAACTACTTCCATCATAAGTATTTAGACTATTATAAATTAAAACTAAAAACTAACAAACAAAAGCAATAAAAAAAATGTTATGCGGATTTAGGTTTTGGTTTAGGTTTTATATGAAATAAGAGAAGATACTATGCGAAATGTTGTATAATATAAATATAGGCTATTTGTATGATCCCAATCCGAAATCATGGGTTTCAATCCGAAACCAATTCGTGGACTACGAATTTTTAATTTTTCAATCCGAAGCCGAACCACATATTCAAAAAATTAATCTAAATCTATCGAATCGAACTGAATTGGATCAGATTATTCCTTTTTTTTTTTTTTTTTTGTTACAGGAAAATCCTCCCACTCTCCCGCAGGTCCAAGGCAGCGCCCCTTAAGGAGATCACCAGGGTGTCCTGTTGGCCGTTCCGAGCAAGAGACTATAACCTGGAAGCTTGTCCCGACCTCACAAGGCAAGTTCCAGTAAGTCAGGACTTGCACAGCGGAGGAGCATTGAACCCACACCAAGTGCTGACTAGACAACTTGAGGTCCAACCTCCTAACCAACAATGCTTTCGCCCAAGAGATTGGCCCAAGGGGAAGGGAAATTGAACTTGTAACTTTGGAGCTTAAACCCCAAAACTTTACCACAATGCCACAACCCCTTGGATTGATCAGATTATTCCTTGCTTCGCTCTAATTTTCTTATTAAATAACTCATTAACTGATATGTAAAGTTCATGTCATTAATGTTTTTGATCATCAATCCATACCAATTTATATGTATCTCGATTGAAGCCGACACAGAACGCTCATTTCATGTCATTGATGTTATAGAGGGTTTTAGAGCATCTCCACTAAAACTTTTAAAAATTGGTAGGCTAAATTTTTTTTGACGGTTTAGGTGAAAATTAATATTTATGAATTTGACATTTATAAAAATACAAAAAACAAAAAAACACACTTCGCTTAATATATTAAATTTATTATTTTATTATATTTTATTAAATTTATTATTTTATTATATTTTTACTTTAATCAAGTCATATTCACATGCCAAATTTTTGTAAGAATAAATAAATATATAATCATAAAAAAGCATTGACATCCATTTTATCATATATTATAGTTTTGGAATCTTTTAAATAAATATACTTTTTAATTTTTTATAAAAAAATATGTAGAAAAGTGAAGAAAGTAGTTAGAAAAGTAAAGAAGAGATATTGATAGATGTTGATTGTTGTGACCAAAATAAATATGAGCAATGATTCATACCCCCTTAAAAGTTCCACCCCCCACCACCCCCCACACACGTGGGGGTTGGGGATTGGGAGATCAAGAAAAAAAAAAAAAAGGTTAGCCAATCAAATGCAAAGGGGGTGACCCCCAAAGGGGGTCTCAATCTTTATTGAATAAATAAAGAATAATGTTTGAGAGCTCGAAACTTTGCCCCCCCTAATGCCCAAAACGACGTCGTTTTGGGCATTAAATTTTTCCTTCCATTTTCGACCATCGTGAGCTCGACGCAGGAAGAGGAGAGAGGAGAGGGAGAGAAGAGAGAAGAGGGAATGGAGACACACACACACAGGCCCTTGCATTAGGTCAATCCTCTCCGATCGTCCTGACTCACATCGTCGCGGCTTGCTTCTTCCCACAATCACAGCTTTGTTTCTTCATTCACTGCCATTCCCGCCGTCGCTTCTTCTTCCCTTCTTTCTTTCTTCCCTTCTTCTTTCTTCTTTCTTCGTCTGATTGAATGAAAAAAAAAAAAAAATCCAAAAGCGGAAGCAGCGTCGTTTTTGGTTTAAAGATAGGGGCAATTCGAGCACGACGATATATGTAAAAAAAATGCATTTTTTTAGTTCTTCCCAAACCCCTACTAAATTTAACATAGAAGAAATCATGTGTAGACATTTGGCTATTCAATTGAAGCTTATTGAAATATTAATTTTTACATTTTTTAAATATTAAGTAGAATTTCAAGATATTTATTAATTGGTTAAATTACATTGCTCTCTATAATACATTTCGACATAATTATGTTATATATTTTAATTTATATAATATTATTTATTTTTATTAATAATTAGTTAGTTATATAAATGACTAAATAATGTTAAAATATATATATAATTAATTTTGTTTATCTTTATATTTTTGTACTATTTATATTAATTTTAATATTTTTATTTTATAATGGGGTATTTTTCATAAATCCCTTTTTACCTACTTATATTTTATTTAGTCTATATTATTAACTTATATTCCAATAAGTCTTATGGGTGACATAATTATCAAAATATTTAATAATATTCACATTTACATTGTGAATATTCGTGATGTGAATGTTCACACCATCAATGTGAATATTCACATAACCAAATTCTAACTATTCAAAAATATTTGTGGGTAAAAAATGTCTATAAAATACCTTAAATATGATAATTAAGATTTTGTAGATCAAATATTCAAATAATAAGACTTATTAAAATATAAAAATATTTTATGAACTAATTAGAATACAAACAAACATTTAAAAAATGATTTTTTAATAAATTTTTTTTTATAATTATTAAATTTCAAAATAAATTATTTTGAGTGCTGGTCACATCACATCGCATCAAAATTAACTTTACATGACATATGTATGTACCTTTGTAGGGTATATCACATCCACGTACCCTTGAAAGGAATATATTTATTTATTTAGATGGTGATTCATCCCACTAATTTTTGAATCACTAATAACACTAATGAACTAAAAAAAAAAAAAAACTCAAGTCAAAACATCACATCACTTTGGTAGGACCCTGTGCCACATCATTAATAATGTTCTAATGCTCCCAATTTAAAACTCTAAAACATTATTGTATCTATTTTTACTGTCCAATATAATTATGATTAATGTTTTATACATACAAATGTTCTCGCTCAATTTCTTTCAAATGTGTTTCTCATAGGTAAAAATAAGACTTTTACCAGTAAAAAATTATTTTTTTATTGGCCGAGTGTTAAGGGTTATTTGGAATGTTCTAAATAAGTATATTTTTAATTTTTTATAAAAGATATGTAAAAAATAAAGAGGAGATATTGATTGATGTGATCCAAAAAGATAAAAAGTATGGACTTGTTTAATCTTCCCAAACCAAGTCTTATTCAAGATAATTTGAGAAAAAAAATTGTGGGGGATTTAGCATTAGAAAAATATTATTGGTCTTAAATTTTTATTAAATAAATGATTAAATATTTTATATGGGTGTGGGTTTATATTTTTATAACTCCATACCTATGTAAGACATTTGATCATTTAGGCTTTGTTTGCCAAGTAATTTTTTTAAAAAGTCACTAAAAAAAATCAAAAAACTAACTTATATTAAAAAATCGAATATTCTCTTTTTTTGTATTTTTAATATATCTTTTCATAAAAAATTAAAAAATTATCTCAAAATATTCTTTTTTTACACCATATTTTAATTAAATAGTCAAACAATTACTTAAAAAAATTTATTTCTTAACGAGACCGTACTAAAAAAATTAAATTGTATTGCTAATATTATCCAGAGCATTGTTGTTTAATCATTTACTAATTATTTTATGACTCACTTTAAAAATCAACATCAACAACATCATCTATTTCTTTTCCAACACTGACACAGTCAACGCTATTCCACTGACAACGGGTTACTCTCAGAATAGGATTAAAAGTTAATTTAAAAAAAAAATAATATGATTTAAAATAAATTAAAAATTAAAAGATCACCATTAAATATGGTTGGGTGTACGGTGTCCTAAATAAATGTATTTTTTATATTTTTATAAAATATAAATTAAGTATGAATTAAATTTAAAATATAAATAAAATAATAACTTTTTAATTTTTTGAATTTGTTAGTTTATGCAAAAAAAAGGCCTAATTTACTGATCACAACAACTTTTCATTTGCTGAGATGTAGAGCATTCTTCCCCACCCCCCTCCCCCTCTTCCATTTACTAGAGCTTTCTCTTCTTCTTCTTCAGAGAGAGAGAGAGAGAGAGAGTGTGTGTTCTCTACAGAGAGATCTCTCTCTCTGATGTAAATATGAGTGTTTGTACAGCTGATCTTTTTACCATTCCTTGATTTACAAGATCTCTCTCTCTCCCTCTCTCTCTCTCTCTCTCTGTAATCGCCATTGTTGAGCTCAGGGAAAGTACAGAGCTGGTGGTTTGTATCTCAATCCTTTCGCTAATTTCGGTATGTATTAATATTCCTGTCATTCACCTCGGTCTATCTCTAAACGCATATCTGTGTTTTAAACGATCTGAGTGATTTTGTCATGTTACTCTCTCTGATGAAATGTTCCTGTTTTGGTAATTAGAAGGCATAGATGTTCTTTTGCGTTAGAGAATCGATCTGCTGTTTTGCGTATGATATGTGATTTAGGAAATTTGGTTCGTTTGGATGGATAATATGTGATTTCAAATACATGAATTGGATTTTTGTTTGTTAGTTAGTTAGTTTTTTTTTTTTTTTTTTAAAAAAAAAAGAAAAAAAAAAAAGAAGCTAATATATGAAGAAACTCCACTAAAAGAAACACTGAAAGCAATTTGGATTTTTTAAAAATAGTTTTTTGAGTTTTCAATTCATATTTTTTTTATTGAATTTTTTAAACATTTTAATTTTTTTTTCAAAGATCTAGATACACTTAAAAAGTATTAAATTTATAATTAAAAAAATTATTGAATACAACAAAATATGAAAATATACTGAATTTTTGTATTTTTTTTTGTATCAATGAAATTGTGAATGATATTTGTACAAATTTTATACTTTCTAAGTGTATCTTAATTAAATCTAAAAGCTTTAAAAAAAATGATTAAATTTTTTTAAAAAATCACAAAAAAATGGATTGAAAACTCAAAAACTAATTTGAAATTTGATTTTTGTATTGACTATATGAAGGATTTCCAATAATTACATTTATGTAATTATTCAAATCCATCATGTGAAATCAACCATATTCAATCTCAAAATCCATATCTAAAATATCATACTTAAATTTGAGCTATTCTCCATGAATGATTAAGTGCTCAATCCCATTCCATTCCGGGGTAGGCAGCTAATACTAATCTAATAAGTGAAGTAGTCGTCGTCTGACCAATAGGCTCGGACAATAGACTGCTCGTGCCCGCCCATTTTGTCTCGCCCTAAATGGGATGGCTCTCTTAGTTACGATGCGCCCCGACCCGAGTCCCAAATTCATTTATTTCAAATTCATAAATCCAAATATAGAGTCTTAAAACTGGGAAATAGTGGGATGTCAGATGATTTTTTTTATATTATTCCTATCTTAACATTTAATTTCCACTAAAAATATTTTTTGAGAAATCTTTTCCTCCCTTACTGTGGTTTTGTTCAGTATGTTCTATTTCAATTGATCAAACATGTAACATTCTCTAATCCATAGAATTTTTTTATGCAAGAGAAAATTTCAAAGGGCATTGTATTATTGATTGTTCTTATATTACAGAATTTATTTCCCTGGAAGTTCTTTAACCTGTTACCTGCATGTGATTCACTTAATTTTTTTCCATGAATGAACTCCCTTTAATGTAAGCCATTTTGCATGCTATTCTTTGAGTTGCATTAATATGTTGCCATGTAATATAATATACTATGCACTCAAGTCCAGTCCTGGTTTAGACATCTTTAGTTCTTAATTCTTTCATGACTATGATGTTCATGTCAAAAATTTATTAATATTTTGCTATATTCAAGGAAAACAAGATTATTTTATCCATTTACCATAGTAGTGACATTTTGTTGGTAAAATGTATGGTTAATACACAAGCTGGTAGTAACTTTCTGGCCTTTATTTTGTTCTCAGAACTTTTTTATTTTATTTTTATCATTTGAAAACTGAATCAAACGTAGACATTGCTTTAATAATTTCTGGTGCTCAGTGAGCCAAGTGAAAAAAAGAGAGGATTTGGTTTGCCACACTACTAGCCAAGATAATTTCTCTCATAAGTTGTATAAAAATACATTATATACAAGAATGTAAATCAATAAATTTACAACGGTCATCTCTTATTGCCTTTTCAATTATTTCATAAAATTTTCAAGCTATATGATCAGGATCTTTACATAAATAAAAGTCTACCACAATAATTTTGTATACTAAATGCACCAAAAAAAAAAAAAACTGATATCTACACATCTTGTACAAAATTAAAGCCACATGGAATTGATGCAATATTATTTGATCTCTAAAATTGGTGGGGGGCATCCCATTATATATTTTAGGAACACTTGTAAATAGACGGCTAGTAAAGGGATTTCCAACAACTTGGAGAGGACATGGCTCCCCCCTTGGCCTACATATACATAGATCTCCAGCCATTAAAACCAATGAGCATGCTTGGTTGTGGTTTTCTGAAAAAAAATTTGAAAAATTGATTTGAAAACTGTTTTTTGAAAAAAAAATGGTTGTTTGGTTTTCCAAAAAATATATTATTACAATTTCAAATTTTCTTCCAAATTAATGATTGAAACAATTAAAAAAACACAAAAAAAATCACATCAAAACATTTTCTCAGATTTATTAAATATATATATATACATACATATATGTACCTATATGTACCTATTCTACTAAAGCCTACCTATCTCCTTTTCAAAGCCTACCTATATATACCTATTCTACTAAAGCCTACCTATCTCATTTATTTTTTTGAAAACATAACTCATTTTTTAGAATAATCAAACAAGTTGTATAAAATTTTCAAAAAACCATATTCAAAAAACCACAACCAAACACAATGATTTATTTCATGAAAATTTTTCCTAAAATTATGATTTTCATCTCTAGGTCTGATGAACTACAGCTCTGATGAAGATTCAGATTTGAGCGAGTCAGAGATCAATGAATACAAAGAGAAACCTTATGAGGAACTGAAGGCTGGGAAGTACAAAGTAAAGCATGTAAATGGCACTCAGGTGTCCCTACTGTGCAGGAAAGAAGAAACAAGATTACAAGTATAAGGAGCTTCTCCAACATGCTTCGGGAGTGGGTAAAGGTTCCACCAACAGAAGTGCAAAACAGAAGGCAAACCACCTTGCACTTGCAATGTACTTGGAGATTGACCTAGTGGGCCGAGGCAGAGCAACCACAGTGTGTGATTGAACTGGCTCCAGTAGCTGAAGTCTGAGCAAAATGATCTATATTGCTGGCCTTGGACAGGAATTGTCATGAACATTGTTGATGTGCCAAAGAATGGAAAAGCTATAGTTAGCAATGAATATTGGTTGAAGAAGTTTTCTAAATTTAAACCTCTGGAAGTTGAGATTTTCTGGGATGACCAGAACCAAACTTCGCAAGCTGTTGTGAAATTTGATAAGGACTGGACTGGTTTTAAGAATGCAATGGAATTTGAGAAGTCTTTTGAAGCTGATCATCACAGTAAAAAGGTGGAAAGCTCAGGAAGGACTTCGCGGTTCCATTATTTATGGATGGCTTGCTCGTGAGGATGATTATAAATCAGAAGGGCCAGTTGGAGAATACCTTCGTAAAGCAGGAGAGTTGAAGACAATCTCTAACCTTGTCCAGGAAGCCACTCAAGATAGAAACAAAATTGTGGCTAACCTAGCCAATGAGATCGACATCAAAAATGAAAATCTGAATGAGTTGCAGTACAAGTACAATGAGAAGACAATGTCTTTGAGCAGGATGCTTGAGGAGAAAGACATGCTACATCATGCTTTCTATGAAGGTTTCCCTCCCTCCTCTGTGTGTGTGTGTGCATATTTGTATGCTCATGCATTTGAATTTCATATGTTTCAGGCTTGCATATGTATAGGTATTTTGCATCAACCTATTTGTTTTTCATGGCTGGGTTATGTTTGTTTAGCTCAGAAAAGGGTCCTCCTCAGGCATACATATTTCTGTTCCTCTTGCAGTTGTTTGGATTCTTACCCCTTGATGGATCCACACCACATGCGTATGCCATTTATTTCAATAATCAGATATAAGTGTTTCAAAGTTGATACGGCAAATTCAATATAGGGCCCATGAGTTGCATGTGAATATAAGAAATGAAAATTTGGTTGATGCATCTAACTGCAGGACATTTGAGGCTTACTGGATTCAAAATTGATTTCTTTTGATTCATTAGAAGAATTTTTGAATTAAGTAATATATTGCTATTCTCTGTCTCAGAAACAAGGAAGATGCAGCGTCTAGCCGAGAGCACATTGAAGAATTTTAGATGAACAGGAGATGCTGAATTATGAGTTGGAGAACAAGAGGAAGGAACTTGATACATGGAGCAAACAACTAAACAAGCGTGAAGCATTAACTGAGCGTGAGAGACAGAAACTTGATGAGGAGAAGCAAGAGGTGATATAAGTTCAATTTATGCATACCTACGTACAGGAACACATGTGATGTCCATAGCATACTATGGCATCGAAGAATTAGCTTTTGTGTCATTCATGCAAATGTTGTCCGCATTGATTATATTTCTGGGAGGGATTACACATCTAGAAAGTATTGATTGATAAACAAATTGTCAGTTTATCCTTGTTTTTATACGCAAGTGTGAAACCTGTGCAGACTCTCGCCTGGAAAGATACAAGTGAATAAAATCCATCTGTCTTTTCTAGTATTTCACGTTTTCAGCTTGATAAGTGAAATGGAAACCAAAATATGTATAATAATAATCAAATAAAAAGTTGTTGACTGTCCTTCACAAATAAGCTGTTCTATTTTCATCTATGTTGCATGGAATCGGGTACAGGAGTCTGATGCATGTGTCTTTAAGTGTCAAATTCATCTACTTCTCATGCCCAAGGACACCAAGATAGAGCCAAATTCCACATTTCGTAAATACTAAAATGGTTTCAAACTAACATAGACCCTTTTATGTATAGAGTGGGAGTCTTAAGCATAGATTTAAGGTAAATTCTACCATTTAAAACATATTTGTTAGGTGCGTGTCGGACTAGATATGTCAGACACATATCCCTGATAACCCAAGTGTCAACTGTACTTAGATTTTCATGTATGATGTTTCTTCATGCTTGTTACCGATATAACTTCTTGTCTTATTGTCTTGTTTAGAATTCGACAAGAAACAATTCACTGCAAATGGCTTCCATGGAGCAGAAAAAGGCCGATGAGAATGTCTTAAGGCTGGTTGAAGAGCAAAAGGTGTGCCAACTAGCATCAAACTTTGGTCAGATACTGTAGTTTATACTTTTAACCTTTTCTCTTTCATTTACAACCTGCTTAGTCTCATCGAATAGGGTTTCACATGTGCAGAAGGAGAAACAAGAGGCATTAAATAAGATACTTCGGTTGGAAAGGCAACTAGATGCTAAACAGAAATTGGAGATGGAAATTGAAGAGCTTAAAGGAAAATTGCAGGTGATGAAGCATTTGGGAGATGAAGATGATGCAGCTGTTCAGGAGAAGATAAAAGAGATGAATGAGGAATTGCAGCAGAAGGTTGATGAGATGACTAGTTTGGAAGACCTAAATCAAGCACTGATCGTCAAAGAGCGCCAAAGTAATGATGAGCTGCAAGAAGCTCGTAAAGAATTGATTGTGGTATGATTTATTTCACGTTCTTATTATTTTGTTTGAGGCTGTGTTATATAAATGTTATGTCTGACTATTTGCATGAGCATTTGGGTGCTATGAATTCTAGCAGTGCCTTTTAAGGTTAATGTGAATAAGAGATCCCTCAGGATACTTCTTAGATGAGGAAAGTTATCATCATTCATCATTCAAATCTACCATGCTGTCATCATGTCTTTCCTGCAGATGGTGATAAAAATGGAGTGAAATTTAGATGTGAAGAAAACATGAAATGGTTCTTAGTTCTCAAATATATCAACCAATTGATTTGTTATTTGATTTTGATCTAAGCATCCAAGTGTATATTGTTTTACCTAGCTCCCCTCCTGGTACAACAATAGAGCAACCTTTGTTGAGCCACATAACTGTATGCAGCTAATTGTGAATAGTGACTTTAAATTTCTACTCCGTGCAGCCATATTTCCTCGTGATGCTGATAATTCAATAATTGTTCTCTTCATTTTCAGGGTTTGAGTGAAATGTTGAGCAGTCGCACTCTTATTGGGATAAAGAGAATGGGAGAGATTGAAATGAAGCCGTTTCAGAATGCATGCAAAGAAAAATTTCCAAATACAGAAGTAGAAATCAAGGCCCTAGAACTGTGCTCCTTGTGGCAAGAGAGGATGAAGAACCCTGACTGGCATCCATTTAAAATTGTCTCTGCTGAGGGAGGAAATCATCAGGTATGCCTTCACTGTGGTTCTGCGCCTGTTCACATGGTCAATCATTTTACTATCAATTCCTAGCGGTTGTGATTTCTCATTGTATGATGATGGGTTCCCAAACATGCAAGTAGTTCCCACATTTTCTTTTAAGTGGATTGAGTTCTATTGAAATTTAATTGTTGCATATCCAGAGAGCTAGGAACTGTCAGGACATAAATTGATTGTAAGTGATCATGCATAATGCAGGAAATTATAAATGAGGATGATGAACTGCTCAAAATCTCAAGGAGGAATGGGGAGTTGAGATATATGAGGCAATCACAGCTGCCTTGAAAGAGATGAATGAATATAATCCAAGTGGTAGGTATGTGGTTTCTGAGCTATGGAACTTTAAAGAAAAAAGAAAAGCCACATTAAAGGAAGTCATTGCTTATATCTTGAAGACTTTGAAAACACTGAAACGCAAGAGGTGATGAGGTTGAGGTGAGCATTTAATATTCTTTCTTTTCTTTTCTTTCATTCTTTATTCTCCTTTATTTCTTTTCTTTTCTTTGGTCGGATTGTATTGGTTTAATGAATAAAAGATAAAACTAACAGGAATGAGTACATTTCAGTGGTCATCTGTCTATGGTCATTACAAAATAACAATGTGTAAAATGTTCAGGGACTTGCGATTTCCGCTTTTTACTATAAAAATTTATGAATGAAGAATGTGTGGAGAGACCATCAGATTGTAGTGTCTAGGGTTGATAAATTTGAATTCTGAAACTAAAAACATTTCTTACACATTGGAGAGTTGCAACTATATAAATAATTTCCTAGTTAATTACCAAATAGCATGAACTATACCTCTTTCCACAAAGGGGGTGTTTGGCAAGAACTTTTTTTTGGCTTTTGGACTAAAATTCATAAAAAGACAAAATAGGCTAAAATAATCAATAAGACAAAATAGCACATCAAACACATGATCATTTTACTTTTTCTCTTACAAACATCACATCCAACTACAAAAAAATGTAACTATCTTTCAAAACACAAAAATTTTAACTTACTAAAATAACCAAAGACTAAAATAACTTACTAAAATAACAACTTTCCAAACACCCACAAAATCTACTTTTGCAAAATATATATCTTTCTTTCTCTTTTCTTTTGTTAAAGGGCGAGCGATTACCTCCAAATGACAACGTCAAGCAATTTTTGTCACTTGTGGACAGGGACTCAGGGCAATACAGTTTAAATATTCATGGGATGTCTGAGCTATATGTACAAGTATCAAGTGGAATCAACCTAGTATGATGTCAGAGCTGTTCCCATAGTTGGTTCTCCATGGTTTACTATGCAAAGTTTTGTATTTACCACTTGAGGTTGCAAATGGCATTATCTGAACTAGTATGTGATGATTTCAAGGCTCTTCATGGTTTACTATTATGGAACATTTAAAATTTACATCCTTTTCATGCTAATTTTTATATTAACCACTTAGTTTCAAATTTTTATATTTTCATGCACACTGATGACACACATGCACCTACATGTCACTATGGTTTTATGAATTACACCTTTTAATCATAAGATCTTTATGCTTGCTAGGTAATGAAGAGAGTTATGCAGGAGATGAAAGTATGGAAGGTGCACTGCACCTGATAGAACCAAAATTTGAAACAGATTTCTTTGTAGGCGTACTTCGTTGCCAACCATTGGGTGTATGCTATGATAAAACTACTAAAAAAATTGGATTGAATGGTCTC
Organism: Camellia lanceoleosa; assembly: GCA_025200525.1. Classification (NCBI taxonomy): domain Eukaryota; kingdom Viridiplantae; phylum Streptophyta; class Magnoliopsida; order Ericales; family Theaceae; genus Camellia; species Camellia lanceoleosa. The sequence continues at coordinate 99,499,526 of CM045772.1, read as the reverse complement.
CATTGTGGATGATGTAGCATTTTAACATCCACTTAAGTAGGAAAATCAGGGCTGTTGTAATTTGTGTACTTGGCAATTGGTTATGATATTCTTAATGGAACTCTTCCCTTAGACAGTAGCAGCAAGGGTTTTTAATTTCAGAAACAGTGTTTTTTGTAATGTTTTGTTTTACTTTGTTTTTAGTCTGCACCTCTTTTCCTTTTCTCTTTCTAATTTTTTACTCAAATCCATGATCTGAACAGTCTAAGCTTTAATGAACTTGTGTCATCCCATTTATGTTAATGCAAAAATCAAATAGGGCTTGCCATTCCATGCCTGCCTCTTCGAAACAGTCATTTCCAAGAACCAAATACTATGTCCCGCTCTCCTCTCCTCCAAATCCTCTATTTATCACAGCCTCTATTTATCACACGCTTAAATCATGTGGTAGAGAGAATTTGAAGCAGAGGGGCGGGGAGACTAAGATAGAGAATCCTTGGCCGTGATTTCATCCCTACTGGTATACCCTATTTGCAATATGAATTAAAAGGAACCTGAGTTTCCCTACAGAAAGTCCAGAAACCACACAGAATTTTTAAACAGCTATTATATAGAATCAGATCACTGCTCAAGCCTGAAAGAGCACATATTTTAAGTTTGTAGGTAAAAAAGTAAACTCAAGAAAAGAAAACCAACTTACATGTAATTCCAATGAGGAGAGCTATGGGTTTTGCTGCTAGAGAAAAAGAAATTTTCTTCACAGGATGGTGCCAAACAAATGTTGTCAGTTGACAAATGGGATACTGATCTACAACAGATAGATAGCAGGGCCTGCCAGGGTGAGTGATCTTGCTACTTCACAGACGCAAAAACAATTGACTGGTGGTGATGGATAGTCCCAACAGCAGCGTTGGCAATGGATGCCATTATGTTGTCAGTTGATAAATGGGATACTGATCTACAACAGATAAATAGCAGGGCCTGCTAGGGTGAGTGATCTTGCTACTTCGCAGACACAAAAACAATTGACTGGTGGTGATGGATAGTCCCAACAGCAGCGTTGGCAATGGATGCGATTATGATGGTCCTCTGAGAAGCTGCAGCCAGCAAGTGGATATTTTGCCTCTCGGGGTCCAGCAGAAATAAGGGTAGCCAAGGCAATTGGTTGATTGAGGCAATGTTGTAAACTTTTCAACATTTGACAAATTTTCAATTAATCAAAACCATTACATGACCCAATGTCAAGCATATACAACAAGGGCAAGATAATTACATGAAATTTGAGATTGGCATTCCCTCAAGTGCATTGGACAAGCCTCCTGCCCTTGAAAGTGTCGATGCTCTGGCAAATTCCTTGTGCGGTTGGAACCCTTGCTGGCTATGACAAATAGTAGTATACAACTAACCAGAAATTGAAAAAAAGAATTTAACTGACCCAAACAGAGACTTTGCCTGTGAAGTAAATCATTGTACAACCAATTGAAAGGGAATCTATTGAAGTAAATAAATGCGTACTTAATAGCATAACAAATTGAAAGATAATCAATAGATTAAATCACCGTGCCACAGTACAACCAATTGAAAGAGAATCCATTGAAGTAAATCTTCATACTTAATAGTATAGCTTAATTGAAAGAGAATCAATAGATTAAATAACTGTACCTACATTATAACCAATTAAAAGAGAATCCATCGAAGTAAATCATCCTACTTAATAGTATAACAAATTGAAAGATAATCAATAGATTAAATCACCGTACTTACAGTACAACAAATTCAAGGGCGATTCATCCTTTTTCTGAGAAGCATACAACTCTCCCTTGTACTGAGCTCAAAAGGAATACTAGACTGACAAAATAGGCAAACTATAAAGATCTAACTAACAAGCTATACCTGTAAAACACAATCAGCTAGCAGACTTAAAGATCAAAAGTAATTATTTCCGCCAATGAAAGATGCTTCACTTTGTTTATAGTTACTGGAAGGAAAACAGATGCAATTAAATTAAAACCCAACAAATATATGCATTGATTTACCAAATCCAAGCCATAAAACTTTTCAAGCAGCATAGCACACAAAATCAGAGTCATACTTGAGGGAAACAAAGAAGAATTAAGCTATCATAAGGGAATTTTTTTAATTAAAGACCATATGGCCAAAAAGGTGTACTTGGATTTTGGGTATCATCATGCGCAACATGTCGTACAGTGAGAAGCTATCATTTAATTTTTTTTTTCATTTTTTTTTTTTTTTCTCAATGAGTATTTTGTCCATTTTCAACACCTAGACCATACAAGACACCGGCATACTTCAAGTGAGCCGCTAAAGAAATTCTCTTTTAACTTCCTGAATGTACAGGATGTGAGCAAACTATCTGAACCCGCCTGATGACAACACCAACTCTCTCAACTTCCAAAAGCTCGTAGCTTGTTCAATCCACCATGAAGGCTATTGCAAAATTTCATCAGATGTGATGTGTCGTAAACAACAGGGAAGTACATATTGATCAAATCAAAGAATCCAGCTTGTGTTTCGGGCAAATTTTGACAAGTCAATAATTTAAACAAATACCCAAAATCATAGCCACTATGGAAAGTAACCCAATAAACATTATCATTTAATACAATCCCAGAAGACATCAAGAGCTCTCCAAACCGACAAGCATCAATACCCATTTCGTTGTTTTTCTTGAAATCAATCCCACTTTATGCAAGAGTTCAATGAATCATTCGCAAAAACATCATCATTAACATTAAATTCATGAAATTGAATTGCCAAATGCAGTAATTTCCAGTACCACAGCTGGGCAAATTCCCTTGCTGATCCGAAAACGTAAGCCCTAATTGAATCAATTTCAACATGTCTACATTATCTTTCAATGTTTGGTAATGATAATCATTACTGTTCTTGAAACTGCCCACAGGACGAAGGACAATCCCAGGAAACTCTGTATGCATAGGAATATACGGATAATCATCAACAATTTCCATAATTTTAGAAAACTGTTCCTCCAAATTATATTCCCAAACCTCTCGAATTTCAAATCAATCGATTCACTTTAGGCAAAAGCGGCATATCTCAGGTTATACAGAAATCGAATCAAAAAACAAATCTTTTGCAAAATCTGATCTGTAACAAAATCGAAAAACGTCGAAACCCTAATGGGTCTTTTACAAAACTCCTGATTCGAACCAAATCTGCATATACAAACCCAACAAATTAAGACCACAAAGAACCAATCATCGATTCAAAGTAACCCAGCCCATAAAATAAAAAAAAAAAAAAAATAAAAAATAACTCAATTCTCAACAAATTATTACAAAATTCTTACCAGGATATATCAAAAAGATCAGGCTTTGGATAGCAAATCTATGAGGGAGACAGAGAAGCAGCCATATATATATAGAGAGGTTGCACAGACAGAGAAAGAGAGATCCAAGGTTAGGGTTTCGACGAGGAGTAATCTAAGGCGGCGAAAGGGTTGTGATACTGAGAATTTAGGGTCAAAATTGGGGATTTTATGTATATATAGATTTAGAGAATTTTTATTTTTTGTTGGGGGTGTTTTTGAGATGAGAGAGAAAGGGCTTCGATTAAAACGAGGTTGAGGCCCTTCTCCATTTACCTCCTCCTCTTCCTCTTAGCATTAGGGGTGTATTTTGGACATGCTCAATTCAAACCATTTTGAATTTAGTCTGAATTTTTTAAAATTTAAATAAGATATTTTTAAATTTCAGCTATAAGTTTAGATAAAAAATATCAAGTAATTTGAGTAATTTAAAATCCGAATTATATATATATATAGATATATAAAAAATATTAAATATATATATAAATTGTTAGTAATATACGATATTAAAGTAATTTACAATTATTAAATCATAATGATAATATATAATTATATATACAAATAATATAAAATCTTTTTTTATTTTTTACTCATAAATTATAAAATTACTTATAGCGACATTTTATTACATTATACATAAATTATAAAAAATATAAACTGAAGAGTCAGAAATTTTGGCAATAATTTCCATATAACATAGCTTCTACAAAAAACAATTCTAAAAATTCGAACCAAACTACTGGTTTAACTTGGGTCAAGTTTTGAGCAGTACTTTAGTTTATAATTCGAGAACCCGGGCGAGATCTCAAGATAAATTCAAGGTTGGACTTGGATAACCTCCCAATCTGGCCAAATCTGACTAAACCCACCCAAGTTGGGTACCCTTCACCTAGCATCAACAACATTGACAAAAAAGAAAAAATAAAATAAAAAATAAAATTATCTTTTTTATTTTCAGAAAATGTGTAGAGAGGATAAGGAGGAATAATTTTACAATTCTTTATTTTTATTTTTTTTTAAAGATTGTTTACTTAGCCTTTTTATATATATTTTCAAGATGAAATATCTTGGTCTTCGTTAATTTCTTCTCCTTTTTATTTCAAAAATATTAAGACCACTTAAGCTATATGTGGTGATGCACTCGTACATGAGTTTATATATTAGATTTTTTCTATAAATTATTAAAATTTTTAAAGTGATAATTAGCAGTTGACATGTATAATGCATGTGTTATTTTTTTAAAAATAATATTTGATACGTATTTATATGTTTTATAAAAAGAATAATTTAAATTTAAAAATTAAAATTAAAGTATAATTTTAATTATTTATTTTGATAATATTGGTATTATCACCATATAAAATGTTACTTGAATACTTATATATATATATATATTAATTTTAGTTATATCAGACATTATCAAAAATATAATTATGACATAATAATCTTTGTATGGATATATATTAAATTATAAGATAGTAAACTAAATAAAAAATAATAAAAAATTTAAATTGGAAGAAAGAATTAGTAATGTATATAAAATTAAAAATAATTCTAACTATTTATTTTTTTATATTCATTTGGAAATAAAATATGTAAAAATAGGAAACTATATAAATTTTGTTGAAAAAATTAAATGTAAAATATGTTATAGTTAATATGTTTGTAGTTGGATTATCATTTTAATGATTTTTATATGATATATATTAAATTATAAAATTGTAAAATAAATCTTCTTAATTAAATTAAAAAATATCAACTATATAAATCGGAATTCAATAACTAGCTAATTAAGAAAAGAATCTCATTTAACAATATCGTAAACTCAAAAAGAAAAAAAATAAAATGAAAAACTTAATCCAAATGATAAATACATCTCACTGTGAAGTGATTAATTATCTACAATATGATGTCAAAA